>OY728136.1:703551275-704801275 GCA_963277665.1 Viscum album | reverse complement strand
GAACTCAAGGTCTCGTCGACCGTTATCTGCATAACTCTTCTATAGACTTTGGGCTGTCTTGATATGATGTTGAATGTTTTTCACCTTGTCCGCCATTTCTTAGACCATTTCAAGTCCTATAATCTTATGCTCACTGAATTCATCCCAACACACAAGTGTTCTTCACCTTTTCTTATAAAGGGATTCATATGGTTTCATTCGGATGCTCGAGTGGAAAATATTGTTATAGGATAATTCAACCAGTGGAAGATGTTGTTCCAATCCTCTTTTGAAGTCCATAGAACATGATCTTAACATATATTCTAGTGTCTGAATAGTTTAATTAGATTTTCCATTAGTTTGACGATGATAGTCTGTGCTGAAGTTCAGTTCAGTTCTTAGAGAATGTTGGAGACTTTTCCATAACTTTGAGGTAAATCTCAGATCACAATCAGATAAAATAGATAGTGGTACACTATAAAACCTTACCAATTCTTAGATATATATCTATTCAAGTTGATCCAATGAGAAGTCCTATCGAATCTCTATAAAGTGAGATGTCTTCATAAGATGATCCACAATGACCCATATAGCATTGTTTCCTCTAAATGTCCTTGGAAGTCCAGTGACAAAGTCCGTGGTAATGTTCTCCCACTTCCATGTTGGTATGAGTAGTGGTTGCATCATCCCCTTAGACTTTTTCTTCCCAGCCTTCACTTGCTGACATACCAATCACTTTGATGTGTAATTAGAAATCTCTCTTTTCATATTGTCCCACAAAAAGTTTTATCATATATCCGGATACATATTTGTGTTCCCTAGCTAAATAGAGAAGGTTGAGCTAAGTGTATCATTAAGAAGATCATTCTTTATCTCTGGATCGGATGGTACATATAATCATGACCCAAATCTCACAATTCCATGTTTGTTAACCACAAACTCTGAGGATTTCCTATTTCTGATAGCTTCCACCCTTTTCAGAATTTCCATATCCTTTCTTTGATAATTCTTTATTTTCTCCATGAGGGATGGTTACGTAATCATTTGAGAAAGGATTGATGATGTTCCTCCCTTAATTATTCCCATTTATTTCCTCTACAAATATAATAATATTTGATCCTTTTCAATTCTCATCATTGATATATATGTAGGATCCTTTTTACATAGATCATCTGCCACCATTTTTTCCTTACCGGGATGGTAGTGGATTGAGCAGACATAATTCTAGATGAGCTCTATCCATCTTAATTGGTGCATATTAAGCTCTTTTTGTGTGAATATATACTTGAGGATATTGTGATCAGTATATATCTCACACTTCTCCCCATATAGATAAAGCTCCCTGATTTTGAACACAAAGATCACAGCCTCCAACCCCACACTATTCATGGGATATTTTTTTCATGGATTTTCAGCTGCCTTGAGGCGTAGGCTATCACTTTATCATTTTTCATTATCACACATCCTAAACCCCTATTTGAAGTATCATTGTACACCACAAAGTGTTCTATACTTATTGGGAGTGTGAGTACTGGTGCAGTGATAATCCCCGTTTTCAACTCCTTGAAGCTCTCTTCGCATTTATCACTCTAGGAAAACATTACTCTCTTCCTAGTTAACTTGGTAAGAGGGTTGGAAAATCATGAGAAATTTCTCAAAAATTGTTGATAATATCCAGCTAACCCCAGGAAGCTATGGATGTCTGTTACTGATGTTGGTCTCAACTATCCCTCAATTTTATTTTTCTTGGAGGAATCCATAGATATCCCATTTCTTGTGATGATATGACCCAAGAATGATACCTCCTTCAACCAGAACTCACACTTTCTGTACTTTTCAAAGAGATTATCCTTTCAAAAGTTCTCTATTATAGTGCTTATATGCTCCTCATTCTCCTCCTTGGTTTTGGAGAATATTATAATATCGTCTATAAATACTTCCACAAATTTCTTGAGGTCATCTATAAAGACTCTATTCATCAAGTCCATGAAGATTTATATAGCATTACTGAGTCTAAAAGGTGTTACTATGAATTCATAGGACTCGTATCTTGTACAAAAAATAGTCTTGGGGATATCCTCTTTCTTCACCCTTACTTGGTAATATCCCAACCGAAAATCCACCTTAGAGAAGTAGTGTGCTTCATGTAGCTGATCAAACAATTCATCAATTCAGGGAAGAAAATACTTGTTCTTTATCATGATTTTTTGAGCTCATGATAATCAATGCAAAGGATCATTGACCCATCCTTCTTCTTGATAAAGAGGACTGGAGTACCCCATGGTGAAGCACTTGGGAATATAAACCATTTATCCAGATTCTCATGTAGTTGTTTCTTCAGCTTCACAAGCACCACAACATCCATTCTATACAGATTCTTGGATATTGGCAACACCCCAGGTATAAGGTCAATTGATAATTCAACATCTCTTTTAGGAGGAAGACCAGGAAATTCCTTAGGAAACACTTCAATGAATTCCCTCACAGTAGGCATGTCTTCAAGGATGGTTGCTTCCTTGGAATCAATCATCTGAGCCATATACATGTGCTTATAGGGTAGTAATATCCACGCTTGAGGTGATGGGGCTAAGGAAGATTAATCCTCCTCCTTTCACTTGTACATAATTGGGGGGTGATTCTCCATATGGAGAGTTATTTCCCTCTCTAGGCAATTTTTGTTGGACATATATAAAGAAATCCAATACATGTAAATAATTGCATCAAATTCCACCATAAAGAGTAGGATGAGGTTCTATGGGAAGTTCACTCCAAAAATTATAATAGGGGAGGATTTATATTCATGGGATGCAATGATTTCCACATTTACTGTACTCACTAACATCTTTACTTTAATAATTTTTGGTGATGCTGGGATTATTCTACTAAACTTTCAGGATATAAAATAATTTGTAGAACTAGAATCAAAAAGTACATTCACTATTCTTTAATAAATAACTAGAATACATGTCACCACTTAATTTTCAGGGTTTAATTTTGAAGTAGTGATGGAAAAATATCACCCTTGCTGCCTTGGAGGTTGTTGGTTGCCTCCAAAAACCCTTGTCTTAGGGAACTGATTTGCAATGTGTCCTGGTTAATTACAGTTGAAGTAATGAACAACACGTTGAGGGTCTAATGAAGCATTCCTCTCCTCTGTTGCAGCCGCAGGTTTCTATTGTTGGTAGCTAATGTCTAGGTTCACTTTTCTTCCACACCTAAATAATTTTCTCATCCCCTTCAGGCAATTTCTGGGGTTCTTATTTCTATACCTTTGGAAAGTGGGGTTCTGGGTTTTCTTAGCACCATTGGATTTATCAATCGGACCACCATGATTGAAGTCTGCCTTACTCTTCTTATCCCCTTGATACCCCTGAGATTCAATGATCTCCATTCAACCTTGAGGGAACATTGGACAATTTCCTCATAACAATTGAAGTCATGGATCTCCAGGGATTTCTATAGGCTAGGTTTTAGTTCAAAAAATAAGTTTCCAACATTGCATTTGGGGGTAACGACAAAGCTGGAGGCATATCGTGCAAGCCTTGTGAATTTTTCCTCATACGCTTCGACAGATTCTTTGTCATTTTTCTAGGGAAAGGAAGTCCCTTTCCATCTTAAGTTTTAGGGTTCATGGAAAATATTTATCGAAAAACATTTTTCAGGAATCCTTCCATTCCAATGCTTCAATCTCATCCTCAGGCTTTGTATTTTTTATCAATGTCCACCATTTATCAGCTTCACCCTCCATATGATAAGCATCCAGAATAACCTTCTCTTGTTTGGAACATTGAATTATGGATAATATCTTTTCAATGGAGTAGATCCATTATTCGAAAATTGAGGGATCAGATGATCCATTAAAAGAAGGAGGTCGTTGTCTTATGAATCTCTCGATTGTGACTTGTTCTTTATTGGGGGAGGGGGGTTGAACGTTCTTATTGACCCATGTTTCTATTCAAATATTTAGTTAACTGAGAGAGTATGGTGACAAAGTTCATGATTCCCACTCCCATCAGATTGATAATCTCATTATAACAGTCATCACATTGATCTTTGCAACAGTTTTTAGCCTGAGTCCTCATATTACCGATCATTGGCTGAAATAAAAGGAATGTTAGGGGTAACACATAAAGGGTAATCCAAAGACAAAAATGGATGACTTATAAAAAAACTTTTGTTTCCTTAACGTATGAGTCTATAGGCTTAAATCTATATTATCCATGATCTACTTTATAACATATATTATTAAGAAATTTTTATTTATTACCTTAACAATGGTTCATACTAAGATTGTGAATTTACTAAATCTTATCCCCCAGGAGTGTGATAACCAAAATTGCATCAAGGCTCATTGTCGTGTACTAGGATACCCTGGGTCAAGCCCAAAACTCCTTGTCCGATTTTTCACTCCTGGGAACATCTGTTCCAAATCCGCCTCTACCTACTCATATCCAGACAGGGATGTATTTTCTCGAAAACTCACTTACTAAATACTCATCAAATTTTAGGGATGTTTTTATTATACTTATTCTTATCCCTAGGAATTTCACTAGGGTTTTCTAATCCTAATCCCAAAAATAACTAAAACTATCCTCTGATACTAACTATAATAACCCTACTTTTTATTACACACTTATTACATAAAATATTCACTTGAAACAACATAGAATATCCAGAGTTATAGTGTCTTTGGGGCTTAGGAACATTACATAACGACTTAAAACATGAAACAAAACATCTATACTGAAAACTTCATTTACATGACCACTACATTCCCTCACACTTAGCATTGCATGGGGTTTCCTGAGGACATTCATAAGAAAAGGGTGAGCTATAAATCCCAGTAAGGGAGTAAACAAGGGATAAAATGAATAATACAATACATGTTAGGCAATAGTCATATCAATGGATCATAAAAGAAAGGCATGATAACTTGGAAATGTGGCAACAACACTTAACATGGTATTAGCATGAGCCAAGGCCCATTGCACATGGAGAATGAGTAAAGCCTCATTACACTTGAATTATCATGAGTAAACCCTCATTTAACTTGACGTATCATGATACTAAACTTTACCCAATGCATTGGAGCTCTATTAGGGTGCACCCTACGTAAACATTTCATTTCATGCATAAGTGTGCCACATGGATCATATAACATGGATTCATAAAACATCATCATTTATTCCACAATAAAGGAATGTGGAATTAATACATGAAACTCTATAATCAATAAGTAAATTTTCACAAAGGTGAATACCCTTGATAGATAAATGGGCATGGTATTCACTACACAATGACTTTGGCTTGGAAAATCGTAGTGCAATTTCGGCAGCCTAACAACGTGGCATAAGAGTTCATAAAAATGGTTCATGAGAGTGGAAGGGGTGTCTCATAATATTTACATGAAATGGAAAGTAATGAGAACATATATATAAATGTACCAACATATTTAATGTAATTTATGTTTATAATAAAAAAATATTTTCTTGAATGTAAATGAGGAGAGAGAAATTCCTTACGGAAATTTGGCATGGTAACGAGTGTACTTGGGAGGAATTAATGAGAGATAAAGGGGTATCTAATCATTAAAACATAAGGAGGGAAGTATGGGGGAGGTGATAAATAATACACCAACATTTTTAAATGAAAATTAATGGGAATAACAACATAATAAAATTTGGATAAAAATGAGAAAGGAAGAAAACTCTTACTTGGAAGTGTGATTCCAAAGGATTGGGAGGGGCTTGAGAGATGATTCTTGAGAGATTGGGGTACCTTGGAAGGATTATAGAGAGAGTATCTTAGGGGTTTGTCGATATCCAAAGGTTTTGAGTGAATTGGAAGTGGGATATTGTGTGGGTTTATATAGGAAAGGAGAGTAAATTTTTTATTATTTAGGTTTGGGTCACCACACATTAAACTAATCCAAACCACAAACTAGATAATGGTTTTCGCCCATTTTTTTCCGAAGGGGAGTGGAAAAAAATACTCTATATGGCCAATGACCTAAATTCTTAAAATAATAGGGTTTCTTATGTGGAGTTGAGTCTCACTCTCAAGGAAACCAATTTAAAAAGGTAAAATGTTTTATAAGTCTCGAAGGGTCCACTAAATCATTGTAAAATAAATAAATAAAATCTAAAATCACATTATTTTATTGTTAAAACATATATTGGCCGAAAATAATTTTTATAGTATTTTATTACATCAATATTGGGTTATTATGATGTCATAAAACTCATTATATATTTAAACGGTATTTAATTTTTACAAAAAAAAATCGACTGTCTCAAAAACTTATGAAACATTTACCATAAGATAATTTTGATGTCCTGATTTCAAAAATAATATTCATTTTATCTAAATAATTTTCAAAATATTTTAATTTTTCCTTTTAAAATAAAAACCGACATTTATTGAAAATTCATTGGTTTTGACAAAAATAGATTTCAAACATTAATTAAAATCATAATCATATTCATAATAATTATACGGTCATTTATATTATATAAAAGTAATTAAGTAATAATTTTTAATTAAAATATTATTTAATTAATAAATCCATTAATTCATAAAAAATATATTTCTTAATTGAATATTAACTAAAAATACTATTTTTTCTTTAAAATCTATTTACAATGTAACAATAATAAAATGAATATATATTCTTTATTATATACAAAAATAGTGAGAATAATCATTATGCTAAGGTCTTGTTATATAACCCCTTATAACACCCACATAATACCGAAGGGTAAGGTGTGAGAGGGTGATAGACTCTTGGGGTGGCTCGGATAACATTGCTCGATTGGTAATCTCTATCAACTTCCACTTCACCCGTAGGTGGTTCCACTCGAGCTTAATTTGTTGAAGCTCGGCTTGGGCTTGGTCAAGAGTGAAACCCAATGATGCCACCTCTATTCTGATCTCTAAAAAATGGGCTTCATACGATGAAAATCTAATGGATGAGGCAATTGCTTCCTTTTTCTGATTAAATTGGATTTGTTAAATCCATATATTTATACTAATTATGTGACCACTATTCAACGACTATATTAGCAACGGTAACAATCCTTAACGGTATTTTGAAATCCAAAAAACATAAAACCAATGAACTGCATATTTTATATAACCATTTTACATAATGAGACATTTAATTAGATCAAGAATAATTTTTATTAATGATATTTTGGGTCGTTACGCCAACCATCAGGGGAATCATCAAAAACAACTCTCTCCCCCCATACCCTTACCTCAAAATCCCCCAATTAGGACTCCTCCACCAAATACACTAATGAAAAATTCACCATAATCTATAAAAGGAAATCTCTTCCTCCAACCGTTCTCATATGAAGATGTATCACTAAGATTTCTTCCATCACTCTCTAGGAATCCACAGATTCATTCATGTCATCACTACGTATATTTCTATTCCGGGAATAGGCTACCACATTCCCCTTTCCTCATGTATAATAAATTTCAAAGTTTTAATCCATCAAGAATTCCATCCACCGATGCTAGCACAAGTTTATGTCACCCTGAGAGAAGACATACTTTAGGCTCTTATGATCGGTAAAATCCACAAAATGTTCACCAATCAGGTAATGTCGCCACATATTTTAATCAAACACCACTTTTTCGAACTCGAGATCATGGGCTACATAGTTACATACAAGGAGACGTAATTATAGATACCCATACGAAATAACTGATATCTTTTGTATAAGAACATAGTACACGCCAAGATGTGAAGCCTCATAGAAAACCTCAAACTGAAATCCCTGAGCTGGAAAATAATGGACTAGAGCACTCACCAACTTCTACTTTAGGTACTCAAATATTTTTGACATTGATCAATACACAAGAATTCCAAATCATTCCGGGTCAATGATTTTAGAGTAGTCACAACCCAAGATAAATTATCTACCTACCTACTATCAGTTGGAATGGCCCGAAGGCCTTCATTTTTTTTTGATAATAAACCTTTCAAGGGGTGAGGTGGAACCCTTACAAGGCCCAAAGGATTAGAGACAATTACATGACCTGTAGGTCTTAGAGGGAATCACCCAGAAAAGAAAACTTGGAACTGCCCCTCCCTAACATATGTCATGATATCAGTACTCCACCTTTGTAGGGCTAGTCGGATTTTTGTCCTATGCAAAGCTGCACAGGCCAGATACTGATGGAAAAGCCATACCCTCTCATTCTTCCAATTTTGGTTAGCTCTGATCTAGTGAATGTGCCTGCCCTAAATCCTCCTCTGAAGCCTTGTCCCTTGTATTCTGACTGGTACATCTACATTTCATGTAGCCCGAAGACCTTGGGGTGTCCCTATGTCCTTAATGTGGCTCGAAGGCCTTGAGAATCAACTAGCCTGAAGGCCTTGGGTGGCCCATAATCCTTACAGAACCCAAGGACCAAAACGGTGGCCCAAAGGCCCAGATGAATGAATAGTCCCGGCTACTACAGTACCGAACAGTACCTACTACAGTGCTGCTATAGTGCTGCTATAGTGCCCCAGAAATACTCCTCCACCAGGATTTGATCTCGAGTCTCTTGGATGCACCTACCGAGTCCTCAAAACCACCACATTCCATAATAAACATAATTTATGATCCCATAGCTTAATCTTCGACAACTTCCCATACATCTTCTCATGACAAAGACCTCCCAAAACATCATGAAAATTCTTTGCATGCTCCTCCTCATACACGGATCACATAATGATATCATCAATGAAAACTACCATGAACTTATACAGGAACTCTCTAAACATTATGTTCATCAACCACATGAATATAACTTGAGTGGTTTTCTCACTGAAAAACATCATAGTGAACTCATAATGACCATTATGACAATATAAATAAGTCTTCTAGATATCATCATCCTTCACCTACATATGATGATATCATGGCCATAAATATATCTTCAAGAACCATCTACATCCCTTCAGCTGATCAAATAAATTTTCAATCTATAGAAGAGGATAGTGGTTTTTCACTATCCCTTAGTTCAAGTGATGATAATTGATACAAATCCACAAAATACAATCATCCTTATTTGCAAACAAAACTGGTGTGCCACAAGGTGACACACTTGTCCTAAAAAACCATGCTGGAATAGATCATTGAGCTATACAAGCAGTTCACACAACTCACAAGGCACCATATTATATAGAGACAATGAGATAAGAGACACAAATGGTTGTAGCTCGATCCCATAATTGATCTCCCATAAAGGGGGTAATACTAAAACCTCTTCTGTAAATACATAAGGGTACTCTTCCACATATTTGGGAAACATCGACTTCTAAACCTTCGAGGAAATCTACATAAACTAGGCCATCATAGATGACAAGGACAAAACATGCCTCTAACCTTTTTGAGGATCTTGCTTGCCAAAAAAATACTAATGGATTCCCATCTGCATCATATATCACAAACTACACTCTAAATCAATACATGATATCCTATACTGAATACAACTAATACATGTTGAGGATGATGTCATATGGTTGTGTCTATAAACATAAGAAATATCCCAAAGATTTGTGTTTCCCCAGCACTAGCTAAAAATATCAACATACTTCATACAAGTCATCTCAGCCTTGAACTGGCATAGTAAACTCCAAGGGAACCAGAAGCCTCTCTACCTCAAGTATAATTCATAGAAAGGGGTAGGTTATATAAGGGAGTTATTTTATTCTGAATCAAACGAATCATTTCCCGATTAGAGAACAATAAAATGGTATCTCAAACGACTTCTGACTTTACCAATGCAAGAAATTATAAAACATGAAGATGACCGCGAACTACTCCATAGCCACTTTTACCATATTGATGAACACCTCCCCAGTCTTGTTATGATTTCTAAGGATGAGGAGCATCTTAGGGTTGTCCTCTATCTTCCCCAAATTCTCTCTATTGATCCCAAATAAGAGCACCTAGGTCTGCCTACCTCAATTAAAACTACCTAAATAGTGGAACCTAACGTCGAAAACCTGACACATGTTGACTTCTTTGGAAGGTCAAGCACTATCATCGTTGATGAACTTTGTATTCTCAAAGTGTCTGATCCCTTGGAATAGATTTGAGAACCATCTCCCACAAAGAAATGAGATGATGAGGGCTAGGACCTACTCCCAACTAACTGAAAACTCTTATGTCCTAACAATTTAATAACCCAAATAAAAACACTACTTCGTGAGGAATCCTGACAACTCCCCTCTCGATAAGATTCTATTCTGGCCAATTTCCTATCAATAACCTCTTCTCTTTCCAGAACCTTGAGATATATATTCAACATAAACGGGGTGACCTGCAACTAGATATATGGATACAAAGAACCATAAAAATGCCTCTCCATGGCCTCCTCATTTAGAAACAGGTTTGAATCATATCACAGAAGGGTCTTGAAATGGATCCCAAACTCTCGAATGCTAGAACTCCCATACTGAAGGGTAAGTAGCTTCTAGTGACTGGCTTCCTTCATGGTTGAAGAAAGACACTTTTCTATAAACTGGTATTAGAACTTCTCCCATGATATTGTAAACTTATCGCGATCCCTAAGGAACAAAGAACACCATTGTCTCACTACTCCACACAATGTTGTCATATCCAACATAACCTAGTGCTCCATCTATGAAAAAATCAAACTGAAAGCTATCTCATTCTCTTCCAACCATTATTTTATGACTAAATCTAAAACAAATCCCACATACTTCTATAGACCCTTGAGTTGAAACTCTCAGAGTGTCCTCTAATTGTCATCATCATCAACCTATACTCTACAATGATCTGCTAGCACATCATGCTAAACATCTTCATCACAAACTTGATGAGGATGTCAACCTTGAGCCATGTCAATAAAAATAACAAAATATTAGAGATAGAAAACCTCGAATATGAAATATTTAACATTAATTAATAGATTATTTATCCTATTAAGGTTTTAACCTATTCCAATTTCTACCCATTTAAAATATAGGTGCAAAGAAGAATGATTCGTGACAATTTCCTAGGTCTCTACCTTGTAACTAATGTCACTTCTTTTAGTTGGATCAGTAAACTTAAAGTTTCATGCATTTGATCACAGGGGGGACCTAAATGCATGTGTCTCAGCTATTATCTCATGTTTACATCCCCTGATAAACATAGTGAACACTATTTCCCTACCAACGCATGAAACCTCACATGTGCCTAACTTCAAACTCCATCATATCCCTCAAACCTGATCCCTAAATACCACTCTATCATGACCCTCTACACATAAAGATAATACAATTAAGGGAAGGAGATGGTGACTTCTCAAGTCCCTCCACTAGTAGGACCTGGGTTGGTAACTTGCACCATGAGTATAACTCTAAAAGAGAAACATGTGGAAGAGATATACAAGAAGGATACAATAACCAACACCTACTTAGACACACATAAACACACACATATATATATATAAGAAATCCCAAATAAAAAGATGAAATTCCATACAATAATAAACAACTGAAAGGAAAACTACAAGTACTAAAAAGTTAAAGGTGGAAGCGACCATGAATCCTAAGTAGCACCTATTAAACCCTTAGCTCTCAATTTACATCTTGAATACCAACCTACTCTGTCTAATATGAAAAATAGTTTATATATAAGTAGGTTGATCATAATAGTATACTTAGTAGGATCCTTTCTGAAGCCTCTCATGAAAAAGATAAAGAAAGAAAGCTAAATCATAGTGAACAATAGTGAAACTAACTCGTCACCTTAACAGATTTACTAATTTCTCATCCTCACCATGGATAACCTCACCAAGTAAAGCATACAAGATATCATATAATATATTGATGAAACGTCAATGCTACCCCACTCCCATTTCCCCATTGGTTTTTTTCTCTTTCCTAATGTCACACATCCTAAGAATCTCTCTCTAAAAGTTTGCCCTAAGACACATAGGCAAGGCACCACCACATGCACCTCATGAGTCACATAACCACATCTTCCCATCCACATATCCATATATAGTAACCAAGTAGTTTTCGGGAGCCACCATAGCTCGTATGATGTGTATCAAACATCAGGTATTGTAACTAAATCCATTACAGCCATACACTGAGTAAGTACCACAATCCATCATAGCCTATACCTATCATACCTATAATAATCCTTTGGATACTATATTGGGTAATACATGTGTGTTAAATAACCACAATCCATCACATCCCTCTGTACACATATATGGGAAAACTAACTGTCATGCATACTATCACATGTAACTACCAAGGTAAGAGAGTGGGCAAGAGGGGTTAATTAACCATCCATCCTTCCACCAAAATGTTGGGGGAAACACCCTCCTAGATTCCACTGAGTGTTACTCTCCCTAACCAACATGGGTGGGGAAACATATGAAATCACAGAATATACATGATATGATATAGCTCACAACCACACTATGTGAATAATCTCATCTTAGAATCAATTGTAGCTAACATCACTCAGACTCCCATCTTCCACTACTAAGACCTAATATCCAATAAGAACACAAGAATTAAAAAAGCTACATTAAATTAATTATTTACTTCATATCAATTCATTCTCTTAATTAATTCATTATCCTTTAATTAACCATTAATATTATTCCACATTACATAACTTTTCATTATATCACATTTTATTATTATTCATAGTAATGTCCATTCCCTCCAGGAATAATCCAAACCAATTCCATGGTTTATCAAGATTAACATATTTTTAGCATTTTCATTCCATCATTAACCAAACTTCTGGGTTAAAAAAATAATTTATTAATAGCATCATTCCATATCCAGGTGATCTAGGGAAACCATATTAAGATACCACCAGAAGGAAACATACAACCAATCACCACCAGTTTCCAAAAGAAGTGGGGAATGGAATGAATATAAATAATAAATATGGCCATCGACCATGAAGCATATTCAAGTGATCATACTAGATCTCAAAATCACATTAGTGAGTAAGACCATCCTTAACTTATTCTATCACCTCTAGTGTCATAACTAACTCCCACATGCATATACTAATCTATTTCTCCATCAGAGACATCAACCACTATGACATCATCTAGGCCTCTTATTCCCATATAACAATAGCCTTCCCAGGCTCATCCATCCTAGGTTCACTTCCCATATGGGCCTCCTTACCCCATATCAGCCATCCCAATCTCATATCACAAGTCTTGTTTCCAGAACACATCACAAAATTAGTAGAAAAAAACAAGTAGTCGACAAGGAAACTAGACCCTCAAATCCAGGCATTCAGCCTTCCCATGCAAATGAGCTCTCACGACTCTAAAACAAGGTACTTTACCTTCTCAAGAAAATGGAAAACTCGGGCCTTAGAAAAATATTTATCACACAATCAGTTCTTATTCCATCTCAAATTAACTAATTAATTTATTAATAGGTTTATATTATTAACAACCTAATGCATTAATATATAACAATATATCAAAGGAAAAACATTCTCTTAACATTTATTTCTAATTTCAACAACCTAGAGAAAATACATTCTCAATTAACATGATTTTTCCAACTATTATAATCAACCATAAACATGATTAAAAATATTTATCAATTCCATTAATCATATAAAAGATAAACTTCAATGAAAAATGTGAAATGAATCAATTTTATTATCATTAAATAAAACTAACCACTGGATTACAAACATTCCTTTTATTTAATTTATCCAGACAATTAATTATCACTTAATCTTGGAGTTATTTTTTTTGTCAGTTTTCCATAAAGATAAAAATTCTAATCCATAGCATAAACAAACACGCTAACAAATAAAGTTATAGATATCACACTATCTATCCAATCATTAAGAAAACCATTATCACGGTATAAAGAAACAACATAGGCATGAAATCAATGTCCAATTCCTTTAATCTAGTTCAATATTTATTAGGTCAATTCCATCACTATACAAGGGGATAAAACATCTCAATTTATGATTGCACATAAACAAAAGGGAAGTAATGAATCCCCTACCTCAAAGGTGCTAATGTTATTCACACAATAACAAACCACTTTACATATCTTTGATCACATCTCCTACAAGAACTGCATCCTAAGGATGTTGTGACCTAACCACACCAACAAAAAATGAATAAAACTCTATTATAAATAACAGATATTGTCTTACATAACATGGAAAGAATAATGGTTGGAAAACAAGGACAAATTAAGGAATTGCAAGAAACAAATTTAGAACTCACCTTGGATCACCACAAATTGTCACGGATCGAAGATGGATTCCCAATGATTGATCCCCATCAAATTAATCCCAAAAAAAACTTGAAGGGATCCACTGATTTCCTGAAATGAGAGAGGTGTGGTTGCACATAGGGTTTGGAGAAAACCTGAGTGTCTTCACCCATTTAAATATTTGTTGTACAGGGGAATTATATGTTGTGTAAACCATTTACATATCATGTAAATGTTGGGTGTTAGTTTTCACACAAAAAATAACCACCTTTTTATTATTTAAACTTAATCATTTATAAATCATGAAATATACTATTAATTGTCCTTAACAATCTGTTTACTTCATTTACATAGTTTGTAACAATTACACAGTATATAATCTCTCTAATTCCATCATTTTCAGTAGTCAACACCTCAAGTCTTATTCTAAACCTCCTCCAATATCCACAAGCATCAAAAACACTCAAAGGGTTAGACCGCATGGACCTAGGCCCTTATAATGTGATCCTTCTCCTATTGGTGGTAACTAAGTGTGTATGATGGTTTTGAATCAATCAAAATCCATCTGAAACACTTTTCCATCCCCTAAGCCCGCTTATAACTCAAGGAAGAGCGTTCGAGGATCCTCATGAAGCGTTTTTGGATCCATTGGTTGGTGTTATCCCTTGGAGTTATGATAAATTCACATTATTTTTATTATGATTATCATCAAGATAACTCCATGAAAGAACAAGGATGGAATTTACTAATGTTCAGGCACTTCAAATGCACTTTTTTATGCTATGTTTTTCAAATACACTTGAACTTTTGATTCCTTCAAAAAAGATTCTTCTATTTTTGGGTTCTAATATACTTTCAAGGGTTATAATATGATCTAAAAAGTCAATATATGGTATCAAATAATTTTTCTTCAAGGATTAAATTTTTTTCATCTACATTTTCAAAAAAAATCACTGCAACCATGGTGTAGAACTACTCATGGTGGTTCTTGGATGGGATTATCCAACCACCATGATCAGTTCCACAAGGTAGGAGTCCCTATGGTCCTTCAAAACATATAAATAACCAACACTATATCATATTAAAAATTATGGTTCACCTTTCAGATTTTTTTGCATAAAGGTTAGTCCACTTAAATTTTCTGAGACATCTCTTATTGATGGCCCGCACCACGGGCAGTGAAAAAAATTGTTTGGATGTCTTGACAAGTTGTTTCACCCTATATTTCCATTATACAAAAGTTCTACATAAAGGTAATCCTCTGGTTACCTTTATGATAAGGATGCACAATGGACACCATTTAAGTACAATGACGTTTTTCAAGAATTGGTGGAGGATAGTGGAACGACCGAATGATCCAACACAAAAGTGTACGGGTGTTATTTACTTAAGAGCATGTTCATGGTTCTTCAAAAAAATAATTATGTACCATGGTGTAATTAAGGATACTGGATGATGTTTTGGAGGTGGTTTGTTTTGGAAATGGTGGTACAATATTTTTGGGTTTGGTTAAACATGTGTCTTATCTTTTGGATCAAGGTTGTTCTATTTCCATTTAGGGTAGGATATTTTCGAGACACTCCAAGTTTTAAATGTATAGTTTTTTCTATCACATAAAAAACCATTGGAAAGTCAAACATAAACTCATTGATTCCAAAATAGGGACAACACCAAGCCTTGGGAATGTTTCTTTTCAAAATAGTAGCGATGATGACTTTGTTGATTTTGACCCTATAGTGACGACTTTCGGAAGGTCATCAATGCTACAAAATGTCCTTTGTAACAAAGAAGACTTTTGGTGGTTCCATAACTAAGCAATACTACCGTGGGAGAAAAGTATCATTCTTTCCTTGGTTTTACTGAGAAAAGGAGCTTCTCTTTAGAACTATTTTTAATTGGGGTATGATATTTTGATGATACCATATTTTTTGTAAGTTACATTTTGAATGGATTTTGGTTTCAATGGTATCACTCTAGTTAGATGTATTTAAATCTCTTAGGTTGAAGAAGCTCAGTGGAAGTGTATCGAGAACATAGGGTTCAGACGAAGTGAGGTCGTGAACATAGTACTCTGCGTAGCTTGTTCATGATACTTAAAAAAATTTGGATGGTTCTCAAGAATTTTTTCTTTTTAAAAGTTCCCCAGAGGCATTAAAAAGGTTTCATGGTTTTAAAGAATGAGTGGTAGAGTCTGGAAATGGGAGGGAGAATTTTTTTTCTTATAAGTTAGACGGTTGGACATTGGTGAAAGCCTTGATAACAGTTTTCAAGTGGGATATTGTTTGGTTTTGGTGTGAAAAATATTTCTGGTTAAGTTTTTTGGAATTTATGGAACTTTTTGTTTCATAATGACACTTGTGGACCCATGATTTAGAGTGTCTAACCTTCACCCATGGGAAGTCTGAATCTATTGCAATAGTAGAAGAATCAGAACCCATGTTCTAATGCTAGTGGAAGAGGAGGGTGTTCCAAATGTGACATGAATTTTCTAAAGGAAGTATGAATCCAACTGATTCTAATGATAGAGGCTATACAGGATAAATCTAATCTCACATTGGAGTAGACATTGTGTTTCAAAGGATGTGTTAGATTAATATAAAGGGTTTCATGAGATTGACTTGAGAATTGGAGGATGATGAAAATGTTATCACGGAGTGCAGAAGTTAAAGGGATGCAGTTTGGAAGTGAGCACACGAATGTAGAGTGAGTGGTAGAGAATCCAAAGATTTAACTATTCACTATAAAGGCTAGTCTAGGTGTAAATTCTTGTTGGTTTCCTTGACTGAATAGAGGTACAATCAAAAAAATTGGAAGGTGGTGTAACTAGTAGAGCTTTCTAGCATCTTCATAGCACATATATTAATAAACGGTACAGAATCACTTGTTCAAGCTATGAAGAAGATGATATCGGATCCCTTCCCATGAGTGGAATTTCCCTATGCAGCGCTTATGTCCATAAGTAGGTCACTTGAGGTGTTGTTGTTTCTTATTCTGTTTATCTTGTTAGGGTTTCCAAAAAATTTCTCCCTTGTAACTCAAATGTTTTTTGGTGAAAGTTGCAATGTGTTCTCTCATGAAGTTAGACTGAGTCTAAACCACATTATTTTTGTGTGGCATTCTTGTTCCATTTCTTTTATTGTGTTCTTATTTATAGAAAACTAAACTTTAAAACAAATTTTATTTCATAATTTTTAACATTGTTTTCAAAAAAATAAAATCCAAGTATCTAGAGGTCTAGTGTGTTTTGGGAGGTTAGACACATGAATACAACATCTTAGACATAAATTACATCAAATTTATTTTAAAATCTGTATGGTTATCCTAAATCCCACAGGTCTTCTATAATTTCATAAGATACCATGGGGAAATAAATAAAGGAAAAGGGTGAGCTCAAAATCCCAGTAAGGGGATAATAAGAGTAAAGTATGATGGTGAGACAACACAAGTTACATACGAGTTATAGCATGATCTCGTAATTATAATGATCATAATTATGGAAACATTACATGTATGAATGATATTAAAAACATATGGAATCATAAATATGTGTCAATAACATAAAATATAACTTCATAAGTATAAGTCAAAACTCACCACCATGACAACATAACATAATGTGATTAGGCAAACCACCCTTGCACCATACGTGGTATCTCATGAGATGAAAACATTACTAAATTCATTAGAGTGCTATGAGATCAAACCCTTAATATTCATAATAAGTACATTCATGTGTGTGACATAAGGGGAAAATAAACCATACATAAATCCTAAGCATGAAAAACCTATGATATGTAAGTGAGTTTCGTAATCTTGTCCCAAGGCATAACCAAAGACAATATCATAAGGATTCCCAAGAGAATGAATGAAATTATTTTGGATGTCCATATTTTAAAAATAAACATAGCTATTGAACATAGATTTAAAATGTAGAAAAATTCATGAGAACGATTGGATAAGTAAGAATAAAAACGAGCAACTTAAGTGATTATTTATTAAATGAAATAAAAGTTATTTTAAAAAATTAAGGAGCTTATTATTTTCCTTTAGACTAGAATAGAACATGTAGGATTTTCTATAAAATAATAAGTGTTTTAAAATTCTATCCTTGGTTAAAAAACCTTTTATGAAAGTGGTACATTACATGAAATAAGAAATTGAGAAGTTCCCTTAATTCAGGTTTACTTAAAAGAGAGAATCACAAATGGAACATAAAACATGGATTATCCCACCACAAAAAAAAAGGTAAATTGAACTTGGTTTATATGTAAGGAACATATATACATAATATATATGAATTACATGACAATAATATAGATAGGAATGCGGAAAATGAAAGAGAATGCGTAAATCAAAAGTAATGACATGGGACTCTAAAGATCCCTTACCTTAGGTACTGATTCGCTCTGTGTGTGCACTAAATTTCCTGAACAGATAAATTAATTTTATTAAAAAAAATCTTAATAAACCTATTCATTTGTATTTCATTTTCTAAGGTCTATTTATTATTATGTATCATTCATATATTAAATATTTTTTATTATGTTTGTGACTTGAGACGGTTGGGTCAATTTCTCTAAAAAATACTCGGTATATTGGTCATGGTCATTTTTTTAAATATAATTATAATCTCTATAATTACAGGGGTTTATGTATTTTATTATTTCACTAGCATAAAATTTAAACAGTTTCTTAGTTTTTTTTTTCAAAAAAGGACTCAAAAAAGGTTCCTTGATATGTTTTTGTAAGGTTGTGAAGTTTACTATGAAATTTTATTGTTAATATCACTTATTAAATTCCAAAATTTATCTTTCGATAATATTAATAGTTTCATAAATATCATTTATATACATTAAATATATTTTTGATGTTAGCTGATAAAGACTTGGCTATATGAGAGTAGGGGTAAAAATGTCATTATAGAAGGGGAATATTAGTTTTTAGAATGTGGTTAGTATTTTTTAGGCTAGGACCATGTGAAGGTGGGTTATATTATAAATAATTAGTAGGGGTGAGAGGAGTTATGGATAATTAACCTAGAATTTTCTTCATCTTGTTATGTATAACTTTGTTTTTGTGGTCCAATATTTTCACCAGCTTCTCCTTGTAAGAGATATCAATATCTAACAAGTAATGAAAAAATGGTGGTCTATGAAGTGGTAGGAAAATCCTATGGGGGTTTTTATCCCATGATAGTTTTTCCAAAAAAATCCTACATATAATGTGAACAAAAAATTTCATGCCCTCCACACATAAGCCCATGTACTTGCCTATATTTAAAAAAGACTATGTATAACCATTTAAATACTGTATTTTTTTCTCATTTTTAATGTTATTTGTATGGAGAAGTATATATTGAAAATATTTATAGTTTTAAGGGATGTTATGGAACATTTTTCAATGGGTTAATTGTGGCATGCAATAATTTAGATTTAGTTAAAAACTATTGTGATGAAAAGTAGGTGAGTGATTGGTGAGGGGTGATGAATGATGACATTGGTTGTACGACGATGTGAATTACTGGACCTATGAATGAATGAACACTCTCTAAGTAAATATTAGTTTTAGAGGATGATATTAGGGTTTCCATGAGTTCCTTTCATATTTTCATAATAAAAATGATATAAAATAATAAAAATTATAAATTTACCCAAAAAATATTATGATTATAATAGCACTTCTAGAATTGAAACCATGTGTAGGGGAGATGGCTTCCATTTTTTGATAGGTGGGATGAAACACCATGTAAATATGGTTAATAATTACTATATAAACATTATAATATCATATTAAAAAAATAAATATTGACCTATTTAAAATTCACATGTGAATAAAAGTGAATTAGTATGACCATTACTGTGATAAATCATATTTCATGGATTAATCATTCTTTTTTATTAAAAAAATTAAAATGTTAAAGAAACATATATTGTAAAAATAATATTTTTTTAAATCATGGTTGTATGTAAGCCCGCGACTTCATTGGATCAACCAGAATTGGCATGTTCTCTTAATGGTCAAACCTTTTAGGCCCTCCCACCCCGTATTTGCTCCATATTCATGAATCTCATGGGCCATAGGTCCATTTTAAATTACTATCTCCAACTATACCATCTACAGATTCAGTGCATGTGAGGTAATCTTGTATGTACTTCTTCAAGAGGGATACATGAAACACATCATGTACTTTAGACGTGTTTAGGGGGATCTCTTATCGATATGTCACTGCTCCAATGTGATCAAGAAAGGGGGAAATATATCTAGTAATTAGCTTCCTCTTCTTCCTAAACCTCATTACTCGTCTGTGGAAATATATAAATGAAAATTTTATCACCAACCTCAAACTCTATGTTTCATCGATGATTATCAACATAACTTTTCTATTGACTTTATGTTGTCTTGATATGTTGTTGAATGACTTTGACCTTGTTTGTTGTTTTATCAACTAGTTCTAATCCCAATAGATTACATTCACTAACTTCATATAAACATATGAGAGTTGAAAATTTATTCTCATTTCGGTCTTGATATGGGACAATTTTAATGCTCGAGTGAAAACTATTATTGTGTGATAAATTGACCAAATATGTTGGTCCTTGCCTCCATTGAAGTCCATAAAAAATCTCTCAACATATCTTCAAGTTTCTAGATTCTTTTTTTATATTTTTTATCATTCTGGGGGTGATAGGTTGTACTGAAGTTCAACTCCATGTTTAATCCATGTTGAATACATTTCAAGAACTTTGATCTCAATCTGATACAATCGATAGTTGTGTTCCATGCTACCTCACCATTTCTCTATTGTATATCCTTGTAATTTGATAGAGTGTTAAGTCCTATTGAATGGAAATAAAGTGAGAAGTAATTGTAAGAAGGTATCCTACAACCCATATGACACAATTCACTTTGGATGTCTTTAGAATACCTGTGACACGATTCATAGTGATTTTCTACCATTTTCATGTGGGTATGAGTTATTGTTATATCATATATTTGGAATTTCTCCTCTCTTCCATAACCTTTAAACACACCAAAACCCTTAATTTATATTATAAAACACCATTCTATATATTTTTTCACCAATAGTGTTCTTGGAGATCTTTATACATCTTCGTGATCCTTGGGTGGATATAAAATGGTGAGCTATGAGCATCATTCAACAGCTCCTTTATTTTTAGCTCTGTTGGCATGCACAATCATTTTCAAAATCTTATAACTCATCCATCATCAATGATGAACTCCAATTATTTTTCCTTTCTCACATCATCCACCTTCTTCTGTATCACCAAATCATTCCTTTTAGATTTCTTAATTTTCTCTAGAAGGGATGGTTAAGAAATCATTTTATATAGGTGGTATGATATTCCTTTATTTATGATTCTAATTTCCGTCCTTTTCATATCTCAGAATATTGGATCCTTCTCAATCCTTGTCATGGATAGGGTTTCATGATCATTTCTAATCAGAGCATCAACCACTTTATTCACCTTCCCAATATGGTAGTGGATTGATAATTCATAATCCCTGATCATCTCTAGCCATTTTCATTGGAGCATGTGGAAATCATTCTATATTAATATATATTTTATGCTTTTGGGGTATGTATATATATATCACACATCTCTCTATGGAGATAATTATTTCATATCTTCAATGTGATGATTATTATAATCAACCCCAGGTCATGTGTTGGACAGTTCCATTCATGTACCTTTGACTGTCTTGCGGCATAAACTATCACTTTATCATTATACATTAGTATACAACCAAAATAGTTCTTTGAAACATCACTATGAATCCCAAATCCTTACCCACTTGTGGGTAGTGTGAGTACAAACATATTAGATAGCCTCTTCTTCAGCTCTATGAATCTCTCTTAACAATCATCTATCCAGACATACTTCACTCCATTAAGAGTTATCTTTGTTAGATAGTTTGATAATCTTGAGAAGTTTCTCACAAATTACTGATAATACCTAACTAATTTGATGAATATATGGATCTATATTATATATGATGGTGTTAGGTGTGTGGGGCTAGTTTATTGGGGATGGTCGGGCATTAGCTGTCTAGGGGTAGTTTTGTATTTACATTTACCTTTATTTGTTTTTTGTGATTCTAGTTATAGTAGTTGATACGTGGGTAATAAATAGGGAATATGGGGAGTTGGGGAGGGGTGATATCATTTTGGATTTACAGAAGGCTGTTATAGGGATTGGATGTCATGATGTTTCTACTGAGAGCTCGAAGGAGTGGTCTTCTTGGTTATTTTCTCTTTTTTTTTCTTTATCTCTTATACTTCATGTTATCCTTCCTCTCTCATACCTAATATATTTATGTCTATTTTATTCTTCAAATACTGAATATATTTATGTTTTTTACCTTACTACTGCTTTAATTCTACTATGAGACATACTGTTAGGTTTGATACCTAAAATTTGGTGAATCTGTTGGGGAACTCAATAGGGAGAGATTACTATAGAGGCATTTGTTCACTTTTGTAGAACCATGATCATTTTAGTGAGACTCAGATTCCTGGGAATGAATTTATGGAGAAGATGGATCACTACTACATATTTGATCATTTTTTAACAAGACAATAATTCTGTTGTGGAAATTTTTTTCTCCTTATTCTACCTATATTCTTTTGTGTGGTCGAGTTATGAGGCATGTTCTCCGTGTAGAAAATTATATTTGGAGTTATGTGGATCATTTTTTGTTGCATGTGGAACTTGATAGCTGAGTTATGATCATTTTTTACTGGTTTAGATGGTTGAAGAGTGAATACTAAGAGCTTAGTTAGCTTGTTTTCAGTCTAGGATGAAGTCATAATTTTCTATAGAGGTATGATTTACACAAGATTAGGTAGCCATGATGCAATAACTACTAACAAATTTAAAAATATATATATTTTTCTTGAGATCACATTCATGGAATCTGGATAAAAAATATTCTCATTACATAGGTTCTAGAAAGGGAGGTGATAAATCCACTGCATGTATATTTGGTAGAGACTATGTGAAGGATCATCTTGAATCCTTTTTGGTATGGCATGTATAGTTAATTCTAGTTCTGATTCCTCTTATAGATAAATAGGAAAGTAATTATAAGGACAAATTTCCAGTTCTTTTTTAATAGAACCTTTAGTTTCAGAAGAAAATATTTTGAGTGTTCTTTCTGAACAGATCATAGAAGTAGTCAAAATGGAAAATGTAGATGAGTTTCATATTGTTGTTGAAGAATAACCTATGGATTCATAAGAAAACAATACTGTAATTATTATGGTAAATATTTTTGAATCTAGTAGTGAGTTAGGACCTACTATTACTGATGTTCAAGATGGCTGTGGGAAAAGTTTTTCTTCCATAAATAACAAAGATCATTCTAGGAAAGTGACAAGTGTAACTCCTATAGTCGAGTTTGTTTACATACTAGACCAGAATCTCCTAGAGAAGAAAAATCATGATAAAGTGATGAATGAGTTTTTACCACATTCCATCTATACTCTAGTTGAGTATTATTTGGATACTGATATGGATGGAAAAGGTTTTTTTGGGGACACTAAAGAAACTAGGTTTTCTAGGTTGTATAGTTTTCTTATGTGATCTATTTACAACATGCACAACAAATTTATTAACTCTGTAGATTTAGAAACAACTCCCATGACCAATTTTAATACATGTGAACCATAAATGTCTAGAAATAGAGATGATTCAGTCCTATGTAATGTAGATAAAGGTTTTGATATTTGAAACCAAGGAACAAGGGGTCCGGAGAGGAGTTATATAATCTTTGGTAGTTTGAGTAGTGTACTGTTTAAGTGGGTCATCCTCTCTACTTGAAAATTTCATATTATTACATTAAATATAGACCTAAGATAGGGTAATGTTTGTTAGGTTTCTATGGATGGACTAGTTTATCTTATAGTGTTATTAGTTTTTTTAGAGAAAGTAAAAAAATGAAATCTTATTAGTGGTAAAACTGCACTAATATCTAATGGTGAAAATGAAATTGAACAAGAAGGAGGGAAAATGTATCATTGATTATTAATTCTGGTAAAAAGGGTACTCTACTGGTAATTGGTTTAGTTAACATGGTGCTCTATATTTTACAAAAAGAACCTATTGGGAATTTAATAGGTCTCCAAGATTTAGTGGTCTATTAATTCCCCCAAATCAGACCATAGCTCACAGATTACTTGTTCCTTTAAAATCAACATAAGGATTAAAATATTTTTTTGACATGAGTTTCGTTGATTATTTTGAACACATTGTTGTTGGAAATACAGAAAATCAATCTGTAATTTAAAACACTAACTATGAGGATTCAACTATTTTTAAAATTTTAAATATGAAAAAATGATTTTCATATTGGAGGAAGCAAAAATAATTTAATTATTTCAGTTGTACTAGAATTGGTTTTCAACATTACATTTACTGGGAGAAATACCATTTAAGGTGAGATTATGGGTTCTACTACACAATTGGAAGAGTTTGTTTTGTTGTCTTTACTTATTGTGATAGCATATTGTTTTTCTAATATGGTAGGTCCTGACACTGAAGATCAGTGGATGAAATTTGAGTTCACCTTTCTTATTTTCAATGGGTGGCTACTGGAAAATATGTTAGAATTTGTGTTTTATGAGTGTTAGACTTCATATTTTGTTTTAGTGGGTGATGAAATATTAATTGTGGGGTTATAATGCTACCTGGACAGGTTATTAGGTCCAAGTTATGTATCTGAGATGGAACTCTTAGCCACAGTATTGGAATTTGTTCCAAATAGTTTTTCTTAATGTGCCTTGGTTATGTATAGGAATTCTATTGTTAAAAACCTTAGGAACCATGAAATTTTTTCTGATTCAGATGAGGTTTTTGGAAAAAATAGAAGTAGACCCCTTAATATGGGATTTCTCACAACGGAAAATGATTCTGAAAGGTATGTGACATATGATGGATAGGTTCTTGAATCTGATGATAAACCAAATTTCAAAGAAGTTGTTCTATTGGGGTATCCAGCCCATCTAGGTTGGTCTATTCAATAATATTGGTCCACATCCCATCTTGGTTTGTCCAAATAAGAAGACAAGTTGATTCATGGTATGTATTATAAAGGTGAAATAATATCTTTTCAAGAATATGAGTTTTTTGAGTGTAAGTTTGAGTCATATTAGATGGAATAAGATTGGGTTTACTTATTATTACCTTATGTGTGGAAATTATTCTACTTCCAACTAGATTTGGCTTGGGAATGATTCAGGTGATGGATTAGGTGTGCTACCATCTTCAAAGGGGGCCTACCAATTTATTACTGAATATTTCAAGCTGTGTTTTGGCATTCCACCTTGGGGAAAATGTGAATTTTCAATTTCCGGGTAATGTTCAGTGTGTGGGGGTTGTTTTTATATGGATGGTTGGGGTGTAGGTAGGCATTAGCTGTCTAGGTTTAGTTTTGTCTTTATATTTACCTTTATTTGATTTTTGTACTTCTAGCTACATTAGTGGGAAGATGTGGTTATAAATAGGGAAACTTGTGAGTTGATGAGGGGATAGATCATTTCGGATTATAGAAGGATATTTTGGGGCTTTAACATCAATATGTTCCTTTTGGGGGCTCAAAGAAGTGGTATTCTTGGGTTTCTTTCTCTTTATTTTCTCTCCCTCTATCTTCTACATCCTCTTCTTCTTCCTCTATCCTCTATACTATATTTATATCTCTTTTCTTCTAAAAATAACCAATATATTGATGTTTTTTAAATTCCTGCCTCTTTAATTTTTCTTTGATATTTATAGTTAGGTTTGATACATAACAGTAGGTCTGAAACATTCTTGAATCACCTTCATTATTGAAGGATCCATATAAATATTCCCTTTTTCCTTCTTCAATATCATTAGAACAGTATTTAAATGGTCCATAAATATCCCCAATGATGTTATTTTCTTCATCAAAAACTCATATTTATTTCACTTTGTATATAAATTATCCTTCTTCAATGTCATTAGCACGATATTTAAATTCTCATCATACTCCTCCTTGATTTTGGATTATATATTAATATCATCTATAAATACTATCAAAAAATTATCTATTTAGATTCTAATGAATTTATTCCTTAGATCCATAAAGACTTTAGAAGAATTCTTGTGTCCAAATGGCATGACTATGTACTCATGGTGCTCGTAACTAATACAAAATAAAATCTTCGTAATATTATCATTCTTCGCCTTTAACTGGTTATATATCAATTAAATATCCACTTTAGAGAGAAGTACTAGGACCTACTGGGTGACCAAACTGGTGGACCAATGGAACACACTAGCTACCTGAAAGGACCACACTAGTAGATTAATAGACCACACTGGCTAGCCGATGTGATCAAGATAGAACTACAGTTTTTTTAGATGCCATCGGTTGGGTGGTGACACCCACTGGCAACTTGGTGGCTACTAGACAGCAAAAAAGTCGTTTTTGGTGGACCCAAGTGACTTAATTCGACTCCAAATTACTCATTTCGACCCATATGGATTCCAAAATGTTCATAAGTCTATTAGAGGTTATAAATTTACCCCTAGGGGTGCTTAGATTAAAAAATATACCTTGAAGATCATTTTAGAGCACTGTTGTGCTTCTTTGTGTCATTATCAAGATATCTTGTACTCTTTTATCACTTCCTCCCACTCCCTCTTATTCTAATTCTTTTTGGATTATTTTTTGTTTTCTTAAATGTTCTTTCATACAAAAAGTCTTTCGTTTTTAATTTTCTTGGGTGCTCACTACCATTTTGTGTGAGGGGGTTGGTGCACACTATCATCAAAGTATGGGGATCGACTTTCTTTCTATAACCACTACAAATCAAGGGAGATTGGGTTTCTTGTTACAACTGTTGAAAAAAAAGGCTCTTACTTTTGTAACAAGTTACTTGTATACCTCTAAACTGAGGGTTTAATCTAAAACCTTTCATGGATCTCTAGGGAATAAGATGTAGGGATACCTTACTATATTATTTATGGACATATTTATCAAAGTCCTATGAATTTTCTTCTATTTTGTATTTCCACTATTTGTTAACTCTTGTATTTTGTTTTATCACTTTAATTGTTTTTATTGCATCAATTTTTGTTTTAAAATATAAAATGTTTCTTAAAATATAATTCACCCCCCCCCCTTCCATCTAAACTCTAACAAAAAATTGGTATCATAGGATTTTTTATAGGTTCTTTCTTCATGAATTTTTGAGTCCAAAATAATATTTTAATATTGGTAACCATGGTTGAATTGATAAAAAAATGTTTTTTAGATATTTAATTATTGATTCTAATTTTTCACCACCTGGTTTTTTTAATTTTAAGGATAACTCTTATTTTTCTTTGGTTATTTGATCCTTCTCACTCAAAAAAAAAGATAATATTTCTTTTTAAGATCTTTTAATTTTGTGTTGAGGTCAAAAAAATAAATCTGAAATTTGATCTATAGAATATTTGAGATATTCATAATTAAGATGTATTGAAGAACATTAATTACATGAAAAGGAACAAGAGGAATTTGGATAATTTAACTCACCATTTACCTCAGTATGGTTCATGATGCATTTGGTGATATCGTTACATGAGTAGGTTGAGGAAAGAGAGTCATTTCTTGAACACCATTTTGATACTTTGAAATATATTTCCCATAATTCTCTTTTACCTTATTTTTTTTAATAGGCACTCTATCTTGATGCGACCATTTTTCCTACAAATGTAGAACCTTAACTCCAGTTCATTTTGGTGCTTATCTTTCTTGGTTTGATGAGAGGATTTCTTATTTTTCATGAAATTTAGTAGGTTCTTGGACAATTGTTCAAGATCTGAGTCTATTTTAGATGAATTATAATCAATTTCCATAAATACAATAGTCTTCTTCTTCTTGACTTTTTTGGATTACTTTATAGATTTCCACTTTATAGTAAACTCATGGGTCATGAGAGAGCCAATTATATCTTCAACAAGCATATTCTTGATGTCATGTTCTTATTTTATTTCTTTAAATTTGGGTTCCCAAAAACATAAAAAATACCTATATGATCTTATTCACAAGTGTCTTCAAGTTAATAACATCACATAAGATATTTGCTTCCATTTTATATGTCAGTAAGTCTAGTAAACTTTTCAGTAATTGACTCATTATGGTATATACTAAAGATTTAAAAATCTTTTCAATACATATCAAGGATAGTATATTTTAATTTATTGGTACCCTCATGAGTAAATTCTATCAATTTCCAAATTGCATGATCAATTTTACACATGGAAACTATATTAAATTCATTACTATCTAACCAATAATGAAGAGAATTCATGGATTTTCCATCAAGCTCAAAATAAAATATGTTTTCGGGGGTCAAATTTTTTTCTTTGTGTAGGGGTGTATCCATGGATAACTATTTTTCAAACTAGATAACCTATACTTATAATAAAATTATATAGTATAGTTTTCCAATAACCATATTCTGATCCATCAAAGTTGGGATCCCTTCCTATCGAGTGTTATTTTGGAGAACCTTGAGTATTTGATGTAGATTCCATCATCAAGTGATCATTCATTGAAACTGGTTATGTTTTTTAAATTAAGGTAACCTATGATAACATTGTTTTTCAAATTTGGGATGTTTCCCCCCAGGTGATGATGATTGATATAGTTTTCAAGGTGGGATGCAGTATCTCGGGTAAATGATAAAATTGAAAAAAAATAGGGTAGGACATGGTTCTCACCTGGTGTTACTCTAAAATGTTTTGGGATAGGTAATTTTTTCCCTTGGGTATTTTGTATATATAAATCTATTTGGCAGTTTTTTAAGGTTAATTGTGAAAAGGAAGAATAATTTGAATAAGATATCATACGGTTACCACATGGTGCACCTTAACTGTTCAACATCCACTGCATGCCCAAAAACTCTAAATTTGAAGGGAAAACTCCCAAAAGAGAATATAAATAGATATTAACTCAAAAATAATTAAATCGATAGAATAGTGATGGTTTGGGGTGTGATAGTGATATATGTTAGGAGTAATTTTTTAATTTTTTAGTTTTTGGGGATGGATGTGTTTAGAAGGAAGTTGTTTTTAGTAGTTTCTTGGATCTATTAAATATGGTAGGTGATTTTTGGGGAGGGGATACATATACTTTTAATTTTATCTTGGATGAGGTGAGACGTCAACCATTGGAGGACATGGCCTTGGCTCCATGGAGTGTTCTTTATAGGTTTCGAGCCCAATAGAAGCATGAAGTGGTGTGATATATATTAAAATTTATTTTATTACTAATTTTCCTAAAACCCCGAGCGAGGATCATGCATGTCAAATTTATAATTGATTTATTTAATATCATAGGAAACAAATAATTGATCTGTGAGTTATTTCATCGATGTATATATCGATCATCCACAAATACCCTTTTGGATTTACATCGTTGCTCTATGAGAATCCATGGATTAAATCCCTATAGTGGTGATACACACTCCTTTGATCTTTGAGAAACGCCAATAAATATCTTGGAGCAAGAGAATCAAGTAAATTATCTGGAATTATTTGTAATGATCGAATGTCCTCCAATCTTCAAGAGAGCTATATTTCATTTCTCATTCTTGATAGGAAGAAATAAATGGGGAGTTGAGAGAGTTTCTTTGTGTGCAACGATTCTCAAGTTTCAATTTTTGGATGCAATGTTGTAATTGTGGGTGCCTTGGACCCAACTTGAACAGTACTTCTGATTACCATTACAAGTATACAATTTGATATATACATGTGTTTATTTTTACTATAATAGTGTTGATATTTATGTATTCACTGTTTACATGGTAATTTCCTTAGACTACTTGTAATATCAAAAGGTTAGAGAAGTACCCAGCTATAATGATAACCTTGATATACTATGAAGGTAATCTTAAACATATATCCTATGATCTAGATACATCATAATGATAGGACATATATGATGTCTAACAATCTGGTGTTGGGGATCATAATCATTGATACTTATTCTTATGAAGGTATCACTTGGTGATATTTAGTAGATGAGATCGTAAGGACAAGTCCACCAATAGAAACACCACATGTTTTACGTGTCATTGGTTTTTCCTATCTACAAACATGTTTATTGGTCTATAGACATGATATCATTATCAACATGCTTCATTTTAATGGATACTTTCATTCAAGCTGAAAACCATAATAATGAGATCGTGGTGAGGTAATTTGTGTTGAGTGCATCATTGGTGGTATGATAATGGTTGATTGATCAATATAGAACATTTCTCTTCTGAGTTGAGGAAGAGATATCTCATAGGCCCAGGTTGACCTGAATGGTAGTACCTTTACAAATATATGGACACAACACAAGAAGTATGTTTTTAAAATAATGTCGCAAAATATATAAAGCAAAAAAATAGTGATGACACAAGTGTGCGTCCTACTTTATAAGATATCATGAGACAAAGATATTATATTACACATAACATGTTTGTAAGAGGTTCTCATAGCTATGAGATTATTTTTCTATTTAGGGTCCATGATGGGTTTTGAGACTCTACTCTTGGCCTTTGGGTTGGACTCACTACTATAGAGTTATGAACCAAGAGGTTCACACAATAATTGTATCCACAAGTTTAACATATTGTAATAAATAGAAGTTTAGAATGAAGTGAACCCCATGTACGGGGGCTCTGAACATCCAAGCATGAATGATCATAAGTAAAAATAATTCAATTATGTTATTTATGTTTATAATAATAATGATTAAATTTATTTCTCAATTTATTCACAAGTTTTTTAATCATAAAAGTGAATATGATAAAATATATATTTTCAAACGAACATAGGATGTTCAATTTTTGTTAAATTATTTGGAGAGATTACAGGTTGAGTTATTAGTTTTCATTTTATCATGTAACATTTTATAGTTTTTCAAGTGATTGGTGAAATATTTGTGAAATTTATGATAATTTTATAAATTCATACATGTGCATAAAGAACTAAAATGAAGGTTATTACTTTCTAGAGACCAAAGTGAAATTTTATAAAGTATAAAATAAGTATAAAAACTCATTTTACCCTCTTGAATAGTAAAATTCACAATTTTTACGAATTTAATGATATAATATCTCATCTATTCTCATATAAAGTTATTAGAGAGATATTATAATGGAAAAACAAGGTCAGATCGATCCCACTTTCTTGACTGAGTCAATATTCCCCATGCGATCGAAGATACATCGTAAAGATCCTCGATTTCTCATGATAGCACTCAGAAAATTTAGATCAATGATCCTAGAATTGTGTATCACATGTGGAAGATCTAGAGGATGTCTAGTTTGGCATCTTTTAGCCATGACACATCGACAATGAGTGAATAAAACCAACGACTTAAAACGAATGAGGTACCATTTAAGAGTTAATTTGATTTTAATTTTCATACTTAAATTTAATTACATGTGATCCTTCAATAAATATAGGAAGGTTTTTTTGGATTCATTTTTTTTAACATTAAACCAAACCCAAAATTTTCAATTTTACACTTTTCACACTTATATTACATCCTTGGTTCCTTCAATTGGTATTAGAGTGAACGTGTCATTATTTAAGTTGAAATATTTAAAATTTCAATTAAATTATCTATTATTTAGAAAGATGATTTCACTACCACAAAATTGGGTTTCCACAGTGTCACCCTTTAATAGCACTAAAAAAAGCACTGATAAAGGGGGTTCCTTTATCAGGGCTAAAAAGGCGCTGATAAAGGCACCCCCTTTATCATCACTTTTTTTAGAACTTTTAAAGGGGCCCCCTTTATCAGTTCTTTTTTTAGTAGCGCTGATAAATGGGGGGCCTTACCAGTTCTTTTTTTCCTAGCGCTGATAAAGTGTCTATTTCAAAAAAAAATCATAAAAAATAATAAATTGATATATAAGTATATTTATATTGATATATATATAATATATAATTTTTTAATATGTTTTATATCGATCTGATATGTGGTAGACGCAAAACAGAAACCCGATGTAGGAGTTATGGAAAAACGGACACCTAGAGCAGAACTTATGACCATTGAGATGAATTATAGGCCTTTTGGACATGAAGAATGTGAGAAGGGTTTAAAAGGGTCAGAAAAGTGTAGATATTTTCTCAAGATTTGATTTTATATGTGGTAGAGTGGAAACGGACACCTAGAGAAGAAGTTGTGGTTGATTGAAATTGAGCAACCCTCCTAGTGCCTAAAAATCTAAGAAACCCATAACTCACTAAAACAGCCATAAATTATAATTTGGGTGTCCTTTTGAGTGCCACGACTAGTAAAATTAAATATTTTGAGACTATTGAGTACCATTTCCAATCAAAACCATGATAATATCAAAGAAATAGAAGATATATCAGTTATACCACTCTAAAAAAACTTCTACGTCAAACGGACATAACATTTTCTCTGGGTGTCTGTTTGGGATCTACCACATATAAAATCAAAGGCAGCGAAGATATCTACATAGTGGGTTTATTTGAACAAAGTTACAATCACTTTCTGAACCCTTAAACAACAAAAATCCATAATAAGGCCTCTAAAACTCTGTTTTTGTGTCTAATGCCCTGTCAAATTTTTCTTAAAACAGTAATAACTCCTGATCTGTGGGTTTTTATGGCATCTTCCACCTGTTATATCATATTTCATTCCAATAGATTCATTTGTACTGGTCACAAAGCTAAAACGGACACCTGTATTAGAATTTATGCATGTTTCAGTGACTCTGTGGTTTTTTAGGTTTTTCAAGCCCCCATTTCTAGAACTTTTTCCTGTCTATTGTTTTTTCAAATAGTTTTAACTTACAATCTTCCTGTTCGTTAGGAATCCACCACCTATCATATCAAATATCATTTGATGATATTCTATTTTACTATTCACGGAGTTGGAACGGAATCTCGTATCATAAGTTTTCACCATTACCCTTAGTTTAGGGTTTATTTGACTTTCTGACTGTATTTACGAGTTTTGAGGGTTTCTCCATTTTTTACCTATTTTTTAGGTTTTTAGGGATTGTTATCATTTTTTATAATTTAATATTATTTATAATCCAATATATAACAATTTATACATATTTTTTATATATTCATACATAAAAAATAAATTTTATAAATAAATAATTAAACATATTTACAAATAAAATATATTTCTCAATATATAAGCCTTATCTAAATAAAAAACTAATATATATTTTATTTAAAATACAAATATATGAATATTTATATACCTATATAATGTGTACGTGTCTATATATATGTGTGTGTGTGCGTCTGTATTGAAAAAATAATATATATTATTTATTTATTCTAAACATATGTATATACATATTAATATATAATATTTTAAATATATTCAAATATGTATAATTATACTTACAGATACAAATTTTATATATATATATATGTGTGTGTGTGTGTGTTGTATATAAGTATTTATTTATTTATAAACACTCACAAAAAATCATATTTTATAAATGTATTTAAAACTGATCTTATAAATATATATTAATATATGAATAAATATATTAATAAATTAATAAAACTATATATATTAATATATTAATAAATTAATATAACTATATATATTAATATATATATATATATATTAATATAACTATATATATATTAATATAACTAAATATATATATATATATATATATATATCTATTAATATAAATATATATATGTTAATATAAATATATATATTAATATACGAGTAAATACAACTATATATATATTAATAAATGAAGATAAAATCAATATAGTGGAGTGTTAAAGGCTTAGGTGCACAGGAAATAGGTCCCGAGTTCGAATCCAAGGGCGGCAGGTCACGCGTGCGGGTGGAATGTGGGAAAGCGCTGTTAAAGGGTGTGTGTGGGTGTTGTTAAAGGTTGGGGGTTCTCACGGTGTGCAGGATTGGGTGGGGGTTCAAGCACTATTGGAGGGGGGGTTCAAGCACTTTTTAATCCCCTCCTTTATTTGCATATATTTTTTTAATTTTTTTTAACTTTTATCAGCACTTTTTTAGCGCTGATAAAAGGGGCATTTATCAGCACTTTTCCGAGTGCTGATAAAAGGGACCCCCTCTTTATCTTCACTGAGATTAACAGTTCTTTTTTAGCACTAATAAAAGCCTTTTTTAGCGCTGATAAAAGATTGTTTTATGTCAGTGTTTTGATACAACACCAATTAAACTGCTAGCTAGTCGATCTGAGTTCGTATAGCCAAGATATGGTCGATCAAAGATCGACGAGTTTTGTAAAAATATTTTCTTCAAAAATTAAAGTTTTTATTTTGGAATCATTTTAATGGATATCTATGTGAAATATTTTTTCCAAAGATTGATGTAATTAAGTTGTGTGTTATTCATATCTACCAAAATCTAGTTGGGTTAATCTGTTGGCAATACAAGCTTTTCATGGAATCTTTTTTAATTAAAATAATAACGCTTCCCATGAAAGTTAGTTTAAAGATTATCATGGAAGCTTTTTTAATTAAAATAACAAATCTTCTAATGGAATCTAGTTTAAATATTCTCAAAGAAGCTTGTTTAATTAAACGGATAATACTTACCTTGGAAGCTAATTTAAAACTTCTCTTGTAATCTTGGTTAATTAAAAGGATATTGCTTCTCATGGAAGCTAGTTCAAAGCTTCTCATATATGCATATTTAACTAAAAGGATGTAGATTCCCATGGAAGCTGGTTTAAAGATTCTCGTGTAATTTTTTTAATTAAAATGATAGGTATTCTCATAGAATCTAGTTTGAATAATTCTTTGGAATATTTTTTAGTTAAAAGGGCAATGATTACTATGGAAGCTTATTCAAAGCTTCCGATGGAATCTTGTTTAAAATATATATAAAAAGGGAAAAATATTCAATTTGAAGATTTTTATCATTTTATATTATTATTATATATATTTCCTTTAAATGGAAACCCCATATTGGTCCAGACTAATTTGGTCCGGGTCTGATCAGCCTGACCCATTTAACCCGTCACTAGTTCTAAACTAATTTCTAGGGATCTGCTTTAGGTCAATATAGAGCCAAAAATTATGAAAAAAATCAATAATTTTATTTAATTTTATGGGAATTAATAAAATTATTTCGGGTGTTTTAGGGAATATTGATAATTAATTTAAATTTTTTTAATACAAGTTAAATCATTTAAAATGCCCTCAAGTTGAATTTTAGAAAATTTAATTTTTCTTATGCAATATAAATACATGTTGACTGGTCATGAGTCCAAACCAACATGTGCATGTTTGGTATATTAATTAATTAATTTAATTATTTCATTTAAGTATTAAAATTTAACAATTATACTTATTATTATGATTTGAAAATCTTCTCTCTATCTTCAATTTGTATAAGGTATTGCGTGTCAAAATTTATGTGATAAAATGTAATTTTTAACCCTGAGTTCCCCTCACCTGTGTGTGAGTATGCATTGTAAATATCATAGGACTTTATGGTGACATTGTTTAAGTTTAGAGCCAGTTTAAACCAAACAAGTAAAGTGCATGATAGTTGTGGGTGTTGTAATTCAAGTTATGTATTGGCTTAAGGAATTACCCGAGGGTCTCAGTTAATCCATTAGTCATTCGATAGATTAACCAATAGGTAAATGATCGTGATCATTTTATTATTTATTTATATTATCATGTACATGGATTATTATTTTTTGAATGTTTATTTATTATGCATGAGACCATAGTATAATAATAAACTAGCATGCAAAGATAAAATGAACATGTGTGGTGAATGTTTTCTATTTAAAATCATGGTTAAGTTGTGAGTGAGACAACAGAAAATTATCATGTTAAATAAAAAATATTTAATTATTAGATATTAAATTACCAAATCACTCAATGAAAATATCAGGTCATTAAATGCCTTCTAATGCTCAAAATTTTGCAAAACCAGGTGTTTAGGGTGATCGTCAGTCATAGTTGAGGGTGCCTCTTACTACCAGGGAGTTCTTATGAGTGTGGTGGGTCAACTTAACTAAATTTGGCTATAAAGGAGTACTCATATCTATATTGTTTCAAATTTAGAGGAAAAGTGTTTAGAAATTAAAATTAATTCTTTGTAAGAGATAGAACTCCACTCAACAGATCAAATTGCTGCAAGTTAATGAGGTTGACCAATCAGCCCCCTACCTTAGACACTCTAAGTAGTGGCATTACCATATATTATAGATTATTGGGAGAGGTTAAAGGATACTTTCCACTAGAATACTCATGTAGTAGATTATTATTATTCTCATACAAAGGGTTCATAGAATTTAATAAATAGTGAAAGACATTTAAAAATTATAATTTGAAAATTTCTAATCCATAATCAAGATAAAATTACAAATCAGATAGATTTTATTTTTTTAGAAATAAAAATTAATAACAAAATTACACTATGATAATTTTGGAGAAACAAAAAAATTCCAAACTGGAACAATTTTACAAAGAGCAGTATAAACACTTGTGAAAAGTACTACAACGTCTAAAATTCAAGGTGTTTGTGTCCCCAATAGTTGTTAAGCTACCTTAGAAAGCAAGGATGTTAAAAATTATTACATGATACTCATGTATGATGCATATTATTTTTATTTCATAATGTTATCATTGATGTTCAATGTGATTTTTTGATACAACATCATGAAATAGATGACTTTACATATTATCTCATCTCCAGGAATCATCTAAGGAGAAAGTGAAGCGAGATATGAATGAATGATGATTGCACTAAAAGATGGTCATGATATTTCAATGAATCCATTTATAATATTATTTCTCCAATTTAATATAGTTTAGTTTAAGATTATAAAATTAATAGTAAATGTAGAAAATTCATCATTACCTTTTGTGAAAGGTTTTTCATGCCAATAAGAACTTAAGGAAATTATGATCTTTAATTCTTATAGAGAAAAATATGAAAGACAATGGTAAATGGATGATGAAAAGTGTTATGCCAAAGAGACCTTCACAACTTCCTTCAAAGAAAAGATTTATTAAACATGTGGTTATTTTCGTCACATATCATGAAATAATTCTATGGAAGATAAATGCAATTTATTGAATTAAAGAAGTAATAAGTCACTTCTTCTTCAAGAATATTCATCAAATGTAAGTAATGTTTGAGTTCTAATTCTTGGGATTAAATACAATATTCTTATCACATATTTATATCAAAATACAGTAACCAAGTAAGTAAAGAAACATTACTATTATTAAGGTGTGTTATCCAAGTGTCTAAGACATAGTGTTTCCTAATATAGTGGTGAGAAGCATGAAACTTCTAATTTATAAGTAAATGGTTATAGTTAAACTTTTACATGTCCTTTGGAAACAAGGTTACATTATTCTAGTTTAGGATTAAATTTTTTTTGTGGTGTTAATACTTGAAAGATACTTATGTAATCCTATAATCATTATAAATACATGATGAATATAAAAATGTAAGACTTATATACCCAATTTTGGAATGATAATACTTTTTCAAACAAAACTAAATAGTTTTCAATGATATAGCCAGTATGGTTTTTGAATCTTTGGATTTAAATACCATAGGTACTATTAACATACTTATGACCTTATTTTTGGGAAAATAAACCTTTAAAAATAAATGTAATCCACAATTATTTCAGAACTAGTTCATCAAGAGAGCGTAAACTATTCCATAGGTAAGGTAGTGGTAAGAATACCTCACAAAATTCCTTTAATTTTTTAAGGAATGTGAACGTGAAGTATGAAAAATTCCTGGTCAAAAATATGAGAGGATTCGAGCTGGTATACCGGGGAACATCTGGACCAAGCATTCATTGATCAATATAATGTAGTGTTGAGTTATTCCTAAATGCAGATAACCTTATCAACATCAGAACTATGATGCTTATAAGGATGATGAATTATGATTCTTACATGTTAACATTGATCAAAAAATGTATCATAAAGTAATTATTAAATTAATATTTCCTTATATACATCATATTCATTATGTAAGTAAATAGTGAATCAATGTTAAAACTCATGCATTATAGATAATTCCATTTTTAAAGGCATTATTCGCAAATAACGGTGTTATCCCATAACCATATGTCAACTATCATGAAAAATGGATATCATATGAGTTATAGTATGATGGAAATAAATTATGTAACAATAATGTGTGTTTATATGAAAAGAGTTTGTTGAGGATATAAACAAACTTGAATCAATTAAAACAAAATGTGCATCTAATGTAATTATCCTAAAAAAAATAGGATATTATAGAAATACCTATGATAGAAAATTAGTATCTATGTGATAGACTAAATTTATATAAGAGGGTGAAAATATCTACTTGCAATAGTGGAATCCAGATTGACTTAGGTTTTGTCAGTGCCAAAGATGTATAGGTAGTTGGAATAGGAACAAGTTTCACAAGAGCATGTTGAAAAGAATGTTCCAGAGACACATACTATGTAAGAAGGATAAAACCATGGTTATGGTTTTATATTTACCATGGTTGTTGATACATTATTCATTGAGTATAATGATTCCTTCAATTAATCAGTATATGAAAAGTAGATAATATTGAAAAGATCAATTAAAATTAAATAACGGATTCCATTTATCATAGTAAATTAGACATGTTAATTTCAATACAGTGGTGGGTATTCAAATGATACTATACATGGATGGTATAGATATGGTACCAATAATGATCGATTGGTTATACCAAGTTTTTATTCCTAAATCCATTATAATTTTACTTGTTATAGCTAATTTATATGATCATTTTATTGATAATTTTATTTCAAGACCACAAATCATGGAATATGTTTATATGATGCAACAAGAAAGGGATGGTGACAACATAGAATGCTAATAATGGTGAAAGTTATTGAAATACAATATAAGATTAAAGTAAGAAAATAAATCATAGAATATTCATTTGGAATGAATCTTTTTCATGTGTCTACTAGAAGATAGTGGGAGTGCCATTGTTTTCCAAGTAAAATATGTTTGTTAACATATGGAAAACATTTATTGGTATTATATTTTGGGAAGACCAAAATTAAAATAACTATTTAGAAATTTACTTGAAGTAGTAACAGTAGTTTTAAGAAATTAGATTTATTGAGGTAGATCTAAAGGTTGTTTAGACCTAGTAAATCATACATATACTGACATAGTATTGAAAAACAAAAGTTTGAATAATTCTAAAGAGAATTGTTACCAGTGTCACATGATATATATCCCTCTAGGTAGTCATTTTTAGGACATAAAAGGATATTGACATGATGATTTGAATTCCAAATTCTTTAACAATTGATCAATCTCATATTCCATGATATATGAAAGAATTTATATTTCCAGGATATGCATTATTATAGAAAAGTATTAGTTTTAACTAGGAGAACCCCAAGATATTCAGTCATAACTGTCTATTTTCACTTGAAGAAGTACAAAGGATGTGTACCAAGAATGTGGAGAGGAAAGGATGCTAGTTTTTAAGGGACACAAACTGGTTTTACTTGGATTAGTGTGATCTAATATCATAGCTTGGATAAGGGAATGATCAAGAAAACATCATTCAAGCTAGTGATACCCATATCTAAAAATATTGAGTACATTACAGCTTCTAGAGTAGATAATAAATAGTGTAAAATATGAAACATCTTGTTTTAGTTCTTGAAATCTCACCCAGTAAGTAAAGTATTTTCATAATGTAAATTATGATACTCTTACAAGCCATTATTTCAAGTATTCACAAAGGAAAAAGGGTATACACTTAGGGTTTATATCTCTTGAAGATTTTTATTCAAGGACATAAGGTCACATATAACAGAATAACCACATAGTGAAGATGTGGTAAAATCAGTAAGAAAAGTCATGACTTTGTAGAAACGTGATTTTAATCATGTGAGAGTTAACAAGGATGGTTGGCAAGTTAGATCTAGTGAAAGTGGGAGTGTTGTAACAGTGGGTGACCAAGAACCAACTTGAATAGTACTTTTCGTTACCATTACATGTATATATTTTGATATATACATGTGTTTATTCATACCATAATAGTGTTGAAATTTCTGCATCCTCTATTTATGTGGTAATGTCCTTAGATTATGTGTCATGTCAAAAGTTTATAGAAGTTTAAAATTATAATGAGAACCTCAAGATGATATGATATAAATATTAAATATATTTTCTATTGTCTAGATACATCATACTAACATGACTAGTATAATGTTTTACTATCAAATGTTGGGGGATCATAAGCAATTAGACTTCTTCTCATGAAGTTCGCAATTGGTGATATCGAGTAGATGAAATCATGGGGGGAGACCTTACAAAATAAACACCACATGTTTTGGGTTTCACTGATTGTTCCTATCTATGAACATGTGTATTGTCATCTTTTAGCCACAACACATTGAAGGTGAGAGAATCAAATTGATTACTTCAAACGAATGAGGTATTGTTTAATATTTTTTTGATTTTATTTTTCTTGAATAAATTGAATTACATGTTATCCTTAAAGAAATCTAGGAAAGTTTTTTTTGGATTCATTGTTTTTAACATGAATCCAAACCCAAAATTTTCAATTTTTGTTTTTCAGGCTTTCAATGTTCCCTGGGTTCCTTAATAAAATAAAAAAATAAGCATAATGGTTTATTTATAATGTTATGGTTTAGGTTAAAATAATTATCTAATTACATGTCAACCATTAAATAATATAATAATCCTTAATAAACCTCATTCCCCGTAATAATAATAATAATATTTTGTGGCATGCTCTAACTTGCGCAATAACAAATATTATTGACCTAACTTGTTAATTAATATTTTTCACCAAACTCGGTCTTGTTATATTAAAACTATAGAATTTATTGAACTCCAAAATAAATATATAATTTAAATATTTCATTCATCAATAAATATTTTTGATCAATAAAACATGTATAAAATTATCCCTTAGACCTAAGAATAATATTTATTCAATTAATTAAATTCAAATAGAATTTAATCAAGATTATCATAAATACATAGTGTGTGACCCTTTAGGATTCTTTCTCATTGGAATTAGGTAGAATTTCCTAAATTCTATTATTACTATCCAACAACGAGTAAAGACACCCAAGAAAAAAAACTTAATGTATCAATGACAACAACCACACAAGAACTATCACTGTGTAATATAATCCCCTTGTCTTAATATATCATAAAAAAGGTTTAACATTTGTGTCACCAAACTATATGATCGATACATATTTCTATGAATATCTGAGATAAACACATCTTTTCACCATGACCATGAAATTTAATGAAACAGTTTTATTCTAATCAAATGGTTAAAATATCAAATTTCATAAATTTGGAAGAGACAAATCCTTCCTTAAATTATCCATTAATGACATGTTAATCATGATGCACCAAACATGCCCCACCTCACTGCAAACATATGGCATCATAGCTTTCATCAGTGAATCTAAGTGTGTGATTCATGGAATCCGTTAATGATATTATTTAAATATAAGGACCATTACACACACTCACGGATAAGAATATCTGAGGACACCAAAACAAGATGAATTCCTATTAGTGGGTCTATTCTCATAATATCTCATCTTGGATATTACCAAGTGTGAAATTTATGAGAAAAAATATCATCCATTTATTAGTACTCACACCTAGAAGTTTATATACTATGTTTCACATCATAGTATGTTATACAACTTCAAAATTATATTTAATAATATATTCGTAGAACTTCAAAGCTCTAATCAAAGTGAGGAATTTCTATGAACTTATCAATGAAACATGCACTCTTGGACATTATTACACTAGATCCATGCATAATAATGAATAATATGTAATAATAATTTTTTATTAATATTAAATACATCAAATATACATGTAATCAAAGTACAAATAGTTTTTACTAGGACACCAAATCCAAAAAACTCTCACTTTGACTTTAGCCAGTGACCTATGACTTTTAGTCCGCTAGACATCACATGAAAATCATATTTTTTCTGAGTCTAGGATTCAGTTAAGTGGTCTGTCATGTTATCATCCATGGAAATAATTCTCACTATAACCACACCTCTCTGAGAAAAATCCCTCAAGAGATGATACATAGAAATTATGTTCTTTGTATATTGATGTGACCTTGACTCTTTTGCAAGAGCCATCGTTGTATTATTATCACAATTGAGTGTCACACGATATTTTTTGTTAGGTAATACATCAAACTATTTCATGAATTTTTTCATCCAACATACTTCTTTATATACCTTAGAATCCGTAATATACTCGAACTCTAATGTAGAATACACAACCAAAATCTTCTTTGATCTCTTCCAGCTCACAACACCTCAATTCAAAGTGAAGATGTATTTTGTTTGTTACTTCAAGTCATCTTGATCTGTTTGGAAACTGGCATATGCATATCCTCTAACAACTTGTTCCTCATCTCTTCCATAACCCATGAAAATATCCTTATTACATCTCAAATACTTAAGGATAGTCTTGGATATCATCCACTGATAGTCACCTGGGTTAGCTTGATATCTTCCTACCATACTTAATGCATAGCATAAATATATCCCAGTATATAACATAACATACATTACTAACCCAATCTCTAATTTTGATGGAATAATTATCAATTTATAACATTCCTCATGTGTCAGAGTGCAAATCTTCCTGGAAATATGAATTCCATGTGATACTGGTAACAATCCCCTCTTGAATTTTTTCATACTAAACTATTCAGTTTCATGTCAATGTATTTAATTTGACATAGTTTGAGTAGTAAATTGGATCTATCAATATGGATCTTGATCCCAAGAATATATAATTCCTCACCCAAGTATTTAATGGAGAATAATTTATTCAACCTGGTCTTAACATACCATAAGACTGGTATTTCATTTCTAATAAGTAATATGTCATCGACCAATAATAGTAAGAAAGTTAATACACCCCCACTAAACCATTTTTAGAAAAAAAGGACTACATTGGTTATTTATTAAACCAAATTTATTTATAGATTCATCAAAATAAATGTTCCATGACCTTTATGATTTCATTAATCCATAAATAGATTTTTCAATTTCCATACCTTGTTGGTATCATATGGAGTCACAAACCCATTGGTTAGTCTCATAGAGACATATTACTGAAATTTCCCGTTAAGGAAGACTATTTTTACATCCATTTTCCAAATCTCATAGTCATAGTAAGCCAAAATGACAAGTATAAATTTTATGGATTTCAGAATTGAAACAGGTGAAAATGATTTTTTATAGTCAATGATTTGATGCTATTTAAACCCTTTTGCAACCATTCATGGATTATAGGTAATGAATTTTCCTTCAATTTCAAGTTTCTTCTTGAATTCCCATTTGAAACCAATGATCTTTACATCCACTGGAGGATCTATAAAAATCTAAACTTGGTCACAGTAAATAGAATTCATTTTAGAAATCAAGGACTCCTGCCACTTGACAACATCTATGCCACTTACTACTTCCTTGTAGGCTATATCATTATTATAAACTAATAATAAGTCATTATCCTCAATGACTATAAAAACATATCATTCTGGTTCTTTAACCTCTCTTGTAATCCTACGTAGTACTTCTATCTCCAGAACATTTTCTTCTTACATAGGGCTTTGTGGAATATTTTTCTATACTAACTCTTGTGTACATTGAGCCTCAAATTTATCAAAATCTATCTCTATCCCACTATCTCTTTTAGAGATGTTCCCAATATCAAGGAATATGGTGTGTCTTGTTACTATTACCTTTTTTTCTAAGGGGTCATATAGGTAATGACCCCTTGTTTCTTTGGGTATCCTATAATGTTACACTTTGTTACTTGGGGAGAAATTTGTTAATCTAAGAGAACATAAAAAATGCATTGAAACCCCACACATGTAAGTATTACAACATGGGATTATTTTCTATTCCATAAATGGTATGGTATACTGTTTTCTACTTTATTTGACACTTGGTTTAGTATTTTTTTTTATTTGTAATGTGGATCCCCAAATAGTTAATGGAAGACTCACATGACTCATCATTGATCTCACCATTTCTAATAAAGTTTGGTTCCTCATTTTACTTAACCATTCCACTGAGGTGTATAAGGATGAGTGAGTTGAGATAGGATCCCAAATTTCCATAATTAATCAATGAATTCTTGATTTAGATATTCTCCACCATTGTTTGATTGGAGTTTCTTAATCTTCTAACCATGTTGGTTCTCAAAGTCATTATTGTATTCCTTGAATTTATCAATAAAATATGACTTATACGTCATCAAGTAGACATATAAATATCTAATAAAATCATTAGTGAAATTTATGAAGTATGAGTACCCATCCATTTACTCCAAAGGAAATAGTCCATGCATGTATGTATAAACTAATCCAAGAAGTTATTTGGATATTTCATCTATTCCACTGAATGGGGATTTGGTCATTTTACCTTATAAACATGTGTGATATATACTATGTGGTTTTAGTTAAAAAGAATATAAATATCCATCTTGGTATAATTTATACAATCACTTTTCATTTACATAACCTAGATTGTGATGCCATATTTGGGTGTGGTATGAGTCATGTGAAGTAGTTTCGTTATCTATTTCTATTACTTTTTTTGTAATTCAACGCTTAAATACTATTATTTAATGTGATTCTCCATTAAAAAAAAATCTATATTTATAAAAGAATAAAAAAATTTCCAAACATCAAAATGAAACCATTTGTATCAATTCTTGTTGTCGAAATAATATTTTTGGTAACTAAAGGCGCATAATAACATTACATTAAACCCAAGATAATTCAAGTCGTTAATGTGAGGTGGAAGTCCTCAATAGCTACGACAACAAGTTTATCTTCATTGGATGCTCATATATATACATCTCCTTGGTCAATATTTCTTATTATATATGGTTCATGTATTTTAATACATATGTTATCACCATATGTTTTATCTAATACCCAATTTATATAAATAGATAAATTGAACTTGATAACAAAAACACTTGAATATTATACTTGATTCTTGGGATGGGTGAAGTTTTTCTTGCAATGGTCCTTATTTACACATGTGAAACAAACAACATCTTATTCCCTTCCTTACCCCTTGATCTTCCTCTTCTTAATAGGGTGTGAAGAAGCTTGGGGTTTAGATCACTTTTCTTTCCCTTACTGCTTTTTTACCATAAGGAACATAGGATTTTTGTGCTTATTCTCCTTATATACTTAGAAAACAAGAGTGAGAACATCTCGAAGAGACTTCTCGGTGTCCATATTAAAATTTAATATAAATCTAGAGAATCTTTGAGGGCGTGATGCCCAAATGAAATCAGTGTCCTCTTCTTCAGGGAGTTTAAACCGTAAAACCTCTTGGTGCTCTTTATAGATAATGAGATTGATTACATGAGGCCAAACTAGGGAACTCTATCCAATCTTTCTATGAAATATCAATTTAGAAATATCAAATTGTTTCTATCTTTCTCTCTCTCGGTAAATTCCATAGAGGTACTCAATCATGATATACACATTCATGTTTTAATGAGAATTCACGAGTTAACTAAACATAGATGAAAACATTAAACATTGATTGTAGACCATTTTGCTAAAAAATCATATATTAGGAACTCGTCATCACCCACCTCTTGTGCGGGTGGATCAGGAAGTGAGGACTCTAGCACTTAAGATTTTTTTTCGTGTTTCAAAATAACTCCAAAGCATCTAAACCACTTTTAACGGTTACTACTAGTGAGGATATTTTCATTCTCTTATATATATTTAAGGGATATTGTGGATGATGAACTTTACATTTTATTATATAATTAAAAGATCATATTATTAGAACTTTACGTGACTGCAAATTTTGTAAGAAAAAAAATTAATTGATTTTTTAAATCTCCCACTATTTTATCAAGTCCCAATATCCCTCATCATTGAACTTAGAATGTATAGTTTTTGAGAGATTATAGTGTCAAATATCCATATATCCCTTTGAATAACCCCAATGAGGGTTGGTCAAGCTACTTAAAGGTATTTAGGTAAACGGGTCTTTTTCAATCGTTGGTTTTCATTCTGGAACTATTGAGTGGACTCTCCTATTCTAAAATCCTGACTTGAATGTCCTCAACACTTTCCTCCAAGTTACATCAAGTCTAAAAATTGATACTTATCTTTGTGTAAGATGGTTAAGTCAACCCATAACCTTCATAATAACTCCATGTTAAAAGTAAGTGTCCCAAAAAGGGTTGGTCAAACATTTAGTTCTAAGTATTTTATTCCTAATCAAGTGATTGAAGGTCAAGTCTGACTTAATATATATTTTATGTATTTAAATTTATTATGCATAAATTATATATTGTTTTATCCTTTACATGTATTGTTAATATTAAGTTGATGTTACTTAATTAATTAACCATGTTGGATTAAAAATTTATTCATAATCCATTTATATAAATTTCATCTTTTCACATTAATTCATTCATTTATGTGATCAAGGTCTTACATCCATAAAATTAAATAATTCATCACCAGAAATAAATAAGTAATTATATGACTTGTTATGGTTTATTTAATGAGCAGACATTAAATTAACTTATGACCTAGGGAAAATAACTCTAGTTTCTAGTCTTGGCATGAGTTAAAGAATTAACTACTACGAAACTGGGTTTATCTAGCCCTAGGCTTTATCAATTCTATATAAAAGCACTAATAAAGTCCCCCTTTATCAGTGCTAGTAAAAATGATGATAAAGGGGGTCTTTATCAGCACTAGTGCTAATAAAAAAGTATTGATATATGGCCCCTTTTATCAGTTCTAATAAAAAAGAACTGATGAAGGAGTCTCTTTATCATCACTAGTAAGAAAGCACTGATAAATGGTATTTTTCATAAAAAAATATAATTCATTAAAATAATATATTTATATAGATATAAATATAATATATTTTTTAAAATATGATTTAGATAAGTCTAAATGTGCATTCACACTTAATATATATGATATTTAGTGAAAATAGATTATAAAATAATTGAAAAATATTATTAATTAATAATTTCCAAATTATTATCAAGTAATTGTAATTTAATAACAATTGGATGACATAAAAATTAAATAAATTAATAAACAGGGTAAGATAAGTTGAAAAAATGAACCTGACTTCAAACATCCATAACATTTGATACGACTGTCTGTTTGGGCTCTACCACATATCAAATCAATGCCTGTGATTAGATCTATGGCCTAATGGCCAAGGAAATACCCAATCACATTTTTCGAGGCCAAAATCCCCATAAGTCCTCAAAAATGGATTTTGAAGTTGGGGTATCCAAATTTTTTAACATTCGATGAAATTTAATCCTCATTTAAGGGGGGTCTTATTGTATTTTTTTAGCTGGGATGATATTTATTCCTAGCTATTACTTTCATATAGATATTATGGTTTTGAAATTTTTATCATTTTATATAATTTATTTTTATTTATAATTAAAGATATGCATATTTTTTTATATTTACTAACATTATATCAATAGTATAAATAAATATTTAAACATATTTACATAAAATTTATTTTTAAATATATAAAATAAAAAAATATTATTCATTTTATTTAAAATAAAATAATTATATGTTTTATTTACATTAGAAAAATGCATTAATATGTATATATATACCTATACAATTAATTTTTGTATATAAACATTTTTGTATAAATAAATAAATATTTATTTATTTATATATTCTAATATATGTAAATAAATTCATATTATGTAAATATTTTTATGTGTATGTGAGAAATATAAATGTATACTTGTGTGTGTGTGTGTGTGTATTATGCGTATATATCCTATATAAATGTATTTTTATAAATAAATCATTATCACTATCATTAAATATAGAATGTAAACATATTTTATAGTAATTATTTATAATACATTATAAACAAATTTATATGTAAATATATTATTATATGTGAATATGTAAATAAATATGTATTAATGTATAAAATTTATATCTAGATATAAAATATATATATTGAAAAAATATAAAAATGTATTTAAAAAAAAATATCTAACCATTTTTATATATACATATATGTTTGTATTAATAAATTAATATATATTTATATTATATTCTAGTATATGTAAATTAATTTTAATATATAATATATTTAAAAAAATAAGTATATATATCACACACACACAAACATATATTTTATAGATGTATTTGAAAATAATTATATAAATATATGAATAAAAAATATATATGTAGATATATATGTAAATATATATATATATATATATAAACATAAATATCATAAAATAGACAATAAAACAACATAGTACAGTTGTAAAAATGTTCGAGTTACAAAGGAGAGATACATGAATCAAATCCAAGAGCATGCATGGGAGGATGAAATTATGTAAAGTGTTTATAAAAGGGGGGAGAGCCCGAGTGAGTCGGTGAAAAGCGCTGATAAAGGAGGTTGGGAAGTGATAATAAATTGTCGGGTAGGGAGAGGTCCAAACAAAAATAATTTTTTTCACATTTATCATCACTTTCAAAAATCATTGTTATAGGGGGACTTTAAAAATGATAATAAAATCACTGATACCCTTTATCAATGTTGTTAGAGGGTGTATTTATCAGTTATTCTTGTGAGATCGGTTAATGAAAACCCTTTAACATCGCTCACATTATTAGTGCTTCTATATCACCGATAAAACCCATTTACTAGAACTCTTAAAGGCCAAATTTGTTCTAGTGATTCCACTTGTGTGACACCTAAGTTGACATCATTATGGTTCTGTATTGAACCGTCATCACACGCCTTGTGAAACTCCTTTAATTTCAAGTATGTATAACTCACACAAAGTTTATCAGAAGCAAAATATTGTTTAAAGTGGTGCTACATAAATTTCCTTGGACATGCAGGTCCTACATAATAATGGATGGAGTGATAGATCACAAACAATCAAATTAAATTTAAAAATGAATAATTGTAAAACCATGTAATAAATTAAATTAAATAAATGTCAACACATACAGTAGTCTTGATCTAACTCATAAACAGTCATACATTTAGTGTATATGAAAAGTAAATGGCCAACATTCATTTTTTATTCATTATTTATTATTAATATAAACATGCTTTCATTAATTAATTAATTGATTAATTAATCCACTTTCATTTTAATGATCATTTGAATCCTCTTGGAGATAACCATCAGCATTAAAGACAAATATATAGTAGAAAAAATAATTGAAAATTTATTATAATAAATTAATTGAGAATTTAAAATTCTTTAAAACCCTCATTAAATTATCAAACACATAAAGTGTCAATCAAAGAAATATGGTTTTAATGCTTTAATTATCAATTTAATGTAATTTAATTCTTCAAGTAATTGGGAGATGAAACAAAGTGTACTATACAACTACATGTTGTGTACATCAATTTTTGTGTATCTAGATTACATACATGGGGCTTTGACATGTTGACTCAGCAAGACTACACAGTGTGTACATGTCAGCTATAGACAGTGTATCTATTTTTCATGTTTTTGAGATACTCACATGGGTCTTCAGTATGTATCTTGATGGGATCACACGTCATGTACAAGCCAACTACATGTCATGTATCCCTTATTTCATCTGTGTATTGTTCTCACATAATGAATTGGCGGGTATTTCAGACACTGTAAATGATGAACTACATGTCGTGCAATGAATACACATCTTATATATCATAAATACTCCAGGTTATCATTCTTATGAGATTTGACCATGTGTAATGGACACATGAATTTTTCAATTTACACCGCTAACCCATGAAAACTACATGGTGTGTAAGCCTTATACACATTGTGTACTCTAAAATACCAGGTTCCAAGTTGACTGATCAATAAATAGTGTACACCGCACGTAATAATTGCATGACATGTCATGTATCCTGCAACATTTCTAGGTGCAGCATACTAGGGTACACGACGTGTACTCTGGTTACATGTCATGTAACCCTGTCTTTTTTTTAAGTTTTTTTTAAAGGTTGGGGCCAAAGCCTCATTTATTATTAAAGCAAAGCAAAGACCTCTTTAACTGGGTAAAGGGAGACCAATTACAAATTCCGAAGGCCTAGTGGGCATTTAGCCCATTACACGGCCTATAGGCCCATTTTTTTGGCCCAAATCCCATTCTGTGAATAGTAATGCTACAGTACCCATGCTGCTACAGTACTGCAAAGTACCCGCCACTACTACAGTACTCTGCCGCCGCTACAGTGACCTGCCTCGGCTACAGTGCTCGTCAATGCTACAGTGCCACCGCTGTTGCAGTACACTACAGTACTGCTATAGTAACCTACGCCTAATGGGTTTTGAACCCCCATTTTTCATGTTGATTTAAGGGGTTCTTACCACTAAGCCAATAAAAAAATTAGCAGTTTCTCATGGAATCTTCTGTCATTCTTCAAATGTCCTTATACCATTAAAAAAATGAAACACTAAATGAACATGATTAATATTTTGATAACATGTTAATTATAAATTGATTAAAGAACAGTTAATATATGTAAATTCAACCATGATTTTGTATGGATCAATAATCAAATAGATAATTATAAATTTAAACATTCCTGCTCAGATACCACTTATAGGTTTTGGTAAAAATGTAAGCATACATTGGTGTATGATATATAAAAATTTATTTTAATATTGGTTTTCCTAAAAGCCGAAACTATAGTCTTGCATGTCAAATTTATAATTGATTTATTTAATATTAGAAGAAATGAATAACTGATTTGATATTTATTTCTTCTATATAGATTTATATCATCCAAAAAGACACTTTTGGATTGACTTTGTTTCATTATGAGAAACAAAGGATAAAATCTCTCTAGCGGTGATCCATGCATGCTTCTTTCATCTTTGAGTAACGTCAATCAATCTTTGAGTGCTAGCATAGTGAGTCTATTATCTTGATTTATTTGTTTTGATCACTTGTATTTTGATCTTGAAGGGAACTCTCTTATGTTTCTCATTCTTGAGAGGAAGAGAGAAATAAAGAGTGAAGATAGAGTTTTATTATGCACAACTATTCTCAAGTTTTGATTTTTGGACGCAGTAGACAATAAACATAATGGTCTACTTGTAGAGTTAGATTTTCGGTTAAAATAATTATTTAATTATGAACCTATCCATAAATAATATAACAATATTTAATAAACCCCATGCCATAAAATATTATTATTATTATTTTGTGGTGTGTGCCAACTCATGCAATATAAAATATTATTTAACAAGTTTATTAATTGATATTTTTCTTTGGAATCAGTCTTGAAATGTTCAAAATATTCTAGCATTTATAGAAATCCTGAATAAATATTTAATTTAAATATTTCATTCATCAATAAACATTTCCATCACATCACTTCAAGGTTTTCATCATAACGGGAAATTTCTATGACTTTATCAATGTGATGTATACTCTATGACATTATTGCGTTAGATTCATGTGGAATAATAAAAAATATGTAATAATAATTTTTTATTAATATTCAATATATCTAATATACATTCAATAAATTTAAAAAAATTGGTCTTAAGATAAAAAATCCAACAGTATTGTATGGAGAGTTATTCTTCTTCGTTCCCTACTTTTACTGTAAATCTATAGAAAGTTACTTTTTCTACTACTATAACACAGTGAATGTGATTTTTTATTCTTTATTTCTTCTCAATTTCTAATAAATACTATAACACCACAACATAACTTGGATATCCTAGGAATAATTTTCTAGAAGGGGTCTTAAGAGTCACTATAGGGGGGATATGACCTAGAAATTAAGAGGGAAAATTGGATGGTGTTGGATTGGTGTAGCCTGATCCATTTAAATGATGTTGGGTTAGTGATATCATCCCATACTATTCACAATAACAGTGTAGACTTTGGAAGGGTTACTATAGCATCTCCAAATTTGGAGGGAGTGGTATTGTAGCTCTGAAGACTTCCAACCATTGGCCACTGTAGCATCTTGGATATGGATGGTTGTGGCACTATAGCACAATGGACTTTGTGTGTGGGAGGAAGAATAATGAAAGTTGGTGGAATAGTGCACCATCTTCTTTATTATCTCATTTTGATCTATGGTTTTCTATGTGTTAAACACTTAAAACATCTCCTGGTAATTTTGATCCAAAATCATAGTGAAGTTCCACCTCTCCATATATGTAGGGATCATTTCTAGAACCATGTAAATCATTTTGTCCTAGGAGATATTCTTCTCGTTCTTCTCTCATTGTTTTATTCTATCCTTTCTTTATCTTCAAACCTGTTTTTATTTTGTTACTCCCAACATTTACATGAAAAATGGTATTAAAGGTTGAGTTTTTATTTCTTGAATTAAAAAATGGTTATCGAATAAGACAAGGTGAAGATTGACCACTTTGATGGAAATAACTTCATCTATTGGAAGATGTAGATTGAAAAATATCTTTACAGAAAGAAATATAATTGACCGCTTCTGGTTATAAATAAAATGGACATAGAACAGAAGGAGTGGGAGATACTGGATCGATATGTTTTTGGATTTTTGCATTTTATGTTGGCCAAAAATGTGTCTTTAGACCCAGAAGCAAAAAAGTGAATCTTTTTCTAATAAAGATAATCCTATATCTACATCCTCCAGTAACTGAATTCAGTTTTGTCGAAGTGATCAATATTCACCTTTCTTTCTTCCATAGCCAATGTTTAGTTCAATATTTAGAAACTCAACCTTTGATACCAATTGTTGCAGAAACACCAAGAGTCATAGCAACAAATAGGATTATGGATGAATAAGATAAATAATAAAATTAAAAGAAGATGAAAATGGACAAAATCATTTACATGGTTTGGGAATAATCCCTACATCCATGGATAGGATAAAATATCACTATAATCCTGATCACAATTAAAGGGGGGTTTTAAAGTTCCAAGCACACAAAACCCTATCTCGAAATGGGATAATAAAGAATAAAATTCACTTTTCCACCAACCACATAGAAGGTATATTGTGCTACAGGGTCATAGACACCCAAGTCCAAGATGATAAAGTGGATGTAAGTACACAGAGATACAGTACCATTGTCTCCAAAGTCTGCACTACTACAGTGCCCTGTTGGTGTTGTCAATCATACATGCTACAATTTCATGACAATTTTTACACTGCTATAGAACCTTATCAATGTTTCTTGGTGTGTATCATGGTTTTCAAGAATCCAGACCAACATCATTCAGACAAAACATGCTAAACTAATCCATCACATCAAGCTCATACAATCCATCATATTATAATAATATCAAATCTTTAAAAACATGTGAATTATTCCACTTCCCCCTTCAATTAGCCAATTCTATATCATTGATTAAGAAATCACAACCATCTACCATAGATAAACAAGAGTAAAACCCTCCCTCATGATACACAATAAATAGAAACTAGGGGTTCCCTACCTCAAAGAGCTTTTTTGACTCACTACACACCATAGAGTGAAGAAGAAACACCTGCACATGGGAAACTACGGATCAACCTATACTACACTAAAGGATCATAAAAATGTAGACCAAATCACATACCAAACAAAAATAAAATCAATGTAATGAATCCCCAAGATAATAATGAAATAATACAAAATGAAAAGAAGAAATCACTCACCACGGTTCTCTAACCAAAATCCACTAGAACCGGATCAAATTAAGAGCTGGAGGGCTAGAACATCCCTCAAAATTGATTAGGGTTAGTTTTGGAATGAGAGGGTGGTAAAACATGACCCAATGAGAATAATAAACTAAAAAAGGACATTAAATCCTAGATTCAACCATTTTCACATCATCTAATATATATACATGACGTGAATTCCACGGGAATTCACAAAATTTAACATTCACCCAAAAAAAGCATCACCTGGACCTTTGTTTATTATATTTCATGAAGTATACTTAAAATACATGAACTCATATCATGGGATACCTCTTTAGTCGCATATAATCCATGAAATAGTCAGCTACACAATCTTTGAATTACCTTTACATGTCACAAATTCTACTTACACGACAAGAACTTCCTGCAGCACCTCGATTGTAACTCCATCCTCCACCAAAAACTCTCAGAACCTCCTCAAGCTTCCTATAGAACACCTTAAATACCCAAAACATGAAATTTAATGGACTGGGAAGTTAGTATTTGTTACCACATAGTTTCTTCCCTCCTATTATTGACTAGTTTCAGGATGTGTTTTCTGAGGAGTTCTCGGAGTTGTCTCCTGAGAGATAAATTGAGTTTATTATTAAGATAATGCATGGAGCTATAAAAATTTCCATAATAATATATTAAATTACACCAAAAAAGCTTCAAGATCTCAATACTCATCTAGATTAATTGAAAAATAAATGGTTTACTTGACTGAGTATTTCACCTTGGATATCATAAGTTCTTTTCCTAAGAAAGATGGTACAATGTTGCACATGTGTTTCAACTACCAGAATTTGAACATGAAGAAAATTAATAATAAAATATGGATTTAATGAGTTATTCATGATTTTATTTGGGTTAAAAAATTATATTTATATGTTTATATACTTGATTACCAAAATATTACACTCGTACTTGGATCAATTTGTGTTTGTCCTTGTTAATGACGTCTAGGTGTACTTCCAGACTTGAGGAGATTATTCCAAAAATCTGGACACTATCCTGAGTAAAATGAGAGAGAATATGCTATAAAATAAACTATAAAAGTGACATTTATAGATTAATAAAGTACATTTCTTGGCTCACTTCATATCGGAAGGTGTGTCAGTGAAACTTGATAAGGTCTAGGTGGTTGATTCTTGGGAGCAGTCCAAGAATGTTTTTGATAACTGGATATTTTTAGGGTCAGTGTGAGACATGTGACTATCGCGGGGTGTGAAAAAAAGTTATTTACTGAGTTAAAAAATAACTAATGTTTTTAACCAAGGTTTTATATAGAAATAAGTGCACAACAATCATGTTTTTTATTTGAAATTATAGAGAGATGTGGAAGTTTTTTTTAACTATTTAATTTTAAAACGGAAAAAAATAATAAAAAAATAATGAACAAATATATACAAGATTGATGGGGTGAGAATAGTATCACTTTTTCAATGTCATCATGGTTGTAAAAATTATTCCCTATCTATTCATATTTAATGATAAATGAAAGACAACTCGATCGAGTTTTCAATAACCCTTGGATGAAGGAAGCAATGAAAACCACTCATGTGTGCATAAAAATTTGTAAATCATTCCCAAGCGACTAAGGAAAGTACCAATTTAGAATTATTTCTACTCATAAATATAGAAACAATTCACTTATTATATATACATTCTAATGATCTCATACACTCACCACCTAATGCAATCTACTCGATTGAGACAAATTGCACTAGTTGGAGAGAGTTTGAAGAACATCAACCAAAGATATAAACAATGAATAACACCAAAACCCAAAATACCAATACATTAAGTGAATTAGGAACCATTTAAAATGAAAACCATTCAATAGAAAAAAAAAATAGTTTTAAATTAAAGTACAAGACTCTAAAATTAGAAAAGGAAAAATCCCTTTTCCCCGATCACTCAAAAGTTTTACCCTTCCATGTGAAGGGTAATAGAGTTTAATGGGGAAGAAGAGAGCATTATGAAACTAATAAAAGAGAGAATAGAAAATACACAGCACTTCAATGTTTCAATCCTTTAATAAAGACCCTCTTTCTCCTTTAACCATTTTCAATGGAAGTATATGCACATATTTATAGTGTTGAGAGGTGGAAAAATTTCCCTCCAGATTCTATCCATAAAATTTTTAAGTCTATTTGGCATTGAAACTGACTAATTGTTAGGAATTTGTATTTATAAAAGTTATTCATATATATCTTTAACTTTATAGTACAAAATATCATCTTCTTTAGATAAGTTTCAAAAAACGTTCTACCTAAATTACTAACATTTCTATAAGAGGAGACTCTTCAACTTCCTTCAAATTGGCACATTAAATGGATTTCTTAATGTGATAATTTCTACAAGAAATTTAATTTGAAAATGATACTCAGAGTCTTATTTAAAATATATTTATAATCACCTCATTTGGAGGTTTATAGACCAATATATGCCTTATTGACATAAGTGATGTCTATTCTATTAGCTAGAAAAGGTTTTCAATATTATTGATTTTTTCAGGCTAGTGGTTTTTGAATTAGATCTTCATATAGAAGAGGAAGTTTTATCTCATGAATAAAGGAATAATAAAAAAATAATCACTCTAATTTGATCAAATTTTTTAAAATTTGTGATTGAAATACATAAGTGGCATAAAACTAATAATTTTCCAGAATTAAGAAATTTTCACATTTTTATCCTGAAATTTACAGGAAAACCATAAATGATGAAAATTGAATCAAATTTAAAAAAATTCATGGATTAAATAGTATAAAAACACATGAAAAATGATGAAAATATTAATTGTACCAATTCCCCACACTTAGAACATGGATTCCAGGAAAAGTAAGCATCAAAATCAAATCGATGGGAATTCAAAACACATACCCATGAGATCCACCAATTTGATAAAAATAAACAAAAGACATCTTATATCCTAATAAATCATTATTTTAAGTTATCCATTAAAATCATTCAATACATTTTCACTTCATCTCTCCTCCCATACACACAAGACACCTACCTCACATGAATTTTCTCTCATCTCAAAAATGTTAATTTTCAATAAGTATTTTCTCATCTAAACCCACCCAATAGTCACCATAGGCTTGGTAAATTCCTACATCTCCACCTGATTTTATTCAAGGAATTTTTTTTAATCATGAGGAATTTGTAGGGTTGTTCTGTATCTTTCAGTTGGTTGAAGAAAAATTGCATGATTCTAATTTTCACTTGATTGTGGTCTCTTTCTCACTCCTCTTAGTTGAAAATCATCTCCATCATCATGAAAACTCAAGGAAAATGTACACTATTCAGTATTTAAATATAAAAAATTCAATATTCTCAAATATAATTTTTCATAAAAGCTCCAGATAGGCACAACTTTTCTTCCCCTTTGGAAGCTTTATAAAGGAACAACTTCTTTTTTCATGAAAGGTCTAGAAAGGCATAGCTTTCAACATAATTAATTCCTCAGTAGAAAAAACATATATTCAATATTTTATTTTCTACCCAAAGTATCACTAAATAATTTTTCATAACACAAGATAGATTCTCCCTACATTTAAGTTCAACTAGATCATGAAATTTCACTTAAAAAGTAGGTTGGATAAAATAAATTAGCTTGTAATGTGGATAACCTAAAAGTTTTTTCATGTATTATAAGAGATAAAATGATTAAATGTGAAAGGAAGGAAAAAATAAAAAGTATTATATTGAAAAATGGGATTTTAAACCAAATAAATTACCTCAAACCCTCAAGTTTTGAAAGGAATAAATCAAATTCTGGGTAAAGTAAGCATGATTGGGTTCTCTCAATAAATTATGTGAATGTAAAGAATATGTAAAAAAGGATTCATAAGCCTCATACTAAATTTATTTCAAAGATAAATACAATTCAATGTCACATGAGATTCAAAAATCAAAGTGATTTTCATGAAATTGCCAAATATTTGAACATGAAACAAATTCATTTTCAGTATTTATTTAAGCTCAGTTTCAAGGGATAAATTGTTTCACTCATTAAAAATGAGATTAAAATATGTAAAATATAATAATTTTACCTCACAAGTTTCAAAAACACACAAAAATTAAAAAATAAACACATAAAAATTTGAAAGACATGCAAAACTTTTAAAAAAAATGAAAATCCTAAACTAAAAATGTTACCTACCTCACACTTAAATGATTTAGTTTCTATAATTAGTTAAAGTGAATTTTAAATGTAATAATATGTTATAATGAATCACAGAAAACAAGTAAGATTAAAGGATAGGTACAAATTGATGGATTTTATTGATAAACTGGTTGGAGGAGTGTGATCTCCTCTACTAGATATAATGGCATGGTCCCATTTAATTTCTTCATCTTATGGCCATTAACAGTTAAGGTCTCATACTCTCCATCCTCTACAATCTAGACAACATCAAAAGGATATATATGAGTGGATATAAATAGAACTTCCTATCTGGAAATTTTTTTACCTGGCATCATCTTGATATTGGAGTTTAATAATAGGATTTTGTCTCTATGATGGAAGTATTTAAATTGGATTAGTTTTCTATGATCCACTCTTGTTCTCTCTTTTTAAATCTTTTAATTTTCAAAATCTTCCCTTATAATTTCCTCCAATTCCTCCAACTATAATCTTCTCTCTTTCCCAGTGCTTTCAAGATCCAAATTCATCTTCCTCACTTTCCAATATGCCTTATTTTCCAATTACATAGGAAGGTGACAACTTTCCCATAAATCAACATATATGGACTCATTCCAATTGGGGTTTTATCAGCTATCCTTGAAGTCCATAAAGTTCCTTCCAATCTTTCTCTCCAATCCTTTATATTTTGTTTAACAGTATTCTCCAAAATTTCTTTGATTTCCTTGCTATACACTTTAACTTGACCATTAGTATGTGGATGATAGAGAGTTGATGTTTTATGATGAAACCCATAATTTTTCATAAAATTATCTATTATCTTATTAAAAAATTGACTCCCTTTATCACTAATGATGGCTCCGGGTGCTCCAAACCAATAAAATATGTTATCCCATAAAAAATCACAAACAAATTTAGCAACATTAGTACTAGTGGATTTTACTTCCACCCATTTTGAAACATAATAAACTAAAAACAGGATATATGAATTTAAAAATGACATTAGTAAAGGGGCCATAAAATATATCCCCCAGAATTCAAAAATATCACAAAAAATAATTATATTTTGGATAATTTGTTGTCTTTTTTTATATTTCTAGAAAACTGACATCTTTCACACCTTTTGAAAAATTCATGAGAGTATTTAAAAAGGGATTTCCAATAAATTACATATTCTAAAACATTCATTGCTTTCCTTTGAGATTCAAAGTGGACTCCACAAGCTAAAGTGTGATAAAACTTAAAGACAGAATAAATTTCAATTTTAGGAAAACATATTTTTATCATTTGATAATTGTAAATATTACAAATAAATGGATCATCACAAATGTAATACCTGGATTCAGACTTCAGTTTTTGAATTTGGTTGACATTTAAATGAGATAATACTTTAGATGTTACCAAATAATTGACCATTTCAGCATACCAAGGCACTTATCCTTCAATCAAGTACAACTGCTCTTCTGGAAGGTGATCATTCAGTGGTTCGTTATCTAGAATTTCATCTTTAGAGTTTTTAGATAGCCTAATTAAGTGATCGACCACTTGGTTCTTATCTCCCTTCTTGTATTTTATTTCTATGTTTAACTTCTTCAGTAGTAGCATCCATATCACCAGCCTCGATTTAGCCTTATCCTTCTTCATTAAATACCTAAGAGCTTCTTGATCTGATAAAATAGTGACTTTAGTTACAAAAATATATGATCTAAATATTTCTAAATAAAATATAACTCTAAAAAAATATTTTTTTGTGGTTGTGTAATTGAATTGGGTCACATATATATTTCTTGAGTCATATACAGTGACTTATGTTCTTTCCTCAATTCATTGAGAAAGGACTGATCCAACTTCTTGGTTGGAATCATTATAAAGTATCTCGAATAATTCTTCCCAATTCAGTGGTTTCATCACTAGTGGGGTAATCAATATCCTCTTAAACTCATCAAAGTATTCCCTAGATACACCATTGAAATTAAAATCAGCCTCTTTCAAAAGTGATATAGAGAGAGGGAGAGAAATGTGACTGAAATATTTGATAAAACTTCTCCTCAATCATGTATGTCGTAAAGATTATCTAACATTTTTCACATAAATTGGATAAGGAAATGAATTTCTCACTTCAATTTCTGATTTATCCACTTTAATGAATTTTTTTAAATGACATGAATAAAAAAAATTCCTCTCTCAACCATGAAATGACACTTTTCAAAATTTGAAACAATATTCTTTTCAATAAAATTTTTCAAAACATTTTCTATATTTTTCAAACATTAGTCAACATAATTTACCAAAACTATGAAATAATCTAAGAAAACCTCCATGAAATATTAAATGCCATCACAAAAAAATACCATACACCTCTAAAATTTATCTACTACATTAAATAATCTGAATAGAATCATTTTTTTAAGAAAAAGTGTCAAATGAACAGGTAAAGGTAGTGTTCTCTTGATCCTTAGGAGAAATAGGTACCTAAAAATAACCTAAAAAATACACCCAAAAGTAAATAATGAGCTCTCTCTACTAATATCTCTATCATTTAGTAAATTAAGTGGATAAGGTAATGATATTTCTAAGTGACCTAATACAACTTCATAAAATCTATACACAATCTTCAACTATTTTTAATTCTAACAGGGTTTATTTCATTATTTTCATCTCTCGCAGTTCTTAGTCCAATTTTTTGGGAAATACATGAATGGGGATAACCCATTGTGAATATAAAATGGGATATATAATCCTATATTCCAAGAACTTATTGATATAATTATTCAGAACATCAATCAAGGTGGGATTAATCCTCCTTTGTGGTTGTCTAATAGGTTTGGAATCTTCCTCATGAAGAATTATATATGAGCATATTTTTTGGGTTTATTCCTAGGATATCACCTATGATTCACCTTATTTATTTGACATTTTATCTCAAAATCTCAATCAAATATATTTCTTGTGTTTTATAAAAGTTATTAGCAATTATCACTGGTAATATCTCTCCCTCCATAAGGTACTGATATTTCAAATTAGTGGGGATTGGATTTAATTCCATATCTTAGAGTTGTTCAAGGGATGAAATTAAATTGAGTTTCCCCACTTCCAAAAGTTGGATCTTCCATACATAAGAAATCATGTCATCTTCTTTCATCATTTAAAAATTCATCAAATAAATCATAATTTATGTCTTCTTTCCACATGAAATCATAATCACCAGTGATTTGGGAATCCACATGTTCAGTGATATTTTCAAATGGAAAAATTCTCTCTTAAGGATAAAAATTCATGAAACATACCTGATTCTTCAATGGACTCAGTACCAACTTCATGGAAGAGTGAAAAAAGTGAGTGATCATCTAATGGGTTCCTCTTTGATTGAAAAATATTTAACTGTATGGTGTTATCTCCAAAATCCATGTTGATTTTCCCTTCACATACATTGATGATGGTTTTGGTTATCTTTAATAATGTTCTACCTAAAATGATGGGTGAGTGTGACGAGCTCCGATAATCTTCCATATTCCTCAAATAAAAGTCAGATGAGAATAAGAGGTATTTTAATTTCAAAAGTACATCCTGTAGAACACCTATTTGGAAAACTGTGGATCTATTTGCAAGATGGACCACCATAGTCGACAGAAGTCATATTTTGATCAATGAAGTTAACCTCTTAAGTTTATAGTGGATGACCATGTGTTTCATCAAGTGTCTCTGGGATTGGGTCACCATTGGATTTAGAAACAGGATAAGTTGGTGCCTAAATTTGTTAGGTCATTTGAGATTATAGAGATGATAGTTATGGTAGTGTATCAATTGAATTTTCCATAGTGTTATAGTGATATGTCACAACTTCTGCAGTATAACCCCAAATAATGAAAAAAATATAGAAAAATATTTTTAATATTTAACTAGAGGGAAAAATAATTATATATACAAGTGATAGAGAGGAGAATAGTATAGGATATAAAAGAAACTCAAGAGTTCCCCAGGAAGCTCTTTCCCAAGACCAGTTATACAAATTCTAAAACATAATAAATCCCTTCCCTGGGAACTTCCTATTTTCCTCTTTTATAACGTCTTTCCATACCAACTTTAACCAAATTGGTCCATATATTTTTATCCCTTTAACCATTTCCCAAAAACTCCATCTAACCCAACAAACTCCCCTTAGATAATATTAATACTGACCCTTCATATTTCCCTTTTCCCCTATGTGATAATAGTACACCTACATTTCTATCAGTGAACCATCTCATGTGATTTATGTGGTTGATGTTGAGATAAATGTTATTTCATACTTTGTGGAGAGTCTAATTTGTATTATGGATCATAATGAGAAAATTCTTTAGGGTATGTCTATTTTGTTAGTCTGAATTTTTTGGTAGCATGATCGTGTTTAGGAGGAAACTTGGGAGAGAGAAGCTAATATGTAGGCCCAATGGCCCAACCTTTTACCTTGGAGGCTTAGTGATGCTAGAGAGTGCAGCTTGAAGATAGGTTGTTTTATGGTGGTGAGGTTGTAATACCTCGACCCTTTGAAAAGGTGTGTTTTTTTATTTTGGTTAAAAATATACTTTTAAATTGTCATTGGAATGCTTCCCTAGAGTAAGGAAAGTCTCAAGATCATTGCAAGAGTCTAGGACATGGAAAAGATAGGAAATGGAGTTAAAGTTCATGATGTATGGTTAGAACATGATTACTAATAATTATGCACCATGAATGTGTGGCACAGTTCAGGGGGGGAAGCTTTATTGTGAAAACCATGTGCGGTGTCCTAGAAAAATTTCAAATTTGGTTAAGAGTCATTTTTACAGCTTCCATATTGGTTTTTAACCTATTCAGGTGGCCTAGTAGACCGTTAGAACTGTGCATGCCTTAAACAGATGAGGTCCCATAGTTGGAACACGGTTTTTCATGCCGTGTGGTAAAACTATTCACCTCTTTAAAAGTGAAAATTTTACCAATTTTCCATCCCAATATTATATATTTTCACCCTATTTTTCTCTTTTTTCACTCCCAACATCTTAAGGTGTGAACCAAGATCTCCCTTCTCTCTTAAGGGTAGTTTTCCTTCGATTCTATGGAATTTGAAGTGTTATTTCTTATGATTCAAAGCCTTGGGTAAGTCTAAGGGTCTATTTTCCTCTATTTTATGAAATATTCACAACTTGATTTTCTATATTATTCTAAGTCTCATTATCTCTATTTATAGAGATATTGAGGCCATTTTAGATTGAATCAAATGTCAAGTTTGGATGAGTAGTTGTTCGTGAGCATAAGGTAGGTGGTCTATAAGCTATCTCCCACAGTGTATATTTTTTTCTCTTATATGTAGTATGTGTTATTATTCCAACATGATATGCAATTGTTTCCTTATTTATGAATAATTTATTGGGTCTTTAAATGATTTTTTAGACCCATCATGAATACCTTTGGGTCTGTTAATGACTATGAGACCATACCTACGGCCACCCATGGGGTGTGCCAATCCTTTTAAAGATTTAAAGTGGGGTGTAAATGATTGATTAGAGGGATTATGGGTTTAAACTAGTCATCCTTGTCACATTCCTTATTATCATGGAACCTGGGGTTTTTTGTCCATAATTGGTAATTAAATGGTTCATGACATGATAAAAATAAGAAATGGTGAATGGTTAAGAAGAGTCATGTTTGAGTTCTTAAATGGTTTTAAATATCATTAGATGGTTGTGTTATATGAATAAATGGTGAAATGGTTTAAATTTGGGTTTGGGTTGAATTTTTTAGGTGTTATAGACTACGATAAATAATGAATTATTGAAAAGGTACACCCTATTTGTTTAGTATGTTTAAAGGTTTATTATGTTGAACCTTGAATGGTGGATCATGAAGGAATGGTTTGGGGATGATGTACATGATTCTCCATATCTCTGGATGGAAATGGTGGACTTGATGCTCCACACCCATAGATAATGATGATGGTAATTATGTTCTATATACTATATTTTGGATGGCTATACATAATGCTCAACATCCTTGACATGAAACATTGGACACGCTACTCCTTATTTTCGGCTTGGGTGCTGGCATGACACCCTAAGAACCAATAGATTTGACTTGGTGTAAATAGTTAGACACAAAAATACTCACTATTAATCATGTTTTCCTCATCAGATCACATCACCCTGTTAACCTGAATATGAACTACAATTTCTTATTTGGCCTTGGTTTTCTTTCTAGAAAAAATCTTAGCTCAATGACCAGACTAGCCTCAATTCCAAAATATTTTGTTTTCATTAAAATTATTGTCCTTTAAATTTATTTTCATGTTTCAAATTGGGGTTCACGTTGTATAATTTATGGTTTTATTTTTTTTATTGTCACCATATGTTATCATATTATCCCTTGGTTCAGCCGATACCCTATGGTTTTCATTCCTAGGTTGTTCTTCCACATAAAATGAATTAATTATGTCTTTAAGATATAATTTACCATTTCAATTCTTGAGAGTTATACCAAAACCCTCAAAAGACTAAGAAAAATTATCTACAATTTTTATACCTTGAAACTGCTCATGGAGCTTCATTTTTGTTTCTGATAGTCAATGTTTGATATAGATAAGTTCACGCATTTGTTCAGTCATTGATTTTCATTAAACCATTTATAATTTCAATAATTCTGAAACAAAATAATTTTCTAAACCTAAGTCATTAGTATTATATTTCTCATCCATTTTACCCTAAAGTGATTTTATAATGTACGACTCGGAACAAAACACATCAAAAAAATAGTTGATAATGAAAAGAGAATAATCACTCTACTGAAACGATCCCTTTCATTCCACACAAACAAACTCATCGGTTTTAGGATCATACTTAATTGTTTTAGTTTTTTCAAATTGAATTATAGGAAACATACCTCTAATTTCTAATTGTATTTTCATATGTTGTTTCTAATGTTTGGAGCAATGTCTATTCAATTTTTCAGGTTGTCCAAGCATAACAACTCTAATTACACCAACTCCAGAACCTCTATTAATTGGTGATGTTGAGAATACAATATATAACTCAAAAATAAACATTTTTAATTATATTATTTAAATTTTCTTTTGTGACAATTATTATGATTTATGAAAATTAATTAACCATATAATATTTCGTCTATTTCAATCATTACTGATTGATAAAATAATAAATTAATGCAATTAATTACTTAAATCATGGTATTTTATCATAGGTAATGGAATATAATTAATTAATGACATTAATGGATTCCAAAACATTTTTCCTTAAATAAAAAAATTTCTCTACCAAAATATAATTATTATTATTTATTTTTTTGATCAATTGACTGATTCTTAATTAACATCACAGTTGATTTTCTAACAAAAATTCCATAATTAATTGACAAAGTTAATTGATCTATAATTGGTCAATCAAGATTAAAATATAATAATAACTATATTTCATTAAGTTGGTGGTATCGAGTACCCCATTAACAAGTTTAAATCATATTAAAATTTATATAAAATAAATATATTGATGAAATCATTACGTGTATAATTATTTAAAAATGAGGAAGTAATTTGATCATCACATGTGTTTTAAATAATTAGTTAAAACCAGTAAAGCACTTAATAAAACCATATAGACACATGTTGATGAAAAAAAGTCAAATTTAAATTGATCAAAAATTTAAACTAATAGAATTAAAAATATTTTAACAATTTGATCATTATAAAAAACTGTGAAAAACTAATAAAAACTAATCCTCACATGTATTCTAAATATTTGTTTAGAACATAGTAAAACATTAATAGAATAAATAGATAATAATAAAATTAAATTTTAATTGATAAGGGGTGGGGGTAAAATTTAAATCATAGTATATCAAAATTAAAAATAAAATTTAATGAAATAAAAAACTCTTATGAAATAATGTATATGTGGATGTCACGATGACTCTTTTTTTCATAGGTAACCTGGACTAAATAATTCTTGAAGTATTATTATTATGTTTGAACATTTTGGGTTTCCCTAAACCTTTGAAATTTCATCCATTGAATTAGATATTATGGGGGATTAATCTCAACCATTCAATTGAATTAAAGGTTCCATGAGTAATGGAAGCATCAAATCAGGCATACCCAACTCTGATTTTTTTCATGATTGATGACTAATCATAGATTCACATGATGATAAACACCATGATCAATAGAATTGAATCAAAGGATGTATATAATATATAAACATCAAAATCAAAGCACAGGATCCTCACATATTACTTATAATTAATTTAAGAAAGTAAAGAATTAACTTATGAGAAGTTATTTCTTATTTGATGGATCTGAAAATGTCTCTATGTTTTATCAATGTTGTGTTATAAGAATTAATAATAAATTCCCTCCATCAGTGATCCACACATGTTCCAAAAACCTTTTATCATCGCCATAGGAATCTCTGGGTGATAGCATGATGGATCATAACACTTGCATCATTCACCTTTGATCACCTCGAGATTCGATTAAAGGGAGGATTCTCTTTGATATCACTGGACTTGAGAGTGGTGGTAGAAGTGGATTGATCTCTATTCTTGAGAGATTTCTTAGAGAGGGAACTCTTTAGGGATTTTAGATGATTATCTATAGATCTTGTTCTGTACAACACAAAATTAAGTGAATCTATTAGGAAAATTATATAATTGGGTTTATATACCACTAGGGTTAGAAAATAACAATTTCACATATGACCTTATTATTTTCACAATCCCTGTGGGACCCCATGTTTATAAAAATATTATTATTATTATTATTATTTATTGACATTCTCTAAACTCGTGAATTAAATTAAATATTATTTATTCAAATAATATTAAATATATATTATTTCTCATCAGACAATTAAACTTGGTCCACCAATACTTCATAATATTTTTCAAATCTTTAATAATGACTATTTATTTAATAAATAAATATCAGTGCATTATTTTACAATAAATAAATACATAATATATTCACTAAATAGAAAATATTTATTTATTAAATATTATTATCACATAATATTCTCTCGAAGAAATGTTGATAGAATATATGTGATCAAACAAACATGAATTATTATTAAATCACATGTGGGAATAATATTTATTCAACATATTAAATCATAAATAATAATATATTATTTAACCGAGAATCTGGATACACTTAGTGTGTGAACCTATAGGCCTTTTCCTCAGTGACATTAGGTGAGGGTGCCTAAATTCCAAGGTTATTCTATAGAAACAAAAATTGATACCCATAGATAAATAATTTAATACCTCAATGAAATAATAAATCATACAGATTCTTAATTTTTAATATATTTTTTTATCATGATATCTCTAATCAAAAAGGTTGCATGTGGGTGTTATCAACCTATGTTCTTGATGTCTCTTTTTCTTACTTTTTGGAAATCAAAATTCCCTATAGAACACTATGACCATAGATTTATTTAGGCTATATCATTTCCATAAAGTACCTAAGATATAAAATTCCTTTAAAGAATAGAATTTACAAATCATTTCTCACATTATTCATTAATGAAATATTACTCCTGACGCACCCAACATATCCTACCTTGTCGCATGCATATGTTATCATGCTTTTTGATCATACATAAAATTATGTGACTTATAATACTCATTAATAATAATTTTAAATTATAAGTATCAATACACACATTCTTTGATAAGAACATCCAATGAAACATATAAATCTGTATTTCCTACTGGCGTGTCTCACTCACATAATATCATACACTAAATATTACCAAGGGTGTACACCATAAGAAGGTGCCTCAAAGTATTATAATTCTTCAATACTGATAGCCTATAACATTTGTGTCCCTAAAATGATCTCATTCAGTTATATAATTTATATTTAAGAATATTTTCATGGAACTTATGGGTTATCATCATAACGGGGAACTCCTATAACCTTTTTGTGTGATAGCTACTCTTAAGAAATTATCACGTACTGTGTTACGCATAATAAGAATCATGATATGAGAATGATTTTATTAATATTAAAAACAATGAATACAAGTTATCATAAATAAGTATAAAAAAATTGGTTCTAGGGAACCAATTTCAATAGACTCCCACTTGCACTAGAGCTAACTGTTGACAACCTTCAATCTACTAGATCTAAAATAATACTCATGCTTCTGCTAAGATATACCTTTAGTCAAGGGTTCCATCATGTTTTATTCTTTGGTAACTCTTCTTACTACAACATCACCCCTTTGAGAAAAATCACTCAATAATACTTATAGATTATGTGATTTTTCTATTGATGTGACTTTGGTTCTTTTACAAGATCCACCATTGCAGTATTATCACAAAACACTATGATGACGACCTTAATAATAGGTACCACATGAAGTTCCATAACAATGCTTCATATCTAAATAGATTCCTTGTTTTAATCATAAGCCATTATATACTCATACTCTTCTGTGTAATAAACACCAACGGGTGCTTTGAACTCTTCCAAATTATACCTCCTCTGTTTTGACAAAAAAAATATCCTGACTGAAACTTCGTATAATTCTGGTCTATTTGAAAAATAGCATCAGTAAAACCTATGTTGACTAGCTCTTCATCTCCTCCTTAAACCAAGAACATATCCTTATCTCTTCTCATATACTTAATGATTCCCTTAAAAGTATAGCAGTGTTGTTCTCCTGGATCAGCTTGATATTTTCCTACCATGATCAATACATAGGAAACATCAAGTTTAGTACATAATATGGCATATATTATTTATCTTATCATTTAATAATATGATATATTACTCATTATCACTTTCTCATGTTATGTATAAGGACACATTTTCTTAAAAATATGTATACCATGTGACATTGAAACCAATCCTCTCTTGGATTGTTCCATACTCAAAATCTTTAGTATCTTGTGAATGTATATATTTTGAATTAGTACAATAATCCTCTTAGATCTATCATGAATGATACTTATACCTATAATATAGTCTGCTTCACGTAAGTACTTCATGGAGAAACACTTTTTTAAACAATCCTTAACAGACTGTAAGACTGGTATATCATTTTCAATAAGTAATATGTCTTCAACATATACTAATAAGATAATGACTAAATTCTCACTAAACCTATTATACACACATGGATTACATTAGTTCATTATGAAAACAAATTATTTTATAGCTTCATTGAATCAAATTTTACATGATCTAGATACTTACTTTAGTCTATAAATGGATATCTAAAACCTGTATATCCATTTAGAATCACATAGAGTCACAAAACCTTTTGGTTGTTTCATGTATACATCTTTATGAAGGTTAACATTAATGAAATTTCTTTTGACATTCATATTCCAAATCTTATAGTTATGGTAAGATGCTATAGAAAGTTGAATTTTGATGGATTTAGACATGGAAACTAGTGAGAAGGTTTTATCATAGTCAATTTCTGAACATCGTTTAAACCCTTTATCCATTAGGATTTCTTTACAGGTATTTACTTTACCTTTCATGTCTAGTATTATCTTAAATACCCATTTTCACCTCATGGTATTTACATTAACTGGCACATTGGAAAAAACCCAAACTTTGTTTTGATACATGGAATCTATTTTATAATTCATGGATTCTTGTCATCTTGTTGCTTCTGAGCTTTTTACTACCTCTTTGTATGAGATTGGTTCATCATTGTCAACCAATAATGAGTCACCATCTTTGGTGAATTGAAAACCATATCTATATGGTTCTATTGCCTCTCTAGTACTCATACACAATACTTATGTTTTAGGAATTACTTCTTCAACGATGACTTGTGGAATCTACTCATATACCTACTCTTGTATATCTTAAGCATCAACCTCATCAATGTTAATCGTTCTCCCACTATACTTTTTGAGGATGTGTTCCCTCCCAAGAAAAATGACTTGTTTGGTAATAATCACTTTCTTGTTTGAGGGGTTGTATTGGTAGTATCCCTTTGTTTTCTTATGATGCCCTATAAAGATACACTTTTTTCCCCAAGGTGAAAGTTTGTTTCTTGAGAAGGTATTAAAAATGCCTCACAACCGCATAGAAATGTATGAAAAATACTAGGTTTATTTTCACTCCATAACTCAAAGAGAATTCTATTTTCCAATTTATTTGGTACTTGGTTTAGTGAATATTCCAGCTTTTAATGAATATACCCAAAATGATAGTGGAAGATCAGTATGACTCGTCATAAACCTTACAATGTCTAGCAAGCTACAGTTCCTACATTCACTAAAACCATTCCACTATTGTATGTAATGTGGAGTGAGATGAGATATAATCCCAAACTCCCATAGAAAGTTGATGAACACTTGGTTAAGATATTCACCACCTCAATATGATCTAATCTTTATCTTCATTATAAGTTGATTATCTACTTCATTCTTGAATTTGTTAAATTTATCAAAGGACTTGGGATTATACCTCATTATGTAGATGTAACCATATCTACTCAAGTCATTATTAAAATTTATGAAGTATTAATACCCACCTCTAGCTTCTATTAGAAATGGTCTACACACATTAGTGTGGAGAAATCCTAAAAGCTCTATGGCCCTTTCAGAATGTCCACTGAATGGTTGTTTGGTCATTTTTGCTTGTAAAAATCATGACATAATTTATGTTATTTTATCTCAAAATAGTTTAAATAATAATATTGATATATCTTTGTCAAATGCTTCTCATCCACATGACCAAGATGGTGATGTCATAGTTAGGAGTTATATGAGTCATGTGAATAAGATTTTTTATCTATTATCAATACTTGGTTTTCATAATTTAATATATAAAGACCATTATTTAAATGTTCCTTACCATAAAATATGTTGTCTTTATAAAAGAATAAACTTTTATTTCAAAATTTGAAAATAAAACCAACTACATTTAGGAGTGATACAAAAAAATATGTTTTGGTAATAGTTGGTACATAATAACAATATCTTAAAACCAATATCATTATTATCAGTAACTAAATGTGGTATTAACTGATGGATAAAGCATCCATCCTCACACAATAGAGAGATCATAAATCCACCACTCCTCTATCAATTTTTCATAATCTACTTGGTTCCTGAATTTAGATAAAGATAGGATCACCACATATTGCATATAATACCCAATGTATAGATATTGAAATATTACACACAATAACAAACATTCCTTTAGTTTTTCCCTACTTCTTGGTATAGTTCCTTTTCCAATGGCCTTTCTTTCCACATGAAAAACATACTGCTTCCTTTTCCTTTCCCTACCTCTAGATCTTACTCTTCTTGTAAGGATTTTTTCTCATGATATTTAGACTTTCTATGAGTCCTATTCTCCTTTGTATTGTTCTTACTTTTCTTATTCAATATAAGTATAGTGGTTTTGTCACACCCCATGTCCTTATCCACATGGAGAATTAGAGTAAGATGTTCCAAAATGATTTTCCCATTATTTATCATGTTATAATTAAAAATAAAACTAAATTAGTAATTGGGTAGTGAGTAAAGTATGAGATATGTTCGTAACTCCTCTGGTAATTTAATCCCTGAGATATCTAATCATTAAATATATCCAATAATCTTGACTTCATGAGGCTAAACAGATGATGACTCTCCAATATTAGCTATAAAAAGTGCATTCGAGATCTCATATCTCTCTTGTCTCACCTTTTATTGATATAGATACTGAAGGTGAGACAACATTCTATACACATCCATTTTTTCATGTTGCTTCAAAATCTCATTGCTCATTGATGATATCATGAAACACATAACATCTTTTAAATCATTCAAATGTTTCTCATAGAGAGATAACTCTTTATCATTGGACTGTTTACATGATGCACTGGAAATAGGTTAATCCAGCACATACAATTTCCATTCATGGAATATGATAACGAATAAGTTCCTTTGCCACTCCTAGAAATTTTCACTAGTGAGAAGGTTACCCTCATCAAGTATGGATTGCAATGATATGTTTGAATTTTTTTTGTTTCTACAAATAAAATGAGAAGATTTTTAGTACTTTATCTAATAAAATTTAGACAAATAAATATTATATTTATTAATCTCCCTTTATTTTATCAAAACCCAATATCCCACACCATTGTATTTAGAATATAATGTTTCTTTAACATTATAGTGGAAATGATCCATATTCCCCTTCTCATCACCCTAAGTTTGGCCGATTAAGAGATTTGAATGGTTTTATGTAGGAATTCCAAAAACCAACTGCATTAACTCGTAGTTCTGGATCTGTTGAGTGGAATACTCAATCATAAAATCATTAAATTGTATTTCTTTAACATTTTACTCTTTGTTACACCATGCCCTTATTTTTAAGTTAACCTTTTATGTCAACTAAGTAATTCAACCAAAAAAATCAAGATAGAATTCCCCAATAATTAAAATCACCCCAACTTTGGCTGGTTATGCCATTTTAACGATGGTTTGATTTTAACTGAAGTAGTAGAATGTTATACTAACTTAATATATATAATTGGTGTATTTTATCTTGTATTCATAAATTTAAAATTATTATCATTATTACATGCTCGTTAATATTCAGTGGATTTACTTAAGTGATTAACCTTATCTTAGATAATTTTTATGCATAAGTTAGTTTATTTTAGTTGTATTTTTCATGATTGATAATTCATTAATTCATGTGATCATTAAAAAACATCCATAATGTAATAACCCATAAACTTTACAAGAATATAATAATAAAGTGGTATGACCATGGAATTTTACTAATTGTTAGTTTATCTAGAGGATGATAAACTGACCATAGACCTAGGGAAAAAACCTTGAACAATTTATGGTTTTTGTTGTATCTTTCCACTTATCCACCTATGTATATATCTTGGATTGGATTTACCTCATCTCCAAACTAGAACCGCATGCACTAGCTTGGGATCTCTATCCATTACATATGCTTTTACTCACATTAAGGTGAGGGGAACCAAAGGATTGGTTAAGGGGTTTACATATAAGAAATCATGGGCACGTATACCCATACATAATGAGATGAGGGATGACACATAGAACAACAATTTAATTTAATAATAAATTAAAATAAACAAAAAGGTCTATTCTAGACTCGGGATCATACACATGCATGAAATAAATTAAGAATTTTATTGGCATTCAATTCTAATTGTTATTATTTAAGATAAATCATGCTCGAATCAATTAATTATCATCTTTAATTAATCAACTATTTTATCTTAATTCTCATCAGAATTTTATTGAGATTATCATACATTATAATTTTAATCAAATTAAATAATATTATTTAAATTATTTTGTACAAAGAAATGTACCTTGGAGGCCATATGGTGAGTACCCATCTGAACCACCCAATGTGTATTATACTCATATACTATTTACTCTTGTGACATGTGGCATACATGACTTATCACATTATTTCATGGCATTTACTATAAACTTAATGACTATACTGAACACATGGTATTTACATAGTGAGTTATTGAAGTTACTAAGGATCATTGAATCACTAATAAGGGGGATTGAATCAATTATTTATTTTTAAAAAATATCAACATTAATATACTTAATCCCTAAAAAATTTTATAGTTTCTTATTTATGAACTTTTAATAAACTCAAATGAATATAGAAATACAAAAGTAAACAAGGAACACATGATTTAAAAGGTTCATACTTAGTGTGAGAATTTACATCGTTTCCATGGACACTCTAGTGGGACTATGGAAATTCACTATTATGAAGAATTGAATAAAACTCATGTCAACTTCTGTTGGACACCATCTATATCTTGATAGAAAATATTATACTGACTCTCATCAGTTTAAAATTTTTTCTTACAAAATATGATCCAAATAAATAAAATTAACTTTGAAACTTTATACTCCAAAAATTTCTATCTGGAAATCTACATAAAATCAGCCTATGTTTGATATTCTATGTCTGATGGCCTACATCCAATATCCTCAAATTCATATCCCTTTTCTAAATTTTTATCCTTCAGAAATTTATGTTTTTCTTGTAAAAAACTAAATTTTTTAAACTTATGCTCAAAACTCAGACTGATACCCTCAGTCAAATTCTCCATATCCAGTAATCTAAATTTTTCTCTATTAGATCATATGATGGAAGTATCTATCTGGTAACACTTCATCAAAACAAAATAAAAGTTCAATTAGAAACATAGTTCTGACACCAGATCTGTAGTTTTTTTTATCATTTATACATGGTTAAATAGTGATAAGCATCATTGCACTTATTTCTCTATTTATAGGTGCTCCAGAAATAGAAAAGGTGGGAAACTGAAATATTTTCCCAGTTATCCAAATTCATAATCCTAAATTGAAACCATATTATAACTTCATTCAAACCCTTATAGACTCATATCAAGTAATCTAGATTAAACTGGAGTCATATTGAATCTTTTTAACACTTTGAGAATTTACTACCATTAAACAAGATACCAAACCATTTGAAAAAAAAACTGTTTGTAAATGATTGTTCAGAAGAAAAAAAATTTGTGAAACTTTCTTCATATGGTAAAGGAACATCCACGCTTCTTTCATTAATTTCTTCTAAACTAAAGAATTATAAATTCATCTGATAAGTTCATATGATGGAATTTATTAATATGAACATCAAAAAAAAATTGAACTTTTAGAAAATTCCTCATAACCCACTAAAACAAAACAAGAAAACACAATAGAAAATTCCAATGTACAAATCCAACAAAAAATGGTTTACTATATTATTACAAATTCTAAATACATAATCCCCCCCCCCCAATTAATTTAGTAGAAACTCTAACATATTTGATATTTATTAGTATATTTCTTCATCTATTCAACTTAAACATTCTTAAAAAATTTATCTTTGATGGATCAGTGTCATAAGATCGTCTTATTGATTGACATCAACTACTTGTTTGATGAATCGGAATCAACAATTCATATGATAGAAAACATTCACTCTTCTATATTTTATAAACTTCTCAATCTGATCAACTTATGTGGTGAATAAACTTCAAAATTTCTCCTGAATTTTTAATAGAAAAGGGGTTCTCCCCCTTTTTATTTTATCAGATATTATAATTTGTAATCTTGAGCCTCTTTATGTTTCTTTCACAATTATAACACCACAAAAACTCAGAACTTATTAATTGCAAAGCCATGATTTCTAATAAAATAGACTTTTAGTGACTCACATATAATCATTTGCATCCAATGATCTGCATTGGATAAACTAAATTTGATCATCAACTTTTAATTTCTTACAACATCATAAAATTCATACATCCAATTATCTTAACAACTTCTATATCCAGTGATTTTTGTTTTGATAAGCTGCAACCAAAAAACTTCAAATTTCCTTTCAAGAATTTAAAGTTTGAATCATGATATTTTCATGATGTTGATAACATTAAGATCAAAAAATCATCATATAACTTATTTTTGAAATTTCATAACCTTCCAAATTTCTAACTTTCTTAATATTAGTAACATCTGACGAACTAAAAAGATCTTTTTCTTATGATATACATCTTCATAAAAACTTACACTTTCCAATATACACAACATAATATGAGTTTTGTATAATATGGTTCTTCTGATGGATCATTCAATCGACATATTTTCAAAACACTACTTTATACATACTTTCAAAAACATTACCACAAAAATTTTATTAACTTCCAACGAAACATATTTCACCTGATTTATAAAAACATTCTTTACAATAAGTTATTTTTCATCAAAAATAAAACATTTTAAATAAAAAACATTAAAAAGGATCCTCAATCCCCACTTTGGATTTATTGACAACCCTCATTAATAATTTTTTCAACTCATCATTTTTAAACACTCATACTTTTTACAACTCATTTCTGTAACAACTCAGATTTATAACTTTTACCGAAATAGAGCCTTTCTCAAAAGAGAGTGTCCTAAAAACACACTACTAGGTAAAGTAATGTTTTAATGAATTTTATCCCATGGGGAAAAGAAATTTTTTTAGCCATGTTAATATAATTTCTCCCTCACTTTTTTTCTTTCCCCAATTTTATGATAGCCATAGCTTTAGATTCAGTTAAGTAAGAAAATTATTTCTCTATCCCTTATAGGATAAATTTGTATATATTATCCCTCTTTTTAAATATCATCCAAATCACAATGGGGGTTATTACTTGTAAAATTTATGAAATTAAAGGTGGAGTTTGAACTTGAAGTTGTGGGATCAATTATTAAAATCTCTCCCTTAGCATGGATGTTGTGGAAATAAAAACAATTTGATATTTTTATCCCTAATTTTATGATAACCATAGATTCAGATTTATTTAAGTAAAAAAAGTAATTTTATACCCCTTATAGGATAAAGTTTTTCATATTATCCCCCTTTATCAACATAATCCAAAGCACAATGGGGGATCTTTTTTATGAAATTTAGGAAATTAAAGGTGGAGGCTAAACATAAGGTTGCAACCTCAATTCTTCAAATCTATCCCTTGGAATGATTTTGTTGAGATAGTAAAATGTATCATCATTTTGGTTGAACTTGTAAACAAATTAATAGAGTTAATTATCCTTCATCTCTAGAAAAAAATTATATCATCCACATACACAATAACAATTAGGGTGTTGGAGTTTACCTGTTTCACATATAAGTTGTTGTCAATATTTCCTTTAGTAAAATTAAAATTTTTCAAGTAATTATTAAGTTTGGATTACCAGGCTCATGGGGATTATTTCAAAACATACAAGGATTAATTCAACTTAAAAAACTTTCTTTTATCTTTATAAAGTTGAAACCCACAAGTTTTATCAATGTAAAATTCTTCTCCAATCTCACCATTAAGGAAAAATGATTTTACCTAAATTTGATAAACTTTATAATTTTGATGTATAGCCACTACTATAAACATTTTATTAGTTTCTAATATTACAATTAGGGTACAATTTTCTCTAAAATTAACACCTTACACCTATTCATAGCCTTTACAAATATGTGTTTCTTTGTTTCTTGAAACATCTCAATGTTCATTAAACTTGTTTTTTTAAACTCATTTTGTTCTAATGACGTTTTACCCTACTGGTAATGGAACAAGTTATCATGTTTATTTTTCTCAATTTGATTCAACTATTCATCCATTTAATTTACCCATTATTTATGTTTTATTTCATTAAAAACTAGTTCTGGTTTAATTTTTTAAATAAGTGATTTCTAATTTTATAATCTCAACCTCTTTCTTTTTTGAATTAGATATTTCTAATTTCTAGGTATATATTTAGTTTCAACCATTTTATAGAAATAAATTTCAAATATTCTCTTCCATCTTCAGATTCCTCGTCACATGATTTTTCTAAGTCTTGATATATTTATTTTGGCCCACTTTCACCCTTTTTTTAATTCTTCAGTTTTTTCCTCGATATTTTCAACATCATTTGTTAAGGAATTTGGATTTTCAATAACTTTCACATCATAAGAATCCAAAAAAAAATTAAATTTTTGTTCTAAAATTTATAAATCTTTTTCTTGGGTGAAGATCCATGAAATTTTCTTCCTTGGTTTTTCATAAAATTTTCCAAGTTCCAGATTTTTTTTATTTTTAGAAAACAGGGACTTCCAAAAACCAAGAAATATATCAATTAAAGTTTTTTATAATACCACATTTCCTAGGAAGTCATGTTTAATTTAGACCTTAGAAAACATCAGTTTCCAATATGTACAACAATACTTACAGTTTATCTCCAATAGAAATTTGAAATTTTGTATTCTACTAACACGATTCTTCCTATTTCCATGAAACTTTTATTTTTCCTTTTTAATAATCCATTTTTATGGGGTTTATAGAGCATAATACTGATATTGTATTCCATGTTTTTTCAAATTAGATTCAAAATCATTTAATTTTAATTATTTACCATTATATGTCTTCAACTTCTTTATATAAACCCTCATTTCTCTCTCAACAACTCTTCTAAAAAAACAAAACATTTCTACAGCATATGAATTGTGTTTTATAAACATGATGTTGGTAATATGAGTGAAACCATAAATAAAATTGATAATGTAAAAATCTCCTTTAGATGATTTATGCCTCATTAGATTATAAAGATCTGAATGAATAAGTTCATGAGGTTTGGTAAACTTAATCTCAACTTTATTATTATTTTAGTAACCATATTTCCTTTATGAAAACTTATACAAACATCTTATTCTATTCTTTTCAGTCCTAGAAAATTTCATACAAAATAAACTTTTGAATGTTTTTTCATGATTTTCTATTCAAGATTTCCAAGTATATTATTCTATAATTTATTTTCATCTTAAGAACTTGGATAGCAGGAGTCACAATGTTCTCCTATCTAAAAAATATTTCTGATAATCATTTCTCCTTTAGTTACAACATTTTCATATTTCACACTTTTGATAATACAATAGTTGTTTCTGAAGATTAATTCTTTACCATCATCACAAAGTTTACTTACACTAAGTAGGTTGTGTTTTAGAACATCAACAAATAGAAATTTCATAGATTTCAACTTTTCTACTTCAATATTATCTATTTCAATTCCTATGATTTTTAGAAAACTATCATTCACAAAGGTAAGAGCTACTCCATCATGTTTTTTAATATTTTTTAATATTTTTAAATCACCTATCATGTGTGATGAACAACCACTATCAAGTATCCATGGTTTTTTATTTTTACTCACTTTAAGTATTTTTTCAACAAAAAAAATCTCTTTACTATAATTTATTCTTTCTATATTCTTGTTCTCTTCTTGCATAAGAAATTTTCCATGTAATAGTTTTCATACATTTTTTGGAATGATGGACAACCTGGTCACATCTTCTACATACTTCTTCTAGAAAATAAAATTTTTTATGTTGGAATTCTTCTAACATCTTTAGATTTTATTTTTTCAACATTTTTTGTTTTAGATAAGTTACTCATTCTCCTTACACCATTTCTTCCTCACTATTTATACCTTCTTTAGAGAATTGAAAAATTATGCCAAAAATTATACTCCCTATGCCCATTGATTCCACAACACCAGAAAAAACCATCAAATCTCAATTTTCTACTGAAGTGTGATCTTTCTTTGTAGAAATGTTATCTAGGATAATAGATTATTTTTGCTCTAACATAATCTGGGTGTAGGACATCTTTCCTACGAATGTAATTTTCAACTTTTTTGGATGTTTTTCACATTACTTTCCAATACAGTATTTCCCAGTATTTTTATTAAAACCTGAAACATTAGAAAAATCTGATGTAATTTTTAGTTTAGTTGGTGTAGAATCCAATTGATTCTTAGAGTGAGGTTTTTCTATAGATTTAGATGATTCAGATTTTACTTATGAAGCCTTGTTAAAAAATTTATTTACATTTGTTAAGGTACTTTAAACTTCAACGAGTTTTGATTGATTTTTCTTTACATTATCTTCATTAGCTGCCAACTTCTTATTGTGGTCTTCAACAATCTTTCCTTATTCAGTAATTCTCAATTTGTAACTGTCCTAGATGTATTCTTCTTCCTTATTAGCAACATTTTTCTGCATTCAACAAATTTTCCATTGTCTTTATTAATCATTATAATTTATTTTTTATTGCTCTATTTTTGTCAATATATTCCACCAGTTCTGATCTTATCTAATACTCTTTATAATATTCTTCACCTCATTATTATTCATTGTTTGAGGAATCTGCCTTTTTCTAACCATTTGCATATAAGTTTTTAATTCTTTCAGAACTTTCAACTTTTGATGAATCAGTATCATCTAATATAGATTTGAATTTCCTACTTAGCATGGTTTTTTTCCAATAAACTACATTCCACCAATGAACTTACTTTCTTTATTTAAAGTTTTATCAAACTTATTCCACCAAAGTTCTTCTTCAGAGAGATCTTTGAATTCAAAAACATTCTTTTTGGTGAAGTTCATAGAAAAATTATCGATTACACCACACTCAAAGTATTTTAGAGTATGTTTTCCTCTATACTTTTATTTTTCTCTTTGATAATTATTATAGAAAAGATACTTGATTTTTTCATTGAACTCATCATTCATCTTATCTTTAGAATCACCAGGATCAAAATATTTAGCATCTCGAATTTTTATTTTTCTCATAGCATCTAAAGTCATTTAATCTTTGATATTATTTTTGAATGATGTAGATTTTTTCATTTCATAATCAAAAAAGAAAGTTATGAAATTAATCACGTGATAAATCATCTTTATCTTCTAAATTAGTGATTTTAGAATCAAACTGGTCCGAAAAGTTTCTCATGAGTCTATTAACAATTATAGAATCTTCCAAGACATATCTGAAACCTATAATGTTTCAAAATAATTAATTCACTCTGGTAAAGTATTACTTAATAATTTCTTCATCTATTATAATTATGTATTCAAACTTTCTATGTTGTATTTTTTATTTTTCTTCCTTCACTTTAGTATTCCCTTTTAAAATACTTTCGAGTTTTTCCCACATAATGTTTTCTATTTTGAAACCCATAACCTTAATATAAATTTTTTTTATGGAGACATAAAAATATCATTTATAGATTTTATATAAAAATAAATGTTTCTATTATCATCTAAATTAATAGGAGAATATTTCCAAATGGGTGGAAATCCAATTGAAACAACATCAAAAACATCCAGGCCAAGTGACAGAAGATAGAGAATCGTTCTTCTTTTCCAGCCATAATAATTTTTCCATCAAAAGTATAAATTAGTATTCTATTGACATAATTGAGATTATCTATGATAGGGATTAAATAATAGAACCTCCATAAAATACTACATGAAGTTATTAAGGATCATTGAATCATTGAGAGGTGAGGGTGAATCAGTTATTATCTTTTTACAAAATTTCAACTTTAAGAAACTTAACTCCTATAACTTGTTAGAGTATATTCCTTATCAACTTATAGTAAACTCAAATGCATAAATAAATTGAAAAATAAACATGGCACATGAAATTTACAGTTTTTGGACTTAGTGTTAGAACCTACATCACTGCTATAGGAACTCCAATGGGTTTATGAAAATTCACTATTATTAAGAAGTGAATACAACATGTGTCAAATACCATTGGACACCTTCTATATCTTGATAGGAAAGATTATAATGACACCCATAATTTTTAAAAAAAAATATTACAAAATATTCACTAAAAATTAAATGAAATTTGAAACTTTCTACTTCAAAATGGTCATTCTAAAAATCTACATTTGTTCATATTATGTAAGATCTTCTGCATCTGATGGCTTGCACTTGATAGCCTTTAACCAATAGCCCTTTTCTCAATCTATGTTTTCTTAAACTTTTTTATACACCTATAAAATAAAACCATGCTTCCAAAACGTTTTTCTCAAAACTCATACTGATACCCTCAGTATGATTCTCCTAGTTTGGTAATCTAAATTTTTCTTTATTCAATCATTTGATCAAATAATATGTCCAGAAACTCTTCTTCAACACAAAACTCAACTTTTGTTGGAAACTTATTTCTGAAACCAAATCATTAGTGTTTCAACTTTTATACATGGTTGAATAGTGACAATTACCATTATACTTACAACTCTATATTTAGGTTCTTCCGAAATAGCAATGGTGGGAAATTGAAATATTTTCCCACACAACCAAATTCAAAATCCTAAATTACAAGAACATTTGAACTTAATTCAAAATCTTCTCAAGTAATATAGAGGAAACTAAAGTATTATTGAATCTTATGATAACTTCTTGAATTTACATCCATTAAACAATATAAAAAACCATTTGAAAGAACAAAACATCAGTCTGAAAATTATTTTCCAGAAAACAAATCTTTTTGAAACATACTTTGTTTGATAAAATAACTCCCATGCTTCTTTATTTGATTTATTCTTATATCCAACATTATAAATTCATCTGATAATTCCATCTAAGGTAATTTCATAATATTCTCTTCAAATAAACACTAAAATTTTCTACAATTGATCTTGACCCACTAAAACAAAACAAGAAAACACAATTTCAAATTCTGATGGAAAAAGCCAACTAATAATGGTTAATTATATTGTTTCTTCTAAATACTTAAACTATCTATAATGAATTTAGTAGAAAATCCAACATAACTAGTATTTATTTGTTAATTTCTTCATTTTTTCATCTTAAAATTTCTAAAAAAACCTATGTTCTATGGATCAGCATCAAAATCTTGACTGATGGATCGACATCAACTGATTGTCTGATGAATCAACATCAATAGATTATCCAATAAAAACTCACACTTTTCTATCTTTCAAAAAATTCTAAATTCAATCAACTTATGTGGTGAATAAACTTCAAGCCTCTTTACACATTTTTTATAGTAAAAATAATCACCCTCTTTGTCTTTTCTCATATATTCTAATCTAACATCTTGACCCTCTTCATATTTCTTTCACAATTGAAACAATAAAAAATAATAACTTAGAAACCACAATCCCAGACTTTTTAACAAAATAAATTTTAGATGACTCACATATGATCAGGTGCCTTTGATGGTCTGCAAATGATGAACCATGTTCTATCAAAAACATTTCATTTCTTCAAACTTCATCAAATTCATACTTCTAGACAACTTGACAACTTTTATGTCTGGTGATTCTTGATCCAATAAGCTGTATCTAGAAAACATAAACTTCCCCTTTTAAATTTAATGATTGAATCATGATATTTTCAAGATTTTGATAACTTTAAGATCATAAAATCATAATTAGACATATTTTTGGAAAGTTCCTAACTTTACAAATTTCCAAAACTCAACAAAATTATATATTTATCCATATTATTAACTTCTTACTTACCAAAAATATATTTATATGATGATCTTCATCTTCATAAAAACTCATAATTTCTAAAAATTGCAACATCAAATGAGTTGTGTCCAATATGCTTCATCTGATGGATCATCTGATCGACATATTTTCAAAACATTATCTTCATCTAAAATTTTTAAAAATTTACAACAAATTTTTTATTATCATCTATCAAAACATCTTTCACCTTATTTACAAAAATAATCTTTACAAAAAGTTATTTGTCAACAAAAAACAATGAAATTCAAAAACAACAAAAAGGATCTTCAGTTGTGTTTCAATGCATGTAGATTAATAACTTTAATATGCCTTATACATGATATTAAGATTCAAACATTACACAAAAAATAATTAGACTTATATATATATAACACATCATGTGGAATGTACTATCAACTTAATGACCACACAAAACACATGTTTATATGGTCTGAAGAGTATAATAAATTAATTTTTAAATATGTGTAATTTGGTTAAAGTACCTCATGTGTACATTGGAGTTACATGTTGGGTAATATTCTCACTGTCTTTCTACAACACACGCCCAGGGACTTGACGTGGAACCATGACATGAAAAATATTGGAGTACACAGTGTGTATTCTTCATGTTACATGACCACCATTCATGTAGGACATGTAAGAAGATACATGACTCATATAGGAAAAAATAACTACACGTTGTTCATGGAAGTTACACAGTGTGTACTCTGACGAATCATGTGCATGTATGGCCTGGTCAATGCACGGTGTGTTATTAAATTCACCTCATGTAATAAATTCACATGACTTAAATTAATTTTGAATTAATTATGGATGTATTAAACACTAGTACACAACATGTACCTCTAGGTTACATATCTTGTACTCTTTTATTGTCCTTAGAGACTCCCTGTCACCTCCAGATGAGATCTTTGAATTTATTTCATTCATAAAATTAATTAATTTGATTATATTTTAAATAAACAAATAGGAAGAAATAAGATATAGTAATTTTGATTAAAGAACAATCAAATTGGAATTGAAAAATAATGAAAAATGAATAAATAAATCATTGATCTTTTAGTAGTTATAAATAATTATGTGACCGTTAATATAATACCTAAAGGTTTATGGCATAGAAAAACTTTCATATGGGCATTCCAAGCTCTTCTTTTTTTCATGATCGATGTTTAATCTAATATTTACATGATAATAAATACCATGACCAATGGGAATAAATAAAAAAAATATAAACAATTGATAAATACCAGAAATGAAGTGCAGGATCATCACATATTATTTATAATTATTTTAACCAATTAAATAATTACCTTACAAGAAATTATTTCTTCATTTATGGATTAAAAAATGTCTCTAAAACGTACTATTGTTGCATTGTATGAATCAAGAATATATTTCCTCTAGCGGAAATTCACACATGTTCCACAAACCACCTAACATCGTTGTAGGAATATTTGGGTGTAAGCACGTTATATCTTAAGTCTTTCATCATTCACCTTTGATCACCCCGAGAAGCTTTTCAAAAAATAGTTCTCTTCGAACTCTCTAGACTTGTGAGTGGTGGTGGAGGAGTATTTCTCTCTATTCTTGGATGTGTTCTTAGAGAGGAATCTCTCTAGGGACTTGAGGATATTCTCTCTGGATATTTTTGTGCACAACACAAAAATTAATTGGATCTATTAAGAAAATAATATAATTGATTTTACATACCGCAAGTGTTATAAATTAATAATTTCACATGCACCCTTATTATTTTCACAATCCCTTTGGAATCCCATATTTATATTATTATTATTATTATTATTATTTCTTGAAATGTGCTAAAATCTTGAATTAAATTAAATATTATTTATTAAAATAATATTCAACATATATTATTTCACACCGGACCATTAAACTTGGTTTTTCATTCTCCATAATATTTATTGGGCCCTAAATAATGACTATTTATTTAAAAAATAAATATCACTGCATTATTATCCAATAAATAAATATATATTATATTCATTAAATTATAGATAAATATTTATTAGATATTATTCTCACATAATATTCTCTCAAATAACTGGCAATGGAATATATGAAATCTTTCAATAATGAATAATTATTAAACCGTGTGTGAATATAATATTTATTCAACATATTAAATAATAAACAATCTTATGTTATTTAACTAAGATTATGGATACACTTAGTGTGTGAAATTCTAAGTCCCTTTATCAGTTTCATTATATGAAGTTACCTAAAGTCCATGGTTATCATCTAACAACATGCCAAGGTACCGATAGAGAAAGAAGTTAATTCCCCAAGGACATAATACCTCATACAGATTCTTACTGTGAAATATAATCATTTTATCATGAAATATATAATCAATAATGTTCTATTCTGGTGTCATTAACTTATGTACTCGACATCTCTTTCTTTGAATTTTTGAAAACCTAACATGCCTATAGAAAACCGTGTACATGGTTTTATTTAGTCTATATCATTTCCATCAAAGGTTATGTGATATTAATTATCATTAAAGAATATAAGAGAAGAATACTTTCTCACATTATTCATTAATGAAATATTACTCATAACATACCCATCATATCCTACTTTGTGGTGAACTTATATTGTCATATTTTTCATAAATACATAAAATTGTGTGACTTATAATACTAATTTATAATAATCATAAAGTCTAAGAATTTGTACACACATCCTCAAATAAAAACATCCAATGATATATATAAATGTGGATTACCTACCGGTGGGTATCGTTCTCATAATATCCTATGATGGATATTACCAATGGAATACCCCATGAGAAGGTGAGTCAAATTTCTATAAATATCCATCCCTAATATCTTATATCATTTGTGTCCCTCAAATTATTTCATCCTTCTATAGAAAATAAATTTAATAATATTATCCTGACAATTATGGGTTCTCATTATAATGGGGAAATTCAATGACTTTTCAGTGCGAGAACTACTCTTAGGACATTATCACATAATATGTTATGCATAAGAACAATAATGATGTGATAATGAGTTTATTAATATTTAAAACAAGGAATATAGGTAATCATAACGTACATAAAATTTGGTTCTAGGGCACCAACTCCAGCTCGAATCTCATGCACTCTATATATATGGTGATATTTTAATGAAATGGTGATAAATTTTAACCCCATATACTATGTCTTTACTTATATTGTCTATTTATTTTCATCAATGTTGTTATTCATCTCCTCTATTTAAATATTTATCATTACATTTCTTCAGCAATTTTTTTTGTGCATGATCGCTCTTAAATTTTAAATTTTCAAATTCTTCACTGTTTCAATCGGCATTTGACCGATTTCACAACATATTATTAGCAATATTTTCTTTCTCACTTTATGCATCCTGAAGACATTACTTAAATAACTATCATCTATATAATATAAATCTTATGGGAAAAAATTATCTCACATCTTTCCCTAAACATTCTTCTTTTTAAATAATCTTTCACGTGCGCATCGACTCTACTCATTTGAGGAGTTACATAAAAAGGTGATCCTTATTTTCCATGTAATATATTAATGAATTTATTTTTATCCTTTTGATAAATTTAAAAATGATATATTATTTTCTTAATCTTTTGTTGTGTAAAAAATAATGAGCTTCAGAAGAGCAGTAATGACTCAAGGCTGTCAAAATTACAGTCCATTCCCAGAAGTGAATGTTATTGGTTGATAACTTATATATTTGATGTTGAGACAAACATCATTTATCACATAAAAGAATTAAAAAATTCCACTTGAAGTTTTTGAATTATGAATTTCACTTACTTATCATACATCGAAGTACTGAAGTAAATTTTACTAATCATATCATAAAAATGATGGAGACATAAAAAAAAATTAACTTCTCTTATCTATTTGTACACCATGAAGGTGTCAAAATTGATTATAATATTTAAATAATCATGATAGATATGATATTTATTTTATTAATACACATCCCTTGAAGTATTATGAAAATGATAAAATAAACATTCTTGTTATTGTCTTTAAGAAACTATAAAACTAAAACAAGTAATTTTATTTTGTTCCAAAAAGGGAATGAGAATATTTACTGAAAATGATTTATTTCAATCCACATAGTGAATTAAAATATACATCATTTTATTTTAAATCATTTTTTAGGTGAATAGGTTATTTTTTAAATTATCACTGGGAATTATTTTTTTATAACAAATAATAATAATATAATGATAAAAATAGGATTGAGGACAATAAACATTTTAAGAGAATAATGAATTTTAATAATGAATATACAATAATGCATCCCTAAAAGATGATATTAAAATAGTTTCCTTTGACCTTATATTAAAATATATCATCGTTTATCAATTATTTCTCGTGTCACAATAATATCAAATAAATATATTATCATTTATTTTGTGTGCATGGATTATTAATATCATCTCATGTAATTCGTTTAATATTTTCCCCTAAAGATGGTATTATGCATCTTATAGTTAATAGTTGAGATAATAGAATTACATAACCATTTTAATACAATATATTTTATGAAAATGAGTTTACCACCTGAAGTGGTTAAATAATTATTATCATAGTAAATAAAATGGGTATTTTATGCAATATGATAATTATTGATAAATAATTTATTATCATTCACGAATCATGAAATTTAAATAATGAATGAATTCTATAATGTTAATGAAATTATATTAATTCATTACTTTAAAAGATTTAAATTATTAATGAAAAATTTGACATGATTTTTTCTACTCATACTTTGAATTTTATCATGAATATTTGTGAGATGATCAAATGATTTATCTTTCATTTGGTGTAGTGAATGTTGTTATAAAAATTATTCTATGAATTATATTTTTTATGACAATGAGGTGTATGTTGTGAATCTATAAGATTATTCCACATTGGTTCTCACTACTATCTTCACTATCTTCAAAATACATGGGAGATCTATTCCCATATAGATGTACTGTAAAAATAATATTTCAGCCAGAAATTCCAAAATATATAATAATCCATTTGGTGATGTGCCTAACATATTATGATTATATTATGTATTCATAAACCTATAAAAGTGGAAATTATAATGATAAATATGATTTTGCTTAATGGAATATCTTGGAGATCTTATATACTTCGATCTTGAAGGAAAACCTTTATAGATATTATTTTTATTAAATGATTCAAAAGAACTCATATATGTGTTAGTATATGCTCATATAAGTACATTCACCAGTAGAGAAAATAAATTAATGACTCCATAAGAGTGAATATATTCCTATCTAATGGTAAAAAATCATAATGATTTGTCATATCTGAAGTCTCAATAAGATATATCAATCATATTTTTGAAAATTGATATCATATAGATGCATTGGATACACTACTACAAAAATGGATTTATCCAGTGCTATGCTTTATCAGCGCTAACTAAAAGTGTTGATAAATACCCCCTTTATCAATGATAAAAAACACTAATAAAGGTCCCTCATTTATCGGTGCTATTAAAAATAACTGATAAAGGGTACATTGTAAAAAAAATTATTAAAAATAATATTTTAAAACATAAATATATTTATATTGATATAAATATAATATATATTTTTTAAAATATGTTTTGGATAAGGATAAATAATAATTTACACTTAATATATAATATATTTAGTGAAAATTGCTAATAAAATAAATAAATATTATTATTAATTAATAATTTTCTAATTATTATCAAATAATATTCATTTAAAAATAATTATATGACATAAAAATTAAATTAATTAACGAAAGGTCTAAGATAAGTTGAAAACATGACTTGAACTTCAAACAGTCATAATTTTTTATCTGAGTGTTTGTTTGATCTCTACCACATATAAAATAAAATCATGTGATGATCTCTACGCACAAGTGACTTGAGGGAATCCCTGATCACATTTTTCAAGGCCAAAAGGGCCATAAATGACTCTAAAACTGAGTTTTTAGTCTGGGTATCCCAATTTTTAAACATTCAATTGAGTTTCAACATCCTTTAAGGTGGTATTTTTTCCTATTTTCAGTGAGGACTGAATTTATTCTTAGGTATTACATTCATATTGATATTATGGTTTTCAAATTTTATCATTTTTAATAATGTAGTTTTATTTATAATTAAATATATGTATATTTTATTATACTTACTTATAATAAATCACTTGTATCAATACATATATCAACATATTTATGTAAAAATATATATTTAAATATATAAAATAAATATTTATTATTCATTTTAATTAAAGTAAAAAATTATCCATTTTATTTTCCTTTTCTAAATGCATTAATATGTATATATATACCTTTACAAGTAATGTTTATATATAAACATGTGTTTGTTAATAAATAAATATATATGTATATGTATATTCTAATATATGTAAATAAATACATATTTCAAAAGTGTATTTAAAATAATATCTAACCATTTTTTATATTATAAAAATATATGAATACGTATATTTATATATACTTATACAAATATATATATATATAATGTTTATATATACATATATGTCTATATTAATGGATATATATTTATATTATATTTTAGTGTGTATGTAAATGAATATAATATATAATATATATAATATATGTATATAAATATAAGTATATATATATAAATGGAAATATCATAAAATAGAAAATAAAACATTTTTGTGTATTGGTAAAGGCATTCAAGTTCCAAAGGAAAGGTACAGGGATCAAATCCAAGTACATGTAGGAGGATATAATTTCACAAAGAGCTGATAAAGGGGGTGGGAAAGACATGATAAAGGAGGGGAGTGCTGATAAATGGGGGATTTGGGCATAGAGTGGTCCAAAAAATCCCCCTCTATTAGCGTTGCCTTTCTCAGTGATAAAAAAAGCTGATAATGTCCCCCTTTATCCATTCTAAAAAAACACTGATAAATGCCCCCTTTATAAGCTCTTTTTTTAGTGCTGTTAACGAGGGGTTTTTTTAGTGGATCAGGTTTTACCTGTAAGAGTTTGGAATATTCTTAATAATAGTTTAGAAGATAGGAACTGATTCGGCATGATAATCTGAGGCTTAAAGAGCATCAAAGTGGTGATTTTAAAAATATTAAATATATTTTATCATGCACATGTAGTTTTTATTGAGATGTGAATAACTCCCGAGAGGAGTCTCAGATCCTATTTCTGAGACTTCGTTTCAGTTCATAATTTCGTGTTTACCCGAGGTGCGACATAAACTTTGTCGACGTCAGGTGTTCGTTCAGTGGTGAGTTGGCAGGGCATGTTTGTGGGGAGTTAAATGGGAGTATTTTTTAAATAAAAATTAAAAAATACCCTCTCCCCTTCCTCTTTGGTTCAAATGGAATGAGCCCCCTCACCTCTCCCCCACTTTGGTGAAGGATGACCTGAGGACAGAATCGAGGAAATGAAGTGTCATCAATCTCTGATCTTTTCAAAAATCACTCCTGGATTAGGAAATAGTAGCTTCTGAGCACCAATTTGACCTCAAATCTTAGGAATTTTTTCACGAGTTAGGTGGTTTGACTTTTAAGTCATGATCCTTTTTTTTCTTTTTTTATGGTTTTGGAGCCCTTAGACTCTTTCTAGGGACCCCTCATTGGTCGATCTATGTTTTTTGGGGAAACAGGGGTGATTTGGGCGGCTCGTAGGGAATTTCAAATGGATTTTCCTGTGTACACATCATATAGACCAGAGGAACATGTAGTGTGATCTTACCATTCGGGGAAGATGAATTTTGGGGACTACATGTCATATACCATGGGTTACATGTAGTGTAGTGATCCCAAGTCATGTGACCTAAGGACATGGACAGGAAAGCTGTGTGAATGTACATGGCTATGTAAAAGTACACAAATAGTGTACACGGTCACGGGGTGCTGGACACAAGCATGGGAAAAAGACATATCTTGGGGACCATTTAGTCGAGGCACACCATATACCCTATGGTGCATGCTATGTGTGTAATACAGCTGGAGATCCATGTGAAGGGAATACATGGTCAGGGGCTAGGTGAGGTGAGACATGTTGTGTACAACTGGTACACACCATGTAGTTCTACATGCCCAGCCAAGTTGTGTGGGAGGAGGATATAATCGGGTGTTCATGAGGGGTCACATGATGTGTAGACACCCATACACGCTGTGTAGTCTCCTCTTGGATTATTTTTACCCCAACATATCTCCTCCTTCTGAACTCATATTATGGTCTAATAGTAGCCTATCCTGAGCATTTTTCTATATACAAATCAATGGTGGCCACGGTTTGGGCCCAGTAGATGCGAGGTGAGGTGATGTTGTGGGTATCTTTGTTTAGCGATGTTTAGGCCAACAACGGTTGAGTGATCTCCCTTATATATCCCTATGAGGGTTTGTGTGGTATTATGTCCTTGGTAGAGGATTGTGATCCCCTAAATTGGATGAGCATGGATAGAGTTGTAGTATCCATCTATAGAGTCCAGGGTTGGGATCCTCTATCATATTGTTAGATTTCTTTCATCCCTTCGAAGAGGCTGGGGTGGGATCCTATAGCATATCATTTCCTTAGATCAGGTTCTCAAAATATTCATGACCAACACTATACAGGCAGTGGTCCCCTATATAACAGTACTTCCATATAGGTTATGTAGTATTGTCGAAGTATGATCCCTGATGCAGCGGGTGGTTTCAGTAGGGTTGTGGAATCGTCAGTTATATGATCCCTTACTCAGCATATAATTTATGTAGGGTTTGTGGTATCATTGTAGTATGATCCCCTACTTTGCGAGTTATGTTAGATGCAGTTTATGGTATCATCATGACCAACACTACATGGTCGACGATCCTCTATATGAGTGATTCAACCTCCAGGATGTCAGTTTGGGTTGTGTTATCCCCAATGGATCTTAGGAGTGATCCCCTATCTAAGAGAGATCCTTGGGTTATTGGATTGGGTTGTAGTATCTCTTAGAAGATACTAGGAGTGATCCCCTATCCGATTAGTTTTGGTTTATGGTTTTCCAGTATAGGTTTGTATAATACCATGGTAGGTCCTAGGTGGGATCCCCTTTCTGAGGTTTGGGACCATGCATGGTTCTAGTAGGGCTTGTAGTGTCCCCCATCTGGGATGGATGAGATCCCCTATATGAGTAATGTGTTATTTTCGGTTCCATAGTGACTTTTTCGGTGGAGATATCTCACCAATTTGTTCTCTTGAATGTGTTCCCTTTCAAATGGTAGTGTTTTTTCATAGACTTTGTGATACCATATTGAGTGGTATATCCCGAATGTGTGCCATCTGGAATGATAGATCTCGTGGAGTGTCTGCTCCTGGTCGAGTGTTTATTTAAAGCCTTGGGTAGGAACTTATCACTGGTTATGAGGTTGGAACCTCATGAGACTAGGAGTATGAGACGAGTATATCAAGTTGTATTTATGGGTTTACTTATAGTTTTTTCACATATTATATGACACACCTTGTGGTATGAGCTAACTATTTGTGTTTATCCTAGGATGGTCTCGAGATGGAGTTTATCTCTCATTTGGGTTCTCTCTAGCTAGGTTAAGTGGAATATCTTCTTTTAGTTGATCCCTTTTCTTTTGGGTATTTGGGGAACCTACTGAGTGTCATTATACTCACCCCTGCATGGGATTTTCCCACACATCTTGTATCTTGTTCAGACCATAGGCATTTCGACGAATTCCCAAGAGGACCCAAAGCAGGCGGATCTTAGTGAGATAGACTGACCAGGGTGGCTACCAGAGTTAGGCTAAAGAGTTTTTTAGTGGGTTTATTTTACAGTGATCCCCTCTTTCTGAGCATTTTGGACACTTTTGAAGCTTTTTTATTTTGTTGGTCCTGTATTTTCCCATTTTTACTTCTAATTTACTCTGGTTTGGGATAGATGTATCCATGCTTTTCTTTTTAGTTTATATATATATATTTATATATATTTACTATTTCATAGAGTTCTATGTGGTAGTGTGCATATAGGTACATTATTATAAGGCCTCCCATGTGTGTGATGGCCTACTCGGCACTGGATTCTATCCCCTAGCCAATAGAGGCAGGCTTGGGGAGTCATGGCTCGAGCCCCATCAGGTCAGGTCATGACAATTTTATCAGCACTATTTTTTAGCGCTAATCAAGCCTGACCTTTAACCTCACTTTGGTAGTTAGTTATTTATAATCACTGATAAATACCCTTTATTAGTGCTATTAAAAACCAATTTTGTATTAGTGATAAAAGAGGTACCTTGATATGTTACAATAATTTATAAAAAATTTATTATAAAGAATTTATTATGTGTAATTGAATCAATAATGATAAACCATAAGTTTATTGATCCTAACACTTTAAATATATGACATGATTGTTTAATTCAATTATGATCAATTATAATAATAAGATACTAATTGGAGTTTACATGAGCATCAATTTTTTTATAACATAGTATACATCCATCCAGGGGAGAATGGTTAATTTATTTAATGAATGCATGCATACTAAATTATTATAGAATTCATTCTCATTGGATTATTATGAATGACCTCTGTATAACAATTAACCATGATTTTTTGATTAATAAACTACCTATTATTTAGGTAAATTATTTATATCATTAGTAGATATTTTGGAAATTAAATTTACATATATTCATGAAGAAAAAATTATGAAGTATATATGGGTCTTTCCACTTACCATGTGATCCATTTAAATACTATATGAAAGATGCATCTACTAAATATTCTTGTGTGTTATTAGTATCTGATGAGTATATATTGCATGATATGCATTTTCATTAAAATAAATATTGAGCATCACATACTATATATTAAATGGTCATGCAGAACCATTGACAAGATTCTCACAGCACTTACATAAATTTAAAGTGTTGAAAATCAATATTCTGATTATACACACCATAATTGTTATTGAACTGATTATATAAAATCATTTTTCATAAAATGTATAATGAAATAAATATATTTTCCCTTTAAGATGAAGATGAATATATTGAAAAAATTATATCTCTTTAGATATCATCCCTAAAGTGACAATGGTACCAAAAAAATTAGGAGATCCCATTCAATGTTTTTTGTAATATATTTGAATTTTAAAATGCTTTCAAAACTCACCGATGATAATGGATTTTGATATATGTCAGCATCATAATAATTGGAAAAAATTATTAAAGAAACTTATGATTTGGATAAGGATAAATATGGTGATGAAGATAACCTAGGTGCATCTCCATGCAATAACGGGTATGATGATATTGTAAAAAGAAGGTTAATAGAAAGTTATAAATATTTTATTAATTTCAATGATAATAATTTGAATGGATACATAGTGGTAGTGTGAATCATTGGTACTTTAGTTTCTCCACTTTTTGGAGGTGATCTATACCTAAGTGAGAGCAGATGTTCTATTTTTAGCTCTTGTTCTCTGTTTATATTTTTCTTATGATTTTACAGTTTAAAGCTTGTTTGTGTCTTTCCATATCAACTTCATCAATACATTGGAAGGTGGAGTTGAATTTATAGAGTAAAGTTAAAAAATAAAAGGAATTTTAGTTGGCTATTTAGATGACATATTTTTTCCAAAATCTTGGCCCAAAGTTAGATATGGAATCTTGAAAATCAATTCTTTATTTGGTCAACAAAATGTAATCACATTGGAAAAAGTTAACATGGTGTGATATTTTATCAAAAAATAACTGCATTTGGAAATCATTAATGATGAATAATATGATTTAAAAGATGATAAAAAATATTCAATGTAGTGTTTATAATCCCATCATACTTAAGGTAGGTGAAAAACTTTCACAAATTAAAGGCTTGAAAACATGGGATCAAATGAAGGAATTCATACTTCCTGTTGTTTCATACTCATGTTACTTCGTATGTGCTCATTTTTCTTTATAAATTTATTCTAATCATGCTTCAATACACAATTGGTTTGTCTGGTAATTGAAGGTTTGATTAGTGTTCCATATCTTCCCTTTCCAGGCTGCTGGATATGGAAAGATGATAACTCTTTCTTTCATTGTTGAAGGAAAACTACATATACCGAAAAAGGAAAACTAAAAGTACCAAAAAGGTAAAGACAAAAGTGACTAAAAAACCCAAACAACTACCTATAAACCTCAATCCAGTAATATTTATCCCAATCGCCAACCTGCTTTGACTAACCTAAAAACAATTTATATATACACAGGCTGAACATAATAGTATACTCAATAGGATTCCCCCCCCCCCCTGAAGCCTCTTGTGCAAAAGATAAAGGAAGTATGCTTAAGCATAGTGAAAAACGGTGAAACTAACTCATCACCTAAATAGATATACTAAGTTACCAAACTCATCATAGAAAAATTTCACCAAGTAACTTATACAATAGACCATATGTTATATTAATGAAACATAAAGGGTAACTCACTTCTGCTTCCCCACTAGTTTTCCACTCTGCCCTAATGTTACACATCCTGAGCATATCTCTCTGAAAGTAAATCATCCCAAATACACTTAGTAAAGGCATCACCACATGCCCACCTTGTAACAGCCCAAGATTTTATAAAAAAATATTCTTTTTAATTTTATTAATGTCTTGTGTTGTACGCTACACCAAAAGGAGCTTGCACAACACGCATCCTTGACTTGCCTTGCATTACACGCAATCGCGACCTTCCTCGATAGCGTGTGTAATACGCAATACCGAGTTTCACTAAACAACGATATGCTATTAAAATATTATTAAAACTAGCCATTATGAATAGTAATAACAACTTTTTAAAACTCTGTAAATATTATTTTTCAAAATGAACTTCATTTTTTGATTCGGAGTATCGAATTTAGCCTAAGGTGAAATTTTGGTACTTTTCGGATAACTTTCATATTCTGATGAATAGTGAAAATTACTAAATTATATTTAAAAACAACTTTTTTAATCGAAATAATTAATAGTGATAAATTATTAATTTGAGTGGTTTTAAAGTATATTTAGAATATATTTTTACAATTTAATACAATGTTGGTCATTGGATGTAATTGCACATTTAAACCAGACATAAACAAGTGTCAATCTTTTGAAAGATATTGTTTCTTAAAAACACGCTATTTGTTTTAACAGCGGGATTTAATTATAAAATTAATTAATGCAACTTCTATGTTATGAATTTGGTAAAATAGACTTCATTTTTGAATTCGTAATATGAAATATAGCTTAGGATGAAATTTTGGCATTTTTCTGAAAACCTTCATTTTTTGATGAATAGTGAAACTACTAAGTGGTAGTTAAAAAAACTGAATTTTTCATAAAACTTAATTTTACCGCTTCTGTGAATGGAATTTCAAAAATCCGAGAGACACGGTTGATGTCAGTAAGTAAAATGTGGTTCAATTAGATGAAAATAATTTTTGGTGAATAGTAACTTTTTACTTTTATTTACCACGGTTAAAAGTAAATAGGGTAATTAAGGGTAAGAATGATATTAATATTACCCTAACACATGTCCTAACTCTATTGGACAAGTGTATCTCGACCAAAAACAACCTTAAGTGTAAAATATTATCATTTAGGCCCACTTGGATTAGATTAGGACATTTATTATTATTTAATTCAAAGAAGAGTTAAAAGAGTTAAAATCAAAGTTTATTCACTAAAACATTTTTAATATGGGGTTATACATAAGATAAATTCGACTATAAATATTCATTAGAAAGCTAAAAAGATTTCCTACATAATGATATTTTATTTATAATTTTTAGACTTTAAATAAATTAATTTATTTATGACACAACGATGATGCAGTAATTACCCTTTTAAGGAAATATTAACATAATTGATGTTATAAATACTCAAATGAATGTAATTTGAGACTTTTTATGAATTCCACTAATTTTCTAGGTTACTATGATATATTAGTGTTGATTTAATAAACTTGGTTCGAACATATAATTATGTTATGACTTTCACAAAAATCATATATCAAATAGTGTCAAAATTGACACAAAATAGTTTTTAAATCAAATATTATATTATTAATTGTTATTTTATTCCTAAAAATCTAAGGTTCGGCCAAATGACTTAGATAAGGATATATATATTAATAATAAACAATTTGGGGTTCGTTTGGCATGTTATAGTAAGTGTATTAACCATATAGTGAAAGAAAACAAAAAGACACGGTAAAAGTTAAATTAATTAACTTAGAGTTAAATCTAATTGATAAGGTTAAAATAATACCCTAAACTTGTCTAAATCCTATTGGTTGATAGGATTTCGACCAATCCCAACTTTAGCTTCGAAATAAGACCCTTTGGAACCATTATAAACCGATTTTAACTTTAATATAAAATAATATTTTAAGATATTCCTAAGGTGCCCCTCTCCTCCCTTATAAAAGGACACCTCCTCCCCCTCCTCCTCACACCAATTTGAGCACTCAAGCTCGGCCAACCCCTGACAAAATCTCTTATCCACTTCCCTAGAAACATCCTAGAGGTTCTGGTCTCCCTCAAAGACCAATTTTAGTGCCCTAAGAGGAGGTCTCAAAGAGGCACTTCAAAGAAGAGGTAATTACCGTTACCAATTCTTTCATCTTTATTTCTTCTTCCACTTATTCTTCTTAGGTTGTTTCATTATGAAGTAATAACATCAGTATCACTCATATACTGATATGTTATTATAAGTATGAAACAACCCTATTTCACCATCTATCCATCCTATGGAAAAAGAAATCACCGCGCGTGCGTACGTACGGAATACCGTCTCCACGCCGTGGTGTAATCTATTTTCCACCATCACCTTACAAGGATGGGTATAATGGTGTAATGAGTAACTATATATGATTATTATGAAGTAATATTGATACTGAAATAATATATATATACTCCAATACAATTCCACGATCATAGGAACGATATCATCACTCGTGTGTACGTACGGAATACCGTCTCCACGATGTGATGCGACTCGTTCTACATGATCTTCATTTCATAATGATTATATAAATGAATTGAATGAATGAATATGGTATATACTACACTAATACCATTCTGGAAATGAATTATCTATAACCTAAAGATAAGAATAAGAATTTATTCGACAAAACACGCATAAGAACAAAAAGTTATAAAGACCCAAGTAACAAGTAACAATGACATATTACTAACAAGAAGCTAATAATATGACCATATATGATATCATATCAATATTTATGATTCTGGAATAAGTCAATAACATTATTTAAACCATCATACAGGAGCTTCGGACACGAACAAAGCAAATCAGACCTAAGGTAAGGGAAATATCACAATCTCATTCTTATCCGAGATTGTTTGTACTTTGAAATTTACTGGGGTATATTTTATCATCCACATCCATGTTTCCTCAATATGTAATGTTATTTACATCCACCTACAATTGTTTAAATCCAATTTTACCCTTCAGTGAGTTTTTAGTAAAAGATATGAAAGGAATCTTTTGTCGTTTTTCATACGAGGTAATTTTTGACTTTTCCAACAAAAGTACGAGAGGAATGTTTTTTTTAACTTATACGGCATGAATGGATTTTTAAAAAAATTATTTCCAAGAAGCTTCCTTTACAAGTATTCAAGTTTATTTTTAATCAACTTCTTTTATTTTAAAATTGTATGACATGTTATGAAAGGAAAAATGTTTTTGAAGAAGAAAGGATATTTTCCTCAAGAATGGAGTTCAAGTGTTTTATCAAAATTATTTTCCATCTAAGATAATAAAGGGTTCTGTTTTTATCCCTATTATTAAATTGATTTGTTCATGTTGTGATGGAATTATTTTTATGAATTCCTTTATCTTATATGAATTGATTTATGATGTCATGATGTTTCAAGAATCCCATTTTTGTTACATGTGTTATGCGATGATGTATGTTTTATGATTATGTGGCACACATAAGAAAGGATTCATTATAAGATGGGTGGGACCTATATCTCCCTCAAATGCATTGGGTAAAGATTTTATATCTCATGAGATAGACATGGCTGGAACGGAATGTTATTTCGGTTCAGTGATACAGGACTGAAACGAGGAGTGAACTCGGTTCAGAAAGGGACTTTGTCCACTAAGATAGTCTTGGCAATGAGTCGTGACTAACAAGAAATGATTTTCTATGATGATGTGTGCATGCCACAAAGCTTCAAGTTTCATGTTATGATTATGGGGATCTCATTTTCACTTCTATGATTTATCCCATGTTATGATATTATGCTCTCTTTTGCAGGTTAAGATTTCCAAAAGCTATGTTCTTATGTATATGATGTGATTGATAATTCTTTTGTTTACCCTTACTGAGCATTTGAGCTCACCCTTTTATGTTTTCTTTTCCCCAGGATATAAAGAAAGGTTTTTAGGTAAAAAAAAGGAAGATCTTTATGGGAGATATTGAAGATCTTTCCCCACGATTAGAAGATTACGTTCCGAGTTTCCAAAGACACTAAACTATTACGATCCTTGTGTGTGTGTTTTTGTTATGTACTAAGTATTCCGCAAAAGTAATGTAATGTCCATGTACGTCAGGCTTCGGGTCTCTACAGTTGGTATCAGAGGAAAGGTTTAGTCAACCTTTGGAAACAAGGATGCGAAAACGTTAGTGAGATCCCTAGAGATATTTCTAAGGTATGTCTAGGGATGTCTCTAAGGTTAAGTATACGTATAGGTTATAGTCCTAGAATTGCGCTAACGATCTTCGAATTTAACCTAAGATGTTAGATATTGAGGGTACTAACCCTTTATTATGTTGTTTTCCCTAGCATGATTTTTGCCTCTCACACTATTCTTTTAGGGTTTTAGACGATGGCTGGAACCCGAAGGAACCGTGTTAATGCGGAATGTGATGGGCAATGCAATGATTGTCCCCCTGAGCAACCAAACGATATAGGAGCTGGAATGAAAAATCTTGTAGCCATGCTCACACAACTTTCTCAAGCTATGAATCATGCAGGACTTCCAAACGAGCAAAGGAAGGAGCAACATTCTGTTGAATCCTTCATGAGGCAGCGTCCACCTTCTTTCAGTGGGTCTACTGATCCATTAGTTGCTGAACAATGGATTAGTACTACTGAAAAGATATTTTCAGTTCTTCAATGTTCTGAACATGATAAATTCATCCTAGCAGTGTATCGTTTGGAAGGAGATGCTGATCAATGGTGGAATCTTATTAAGAATACAAGGCAAAGGGATGAAATTGAGTCTATGGAATGGGACGAGTTCAAGAACTTATTTTTCAATAAGTACTTCCCTCGTATTCTTCGAACAAAGATGGAGAAAGAGTTTCTTGAACTGAAGCAAAGGGACGATGAATCTGTTGGTACCTATGAAGCAAATTTTACAAGACTTGCAAGGTATGCTTCTGGTATTATCATCCAACCTGAAAGTAAAGTTGATCGATTTTTCAGTGGCTTAAAACCAAGTCTTCGAAGGGCATTAGCTATAAGAGACTTCAGTAGCTATGAAGAAATTGTGCGTTGTGCTATCAAGGTAGAAATGGAAGTTGGTGTTACATATCCATCTCATGGTTTTGACAAGAAACGAAAGATGGAGTTCAAGGAGAAATCTCAGAATAATGGTGAAAAGAAGATGAATGTTTCCTTATGCACAAAGTGTGGAAAGAAGCATGGTGGAGATTGTCTTAAAGGGACTAGAAAATGTTTTAAGTGTGGAAAAGAAGGTCATCGAGCAGCTGAGTGTCGAAGTAATGGAAAAAGGGATTCTAATGAAGTGAATAAAGCAAACACTGCAGAGAACGCACAACCAACACTTCAATTCTTCAAGTGCAAGGAGATGGGACATTATGCCAATAAATTCCCTAATCCAAGGGTTAGTGATGATCGACATGAGCAACCGCTTAAGGCAAAGGACAAAGGGAAGTCACATGCGATCACTATTGGCAATGTTGAATATGACAACGATGTGGTGGAATGATTAAGTTTTTATGTAATGGGATTCCAAAATAATGTTGTATCATGGAAAATTGGAATATTTATGTATTGGTATAATGTGGTATTCAAAGTGATTGAGATATTATGCGCATAATTAAGGGAAAACGAGAAAATGAAATGTTTAACAGTATTCATGAGCTCATGATTGATATAAGGACTAAGTGATATCATGGTTTGAGTATATAGAATTTTGAGGATTTTGGTATGTGGAAAGTGTTAACTTTTAACTACATTCAAGTTTTCACTAAGGTTCAATGGGTATTCAAGAGAGTACAAGATTAAGGCCTTTGAATGTTTGGAATGTGTCCAACAAGATATATCTTATGATATATGGGGATCAATGACGGTATTAAATCTCTGGTAATCGTTTTCACTGTGTTATGAGAATGGACTGCAGTATTATGGATAGGACTAAAGATTGGAATGGATTATGTTGGACATAAGTTAGTATTGTTTAAGGATAGAAGTTTTTTCGATATTATGGGATGTTATAGTAATATAGTTTTAGAAAAAGGACAACCTGCAGGACGGGCGACAGCCCATCGCTTCGGACAAGGCTGTGGGAATCGAACCCACAACCGAAGTGCGACTGGCCTTTATTGCCTACCACTGGCCTATAGGAAGTCCCTGTTTAGTAGAAACTAGTTTTATTATATTAAGCAGTATGATATATGAAGTATAAGTCCATTTTAGGAACCATATATGATTAATCTCACTATAGATCGACTTATGCATATATTTTTTGCTAATCTTTTGTTTGAGACAGATGGAATGACCCATCATTCTATCACATGATCTGCTAACACTTCATGAATAACAAATTCAACTTCATTTATTTAAGAGATGAAGTGGAAATTGTTCAAGGCACGAACAACAGTGAGATTATACCAAAATAAAGTAAGTATTTATTCTAATTCAAATTTTCAACTTTAGGGAAATGATCTTGAAAACCAAAAATGTTGTCCTAGTGATCTTATACCTGATGAATAAGATGGTACCTTATATCATCACAAATCTATGGATTTGTGATTACTGGCTTTTCCATAGCCATGTTCTCTACCACTCTCCATCAGAACATGATGGTTAGATTTCTCTTCCATATCCATATGTTCACCTATGTGGAAACCCAATGATTAGTTTATTTGGGTAACCGTTACGTTTCATACTTTTGTTTTTAAAGATTGGTTTTGATATTCCTTTTTACGATGTGGGTTTCTATTAAAGAAACTTTCGAATAGTAAACCATTTATAACCCCGAAGAATTTCGAGGGCGAAATTCATTTTAAGGGGGGTAGAATGTAACAGCCCAAGATTTTATAAAAAAATATTCTTTTTAATTTTATTAATGTCTTGTGTTGTACGCTACACCAAAAGGAGCTTGCACAACACGCATCCTTGACTTGCCTTGCATTACACACAATAGCGACCTTCCTCGATAGCATGTGTAATACGCAATACCGAGTTTCACTAAACAACGATATGCTATTAAAATATTATTAAAACTAGCCGTTATGAATAGTAATAACAACTTTTTAAAACTCTGTAAATCTTATTTTTCAAAATGAACTTCATTTTTTGATTCGGAGTATCGAATTTAGCCTAAGGTGAAATTTTGGTACTTTTCGGATAACTTTCATATTCTGATGAATAGTGAAAATTACTAAATTATATTTAAAAACAACTTTTTTAATCGAAATAATTAATAGTGATAAATTATTAATTTGAGTGGTTTTAAAGTATATTTAGAATATATTTTTACAATTTAATACAATGTTGGTCATTGGATGTAATTGCACATTTAAACCAGACATAAACAAGTGTCAATCTTTTGATAGATATTGTTTCTTAAAAACACGCTATTTGTTTTAACAGTGGGATTTAATTATAAAATTAATTAATGCAACTTCTATGTTATGAATTTGGTAAAATAGACTTCATTTTTGAATTCGGAATGTGAAATATAGCTTAGGATGAAATTTTGGCATTTTTCTGAAAACCTTCATTTTTTTATGAATAGTGAAACTACTAAGTGGTAGTTAAAAAAACTGAATTTTTCATAAAACTTAATTTTACCGCTTCTGTGAATGGAATTTCAAAAATCCGAGAGACACGGTTGATGTCAGTAAGTAAAATGTGGTTAAATGAGATGAAAATAATTTTTGGTGAATAGTAACTTTTTACTTTTATTTACCACGGTTAAAAGTAAATAGGGTAATTAAGGGTAAGAATGATATTAATATTACCCTAACACATGTCCTAACTCTATTTGACAAGTGTATCTCGACCAAAAACAACCTTAATTGTAAAATATTATCATTTAGGCCCACTTGGATTAGATTAGGACATTTATTATTATTTAATTCAAAGAAGAGTTAAAAGAGTTAAAATCAAAGTTTATTCACTAAAACATTTTTAATATGGGGTTATACATAAGATAAATTCGACTATAAATATTCATTAGAAAGCTAAAAATATTTCCTACATAATGATATTTTATTTATAATTTTTAGACTTTAAATAAATTAATTTATTTATGACACAACGATGATGCAGTAATTACCCTTTTAAGGAAATATTAACATAATTGATGTTATAAATACTCAAATAAATGTAATTTGAGACTTTTTATGAATTCCACTAATTTTCTAGGTTACTATGATATATTAGTGTTGATTTAATTAACTTGGTTAGAACATATAATTCTGTTATGACTTTCAAAAAAATCATATATCAAATAGTGTCAAAATTGACACAAAATAGTTTTTAAATCAAATATTATATTATTAATTGTTATTTTATTCCTAAAAATCTAAGGTTCGGCCAAATTACTTAGATAAGGATATATATATTAATAATAAACAATTTGGGGTTCGTTTGGCATGTTATAGTAAGTGTATTAACCATATAGTGAAAGAAAACAAAAAGACACGGTAAAAGTTAAATTAATTAACTTAGAGTTAAATCTAATTGATAAGGTTAAAATAATACACTAAACTTGTCTAAATCCTATTGGTTGATAGGATTTCGACCCATCCCCACTTTAGCTTCGAAATAAGACCCTTTGGAACCATTATAAACCGATTTTGACTTTAATATAAAATAATATTTTAAGATATTCCTAAGGTGCCCCTCTCCTCCCTTATAAAAGGACACCTCCTCTCCCTCCTCCTCACACCAATTTGAGCACTCAAGCTCGTCCAAACCCTGCCAAAATCTCTTCTCAACTTCCCTAGAAACATCCTAGAGGTTCTGGTCTCCCTCAAAGACCAATTTTAGTGCCCTAAGAGGAGGTCCCAAAGAGGCACTTCAAAGAAGAGGTAATTACCGTTACCAATTCTTTCATCTTTATTTCTTCTTCCACTTCTTCTTCTTAGGTTGTTTCATTATGAAGTAATAACATCATTATCACTCATATACTGATATGTTATTATAAGTATGAAACAACCCTATTTCACCATCTATCCATCCTATGGAAAAAGAAATCACCGCGCGTGCGTACGTACGGAATACCGTCTCCACGCCGTGGTGTAATCTATTTTCCACCATCACCTTACAAGGATGGGTATAATGGTGTAATGAGTAACTATATATGATTATTATGAAGTAATATTGATACTGAAATAATATATATATACTCCAATACAATTCCACGATCATAGGAACGATATCATCACTCGTGTGTACGTACGGAATACCGTCTCCACGATGTGATGCGACTCTTTCTACATGATCTTCATTTCATAATGATTATATAAATGAATTGAATGAATGAATATGGTATATACTACACTAATACCATTCTGGAAATCAATTATCTATAACCTAAAGATAAGAATAAGAATTTATTTGACAAAACACGCATAAGAACAAAAAGTTATAAAGACCCGAGTAACAAGTAACAATGAAATATTACTAACAAGAAGCTAATAATATGACCATATATGATATCATATCAATATGTATGATTCTGGAATAAGTCAATAACATTATTTAAACCATCATACAGGAGCTTCGGACACGAACAAAGCAAATCGGACCTAAGGTAAGGGAAATATCACAATCTCATTCTTATCCGAGATTGTTTGTACTTTGAAATTTACTGGGGTATATTTTATCATCCACATCCATGTTTCCTCAATATGTAATGTTATTTACATCCACCTACAATTGTTTAAATCCAATTTTACCCTTCAGTGAGTTTTTAGTAAAAGATATGAAAGGAATCTTTTGTCGTTTTTCATACGAGGTAATTTTTGACTTTTCCGACAAAAGTACGAGAGGAATGTTTTTTTTTAACTTATACGGCATGAATGGATTTCTAAAAAAATTATTTCCAAGAAGCTTCCTTTACAAGTATTCAAGTTTATTTTTAATCAACTTCTTTTATTTTAAAATTGTATGACATGTTATGAAAGGAAAAATGTTTTTGAAGAAGAAAGGATATTTTCCTCAAGAATGGAGTTCAAGTGTTTTATCAAAATTATTTTCCATCTAAGATAATAAAGGGTTCTGTTTTTATCCCTATTATTAAATTGATTTGTTCATGTTGTGATGGAATTATTTTTATGAATTCCTTTATCTTATATGAATTGATTTATGATGTCATGATGTTTCAAGAATCCCATTTTTGTTACATGTGTTATGCGATGATGTATGTTTTATGATTATGTGGCACACATAAGAAAGGATTCATTATAAGATGGGTGGGACCTATATCTCCCTCCAATGCATTGGGTAAAGATTTTATATCTCATGAGATAGACATGGCTGCAACGGAAGGTTATTTCGGTTCAGTGATACAGGACTGAAACGAGGAGTGAACTCGGTTCAGAAAGGGACTTTGTCCACTAAGATAGTCTTGGCAATGAGTCGTGACTAACAAGAAATGATTTTCTATGATGATGTGTGCATGCCACAAAGTTTCAAGTTTCATGTTATGATTATGGGGATCTCATTTTCACTTCTATGATTTATCCCATGTTATGATATTATGCTCTCTTTTGCAGGTTAAGATTTCCAAAAGCTATGTTCTTATGTATATGATGTGATTGATAATTCTTTTGTTTACCCTTACTGAGCATTTGAGCTCACCCTTTTATGTTTTCTTTTCCCCAGGATATAAAGAAAGGTTTTTAGGTAAAAAAAAAGGAAGATCTTTATGGGAGATATTGAAGATCTTTCCCCACGATTAGAAGATTACGTTCCGAGTTTCCAAAGACACTAAACTATTACGATCCTTGTGTGTGTGTTTTTGTTATGTACTAAGTATTCCGCAAAAGTAATGTAATGTCCACGTACGTCAGGCTTCGGGTCTCTACACACCTCGTGTATAATATAACCACATAATTCCATACACATATCCATATATAGTAACCAAGTAGTTTTTAGGAGCCAGCACAACCTTATGATGTATATAAAACATCGATTATTATACCTCAAGCCATTACAACCCATACATCGAGTAAGTACCTCAAGCCATCACAGAATATGCCCATCATACCTATAATAATCCTTTGGATACTAGATCTAGTAATGAATGTGTGTGAAATAAACACAAGACATCACAAATCTATGAGCATACATACACTACGGGAAAAATGGTTAATAGCGACGGGGTATTTGCGACGGGCAACCATTCCCGTCGCAAATACCCCATTATTTGCGACGGGTTTTTTTACCCATCGCAAATGGTTTGGCGCGAAATGCGCGCCAAACCGCGCGAAGTTTATTTGCGACGGGGTTCTATCCTCGTCGCAAATAACCGACGGCGGTTAAAGACTATTTGCGACGGGGCTGCAGTCTCGTCGCAAATACCCCGGCAGCAGGGGTTATTTGCGACGGGCCCCGTCGCAAATAACCGTTTTAATACCGCCCATAATTAAATGCGGTCAGGCTTATTCGCGGTGGACTTCTATCCCCGTCGCAAATAACCGGTGGCGGGGGGTATTTGCGACGGGGCCTGTCGCAAATAACCGTTTTAATGCCGCCAATAAGTAAATGCGGTTAGGGTTATTTGCGATGGGCCCCGTCGCAAATACCATTATTTGCGACGGCCAACCCGTCGCAAAAAAACCCGTCGCAATTAATCTAACCTATAAATACTGCCAACCATTACAATTTCCTTACTCTCAACTCTCAACCGTTCCAATTTTTTCACTCTGAGTCTTTTACAACTTTCAGTTGTAAATTTTTTTTTCTGACTTCGATGATTCAGTTGGTGGTGTTCTACAATTACAGCGGCTCGACATTGACATCAAGTTTAAGGTTTTTATCTGAATTTTAATTTAATATTTATTTTATTTATTATATTTATTTAGTTTAAATTTTTAGAATTTTTTTTAATTTCTAATTAGAAATAATTATGAATAAGTATTAATAATTAATAGTAATTAAATACAATTAAACACTAATTAATTTAAAATAGTTAGATGTAATTATAATTAATTAGCAGTAATTTCCAATAATTAGTAATAATTTCCAATAATTAGTAATAATTTCCAATAATTAGTAATAATTACCAATAATTAGTAATAAATAGTAATAGTTAGGAATAATTATCAATAATTAGGAATAATTAGGAATAATTAGTAATAATTACCAATAGTTAGGAATAATTAGTAATAATTACCAATAATTACCAATAATTATCCATAATTAGTAATAATTACCAATAATTACCAATAATTAGTAATAATTGGTAATAATTATCACTAATTACCAATAATTAGTCATAATTAGTAATAATTACCAATAATTATAAATAATTAGAAATAATTATCAATAATTACCAATAATTAGTAATAATTAATAATAATTACCAATAATTAGTAATAATTAGTAATAATTATCAATAATTAGTAATAATTAGTAAAAATTACCAATAATTATCAATAATTACCAATAATTTTCAATAATTAGTAATAATTACCAATAATTACCAATAATTTCCAATAATTAGTAATATTTACCAATAATTAGTAATAATTAGTAATAATTAGTAATAATTATCAATAATTATTAATAATTATCAATAATTACCGATAATTACCAATATTTTTCAATAATTAGTAATAATTACCAATAATTTCCAATAATTTCCAATAATTAGTAATAATTACCAATAATTAGTAATAAATATTAATAATTAGGAATAATTACCAATAATTAGGAATAATTAGTAATAATTAGTAATAATTACCAATAATTAGGAATAATAATAATAATTACAAATAATTAGGAATAATTAGTAATAATTACCAATAATTAGTAATAATTATCAATAATTACCCATAATTAGTAATAATTACCAATAATTATCCATAATTAGTAATAATTACCAATAATTACCAATAATTAGTAATAATTGGTAATAATTATCACTAATTACCAATAATTAGTAATAATTATTAATAATTTAACAATAATTACCAATAATTAGTAATAATTAATAATAATTCCCTATAATTAGTAATAATTACCAATAATTACTAATAATTACCAATAATTAGTAATAATTAGAAATAATTACCAATAATTACCATTAATTAGAAATAATTACCATTAATTACCATTAATTAGTAATAATTACCAATAATTGCCAATATTTACTAATAATTGGTAATAATTACCAATAATTACCAATAATTATCAGTAATTACCAATAATTACCAATAATTAGTAATAATTCTTAATGATTACCAATAATTAGTAATAATTACCAATAATTACCAATAATTACCAATAATTACCAATAATTAGTAATAATTTCCAATAATTAGTAATAATTACCAATAATTAGTAATAAATAGTAATAATTATTAATAATTACCAATAATTCAGAATAATTAGTAATAATTACCAATAATTTCCAATAATTAGTAATAATTAGTAATAATTACCGATAATTCAAAATAATTAGTAATAATTACCAATAATTACCAATAATTAGTAATAATTATTAATAATTACCAATAATTCGGAATAATTACCAATAATTAGTAATAATTACCAATAATTAGTAATAATTAACAATAATTATCCATAATTAGTAATAATTAGTAATAATTAGTAATAATTACCAATAATTCGGAATAATTAGTAATAATTACCAATAATTACCAATAATTAGTAATAATTAGTAATAATTACCAATAATTCGGAATAATTACTAATAATTACCAATAATTACCAATAATTAGTAATAATTGGTAATAATTATCACTAATTACAAATAATGAGTAATAATTAGTAATAATTACCAATAATTAGTAATAATTTGTAATAATTAGTAATAATTACCAATAATTAGTAATAATTACCAATAATTACCAATAATTAGTAATAATTACCAATAATTACCAATAATTACCAATAATTACCAATAATTACCAATAATTAGTAATAATTACCAATAATTAGTAATAATTACCAATAATTACCAATAATTAGGAATAATTACCAATAATTAGAAATTATAACATTATTAAATTATTAGTATATTTTATTATTAATATTAAAATAATATAATTTTCTATATTATATACAATTCTCCTTTCATCTGTGTGTTTTCTGTCTCCACGTGTAATATTTGCATTCTTTTTCAAAATTATCAACCTACTCACCAATGGAGAGGTGGAAGTGAATGCAAATATTACATGTGGAGACAGAATTTTAAACACACAGATGAAAGGAGAATTGTATATAATATAGAAAATTATATTATTTTAATATTAATAATAAAATATACTAATAATGTAATAATGTTATTATTATATAATTAATATTTATGAAAAAATAATATTAGTATTATTAAAATAATAAAAAATTTATATAATATTAAAATAATCAATATTTGTAACAGGTTTTGCTTTATTCTCAACATATTCAATTCTTAAAGGGTCAATTTTTAGGTCTATCTCAATAAAAAGTTTGCGTCAGTCGTGTATGATGTAAACTCTATAATTATCCTTGCTTGAGTGTTTTTTCTAATAAATTATTCAAAACCAGTAATGCTTTTATATTTTATAGAAAAATATGGAACAACGAGGTCGTCAACAGTCATTATTAGATGACCGCATATGGATAAATCAATGTAAAAATCCAAACGGTTCTGGTTTAAATCCAGTATATATAGAGGGTGTGGAGACTTTTTTATCATTTGCGGCATCAAATCCAGAATTTGTTTCAGAAGGAAAAATAAAATTCCCTTGTAGAAAATGTGCATTGAGAACATTTGACACATTTGACAAAGTGGGGGGACATATCTTGCATTTTGGTTTTCAACCGGATTATATTTTTTGGTATCAATACGGTGAACGCAGTTCCAGAATAGGTGATACCAACTTGATTCCGGATCCATATCGGTTTCAAGATTTAGTACATGATGTTGCAGGTTCATCTGTTCAACATACAGAAACTCCGGCTGATATAGCTTCAAATCCTGAGTTGGCACCATCTGAATTTTATGAGTTGTTAAGGTCTGCTGAGGATGCATTATATCCTGGCTGCAAGATGAGAAAATTAGAATCAGTTGCAAAATTTATGGCTATCAAATCAGATAAAGGAATGTCAAACACCTGTTTTGACCAGATATTTTCTTTGCTTAAAATACTGTTACCCGAAGGAAATTTTTTGCCTGCAAATTATTATGAGAGTAAGAGGCTGGTTCGAAATTTGGGACTTACTTGTCAGAAGATTCATGCATGTTCAAATGACTGTATTTTATATTCTGGGGAAAATGAGTCGTTGGATAGTTGTCCCACATGTGGGCAACTGAGATATAAAGAAGGGCAACATGGGAAGTCTGGTTTGATTCCTGTAAAACAGTTGAGATATTTTCCGCTTACATCCAGACTTCAGCGTTTATTCATGTCTAAGAATACAGCGACAATGATGTCATGGCATAAAGCGAATATTTCAACCGATAAAATCTTGATGGATGTACCCATTTGAAATATGCATGAAAAAATTGAAAAGAAAAGTACGTAATAAAGCATCTATTGAAAGATCTATTGCAAAAGTTTATTTGTAAGAGGAAATATCTTTTTTCTACTCCCATTATTTTGAATCTGAGTATCCTTCAAAACACAACCGAATGGGACGAAATGAGAGGAATATTGATGAAATCGACAATCAAATATCTGTTTTCAACCAGCCAGAGCTTGGTTTTGGTGGAGTTTATGAACGCTGGCTTTCAGATGATGAACATCACAGAGCTCATACGTATGTTCTGCTCAACTGTGAAGAGATGACATCAGTTGTACTGTAAGTGTTTATATCACTTATTCTATCATTTATGTTACATTAAATAACTTTTTTTTTATAGGTTGTATGATAATCATATCAAGAAACAAATTCCACAAATTACAGCAGCTGCTCTCGAAGAACACCGACAGAAAAATTTCTCTCAGTGGTTTCAAAAACTGGTAACATAATTTCTTTATCTTTTAGAAACTCATTCAATGTATAGTTTACTATATTGATAATTATTTCAAAAAAATCAGGTGTCTCGAGATGCTGATAAAATTGACAAACGGCTGTGTATATTGAGTAACCCACCTTCCAAACTTGTTAAAACTTATAATGCATATGTGGTGAATGGATTTCGATTTCACACACATGCATATGGGGAATCAAAAAAAATGAATAGTGGAGTTAGCTTGAGAGGATCTCATCATCGAGGAAATGAAGTTGACTTCTATGGCATACTTGATGAAATCATTGAACTATGTTATCTTGGACAACATTACATAACCATGTTCAAATGTCGGTGGTTGCACTACTGGAAAAACAGTCTATACCCACGGTTCAAAACTGTGGGTATAGCCCCCAAAACCGTGGGTATAGCCTATACCCACGGTTTTGGGAACCATGGGCTGGAACGGCGTCGGGATAGGTCCCCATCCAATACCCACGGTTTTCCAAAATCGTGGGTATAGGTGTCCTGCCACCATGTCACCGAAACATATCCAATTGTCACAATGTCAATGGATTTTACCCATGGTTTCAAAACCGTGGGTATAGGTCCTAATATAATGCAGGCGCCGAGTTTCGATCTCGCGACCTCTCCGCTGCAAACACCGCGTCTAACCACTACCCTAACATCACCTATATGTATATATATATATATATTTATTTATTTAAATATATTTATAAAAACCGTGGGTATAGAGGGAAGAACCGTGGGTATAGGATTCCCGCCAAAAAAAATTTATTTCCTACGGAAAAAAAATTCCCGCGCACACAAAATTGACCTATACCCACGGTTTTTCATAACCGTGGGTATAGGAATTTTGGAACAGACCTATCCCCACGGTTTTCCCCAAAACTGTGGGGATAGGTACCCCTATACCCACGGTATTGGGAAACCGTGGGTATAGGTCACTTTTCAGGACCTATCCCCACGGTTTGGGAAAACCCTGGGGATAGAACCCCCTATACCCACGGTTTTCTCCAAAACCGTGCGTATAGGTCCATTTTCCAGTAGTGTTGGATACAGATAGAGGCGTGCGTGTCCATCCGACTCATGGAATCATCGATATTAAATGTAAAAGTGTTCTCGCAGTAAATGAACCATTCTTATTGGCTCAACAGGCACATCAAGTTTATTATGCAAAGTACTGTGCTACATCAAGAGAGTTGACTGATTAGTGGAGTATAATAAAAATAAAAATTCGAGACAATCAGTTTAGTCAAAGTGAATGTGCTTTCACTGATGTGAAAAGAATTGAAGTTTTTCAAGAGAGTACTCAAAATCAATCTTTTTTACAAAGAGACATGAGTATTGATGATAACACCCCACATTTAAGAGTCGGTGATGACGATGATGTTAATGATGTCACATATGAATTTGAAATGGTAAGAGATGAAGCAAATGGAACTCGAATGGATATTGATGATGTTGAGGAGGAATATGAAGATGACATTGACATATATAAAGATGATGATGAATATGAACACTAATAGAATTCCATGGTAGTTATATACAATCATAACTAATATATATGTATATATAATAGTAATTATCAATTATTTTATAAAAAAATTAACATTTTCTGTTTCAGATTGACGACGACACATTTCGTGAGTTGGCAGATGCTGACCTGCCTTTCGATGCGGATGAGTTGCTAGCAGATGACCCTCAGCCTGCAGGAGCTCCAGGGAGTACGCAGAGGGGGCGCGGTCTTGCACGATTGATGATTCCTGACCCCATCCCCGATCGACGTCCACGTCTTGGGTTTGATCAACGCACACGGAGGTGTAATAACCTGTGTGATAACCTGTGGATTTGACTAATATTTCATTAATCTATTCACATAATAAATCTTTATTATTTTTACAGTTTTCTGCATATAGCAGTCGGATAGGGCAGTGCTATTTTGCGCAACTATTTATCTCAGCCTTGGACCACATGGGAGTAGTTTCCCATTGATGTGCAGTAGGCCATGTTCGGCCATTGGTTGGTACGTACGTAAATAAATAATTTTTATTTTGAAAATTATTTCATTTCTAACTTGATATTTTGATTTATTTGTAGGGTTTATGGTATCCGATCGAGGATACCATGCGTAACGCCATCCACGAGGCATGGGAGGTGGCCATGCGTGATCGCTTTCGTCAGCTTTTGCACAATTTAAGAAAAGCTGCCACGAACAAAGCAGGAGTGTCAGTTTTTGATGAGTCATGTAAAGCACACCGACCAGAGTACATTTCATCCCATGTATGGGATGGATTATATGTGCACTGGTTGAGTGATGACTTTTAGAGGAGATCATCGGTGGGGAGGCAGAATCGGGGGAGATAGGAGGTGACTCATCAGCTGGGAGTCGTACTTTCAGTACTCATAGACAGCATATGGTACGTACATTATTTATAAATATTTTATATAACTATAAATATTAATAGTTTATTTTTTATTCTTATAGGCTGTCGAGCACCCTGATATTACGGAGTAAGACGTATATCGGAGGATGTATAGTGATCCTGCTACTGGGGAGCTCAGAGGTGATCGTCAGCATCACATCGTGGTCAGTATTATTTGTTTTCAAGTTTAAAAATTAACTGCATATAATATATTCACAATTTTAATTTTAAATTGCAACTACAGGAGTCATATGAGGCCGCAGCGTCACAGACCCGGCCTGAGAGTCAGGCCGAGTCATCATATCAGACCACTGGCCGTCAGTTTGATGAGGCGGCATGGATGCAAGCCACCCAGTATGCCTTCGAGAAGGGCCGGGTAGTTGGTATCAGCTCTCGACTGACTCCTGGAGATTATTATGGCAGTGCTGCGATGTCGGCGTCCAGCTCGAGAGGAGCTCGTGCATCTTCTTCTGCTACATAGTATGAGGATCAGTTACGATCTCAGACTGCACTGATAGAGAGTCTCCGACAGGAGCAGGAGCAGATGCATCAGCAGCAGCAGCAGCATGAGGAGGATCATCGACGCCAGCAACAGCTGTACGAGGAGCAGATGAGTCGGTGGCAGCAGCAGCATCAGGAGTAGATGGAGTACATGCGCTGACTCACTCATGCTTTAGGGATGGAGTTTCCTCCACCAGCATCTGCAGATCCCCCCTCCCCCCTCCTTCAGATTAGAGTTTGTTTTTATGTTATAAATTTTGTTAAATAAAAATATGAATTTTTTTTCTATTCGTAGTTTCTGTCTCATTATAAAATATTAATAATATTATATTTTGAAATAACAATATTAATATGAATAATAATATTATTTATATTTTATAATATTAAATTATATATATATATTAAAATTTTAAAATATTTTAATTTAATTATATTTTTTTGTAATATTAGAATTATTTTAATATTTGAATGTAAAATAATTCTATTATTTTTATATTAATTAAAATAACTTATTAATATTTTTTTGTTTATGAATTATAATTCTAATATTATTATATTAATTAAAATCATTTATTAATATTCTATTATTTTTTATTTTTGAATTATAATTCTATTATTATTATATTAATTAAAATAATTTATTATTTTTATTTGTGAATTATAATTCTATTATTATATTAATTAAAATCATTTATTAATATTTTTTTATTTTTGAATTATAATTGGATTATTATTATATTAATTAAAATAATTTATTAATAATTTATTTTTTTTTATTTTTTTATAGTATTTGCGATGAGATACTATGCTCGTCGCAAATAGTATTATTATTATATTGATTAAAATAATTTATTTATTTTTTTTAAATTTTTTTTTAAAATACTAATTGCGACGAGCCTGTCGCAATTAATAGTTGCGACGGGACCGTCGCAAATACGATTTTAAAAAGTTTTCAAAAATATACGGACTAATATTTGCGACAGGAAGAATCGCCGTTGCAAATAATACCTTTTGCGACGGGCCCGTCGCAAATAATTGTTGTTGCGACGCCATTTTCCGCGACAGTCTATTTGCGACGGGACCCCGTCACAAAAGCCTATTAGCGACGGGATCCCGACGCAAATGACCCATCGCAAATGCCATTATTTCCAGTAGTGATATGTTAAAACTAACAGTCATGCATACCATCACAAGTAGCTATCAATAGAAGAGAGCAGGGCCAGAGGGGGTAGTCATACATCCATCCTCCCATCAGGATGTTTGATACAACACCCTCCTAGAGTCCACTGGGTGTCAGTCTCCCTAACCGACATGGGTGGGGAATTATATAAAATCATAGAATATTCATGATATAATATAGCTCACAACAACACCATAAGAATAACCTGGTTTTAGACTCGACTATAATTAATGTCACTCAGACTCCCGGTTTCACTGCTAAGACCAAATATCCTATAAGAAAAAAATAATATAAAATAGCTACATTAAATTCATTCTTAATTTATATCAGTTCCTTCAGTTAATTAATTCATTATCCATTAATTTTATATTAACATTAATCTACATTACATTACTTTTCATTGCATTACATTTCATAAATCATCATAGAAAATTCCATGCCTTCTAAGCATAATCCAAACCAAGTCCATGGTTTATGAATATTAACATATTTTTATAATTTTCATTTCATCATCAACCAATCTTGTGGGATAAACATTTATTAATTAATAGTATCATTCCATATCCTATTACTCTAGGAAAACCATCCTAAGCTACCTTCAGGAGGAAACATGAAACCAAACACCTTCAGATGCCTCAAGTAGTGGGTAAAGGAATGTAGATAAACAAGAAACCCAGCCATCTACCATCAATTTAATCCCATTGTTAACTCATTCCATCACCTCCAATGTCATCACTGACACCCATGTGCATATACTGATGAATTTCTCCATCACATGCACCAACTACAGCCACATAATTCGAGCCTCTCCACCCCATATCATCTATCTCAGGCTCATCCATATCAGGATTATATCACAAGTCTCATATCTAGAACACATCAAAAAATAAGTAGGAACAAACAAGAAATAAACATGGAAACTGAGCCCTCAAAACAGGACATTCATCCTTCTCGTGCAAACGAGCTCTCATGGCTCCAAAATAATGAACTTGGACTTATCAATAAAATGAAAAACCCATGCCCTAGAAAAATATTTATCACACAACTAGTTATTATTCCATCTTGAATTAACCGATACATTTATTAATAGGTTCCAACTATGGATAACCTAAGGCATCAGGCTATAACAATCTATCAAAGTAATAACATTCTCTTCGCATTTATTTTTGGTTTCCACAACCTAGAGAAGTTAAATTCTTAATTAACAAGCCTTTTTTCAATTATTATCATCGAGAAAAAACATTATTGGAATTATTTATCAATTCCATTATTCATATGGAAGATCAAATTCAATTAATCATGTTAATTGCATCAACATGGTTATCATCAAATTACATTAACCATTGGATTACAAGCATGCCTATTCTTTAATTTATCAAGACAATTAATTATCAATTAATTATAGATTTATGTTCTTTACCAATTTTCCATCTTTAATGACATGATAATACATTTCATAAATAACATTCTAACAAACTATTATCATCAAATTACATTAACCATCAGATTACAAGCATGCATATTCTTTAATTTATCAAGCCAATTAATTATCAATTAATTCTGGATTTATGTTCTTTACCAATTTTCTATCTTGAACGACATGATAATCCATTTCAAAAAAAATTATAACAAATAAAGGCATAAATATCACATTATCTAAAAAATCATGAGGAAAACCGATATCATGGTATAAAGAAACAGTATCAGCATGTGATCAATATCCAATTCCTTTAATCCAGTTCAATATTTATTAGGTTAATTACCTCTCCATACAAGGGGATAAACCATTCTAAATTTATGATTTCATGTAAATAGAATAGAATAAATGAATCCACTATCTCAAAGGCGTCAACGTTCTTCGCACAAGAAAAAACCACGTTACGGATCTCTGATCACAACTCCCATAATAACTGCATCCATCCAAGGATTCCTTGTAAAAAATGTTTAAAAAAACAACCAAGGAAACCCCATTAGAAATAACAGATATCATACTTAATTGTGTGACAATAATAATGGGAAGAAAATGAGACTGAATTAAGAAGGACCTGCAAGAAACAGAGGTAGAAATCACCTTGGATCACCACAGATCGAACAAAGAATCCCAAGGGTTGATCCCCATTGAATGAATCCCTAAAACACCAAGAAGGGATTCACCAGTCACCAAGAATGAGAGAGAGGCACAGATGGATATAGGGTTTGCAGAAAAACCGAGCAGCTACACACCTTTAAAGATGCACTGCACAGGAGAATTACACAGCTTGTAAACCATTTACAAATTGTGTAAATATCAGGCATCAGTTTTCATTGAAAAATGTTCCACCTTTTTTTTATTTAAACCTAATTATTTAAACTTCATTCAACATCCTATTAAATGGCCTCAATAAGTAGTGAAATTCAGTTACACAACATGTAATCTCTCCACTTCCATCATTTTCAGCATCCAATACCTCCAGGATTATTCTAAGTCTCCTTTGATCTTTATAATCCTTAGAAATGCATAAAGGGTTGGACCACACATATCTGATCCCTTAAATTAGAAACCTATAAAACAATTTTCATCATCAATAATACCAAAAAACCTTGAGAGGAAACAAAAATGGGTCGTCTGAACAACCACCCCGTGAGATACCTATTAAATATTTCACTGTCTCAGGAGCTAAACCACCACACTTAGAGGGAAAAATCACAAAACCACACAAAAAACAACAAACAACTTCTACTAAACACTATCTTAGGGGAGATACCTATCAAATGAGAGTATATCCACAACAAGAAACAAGATAAAACCATCTCATAAGCTATAAAGGTCAAAATCTACCAGGAAACAACATTACAAGAGAAGAGATAAACATCAAACAACTCAGGGTATTGAGCGCACATCTGTGACTCATGTTCCTAGGTACTCTCCTCCACACTATTTTATTCCACAAGACATAAACCAAGGGAATATAATGCTCACACAACATCTTCTCCTGGTGGTCGTAGATCTCTACAGGATTCTCCTTGAAGGTTGCATCATCATCAACATCGATCTTTCCCCAATTTATGACATTAGGGTCATTATTAATATAACGATGGAGTTGTGATACATGAAAAAAATAATGTATCCATATTTTATGTAGGGTGAAGTCGTATCTGATATTCCATGACTCCAACATGATCCAACACCTCAAAAGGCCCTAAAAACCAAGGAGAAAACTTACTCCCATGACCAAACCTTCACTATCCACAATGAGGAGTCACCTTTAAGAAAATGTGATCTCCATAATTGAACTTCATAGGTATCCTACTATGATCGAAAAAGGATTTATAATGATATTTCATTGATTTTATCCTCTCATGAATTGCCTAAACCATATCTATCATATTATCTACTTATTCCTGCATGATAATTACTACCTATCTGATGAAAGTCCAATATAATATAGAATTGAATGGTTGGTTATAGAGAGATTAAAAAGGCATCATACCAATGGTAGAGTGGAAACTATTATTGTAAACAAACTCAACCAATGATAGGTGCCTCATCTATGGACCTACAAAATCCATGACATAAGAGAAAAACATTTCTTCAAGAGTCTGGATGGTCTGATCAGTCAAACCATTCATGTGCAGATGAAAAGTGGTTCTAAGGAATAACTTAGAATCAAAATAATTCTAGATACCTTTTCAAACCTTGGAGAAAAAATGAGGATCTCGATTAGAAATGAACATCCTCAGGACTTCACGGATTCACTCTACCTCTTCCAGATAATTCCACGACAAAACCTACACTGAGATCGACTCCATAATCACTATAAAGTGGGATAATTTCATAAAATGGTCCACTATAACCCATATAGAATCATAGCCTCCCTGAGATCGAGGTAAACGAGTAACAAAGTCCATTGAGATGTCTTACCACTTCCACTGGGGAACATCGAACAGCTGGAGTAACCCACTGGGAACACAGTACTCAACTATCACCTTCTGCTAGACTAAACATCGAGAAACAAACTCTGAAACTGAACACTTAAACCCAGACAACCAAAACTGACCTCTGAACACATAGTACATATTTTTCACATCTAGATGTACCACCAAAGTAAAACTATGGAACTCATGGAGAAACATCTCACACATTGACAAAGGAATGAAGGTCCTTTCCTGAAACAACACCTGGTTATATCCATCCTTAGACTAACCAACATGGGCATCATCAAAAAAATTGTGTATCTCTAGACCTTTACCTAAGAATTCCTTAATTGGGACTCCTCCACCTACTTCACTAATAAAGACTACACCACCATATTTAAAAGACAACCTCTTCCACTAACCTCTCTCATATCAAGATGAATTTTTAGAGTTATTTCATCACTCTCTAGGAATCCCCATATTCATTCACATCATCACTATGTGATTTATTGCTCAGAACATCAGCTACAACATTCCCCTTTCCTGGTGTATAAAAAAATCTCAAAGTTTTAATCCAGCAAGAAATTCATCCACCGACGGTTGTGCAAGTTCAATTCATGTTGGGAGAAGACATACCTCAAGATATTATGATCGGTAAAAACCACAAAATTTTCTCCAGTGAGGTAATGTCACCACATATTTTAAGAAAACACCAATGTCGTCAACTCAAGATCATGGGTGGCATAGTTACCCCCATAAGTACATAACTGTCAATACCCATAAGAAACAATAGATCTCAGCTAAATCAGAACACATACCAAGAAAAGGCATGAAGTGTCACAAAAAACCCAAAATTAACTCCCTAAACTAGAAAACAAAGGATTGAAGCACTGACCAGCTTCTTCTTCAGGTACTCAAAAGCTTTTGGACATTGGTCAATCCACAAGAATGCCTAATACTTTCAAGTCAAGGATGTCAGAGTAGTCACAACCCAAGATAAATGAGCTAAGAACCTATTGTAATATCATGCATGACTAGGGAAACACCTCGCATATATCACTATCTTGGGGGATTCCCAAGACACAACCACCTCTATCTTCAAAGGATACATAACTAATCCCTATTGGGACACCACATTCCCTAATAAATGGACTTTACGTGCCTAGAACTCACACTTATATGGCTTCCTGAATAGATTCTCATGATGAAGAACTCCCAAAATCACATGTAGATTATTTTCATGCTCTACCTCATACATGAATCACATAAGGATATCATTGATGAAAACCACCATGAACTTATCCAGGAACTCTCTGAACACTGCTTTCAACAACCCCATGAACATTGATGGAGAATTTTTTACACCAAATAACATCACAGTGAACTCATAATTCCTATGATGACAATGGAAATTATTATTTTTAATATCCTCATCCTTCACCCACATATGATGATATCCTAACCAAAATTCAATCTTCAGGAACCAAATTTCTCCATTTATCTAATTGATTAAATCATCAATCCATGAAATAGGATATTGGTTCTTTATTATCACTTGGTTTAATCAATGATAATCAATAAAAATCCACAAACTTCCAATAGCCTTATTTACAAAAAAAACTAGTGCACCCCATGGTGAAACACTCAACCAAAAAAACCACACTGTAATATATCATCGAGATATACTCATAGCTCAAACATCTTATAAGACACCATTCTATATGGATACATTGAGATAGGAAACACACCCGGTTGTATCTAGATCCCAAATGTGATCTCCCATCATGGGGGTAATACTAAAACCTCTTCTGTAAATACATAAGGGTACGCTTCCAAAACTTTGGGAAGCATTAACTGTTGAACCTCCAATGAACTCATCATCAACTTAGTCATCAAAGATGATAAGGATAGAACATGTCCCTGTCCTATCTGAGTGTCTCACTCACCAACAAACACTGGTGGATATCCATCATCATCATAGAACACAACCTACCTTTTAAAGTAATACCTGATAGCCTACACCAAATAAAACCAATACATGCTAAGGATGATGTCATATGGTTATATACATATGAAATCTCCCCTAGATCAGTGCTTTCCCAACACTAGCTAGAAGTCTCTACATACTTTATAAAAGTCATCTCGACCTCAAACTAGCATAGTCAACTCTAAGGGAACCAGAAGCCTCTCTATATCAAGACCCAAAGCATGTAAATGGGTAGGTTATATAAGGGATTATGTCAATCCTAAATCAAAAAAATCATTCCCCAAGTGGAAAACAAGAAATGGGTACCTCAAACAAAATCTGACTTGTCTGGTGCTGGAAATGGTAAAACATGAAGTTGACCATGACCTTCTCCACGACCTCTTTGAACCTACTGATGACCACATCCCAATACTCTTTATGCTCTCTAAGGAAGAGAAACATTCAGGGGTTGTCCTATGCATCCACATATCCTCTCTATCGATCCCGAACTAGAGAAACTAGGTGTTTCTACCTTAACTAAAATTGCCTCAATGGTGGAATCTGATGCTGAACACCTGACACACACTGACTGCTATAAAATATCTAGAACTCTCATCATTTATGACCTTGGCATAGGTAGGAGAGTCGCCACCCCAAAGTAAATGAGACAATGAGGGTTGAGACCTACTCTTAGTTAACCAAAAACTATTTTATCCTAATAACTGGGAACCTTAAATCACAACTCTACATTGTGATAAATCCTAACGGCTCCCCTCTTGGGAAGATTCGATTCTGGGCAGTTTCCTCTCAATAACATATTCTCTCGCTAGCACCTTGAGATACATCTTTAGTATAAACTGGGTGACCTAGAACTAGATATTTCGATGAAAATCCTCCTCAAAATGTCTTATCTTGGACTCCTCATCTATCAATAGGTTTGAAGCATAACACATAAGGGCCATGAAATGTATCCCAAACTCTCGTATTTTGGAACTCCCCTACCGAAGGGTAAGCAGGACCTAGAGACTAGTTGCCTTCATAGTCAAAGAAATAAACTCTACTCTAAAATAGTCTTGAAACATATTTGAGAAGATTCTAAACTTCTCATGATCCCTGAGGAACAAAAACCACCATTGTCTCACTCCTACATGCAACATCATCACAGCTAATGAAACATAGTTCTCCTTCTAAGAATGAATCAAACTGAAAGCTATCTCAATCTCTTCCAACCATTCTTTAGTGAATTAATCTAAAACATATACCTCATACTTCTGAATACCCTAGAACTAAAACTCTTGGATTTTCCTCTAAGTTTATTCATCATTGACCTCCACTCTATGATGATCTGTTGGCACGTCTTTCTGAACATCTTTGGTACGAACCTAACAAGGACATCATCCTTGATCCATACCTATAAAAAGAAAAAAATGGATATCCTAAACCTAGAATATGCAATATTTATAATTAATTAATTAATTAATTAATTAATTAATCTACTAAGGTTTTAAACTAATCCAAGGTCTGACCATTTCAAATATAGGCGCAAAGAAGAATGATGCATGATCATTTCCTACATCTCTACCATGTAACAAGTATCACTTATTTTAGTGGTCTTATTAAAGTTAAAGGTCTATTAATAAAATCATATGGGGTCCTAAATACCCATGTGTCAGCTAGTCTCTCATGTTTAAATTGCTTAATAGACTTAGCTGACACTGTTTTCCTACCAACCCATGAAACCTCATATGTTCCTAACTCCAAACTCCAACATATCCCTCAAACCTGAACCCTTGATACCACTATTTCATGACCCCCTCCCCACAAATATACTTCAATGAGGGGAAGGATATGGTGACTGCCCAAGTCCTACCTTCAGTAGGCCTTGGGTTGGCAACTAAAACTAAGGGTATAACCCTCTAAGAGAATCATGAAGAAGAGAGATACAAGAAGGATACAACAACCAAAACCTACTCAGATATATATATATATATATATAATAAATTCCAATTGCAAACATTAAATTCCATATAGTACTAAACAGTTGAAAGGACAACTAAAAGTACCAAAAATTTAAATCCAATAGCAACCACGAATCCCAAATAGCTCCTATTAAACCCTGACCTATTAATTTCCATCCTAAACAACAACCTACTCTGGCTGATCCAAAAAAATAATTTATATATACATAGGTTCAGCATAATAGTATACTCATTAGGATCCTCTCTGGAGTCTCTCGTGAAAAATATAAGGAAATAATGTTAAATCACAGTGAACAAAAGTGAAACTAACTCATCACCTAAACAAGTTTACTAAGTTATAAGCCTCACCATGGATAAATCTAACCATTTTATGCATAAAAGAGAGAATATAATATATTAATGAAACATCAAGGGTACCCCACTCCCACTTCCCCATTGGTTTGTTGCTCTACCCCAACATTATACATTCTGAGAATCTCTCTCCAAAAGTAAGTCAGCCAGAAGAAACCTAGAAAAGTAACCACCACATATACATCATGCATCACATAACCACATTTCCCCATCCACATATTCATATATAGTAACCAATTAGTTTCTGGGATCTACAACAGACTATATGACGTATATCAAACATAGAGTATTATACCTCAAGCCATTACATCCATACACCGAGTAAGTACCACAACCCATCATAGCCTATACCCATCATACCTATAATAATCCTTTGGATACTATATCAATTAAAAAATGTGTTTAAAATAATGACAATTAATTATATCTCTATTCACACATATATGGGAAAACTAATCATCATGTATACTAGAAAAAGTAACTACCATGAAAAGAGAGTGGGGTCAGAGGGGGTAGTTAACAATCTATCCTTCCACCAGGATGTTGGGGGGAAAACACCCTCCCAGAGTCCACTGGGTGTTAGTTACTGTAACTGACATGGGTGTAGTAGTGTATGAAACAAAAAAATATACAAGATATAATATAGTTAACAACCACACTATGGGAATAATATAGACTTAGACTCAACTGTAGCTAACATCACTCGGACTCCTAACCTCCATTGCTAAGACCGTATATCCTATAAGCACAAAACCATATAAAAAATATCCCTTAAATTCATTCTTTAATTGATATCAACTCCTTCAATTAATTAATTCATTATCCATTAATTAACCATTAAAATTATTCCTCATTATATTACTTTTCATTGCATCACATTTCATTAATTGTCGGGTTAAAGTTTATGCCCTCCAGGCATAATCCAAACCAAGTTCATGGTTTATCAATATTAACATCTTTTTATTATTTTCATTCCATCATCAATCAACCCCATGGGTTAATAATTTATTTATTAAGAGATTCATTCCATATCTATGTACTCTAGGAAAACCATCATAAGCTACCACCAGAAGAAAACATGAAACCAAGCACCTCCATATACCTAAAGTAGTGGGGAAAAGAATGTAAATAAACAAGAAACTTGGCCATCATCCATTAAACAGAGTCAAGTGAGCATACCATCTCTCTATATCTCATTAGGGATTAAGCCCTACTTTAACTAGTTCCATCACCTCTAATTCCAACCTTTAAACCCACATGCATATACCAATGTGTCTCTCCATCACATGAATCAACTTATGCCACATCATTTGGGCCTCCCCATCCCATATAACAACAACCTTCCAAGGATCAACCATCCTTGGCTCACATCACATTCGGGCCTCCCTGCCCCATATCATCCATCCTAGCCTCACATCACATTCGAGCCTCCCCACCCTATATCATCCATACTAGTCTCATATCAAAAGGCTCATATCTAGAACAAATCAAAAAATTAGAAGGAAAAAAAGCAATCAATATAGAAATCTGACCCTCAAAGCAAGGCATTCATCCTTCTCATGAAAATTATCTCTCACGACTCTAAGACAAGGTACTCGACCTTCTTAAGATAATGGGGAACTCAATCCCTATAAAAATATTTTTCACAAAATTGGTTCTTATTCCATATTGAATTAACTAATACATTTATTAATAGGTTCCAACTACGAACAACCTAAGGAATTAGGTTATAATAAGCTATCAAAGGCAAAACAAACTCTTAGCATTTATTTCCTATTTCAGAAACCTAGAGAAGTTCCATTATCAATTTACATGACTTTTTCTAATTATAAACATCAATAATAAACACACTTCACATTATTTATAAATTCCATTAATCATATATAAGATCAAATTCAATTAAACATGTACATGGCATCAATTTGATTATCATAAAATTACTTTAACCATCAGATTACAAACATGCCTCTTCTTTCATTTCTCAATCCAATTAATTATCAATTAATCTCAACTTTATGTTCTTTATAAATTTTCCATCAAGAAAAACATGCTAATACATAGAATAAAAAATCATTATAACAAATAAAGGCATATATATCACACTATCTATCCAATCATGATGCAAACCTCTATCATGGTATAAATCAAAAATATCGTCATTTGATCACTATCCAATTCCTTTAATCTATTTCAATGTTTAATAGGTTAATTACCACACCATAAAAGGGCATAAACCATGCTCAATTTATGATTTCATGTAAATAAAATAGAAGTAATGAATCCCTTACCTCAAAGGCATTAATGTTCTTCACACAAGAACAAAATACTTTACAAATCTCTGATAACGTCTTCTGTAAAAACTATATCTTTCTAGGGATGTAGTGACAGAACCACACCAACAAAAAACTAATAAATACCCATTAGAAACAATGGAGATCATCCACCATTTCATGGAAAGAAGAATGGTAGGAAAATAAGAACAAAGAAATTACTCATAAGAAACAAAGGTAGAACTCGCCTTGGATCACCAAAAATCATCATGGATTAAAGACAAAATCCCAATGATTGATCCCCTTTGAAGGAATCCCTAAAACACCAAGAAGGGATCCGTTGGTCACTAGAAATGAGAGAGTTGTTATAATAGTCCTTATATTTATTACGCATTAATAAATGATTTAATTACATAAAATTAAACTTAATACAACCCAAAAGATAAATAATTCTAGTGTCTTTGGGAATTAGGTACCTTTCATTTCATCTTTAAACATGAATTAAAACATCTTTATTGAAAATATCTTTAATATGCTTGAGCTTAAAACTATATTGGATAACCTAGGGAAATACATAATAAAGGGGTGATAAATAAATCTCATTATGGTAATAAACATGGAATAACATGAAGATAATAATACACATTAGACAAATCATATCAATTAGGCATAAATGAACATGAATAATAAGGCATGATATAGCATGATAATCATAACATGGGAAATGTGGCAATAACATAAAACACTTCATCGTAAACATTGGTCAAGGATAAACCAAAAATAATTCATAGTGGAAAAATTCCCATAAAATAATTAGGTACACCACTATCCCAACATGACATATCATGATACTAAACATTACCCAATGCATTAGAGTGCTATATAATTCTGGGCTCACCCATCACTTCCATTTCATTCTTATGTTTAAGTGTGCCACATAGATCATAAACAATGGATTCATTCATCATCATAATTTATTCCACAATAAAGGAGTGTAGAATAAATCCATGTAAGTCCCAAATAAAAAGTTATATGTGCATAAAAGTAAACAACATTTATAGGAAATGGGTACGGCATTCACTACACAATTGGTTTGTCATGGAAAATCATGGTGAAAATTTGGCAACATAACGACATCACTTAAAAATTCATAAAATGGGTTGTTGAGAGAAAAATGGGTCTCTAATAATTTGAAAATTAATTTTAAAGAATATAGATATTGAATAAAATTTCTAAACATTTATAATTATAAAAATAAGGTACATAATAATAAATAATTTTGAATAAAAAGAGAATGGAAAAGATGCATACGAAATTTTGACATAGAAATGGGTGTACATAGGAGAGCTTAATGACAGATAAAGGGGTATATAATCATTTATAAATAAAAAAGGAAGTATTTGGGAGGATAAATAACATACCCTGTAATTATTAATTTAAAATAAAAGGGCATAACAATATAAAGAAACTTGGGTAAAGATGATAAAGGAAATAACCCTTACTTGAATATGTGTCTCCAAAATCTTTAAAAGCAGATTCTTGAGAGATTTTGGTTCCCTAAAAAGATTATAGACAGGGTAGTATAGATTAAGTAAGTGATAAAGTAATTTTTAGTAAAGATAAGTGGGATATTGGGTGTGTTTATGTAGGAAATTATAGGGGAATTCTTACATATTTCACAAATTTAGGTTTTAGAATCTATATAATAAAATATTCATAACCAAAAAACTTACCATGGTTTTTTACCATGTTATTTTTCAAATTTGGGAGGTGTTTCATTATTTTATTAGAAAAATGTCCAAAAATATTAAAATATTACTCTTTCTTATGTGGAGGCCAGTCACTCTTTTAAAGAAATGAATTTAAAATCCTAAAATATATTATATATTTTAGAGGATTCATAAAGGAATTATAAAATTATTAAAATAAAATAAAAACACATTATTTTAATTTTAATACATATATTTGTCCTAGGATACCCATTATAGTATTTATTACATCATCTTTTTCATCATTATGATGTCATAAAACACACCGTATATTTGTATGGTATTTAATTTTTACCCAAAATTTTAATTGTCTCAGAAAATTATAAAAAAATCACCATTGGATAATTTCAATGTTATTATTTCAAAAATAATATTTATTTATCTAAATAATTATCTAAATATTTTTATTTTCTCTTTTAAAATAATATTCGACATTTATTGAAAACAATAATGGATTTTTGACAATAACATTTTTTGAACCCTTATAGAGAGTACATTCAACTTCATAAATATTATATGACAATTTATAATTAATTAAACTTATTTAATGATAAAATTTTATTAAAATACTTTTTTTTCAAAAATTCATTAATTCATCAAAATAAATTCCTTAATTGAATTTGAATTTTACCAGAAAATACAATTTGTGTTTAATTAAATCAAAATAAAAATCATTTATAAAGTAACAATAAAAATAAAAAAATATTCATTATTATATTAAATATACATATTCATATTATTAAGTTCTTGATATGTATCTCTTTATTACACCGACTTATTCCTTAAGAGTACGGTGTGCGACGGTGATACTTTCATGGGGTCGTTCGACAAACATGGTTTGGGTCGTGATCTAGATGATCTTGAACTTCTCTCATAAATGGTTTTCATCATGCTTAAGTTGTTGGATATTATCTTGGTCTTGGTTAAGGGAAAATCTCATAAATATTATATCCCTTATAATTTTCAATAAAAGGGCTTCATAGGGCACTATTCTACTGGTTTTGGTCATCACTTCCTTTATCTGAGTCAATTGGATTTGTTAAAAGAACTATATTTATATTAATCATGTGATAAATATTCAAAGGATATGTTAACAGTGGTTATATTTTAATATTATTTTAAATCCAAATATACAACCAAGGATGTGAAAGTGTTTTCTATAACCACATTACATAATAAGACATCACAAAGGGAAACTTCATTTATAATTGTTCGGGTCATTACAATCTTCCCCCCTTAAAAAAGTTCTCTATTGAAATTTTTATTTACCACATTAAAACATGTGTGGGTAACTCTATTTCATCACCTCCTCCAGTTCCCACATTGCTTCTTCAAACTTTTGGTTTCTCCATAACACTTTAACCGGGTGCATTGTCTTATTCCGTAGAACTTTGTATCTTTGATCAAAGATCTTCACTAGATGATCCTCATAGGAAAGATAATTCTTGATTGGTATCACCTCTAGATTGAGTACATGTGAGGGTTTAGGTATGTGCTTCCTCAAGAGTGGCACATGGAATACATCATGGACTCGAGATAGGTTAGATGGTAGTGCAAGTCGTTAGGCCACCACTCTGTTTTAATCAAGTATCTCAAAGGGGTCGATGTATCTTGGACTAAGCTTTCCCTTATTCCCAAATATCATCACTTTATTCCATGGATATTTACAGAGGAGGACCATGTCTCCAAAATCAAACACTAGGTGTCGTTGATGATTGTTATCATAGCTCTTTTTTTGACTCTAAGTAGACTTGATGTGCTGCTAAATGGTCTTAACCTTTTCCACAATTTCCTCAACCATTTTAGGACCTAGCAGTTTTCATTCCCCAACATTATTCCAGTATGCAAGTGTCCTACACCTCTTACAATAAAGGTATTCAAATAGATCCATTTAGATTCTCAATTTCAAATTGTTGTTGTAAGAGAACTCAACCAATGTAAGATGTTGATCTCATCCTCTTTTGAATTCAATTGAGCATGATCTAAACATGTCTTAAAGTGTCTAGATAGTCTACTCTGATTGGACATCAGTTTAAGGGTGATATGTTATTCTAAAGTTCAACTCATTTTTTAGAGAATTCTTAAGACTTTTCCATAACTTGGAGGTGAATATTGGATCTCGATTTGATACAATCAATAGTGGTACTCCATACAGCCTGACCACTTACCCAATGTATATCTATAAAAGTATATCCAGTGATAATTCCTATCATATCTCAATGAATTGTGTAGTATTTGTAAGATGAACCACCACAACCCATATAGAATTAGTCCCTTTTTATGTCTTTTAAATATCAGTGACAAATTACATGGTGATGTTTTCTCATTTCCATGTAGGTATGGGTAATGGTTTCATCACCCCCTTGAATTTTTGCCTTTTTTCTTTCACTTTATAACATACAATACATCATGATATATATTTTGTGATATCCTTCTTCATATTTTCCCACCAATAGTGTTCATGGAGATCTTGATACATCTTTGTGCTTCCTAGGTTGATGGAGAAGGTTGATTTATGTGCATAATCCAATATCTCCTTCTTTAACTCAAGATTTGATGGTACACGTAGTCTTGACCCAAATCTCACAATACCTTTTTCATTAACATTGAATTCAGAGGATTTACCTTTTCCTATATCTTTCACTTTTTTCTAAATTTCCATATCAAATCTTTGAGTATCCTTTATCCTCTCTATAAGATAGAGTTGAGAAATCATTTGTGAAAGGATTAATGATGTTCCTTCCTTTATGATTCTCATGTCCATCCTTTCCAAATCTAAGAAGATCCAAACCTTATCAATTCTCATCAATGATAGAATTTTTGGATCCTTTCTACTTATAGAATCTTCAACATTATTTTATTTCCCAATATGGTAGTAAATTGAGAAATCATAGACTTTGATAATATCTAACCATCTTCATTAGTGAATGTTCAGTTCTTTCTGTTTTAATATATACTTGAGACTTTTGTGATCTCTATATATTTCACACTTCTCCACAAAGGAATAATGTTGCCAAATTTTTAAATTTAAAATCACTACATACAACTCAAGATCATGTGTTGTGTATTTCTGTTCATGAAATTTCAACTACCTTGAAACATATGCAATGACTTTATCATTTTTCATCAACACACAGCTTAGGCCCTTCTTCGAAGCATCTCTAAATACCAAAAAGATATCTCCACTTGTGGGCAGTTTGAGCATAGGTGCAGTGATAAGTATCCTTTTTATATCCTTGAATATTTCTTCATATTAATAATTCCAAGAAAAACTCACTCCCTTTTGAGTTAGTTTGTTGAGATGATTTGACAATAATAAGAAATTTCTCACGAATCGGCGATAATCCATAGTTAACCTAAGAAAAATACGAATATATGTCATAGATTTTGGCCTCATCCATCCTTCAGTTACTTTTGTTTTTGAAGGGTATATAGATATCCCATTTCTTGTGATGATATTACCAGATAAAGAGACTTTTATCGACCATAAATTACATTTTTTGTACTTGGAATAAAGATTTTCCTTTCACAAGGTCTTTAACACAATACTCAAATTCTCCTCATGATTCTCTTTACTTTTGGAGTATATTAGAATATCATCTATAAAGACTAAAAAAATTTGAGGTAATATATAAAGTATCTAATCATCAAGTCCATGAATATTGTTGGAGTATTTTTTTATTATGAATGAAATTACTATGAAGTCATAGTGCACATACCTTGTAAGAAAAGTGGTCTTGGGGATATCCTCCTTATTCACCCTAACTTGGTAATATCCTGACCATAGATCCACCTTAGAAAATTATTGTGCTCCTAGTATCTGAACGAACAAGTAATAAATCCATGGAAGAGGTTACTTTTTCTTTATTGTGATCTTATTGAGCTCGCGATAATCAATTCAAAGGCACATTGACCCATCCTTCTTCTTGATGAAGAGGACTGGTGCACCCCATGGTGAAGCACTTGGGCATATGAAACCTTTATCCATATTCTCCTGTAGTTGTTTCTTCAAATCCTCAAGTTACAAGACATCCATTGTATATGAATTCTTGGATAATGGTAATTCCCTAGGTATAATCTTGATTGAAAATTCAACATCTCGTCTATAAGGAAGACCAGAAAATTCCTCCGGAAATACATCAGTGTATTACCTCACAATAGGCATGTCTTCAAGAACGATTATTTCCATAGACTAAATAATTTGAGCTAGATATGATTTATCATAGGGAAATAATATCCATGCTGGATATTATTGTGCTAAATAATATTAATCCTTCTTTTTTCACTGGTACAGAATTGGGGGTCGATTCCCAATATAGAGATTGATTTTCTTCTTGCGGAAATTTATGTTGGCTCTATATAGATAAATCCAATCCATGCCCATAATTGCATAAAATCCCACCATAGGGAGTATGAAAAATTTCATTGGGAATTTCATTCCATAAATTGTTATAGGGGAGGAGTTATATACTTGGGATGCAATAATTTCCCCATTTGGTGTTTTCACCAATAACTATGCTTTCGTGATTTTTGATGGTGTTTGAATAGTTCTAATAAAATTTCATGATATGAAGGAATGTGTAGAACCATAATAAAAAAGTATGTTCTCTATTCCTGAATTAATAACTACCATACCTATCACCACCTCATTGTTGGGATCCACTTTGGCAGTTGTGATGGAAAAATATCTCACTTTCTACCTTGGAGGATTTTTATTGTCTCCGAAAACCCTTGGCTTAGTGCATTGGTTTGAAAAACTCCATGGTTCCTTGTAGTTATAGCAAAGAAAAATATGTTAAGGGTTGACTATAGAATTTCTTTCCTCCATCATAGTAGCAGATTTTTCTTGCTGACAATCACTGGCTAGGTGCCCCTCCTTCCCGCACCTAAAGAATTTCTTTATCCCCTTCATAAAATTTCTAGGGTGCTTCTCCCCCTCCTGGCAAGTGGAATGTTGAAATTTCTTGTCACCATTAGATATCTCTATCAGACCACCATAATTGATCTCCACTTTCTGATTATTATCCCCATGATACCACTGATATTTGTTGATCTCTATTTCAACTTTAAGGGCACATTGGATAATTTCTTCATAGCTATTAAATTCATAGATCGCCAGGTATTTCCATAGGCTAGGTTTTCTCCCACCAAAGAAGTGGCCAAACTTGCACTCGAGGGTAACAAAAAATATGGAGGCATATCTTTCAATCCTTGAGAATTTTTCCTCATACACCCTAATAGATTCGTCTTCATTTTACATTAGGTCAAGGAAATACCTCTCCATTTTAATTTAGAGGTTGCGGGGAATATATATATCAAGAAACATTTTCTAGAAATACTTCCATCCCATCACCTCAATATCTTCCTCAAGATTCATTTTTTTATCAATGTCCACCGTGGATCAGCTTCACCCTCCATATGATAAACATCCAAAATAACCTTCTCTTTTTTGGAGCATTGAAGGATGGAGAATATCTTCTCAATGGAGTTGATTCATTATTCAAAGATTAAGTGGTCAAATGATCCCTTGAATGTAAGAGGCCTTTATTGCAGGAAGCTCTCGATTGAGGATTTTTCTCTTTTAGGGTGGTTTGGATGATCCCCCTTATCTAGTTTTCTATTCAAAACCTGAGTTATCTGAGAGAGTATCATCATGAATTTCATGATTCCTACCCCCGTAGGGTTGGTAATCTTATTGGGTAAGTCATCACATTACACTTCATCATGATTTTTTACCTGATTCCTACTATTTATAGCTACTGGATAGAATAAAAGGGAAAATTATGGATGAGTATATTTAAACTATTAAACACATAAAGGATAATTCAATGACATTAAATGGATAACTTATAAAATACATTTATTTTCTTGATTTATGAATTTCTAGGATTTAATCTATGTTATACATGATCTATTTCATAACATATATTCTAATGGGGTTTTTTTTGTTTTTTATTAATGGTTCATACCATGCTTATGAATTTACCAAAACATACCCCCTAGGAGTTTCAAACCAGGTGTGAAATAATGCTCATTTCTGTGTACCAAGTTACCCTGAGTCAAGCCCAGGATACCTTATCGGAGTTATTACCACTGGGTACATATATTTCAGAACCATGTACACTTTTGGTATCCATACAAGGATTTATTTTATTGATAAATAACTTAATCTATACTCAGATAAATTTTAGGGATGTATTTCTATACTTATTCTTATCTCTATGTCTTTTTCTAGAGTTTTCTAATCCAAATCCTAAAAATAACAAAAAATTTCCTTTGATACTAACTATAACAATCCTTCTCTTTATTACAAATTAATACATGATTTAATTAAATTAAATTACACTTAATAAAACCTTAAATATTAATAAATCTAGTGTATTTGTGAATTATGTACATTTCATTACAACTTTAAAAATGAATTATAATATCTTTATTGAATACTTATTTAACATGCTTGAGATTAAAATTGCATTGGATAACCTGAGGAAATACATAATAAAATAGTGACCCATAAAGACCAATAAAATAATAAACATGGAATAACATGAATATAATAATACATGTTAGAAAATTCATATCAATGATTCATAAAGGAACATGAATAAAAATTCATGATATAGCATGATACTCATAACATGGGAAATGTGGAAACAACTTAAAACACTACATCATAAACATAGATCAAAGCTAAACCACCAAGAATTCCTGGTGGAAAAAAGTACCATAAAGGAATCAGGTACACCTTTATCCCAACATTACATATCATGATACTAAACATTACCCAATGTGTTGGAGTTCTATATAATTCTGGGAGAACCTATCACTTTTATTTCATTCTCATGTTTATGTGTGCTACATAGATCATAAAACATGGATTCATTCATAATCATAATTTATTACACAATCAAGTGGTATGGAATAAATACATGTAAGTGCCCAATAAAAATTTATATGTGTATAAAATTCAACACCCTTGATAGGAAATTATTACGGCATTCACTATACAATTGGTTTGGTATGGAAAATCACGGTGAAAATTTTGGCAGCATAACAACATCACTTAAAAATTCATAAAATGGGTTGAAGAGAACTAAATGGGTATCTCATAATTTTGACATGAATTTGATAGTAATAGGTACATGGAAGAAAATTTCCTCTCTTTTTTAATTTGAAAAATAAAGATATGATAAAAATAAGCTTGAATAAAAAGGGAAAGGAAAGCATTCCTATGAAATTCTGGCATGGTAATGGGTGTACATGGGAAAGATTAATGAGAGAGAAAGGGGTATATCATCATTTATAAATAATAAGGTAAGTATGATGTAGGTGATAAAATATACTCCATAATTAGTAATTTAAAATAATATGGCATAACAAGATAAAGAAACTTGAGTAAAGATGAGAAAGGAAAGAACCCTTACTTGAATGTGTGGATCCAAAAGCTTGAAAAGGGGGTTCTTGAGAGATTAGGGTGACATGGAAAGATTCTACATAGGGGAAGGCAGAGTAAGGACGTTATAAAATTATTTTTAGTGAAGATAAGTGGGATCTTGGGTGGGTTTATATAGGAAATGAGAGGATAATTCTTTAATATTTCACAAACATAGGTTTTGGACTCTATGTAATAAAATATTCAAAACCACAAAACATACCATGGTTTTTTCTCATTATTTTTGAAGAATTGGGGAGTTTTTTCATTATTTTATTAGTAAAAGGGGCAAAAATAATAAAATATTACCCTTACTTATGTGGAGGTGAGTCACACTTTTAAAGAAATGAATTTAAAATCATAAAATATTTTATATGTTTTGTATAATTCATAAAGGCAATATAAAATTAATAAAATAAAATTAAAAACAAATTATTTTAACGAAAATAAATATATTTTTTCGTTTATACCCATTATAGTATTTATTACATCATTTTTGGGTCATTATGATGTCATAAAACACACTATATATTTATACGGTATTTAATTTTTTTTCCAAAAAATTGACTGTCTCAAAAAATTATGAAAAAATAACCATTGGATAATTTCAAAGTTTTGATTCCAAAAATAATATTTATTTTATCTAAATAATTTTACAAATATTTTAATTTTCAATTTTAAAATAATATTCTATATTTATTAAAAAAATGTTGAGTTCTTTACAATTATAGTTTTTAAACCCTTATAGAAAGTATATTTGACTTCATAAAAATTATATGACCATTTATAATTAATAAAACTTATTTAATGATAAAATTTTATTAAAATGAAATTTATTTCAAAAATACATTAATTCTTCACAATAAATCCCTTAATTAAATTTGAATATTACCCAAAAATATAATTTGTGTTTAATTGAATCAAAATCAAAATAATTTATAAATTAACAATAAATATGAAAAAAAATTATTATTATATTAAATATACATATGAATATTATTAAGGTCTTTATTCATATTCATTTATTAAACTAGTGTACTTCCTAAGAGTAACGTGTGTGATGGTGAGACTTTCATGGGGTCATTCGGCGAACATGGTTTGGGTCGTGATCTCGATGAGTTTAAGCTTCTCCGATAAATGGTTTTTATCATTATTAAGTTGTTGGATATCATGTTGGACTTGTTAAAGGGAAAATATCAGAGATTATATCTCCCTTGTAATACCCAATAAATGGGCTTCATAGGTCATGATTCTACAGGTCATTGTTTCCTTTGTCTGAGTCAATTGGATTTCTTAAAAGACTTGTATTTATATTAATCATGAGGTAATTGTTCAAAAGATATATTAACAATGGTACTGTTCTTAATGGTATTTTAAATCCAAATATATAACCAAGTAAGTGAATGTTTTTTCTGTAACCATATTACATAATAAGACATCAGAAAGGGAAACTTCATTTATAATTGTTCGGGTCGTTACAATATTCCCCTTTTAAGAATTTTCACCCTCGAAATTTTCATTTCCCACATTAAAATAGATGAGGATAACTTTGTTTCATCACCTCCTCCAGTTCCCATATTTCTTTTTAAAACTTCTGTTTTCTCTACGACACTTTTACCCAGAACATTGTCTTATTCCATAGAACTTTGTATCTATGATGTAATATCTTCATTGGATTTTCCTTATAGGAATGATCATTGTCCAATGGTAGCACCTCTGGATTGAGTACATGATAGGGGTCAAGTATGTACTTCCTCAAGAGTGACACATGGAATAAATCATGGACTTGATAAAGGTTAGGTGGGAGTGAAATTCAATAGGACACCAGTCCGATGTGATCAAGGATCTCAAAGGGGGTGATGTATCTTAGACTAAGATTTCCCTTCTTCCCAAATCTCATCTCTTTCTTCCATGGAGATATACAAAGTAATACCATATCTCCAACATAAAACTCTAGGTCTCATCAATGACTGTCAGCGTAGAAATTTTTTCAACTCTGAGCATCCTTAATGTGTTGTTGAATGGTCTTAAACTTTCCACCATTTCCTAGACCATTTCAATACCTATCATTTTTCATTCTCCAACTTCATCCTAGAATGCATGTGTCATGCACCTCTTCCCATAAATAGATTCATAAGGATCCATTTGGATGCTCAATTGGAAATTGTTGTTGTAATATAACTCGGACAAAGTAAGATATTGATCCCATCCTCCTTTGAAGTCAATTGATCATGTTATAAATAAGTCCTCAAGTTTTTGGATAGTCTGCTTAGATTTTCCATGATTTTGAGGTTGATAATCCATGATGAAGTTCAACTCAGTGTTTAGAGAATTCTAAAGAATTTTTGAGAACATGTAAGTGAATCTTGGATCTTTATAGGATACAATTGATAGTGGAACTCCATGAAACCTAACCACTTCTTTGATATATATTTGTGTAAGTATATCTAGTGAAAATTACTCTCATATTGAAATGAAGTGTTAAGTATTTTTAAGACAATACACCACAACCCATATAGCATTATTCCCTCTTGAAGTATTTATAAGATCAGTGACAAAGTCCATGGTGAGTTTTTCTCATTTCTATATAGGTATGGGTAATTTTTTCATCATACCCTTGGATTTTTTCTTTTACACTTTCACTTTCTGACATACAAGACATCTTGATGTATATTATCTGATATCATTCTTCATATTTTCCCACCAATAGTGTTCTTGGAGATCTAGATACATCTTTTTGCTTCCTTGGTGGATGGATAAGGTTGATCTATGTGCATCATCTAACAACTCCTTCTTTAACTCAAGATTAAATGGTACACATAGTCTTGACCCAAATCTCACAACACCTACATCCTTAACATTAAACACATAGGATTTACCTTTACTTATAGCTTCAACTTTCTTATGAATTCCCACATTAACTATTTGAGCATCCTTTAACCTCTCTATAATAAGTGGTTGAGAAATCATTTCTGAAAGGATTGGTGATATTCATTCCTTTATGATTTTCATGTACATAATTTCCAAATATAAGAAGACTGAGTCCTTATTAATTCTCATCAATGGTAGAATTGTTGGATACTTTCTACTTAGAGCATCTTCCACTTTATTCACTTTCCTATGATGGTATTGAATTTAGCATTCATATTCTTTGATCAGCTCTAACCATCTTTGTTGGTGCATGTTCATCTCTTTTTGTGTGAATATATACTTAAGACTTTTTTAATATGTATATATTTCAAACTTCTCCACAAGCAAATAATGCTGCAAAAATTTTAAAGTGAAAATAACTGTATCCAACTCTATATCATGTGTTGTTTAGTTCTATTCATGAAATTTTAACTACCTTGAATCATAGGCAATGAATTTTTCATTTTGAATCAACACACAGCTCAAAAACTTCTTAGAAGAATCATTGAATATCATGAAAATCTCTCCACTTGTGGGTAGTGTGAGAAAAGGTGTAGTGATAAGTCTCCTTTTCAACTCCTTGAAGATTTATTCAAATTCATAATTCTATAAAAACCTGACTCCCTTAGGATTTATTTTGGTGAGAGGGTTTGACAATCACTATAAATTTATCATGAATTAGAGATAATACCCAACTGACCCCAAGAAACTACATATATCTATAACAGATGTTTTCCTTGGATATCCTTTAATTTATTTTCTCAGAGGGTACACATATATCCCATTTATTGTGAATATATTCCGTAAGAAAGTGTCTTCCTTCAACCAAAACTCACATTTTTTGTACTTAGCATAATTATTTTCCTTTTACAGGGTCTTTATAATAGTACTCAAATTCTCCCCATGCTCCTCCATACTTTTGGATTATATTGTAATATCTTCTATAAATACTAACAAAAAAATTCAAGGTAATCTCAAAAAAGCTATTAATCAAGTCCATGAATATTTTAGGATAATTAGTGAGTTTTAATGGAATTACTATGAATTCATAGTTCCCGTACCTTGTAAGAAAAGTGGTCTAAGGGATATCATCCTTCTTCACCCTAACTTGGTAATATCTCAACCGTAGATCTAATATAAAAAATTATTATTCTATATATAGATGATAAAAAAATTCATCAATCCATGGAAGAGGATACTTATTGTTTATCATGATATTGTTGACCTCACAATAATCAATGTAAAGGTGCATTGACCCATTCTTCTTCTTGATGAAGAGAACCGGTGCATCCCATGGTGAAGCACTTATCTGTATGAAACCTTTATCCAAATTATCTTGTAATTGTTTCTTAATATCCTCAAGTTCTAAAATAGCCATTATAAACTGAGTCTTGTATAATGTTAATGCCCTAGGTATAAGCTCAATCAAAAATTCAACATCTCGATTAAAAGAAAGACTAGGTAATTACTCTAGAAACACATCAGCATATTCCCTCACAATTGGAATGTCTTCAAGGATGATTATTTCCTTATACTCAATAATTTTATCTAGATATGATTTCTCATAGGAAAATAATATCCATGATTGAGATGATGATGTTAAATAATATTCATTCTTCTCTTTGCACTTGTATATAATCGGGGGTCTATTCTCAATACAGAGATTTATTTACCTATCAGGTAAATTTATGTTGTCTCTATATAGATAAAGACAATCCATGCACAGAATTGCATCAAACTCCACTGAAGGGAGTATGATAAGGTTCACTGGGAAGTTTAACCCACAAGTTGTGATAGGGGAGGAGTTATATACTTGGGATGCAATAATTATCTCATTTATTATCTTCATTGATAACTCCACTTCCATTATTTGTGATGGTGTTTGAATATTTATACTAAACGTTCATGATATAAAGGAATGTGTAGAACCAGAATTAAAAACTATATTCTCTATTCTTGAATTAATAACTATCATACCTATCACTACCTCATTTTCGGGATCCACTTTAGCATTTATGATGGAAAAATATCTCCCTTGTTGCCTTGGAGGTTTTTGGTTGTCTCTGAAAACCCTTGGATTAGTGCATTGGTTTGAAAAATGCTTTGTTTCCTTTCAGTTTTAGAAATGAACAATACACTGAGGGTTGACTAAAGCATTCCTTTTCTCCATCGCAGTAGTGGGTTTTTCCTATCAGCAATCGCTGGCTAGGTGTCCCTCCTTCCCGCACCTAAATCATTTCCTTTTCCCCTTCAAGAAATTTCTTGGGTGGTTATTTCCACACCTTTGAAAAGTAGGATGTTGAAATATCTTAGTACCATTAGATATCTCTATCAGACCACAAGAATTGATCACCAATTTCTATTTATTATCCCCATGATACCCCTGATATTCGCTGATCTCTATTTTGACTTTGAAGGAGCATCAGACAATTTATTCATATCTATCAAAGTCACAAATCACTAGAGATTTCCATGGTCTAGGTTTCATCCCACCAAATAAGCGGTCAACCTTGCACTCAGGGGTAATAACAAATCTACAGGCATAACATGCAATCCTTTTTAATTATGCATCATACGCCCTGATAGATTTTTCATCTTTTTTTAGGGTAAGTAAATCCATTTCCATTTTAAGTTGGAAGGTGTGGGGAAAATATTTATCAGACAAAATTTTCTATAAATCCTTTCATCCCATCACCTTGATCTCTTCCTCAGGATTTTTATTTTTGATCAATGTCCACCAATGGTCAGCTTCACCCTACTTATAATAAACACCCAAAAGAACTTTCTCTTGAACGTAGCATTGATGGATAGAGAATATATTCTCAATGGATTTGATCCATTGTTCAGAGATTAAGGGATTAGATGATTTATTGAAAGTAAGAGGCCTTTGTCACATGAAGCTCTCGATTGCGGATTGTTCTCTGTTGGGGGGGATTTGGATGCTCCTCCTGATCTAGGTTTCTATTCAAAACCTGAGTTATATGAGAGAGTATCATCATGATGTTCATAATTCATACTCCCATCGGGTTGGGAATCTCATTGGGACAGTCATCACATTGCCCTTCATGATGATTGTTTACATGATTCCTCCTATTTATGGTCATTGTCTAGAATAAAGTGTAAAATTATGGATGATTATTTTTAAACTATTAAACTCATAAAGGATAATCCAATGACATTAAAGGTATAACTTATAAATTTCATTTATTTCCTTAACTTATGTATTTCTAGGCTACAATCGATATTATCCATGATCTATTTCATAACATATATTCTTATGGTAATTTCTTACATTAATAATGGTTCATAGTATGCTTATGAATTTACCAAATCATATCCCTCAGGAGTGTCAAAACAGGTGTGCAGTAAGGCCCATTGTTGTGTACCAGTTTACCTTGAGTCAGGCCTAGGACACCTTGTTAGAGTTGTTACCCCTAGGTAAATGTTTTTCAGAACCACATTCACTTGTAGTATATGTATAGGGATTTATTTTATTGATAAATCAATTACTCTATACTCACCAAAATTTTATAGATGTACTCTTATACTTAGTCTTATCTCTAAGGATTTTACTAGAGTTTTCTAATCCTAATCCCAAAAATAACTAAAATTTTCCTTTGATACCAACTATAACAACCCTTATATTTGTTAAACATTAATACATGATTTAATTACAAAAAATTACACTTAATACAACTGTAAAGATCAATAAGTATATTTTATTTGTTAATTAGGCACATTTCATTACAACTTTGAACATGAATTACAATATCTTTATTAAAAACTTATTTCACATGCTTGAGCTTAAAACTGCATTGGATAACATGGGGAAATAAATAAGAAGGAGATGATCCATATATCTTAGTAAGGTAATAAACATGGAATAACATGAAGATAATAATACATGTTATACAAGACGTATCAAGGAGGCATAAAGGAACATAAATAATAAGGCATGATATAACATGATAATTATAACATGGGAAATGTGGAAACAACTTAAAAAACTGAATCATAAATATAGGTCAAGGCTAAACCACTGATAATTCATAGTAAAAAAATTTCTATAAAATAATTAGGTACACCCCTGTCTCAACATGATGTATCATGATACTAAACATTACCCAATGCATTGGAGTGCTATAAAATTTTGGGTGCACCCATCCCTTTCATTTCATTCTAATGCTTAGATGTTCCACATAGATCCAAAAACATTGATTAATTAATCATCATAATTTATTCCATGATTAATGATTAAGTAATAAATACATTTAAGTCCCCAATAAAAAGTTTCATTTTCATAAAATTTATCACACTTAATATGAAATGGGTATGGAATTTACCAAGCAATTGGTTTGGCATGGAAAATCGTGGTGAAAATTTGGCAGCATAACGACATAACTTAAAAATTCATCAAATGGGTTGATGAGAGTGAAATGGGTATATCATAATTTATACATGAATTAGATATTAATAGGTACATATAAGGACATTTCCACACATTTATAATTAAAAAAATAAGGCATACGATAATAAATAAGCTTGAATAAAAAAGAGAAAGGAAAGGATGCTTATGAAATTTTGGCATGGTAATGGGTGTACATGGGAGGTATTAATGAGAGAGAAAGGGGTATCTCATCATTTAGAAATAATAAGGTTTTAATGGGGGATGTTTTAAAACATATCCCATCATTATTAATTGAAAATAAAAGGGTATAACAAGATAAATAAACTTGGATAAATATGAGAATGGAAAGAACCCTTACTTGAATGTATGGCTCCAAAAGATTGAAAAGGGGATTCTTGAGAGCCTAGGGAACCTTTCAAGGATTATAGAGAGATGCGTTCATAGTAGATATATGTTAAAAGTGTTTTCAGTGAATAGAAGTGGGATATTGGGTGGGTTTATATAGGAAATGATAGGGGAATTCTTTAATATTTCACAAACTTAGCTTTTGGACTCTCTATAATAAAATATTAAAAACTACAAACATTACCATAGTATTTCACATGTTTTTTAAAAAATTGGAGAGTTTTTTAATTATTTTATTAGTAAAAGGGCCGAAAATATTAAAATATTACCCCTGTTTATGTGGAGGTGAGTCACTCTTGTAAAGAAATAAATTTAAAATCATAAAATATATTATATATTTTAGAGGATTCATAAAGAAATTATAAAATTGATAAAATAAACTAAAAAATATTATTTTAATATAAAAACCTATATATTTTTTAAGTATACCAATTATAGTATTTATTACATCATTTTTGAGTCATTATGATGTCATAAAACACACTGTATATTTATATAGTATTTAATTTTTACCTGAAAATTCAACTGCCTCAGAAAATTATGAAACTTTCACCATTGGATAATTTTGACATTTTTATACAAGAAATATTATTCATTTTCTCTAAATAATTTTTTAAATATGTTTATTTTCACTATTAAAATAATATTTGGCATTTATTGAAAAAAAAAACATGGGTTTTTAACAATAATAGTTTTAAACCCTTATAGAAAGTACATTTCACTTCATAAAAATTATATGCACATTTAAAATTAATAAAATTTATTTAATGCTAACATTTTATTAAAATTATATTTATTTAAAAAATAATTTAATTCATCAAAATAAATCCCTTAATTGAATTTGAATATCACCTAAAAATAAAATTTTTATTTAATTAAATCAAAATGTAAATCATTTATAAAGTAAAAAATAAAAATGAAAATAAATTAATTATTATATTCAATAAAATTATTCATATTATTAATTTATTGATACATATCCCTTAATTACATCATTGTATTCCCTAAGAGTAAGGTTCATGATGGTGAGACGTTCTTGGGTTCATTCGGTGAACATGGTTTGGGTCGTGTTCTCAATGGGCTTGAACTTATACCGTAAATGGTTTCGATCATGCTTAATTTTTTGGATCTCATCTTGGTATTGTTTGAGAAAAAAATCCCATATATGTTATCTCCCTTATAATCTCCAATGAATGGACTTCATAGAGCACAGTTATACTGGTTGAGGCCATCAGTCCCTCTATCCGAGTCAGCTAAATTTGTTAAAATCCATATATTTGTATTAATCATGTGATTATTGTTCAATGGATATATTAATAACGGTAATATTCTTAATGGTATTTTAAATAAAAATATATAACCAAGGAAGTGCATGTTTTTTCTATAACCATATTACATAATAAGACATCATAGATGGAAACTTAATTTATAACTATTAGGTTAGTTACAGGCGTGGCTGACCATAGGGTCTGGAGAAAACCCAAATGGTTGCACCCCTTTAAAGATGTGTTGTATAGGGGAATTATATGGTGTGTAAATAATTTACACATTGTGTACATATTGTTTGTCTATTTTTTATGAAAAAAGAACCACCTTTTTATTATTTAACCTTTGATTATTTATACATCATGCAACATCCTATGAATTGAACTTAACAAGTTGTGATCTTCATTTACATAGTGTGTAACAACTACATAGATTATAATCTCCCTAATTCTTTCATTTTCAGCATCCAACACCACAATGATTATTCTAAACCTCCTCTTAACTCCAAAAGCCTCAGAAACACTCAATGGGTTGGACCACATGGATCTAGGCCCTTATAATGTGATACTTCTCCTTTTGGTGGTAATTAAGTGTGTGTGATAATGAAAAATCATTTGTAGACCATCTGAAAAACTTTTTCATCCCCAAAGCTCGTTCATCACGTAAAGAAGATAATTTGAGAGTCCTCATGAAGCATTTTTGTATCCATTGTTTGGTGTTCCCCCTTATAGGAAGGATACATTCATATGCTTTTTCTGATGATCATAATTAAGCTAACTCCGTCAAAGAAAAAAGATGGAATTTTTTTATGTTTAGGCATTTCAGATACACTGTTTTATTCTATGTTTTTCAAATACACTTGTAATTTTGATTCCTCGAATATTGATTCATCTGTGTTTGGGTATGATTATTATTCCAAGGTTTATAATATGATCTAATGAAATCCATTTGTGGTATCAAATAAAGTTTATTTTATGATTAAAACTTTTTCATCTATGTTATCAAAAAAACATCACCATCACCATGGTGTTGAACTGCTCATGGTGGTTCTTAGATAAGATTCTCGAGGCACCATGACTGGTTCCCTGATGTAGGAGTCCATGTGGTCATTCAAAAAATCTAAATCCACAACACCATGTCATATTTAAAAGTGTGGATCACCTTTGAGTTATTGTTGTGTAAAGGTAAGACCACTTACCTTTATGCAGGACATCACTTGTTGATGGCCCACACCACGGGTAGTGAAATGGCTTGTTTGGATATTTTAAAATTTTGTTTCACCCTGGTTACCATTATGCAAAATATCCACATAAAGGTAATATTATGGTTACCTGTATGAAAAGGATGAAAAATGGCCACCATTTAAGGACCATGACTTTTTCCAAGCTGTGGTGGAGAAGACTGTAATGACTGAATGATGCGATGAAAAAGTGTGTAGGAGTTATTTCCTAAAGAACATGTTCATGGTGCTTCAAAAATATTTTGAAGAACCATGGTGTAATGAAGAATACCAAATGATGTTTTGGGGGTGCTGTGTTTTAGAATTGGCGGTACAAGATTTCTGGGTTTGGATAAACATGTGTCTTATCTTGTGGATCATTATTGTTCCATTTCCATTTGGGTAAGGCTCTTCTGCCGATACTCCAAGTTCGAAAGGGATAGTTTTTTCTCTCATTGATGCTGTAATATGTACAACCCTAAGTTCTGGGTGTGTTTCTTTGAAAAGGAGTAGTGATTATGACTTTGGTGATTCTAACTCCATAGAGACAATTTTATAAGTTCATTAGAGTTCCAAAATGTCCTTTGTGACAAAGGATCCTTTTAATGGTTTAGAACAAGACTGGAATGTTGTGGGAGAAAAGTACCACACTTTCCTTGGATTCACTGAGTAATGGAGCTTCTATTCTGGACCGTTTTAGCGGGGGTATTGTAGTTTGATGATACCATGTTTTCTAGAAGTTATGTTTTTAATAGATGTTGGTTTAAATGGTATCACTATATTCAGATATATTGAAAGCTCTTAGGTTATAGAATATCAGTGGAAGAGTCTCAAGAATATAGAGGCCATAAGGAGTGGGGCCATGAACATGGTACTCTGTGTAGCTTTTTTATGAGACTTCAAAAAATTGGATAGTGCTCAAGCATGATTTTTTTGGATAAATTCCCTGGAAAATTCAAAAGGTTTCATGGTTTGACAAAATTAGTGGTAGAGTCTGGAAAAGTTTTAGTAAAAGATGTCACTCAATGTTAGATGGTTGGAATTTGGTGAAATATTTGAGAACAGTTTTTAAGTGGGAGATTGTTTGGTTTTGTTATGAAAACAGTTTTTTGGTTATGTTTTTTGGAATTTCTGGAACTTTCTTTTTCAGAATGACGCTTGTGGAACCAGTATGTACAATGGTTCAACTATACCCAAGGGAAGTATAAATCTATTCTAACAATAGTGGAATCAACATCCACCTTCTGAATAGAGTGTTATAGGAGGGTGTTCCATATGTGACACGAATGTTCTGAAGGAAGTATATAGGCAACTGATTCCAGTGATGAAGTCTATATAGGATAAAATTATTCTTTCATTGGAGTATCCTTGGTGTTTAAAAGGGTGTGGAAGATTAATCTAAACGGTTTCATAATATTTATATAAGAATTGGAGGATGAGAAAAATTCTAGCATTGAGTGCATAAGTTGAAGGGATATGGTTTCGTAAATGGGCACACAAATGCAGTGTGAGTGGTAGAGAATCCAAATCCTTCACTCTTCACTAGAATGTCCAGTTTAGGTGGAAATTATTTTTGGTTTCCTTGAAAAAATGGAGGGATGATCACAAATTTTGGAAGGTAGTGTAACTAGTTAGGCTTACTGGAAATTACAGAGAACCTATATTAATAGAGGGTATGGAATCCCTTATTCAAGCTATGAAGAGTATGGGATAGAATCCATTCCCATTAGGGGAATTTCCCTATGGAGTGCTTATGGATGGAAGGAGGTCACTGGAGGTGTTTTTATTTATTATTCCATTTATCTGGGTAGGGTTTCCAAAGCATGGAACCCTTGTAACTCAAAGGTTTCTTGATGAAAGTTATAGTGTGTTCTCTCATGAAGTTATACTAAGTACGAACCACATTATTTTTCTATGTCATTATTGTTATATTTCTTTGTATATTATCTTGTTTATAGAAACCCAATCCTTAAAACACATTTTATTTCATGATTTTTAAAATTCTTTTACAATATATATAGCTCAAGGATATAGAGTTCTAGTGTCTTTTGGGAGTTTAGACACATGAATACATCATCTTAGAGATAAATTATATCATATTTATTTTGAAATACCTATGGTTATCCTAACTCCAAAAGATCTTCTAAAATTTAATAGGATACCCTAGGGAAATACATAACATAAAATAGTGAGCTCAAAATCCCAGTAATGGAATAATAAGAGTAAATAATGATGGTGAGACAACACATATCACATAGAAGTCATAACATGATATCATAAGTAGAATTATCATAATCATGGAAACATGACATGTGAGAATGATATGATGAACTCATGGAATCATAAATATATGGCAGTAACATAAAATATAATATTATAAGTATAAGTTAAAACTCACCACCATGACATCATAACATAGTGTGCTTAGGATGACCACCCTTTCACCATACATGGTATCTCATGAGATGAAAACATTACCCAATGAATTTTTATGGTATCGTAGCACACCCTTCATATTCATAATATGTACAGTCACATGTGTTCCACAAAGGGAAAATAAACCATATATAAATCATAAGCATGATAAAACCTATGATAAGGATGTATGTTTCATAATCTTGTCTCAAGGAATAACCAAAGACTATATCATAAGGATTCCCAAGAGAAGGAATTAAATTATTTTGGATGTTCATATTTGAAAAATAAATATGTGTATTGAACATTGAGTTCAAATTTAGAAAAAATCATGAGAATGATTGGATAAATAAGAATAAAAATGAAGAACTTAAGTGATGATTTATGAAATAAGTAAAAGTTATTTTAAAAAAGGAAAGAGATTATTATTTTAAAAATTTATTTCCATAAAATAATGAGGTCTTTAAAATTCTATCCATGGTTAAAAAAAATTATGAAAGTGGTACTTAACATGAAATAAGAAATTGAGAAGTTCCCTTAAATTGGGTTTACTTAAAAGAGATAATCGCAAATAGAACTTAAAACATGTATTACACCCATCCAAGAAAGGTAAAGTAAACTAGGTGTATATGTAAAGAACATATATAAAAAAATATAGATGAATTAAATGAGAATAATATAGATGAAAATGGAGAAAAATAAAGAGAATATGTAACTCAAAAGTAATGGAAGGGGACTATGAAGATCCCTTACCTTAGGTATTGATTTGATTTGATTGTGCACTTAATTTTCTAAACAATAAAATTAAGTTTCTTAAAAAAATCTTAAGAAACTTTTATATTCATATTTCATTTAAAAAATTCTTATGAACCTTTTTAATTTATATTTCATTTTTAAGGTCTATTTATTATCTTCTGTCATTCATTTATTAAATAGTTTTTTATTATGTCTGTTACTTGAGATGGTTGGGTCAATTTCTCTAAAACATCCTAGTTATATTGGTTATGGTCCAATGTGTTGTAAAATAGATTTTTAATGTCTAGAATTGTAGATTTTTATGTATTTTATTATTCCATTATCAAAAAATTTATATAGTTTCATAGGTTTTTTCAAAAAAGGACTCAAAAAAAGTTCCTTGACATGTTCATTTAAGGATGTTAATTTTACTATGAACGTTTATTATTAATATGACTTATCTAATTTAAAAAACATTATCTTTATAGAATACTAATAGTTTCATAAATATCATTTTTATATATTAAATACATTTTAAAATTTGGCTGATAAATACCTAACTATATGAGAGACGGGGTAAAATTCCATTATATTAAGGAAATATTAGTTTTTAAAATTTGGTTAGTATTTTCTTAGGTTGGGACCATGTGAAGGTGGGGGTCTATTATAAATAATTCTTAGGGGTGAGAGGAGGTAGGGAGAATTAACCAGGAATTGGCTTTGTCTTGGATCATCTTTTTGTCTTGGGCGAAGATCACTTTCCCTCTCGAAGTGTCCTTCGTCATTCTTATTCTAATACATTGTAGTTATCTAGTTCGATTCATATATATATATATATAAGTAGTATTCTTCTATTATCAATTGGTCCACCAAATGTTTTTCATCGGATACATAAACTGTTGTTTTTAGTCTTCCCCAGCTGACTAATCTAGAGAACACACAAGTTGGAACATCGAATGGAGGGGACGCTCCAAATACTTCTACTATTTTCATATCTGTTAAACGAACCACGTATAGTTGGAAATTCTCACAGAAAGGTAAGCACTCTTTTGATGGGTTCTTCACCACTAGACAAACCATTTTAGGCACACCGATCTATCGTTGCCTCCTCATTACTCTTCAGAGGTGTACTGCTGAATCAACTCACATGGAACAAGCTCCCTTAAACTATGTTCCAAGGAGAAAAAGTACATAGGGGATGTGCATTTTTTGCTATAGTTTAGAGGAAATTTACTCAGATTGAAATTTTTAACAAGTGTGGGATGCCACACACACACACTACAATTGATGTGTTCCTCCTACTTTATTCGGAGGTTACGTGCCTCCTCCTGGCTCCATTTTCATCATAAACTTTGTGTGTAGTTAGTTTCACCTCAATAGGTCGAGGCGAACTATACCAACTTACATCCTAAAAATTGGAGGGGGGATAACAGAAAGAATTTCAATTCTTAAGAGAATATAGGAATCAATAAACGATGACGATATCGAGGGATAAGATTATCTAAAAACTTAGGTAGAACCAAGAAACCCATTCCTCACTTCAAAAAAACCACCTAGACTGTGATTATGCGATGAATTTAGGAATAGAAGACTGAGAATTATTTGATGTTGTAGGATGTTTTTGGAAGAAGATTTTGTAGATCGAGATAGATTCCCATGAGAAGTTCTTGGACCATCAACCTTCTCCTAGGCTATAATTGCGATCCAAAAATCACCAAGAGCTGCCACCACCTCTTCACTCCTTCACACTACCTACAGTACATCTGTGGATGAATTGTGATTTAGAGTTGTATGATCATGTTGCACCAACACTATCTTAGTTAGTGATAATGGTGGATTCAGTTCCATCAGATATTAAGGTTCAGTCATGTGTTTTAAATTTGGATGCACCACTTGAGAATTTTGTGACAGAGGATGGATTTGGATTCTATCTCTAGAGAGAAGGACCATACTATATTTTTTAGCAATAAGAGAGTTGAATATGGGATATTTCTTGGCATCCAGGTGCATGCAAGATTTTTGTTGAAGGACTTCAACAACAGAGTCCTCCATTTGCAGTTCTATGCATCCAACTGTTGTTTGAAACTACATGAATCATAAACATACAGAGAATAATTTGGAAGACCTCCTAGATTGTTTCTATAAAAGACACATTTCTTTAGTCTTGAGTAAAATAATAATTTTCAAGGTGGTGAGAGTGATATAAATACCTAGCTATATGGGAGAAGAGGTGAAACAATCATTATAATAGTATCATATTATTTTTTTAAATTTGGTTGGAGTTTTTTTAGGATGAGACCACATAAAGGTGGGGGATCTATTACAAATAAGTAGCTGGGGTGAGAGGAGGCAGGGAGAATTAACATGGAATTGGCTTCGACTTGGATCGAACATCTAGCTTGAGAAAGGAGAACTTGCCCTATAAAAGTGTCCTTTTTATTTATTCTTCTTCTAATCCTTTGTAGTTCATTGGTTTGAGTCATATATATATATACAATTAGTCTTCTGATCATTTCATTATCCATGTTAGATGGTAATGGAAAATTAAATACATCATTTCTTGGAGTAGGTAGTCTAAATTTACACATCAACAATGCTCTCATATTTCATAGAACGAGAGGTAGAAAATAAAATAATTTCTCATTTTGAGAATCATAATCACATTATAAATATTGTATTTTTTCATTAAATAAAACTTTTTAACTAACCATATAAGAATGTTATGAAAAATAAAACACATCGTTCATAGAGGAAGTAGTCCACATGCATTTATTATAACATCTACAGTTCTCTAATGGTTTTAGTGGATGGTAGAAAGTGAATATTCTATTAGTATAATAACATTTTTCATATTTATCATATTTATGTTATCATATTTTCATAGATAGAAAATATTTTAGGGGTATAATAAGAAATGAGTTAAGAGATCTTGATTGATAATACTACCTCCCCCTTTGGATGTTCTCTCTAGGGTAACACTTTAAGGCTCCTTAGCTTAGTATTTTGGAAAGACCAATACCGATAAGATGTTGGGAGAGATTTGATGAGAGACTAAGATAGAGTTTTTTTCGAGCTAGTTCTTTATAATGAGTGAAGAAATGAGGTATGAATTGTGGTATTTAAAAGTGAGTGGAGTGACATATTGTAAAAGAAGATCACTATTCAAGGGTCAAAAAGATCCAATAAAGAAAAATAAGGGAGAGGGGATGAGGTAAGGTTGATCCACCTATCATAAACTTATTTAGAGACATGTTTTTAACATGTTTTCGGTTTATTACCCTTGGTAAACCCTTTTTAACTTAATTTACCTTTATCGTGGAAACTAATTTTTATGTAAATAATTAATTTTTTATACATAAAAATAAAATCAACTTTATCACATAATTTGGATCTACATATTTTAAATATGAAATCCATTTTTTCAAATAAAATTTCTAAGCATAATAAAAAGTAATGTTAATATTAGCGTGCATAACGTATAAAGTACATTTTTAGAAAAAGTGTATTTTTAATCATAAAGATAATGTTTAGGATAAAATTATCATTATTGTTGATTTATAGGATAGTAATAAGTTTATTATTAAAAAAATAAGATTTAAATGTCTTACAAATTGATCCAAACAAATTCTATTTGTGATATCATAATCAAATAAAAAGACAAAAAACAATTTTTTTATTAGAATAAAATATTATTTAAGTTTAAAAATAGTTAAACATGGGTTTTATAAATTCAAAATAGTATTTTTTAAATTAATAATTTTATTCCTTAAATACATTCTTGGTCATGAAAATTTTTTATAAAATTTTTTAGTCATTCTTATATTATGATAAAGCCAAAAATGCTACGATATCAATAAAAATGTATTTTTCATCATTCATCTAAAAAAAGTATTTTAGAAAAATCATAAATATTAATTCTAATGTAATTTCTATATATTTAATTCAAAAATTAATTTCATTTTATCATATTCAATTTATAGGAGTGATAAAAATTATTTTAAAATATAAGTGAAAAAAATGCAATAAAAACAATTTTTATTAAAATTTATTTTAAAGTATGAAATGAATTTATTATTATTATTATATCATAAGTTAGTTTACTATTACAATGGTAATATTATTTCCATGAATTAATGATAAAATTCTTCTAGTTTTTATTATCTATATTACCTAATATGATACATATATATATTCATAAGGTAAATTTCTATTTGTAACTTCTGAGTCGTTACATTATCCCATCCTATTGAAATTTCACCCTCATATTTTCATTTCATAAACTATGGTGAAAAAAAATATGGGTACTTATTTTTCATTACCTCTTCAGATTCCCATGTTGCCTCTTCAAACTTATGGTTTTTCCAAAGTACTTTTATATGGTGGTTTGTCTTGTTATGTATAACGTTTTTTTATGGTCCAAGATTTGCACTAACTACTCCTTGTAAGAGAGATCATTATCCAATAAGTAATGTGTAATGGGTGGGTCGGGGTGGGGTGGGCCAAGCTTGTATGGGTTTGATCTTGTGTTGGTTTTTCCCCAAAATCCCACATATATTGAAAACAAAAAAAATCATGTCGGCCCTTCCCATCCCCACATAAACCCACATATTGGCCTTTATTTAAAAAAATACTATTTATAATCATTTAAATACTATATTTTTTCTCATTATTAATAGTAGTTATGGAGAGAAGTATGGATTTACAATATCTAGATTTTTAAGGGATGTTATTGAAAAAAAAAATTATGGGTTAATTGTGTAATGTGGCAATGACAATGTGGTGATGAACAGTTGTGATGCAAAGTAGGCGACTGATTGGTGACACTACTGGAAAAATACCCTATACCAACGTTTTGGAACCGTTGGTATAGGCCTCCAAACCATTGGTATAGCATATACAAACGGTTTGGAGAACCATGGGCAAGTAAGTCGTTGGGATAGGTCTATTACAACGGTTTTGGGAAAACTGTTGGTATAAGTAATATGAAAATCTATACCAATGGTTCCATAAAACGGTTGGTATATGTATTTCAAAAAAAACATTCGGTGGGATTTGATCCCAGGACCTCTAGTTTATCTTTCAACGACCTAACCACTAACCTAACATGACTTTTGTGAAAATAATTTCATAAATATATATATATATATATATTATCATAATTATTTTAAATTTTTATTTATATAATGTTCTCGGTAAGAAGATTCGATAAAAAATCAAAGGAACTGTACCAACGGTTGTCAAAACCATTGGTATAGACCTAGGTCCATTGATTCTAGGAGTGACGTTGGTATATGGTGGACTTTTTCCAACGGTTTGGCCAAACCGTTGGGAAATCCATACCCTTTCCCAACGGTTTGTCCAAACCATTGGTAAAAGTGGCCAAAAAGTGGACTTTTCTCAATGGTTTGGCCAAACCATTGGGAAAGCCATACCCTTTCCCAATGGTTTTGGAAAACCATTGGGAAAATTGACCTCAAAGTGGGATTTCCCAACGGTTTTTACAAACCGTTGGTATAGAATCGTTGGTAAAGGTGAGATTTCCAGTAGTGTGAGGGGTCATTAATGATGATGTTGGTTGTGTGGTGAGGCAAACGATTGGACCTGCGAATGAATGAACACTCTCCAGGTAACTATTGGTTTTAGAGGAGGCTATTAGGGTTTCCATGAGGTCTTTTAATATTTTCTTAATAAATAAATAAAATTAAATAATAACAATAATAAATGACCCAAAAAATATTTGAATTTTAATAACACTTTTAGAATTGAAACCATGTGTAGGGAAGATGGGTTCCATTTTTCAAGTGGTGGGATGACACACCATGTGAATATGATTAATAATTACTATATAAATATTATAATATCATATTAAAACAATAAATATAGACCTATTTAAAATTCACATGTGAATGAAAGTGGATTTGTATGACCATTATGGTGAGAAATCATATTTAATGGTTTAATCATAATTTTTTATTAAGAAAACTAAAATGTTAAAGAATTATATATTATAAAAAAATATTTTTTTAAATCAGGGTCATGGGTAATCCCTCACCCACATGGGATCAACCAGCATTGGCCTTCTCTCTTAAAGGTCAAAATTTTTAGGCCCGCCCCACCCTGCATCTTCTCCATATCCGTGAATCCCAGAGGTCGTTGTCTTGTTTTTTCATTACTATATCTAACTATACAACCACTGGATTCAGTGCATGTGTGGGGATCTGGTATATACTTTCTCAATATGGAAACATGAAACACATCATGTACTTTAGACATGTTTAAGGGGAGTTATTATCTATATTCCAAAACTCTGATGCAATCAAGAATCTCAAAGGGGACTACATACCAAGGACATAGATTTCTCTTCTTCCCAAACCTCATGACTCTTCCGTGGAAATATACAAAGGAATATTTTATCACCAACCACAAATTCTAGGTTTCATCTATGGTTATCAGCATAACTTTTATGTCAACTCTTCACTTTCTTGATATGTTTTTGAATGAAATTGACCTTGTTCGTTGTTTAATAAACCATTTCTGATCCCAATAACATAAATTCACCATCTTCATATCAACATGTGAGAGTTTTACATTTCTTCTCATTTAGGTCTTGATATGGGACCATTTTAATGATCGATTGAAAACTATTATTTTATGAAAAATTGAAAAAATGTGTTGGTATTAGCATTCCTCTAAGTGCATAAAAAATCTCTCAACATATCCATAATTTTTTGGATGGTTCATTTAGATTGGCCATAATTTTGGGTGTGATAGGCCATACTGAAGTTTAAATCCATATTTAATGCATGTTGAAGACTTTTCAATAACTCATATCTCAATTAAATATAATCGATAGTGGTTTTCCATGCAGACTCACCACTTCTCTATTGTATATCCTTTTAATGTGATCAAGTGTGAAGTCTTCTAGAATGAAAATAAAGTGAGAAGTCTTTGTAAGAAGGTCCCATAAAACCCATATGATATTATTCCCTTAGCATATCTTTAGAATACCCGTGATAATATTCATACTGATGTTATCCCATTTTCATGTGGGTATGAGTTATTCTTGCATCATCCTTTTTTAATTTTTACTCTCTGAATTCACCTATAAACACACTAGAAAACATAATGTATATTCCACAATATCATTCTTTATATTTTCCCACCAATAGTGTTCTTGGAGATCTCTATACATCTTCATGATCCATTGGTGGATATAGAATGTTGATCTATGAGAATCATTCAACAGATCCTTTATTTTTTGGCTCCATTGGCATGAAAAATCATTTTACAAATCATATAACTCATTCATAATCAATGATAAACTCTGAGGATTTTCCCTTTCTCATAGCATTCACCTTCTTCTATATTTTCACATCATTCCTTTTATATTTCTTAATTTTATATAGAAAGTATGGTTGAAAAATCATTTGATAAAGTTAGGATGGTGTTTCATCCTTTATGACTCTCATGTCCATCATTTTCATGTCTAAGAAGATTATATCCTTCTCAATCCTCATCACATTTAGGGATTTATAATCTTTTCTACTCAGAGCATCTTCTACTTTATTCACATTCCCAAGATGGAAGTGGATTGAGAAGTCGTAATTTGTGATCAGCTCTAACCATATTCATTGAAGCATATTGAAATAATTCTATGATAATATATATTTTATGCTTTTTGGTCCGTATATATATCACGCTTCTCTCCATATAGATAATTCTTTTAAATCTTCAAAGTGAACATTACTGTATCCAACCCTAGGTCTTGTGTTGGATAATTATGTTCAAGCACCTTCAACTATCTTGAGGCATAGACTATCAATTTATCAGTTTTCGTGAGTACACAACCCAATCCCTTCATTGAATCATCACTGTAAATCACAAATACTTCCCCACTTGTGGGTAGTGTGAGTACAAACATGCTAGTTATCCTATTATTCGTCTCTATGAAGCTCTATTCACATTCATTTGTACATATTTACTTCACTCCCTTCTGAGTCATCTTGTTTAGCTAGTTTGAATATCATGAGATGTTTCTCAAAAATCACCTATAATACCTAGATAATTTGAGGAAACTATGGATCTATGTTACATATGTTAGTGTTAGGTGTGGGGGGATGGTTTGTTGGGTTTGGTTAGGGCATGGGTGGGCATTAACTGTCTAGGGATGGTTTTTTATTTACATTTATCTTTATTTGTTTTTCATGATTCTAGTTTTATTAGCAGATAGGTGGGTAATATGGGGATTTGGGGATGGGAGAGATAATTTTGGATTTAGAAAAGGTTTTTTTGGGGCTTGGACGTCGCAATGTTCCTCATGAGGGCTCATAGAAGTGGTCTTCTTGGGTTCCTTTCTCTTTATTTTTTCTCTCTCTCTTCTACTTCCCATAATCCTTTATCTCTCCTCCCTACTATATTTCTATCTATTTTATTCTACAAATACTGAATATATTAATGTTTTTCCCTTCCTTCCACTTTAATTATATTATGAGACTTACCATTAGGTTTGATACCTAACATTTAGTGACTCTATTGGGGAACTCAAGTGGGAGATACTATTATAGAGGGATTTGATCACTATTGTAGAACTATGATCATTGTAGTGAGACTTGGACACCTGAGAATGAATTTCTAGAGAATATAAATCATTGTTGGAGCTGTTATTTCTACTGAACATGACAATAATTATATTGTGGAATATTTTTTCTCTTTATTATATATACATTTTTTTATGCGTTCTAGCTGTGAGGCATGTGCTCGGTGTGGAAAATTTTATTGGGAGTGACGTGGAGCAGTTTTTGTTTCATACAAAACTTGATAGATGATTTCTAATCATTTCCTATTAGTTTGGATGGTCGAAGAGTGGATATTGAGAGCTGATTTATCTTGTTTTCAATCTAATATGAAGTAATAATTTTCTACAGAGGACTGGTTTATGCAAGATTAGGAAGTTGTGATGCAATGACTAATAACATATTTAAAATAATAGCTACATTTGTTGAGATCAGAAGAATGGGAACTAGATATGTGGGAGTCTCATTACTTAGGTTCTAGAAAGGGAGGTGATGAAGTCACTGCATGTATGTTTAGTAGAGACTATGAGAAGGAGAATCTTGAATCCTTTCTAGTATGTCCTACACAGGTAATTCCAGTTCTGAGTCCTCATATGGATAAATAGTACCAACATACTAAGAAGTTTGTTTTAATACTAGACCAAAAGATCCTAGAGAAACAAAATCCTGATCAATCGGCGGATGATTTTTTTCCCACATTCTATCTGTACTTCAGTTGATTAGTCTTTGGATGCTGATTTTGAGGGAAAAGGTTTTTGTGGAGATGTTGAAGCAACAAGGTTTCCTAAAAATTATGGTTTTCCTACGGGATTAATTTACAACATGCGAAACAAATTTCTTGACTCTGTGGTTTTAGAAACAACTCCAAGGATAAGTTTTAAGACATGGGAACCATCACTGTATGGCACTATAGGTGTTTCAATGCTATGTGAGGAAAATAAATGTCTTACTATTTAAAACCATGGAACAAGTGGTATTTAGATTAGTGTTATAATTTTCAATAGTTTGATTAGTGTACTATTGAAGGGGATCGTACTCTCTTCTTGGAAACATTAGATTATTATAAAACATACACACCTAATAAAGTAATGTAGGTTATTATAAAACATACACACCTAATAAAGTAATGTGGGTTTGGTTTCCATGGTTGGACTAGTTTCTCTTATAGAGGTATTATTTTTTTAGAGGAAGTAAAAGGTGGCACTCCTATTAGTGTTAAAACTACACTTCTATCTAATGCTGAAGATGAAAGTGAACAAGGTGGAAAAAAGGTGTTGTTGACTATGATTTCTGGTAAAAATGCTACTCTACTAGTAAGTGATTTAGTTGAATTTTCTGTTCTAGATTTAAAACAAGGAACCTACTATGAATTTTGTAGGTCTCCAAGATTTGGTGGTATATTTATTCTCCCAAATCAGACCGTAAATCATAGTTTATTTGTTACATTAAAACCAATAGAAGGATTCAAAGATTCCTTTAACATGATTGTTTTTTATTCATTTGGACTCATTGTTTCTAGAAATATAGCCACTAGATCTAGAATTGAAAATACTATCTTTGAATATTCAACTAATGTTGAACATTTGAATATAAAAGAAATTTATTTTCATATTGGAGAAAGTAGAACTGGTTTGGATTTTATAGTTGTACCAAAATTGGTTTTAAAGATTATATTTACCAAGAGAAATACCACTAAAGTCGAGATCATGGGTCATACTACACAAGTGGATAATTTTGTTTTTATGAATTTATTTATTATGATAGCATCTTGTTTTTCTACTATGGGAGGGCCTAGCACTAAAGATTAGTGGATGAAACTTGAGTTCACCTTGCTCATTTTCAATGGGTGGCTACTGGATAGTATGTTATAATTTGTTTCCTGTGAGTTTCAAATATCTTGTTTTGTTGTATAAGGTGCTAAAATATCATTTTTAGTATTATAATGCTACATGGATGGGTTATTAGGACCAATTTATGCATCTGATATGGTACATTTAGATGTAGCATTAGCATCAGTGCCAAATATTTTTTCTTGACGTGCCTTGGTTATGTTTGGGAATTGTGTGATTAAAAACCTCAAGCACCGTGAAATTTTTCCTGATTCAGTTGAGGTTATTACAAAAATTGAAGTAAAACCCTTAATATGGGATCTTTCATAACTAAAAATGATGTTAAAATGGAATTTACATTTGATTGATAGGTTCTTGAATCCAATGAGAAACCAAATTTGAATGAAGTTATTCTATTAGGGGATCCAGATCATCTAGGTTGGGTTGTTCATAAATCTTGATCCATAACCCATATTGGGTTTTCAAAATCAAAATACAAGTTGAGGAATGGGATATATTAAAAAGGGTAGAAAATATATTTTCAACAATATGAGTTAGCTGAGTCATGGTTTGAGGCATCTTGGATGGAAAGAGACCAAGTTTGCTTATTTTTTCTTAAGTATGAAAACTCTTCTACTCACAGCTGAAGTTGGATTGGGAATGATGTAGGTGCTGGATTAGGTGTGCTACCATCTTCAAATGGGGCCTACCATTTTAGTAGTGAAGAGTCCAAGCAGTGTTTTGGTAGTTCACCTTGGAGACAAGGGGATTTTTTAAGCCAGTGGTAATGTTAGGAATGTGGGGACTATTTTGCTATGGCTAATTAGGGAATGGGTGGGAATTAGTTTTCTATGGGTAGTTTTGTCTTTATATTTACCTTTATTTTTTTGTTCTACCAGCTATAGAAGTGGGAATGTAGGGTAATAAATAGTGAAACTGGGGAGCTGAGGAGGGGAGAGATCATTCAGGATTTGCAGCAGGCTAATGTGGGGCTTGAACATCGGGATGTTCCTTTCTCCTTATTTTCACTCTCACTATATCTCTCTCTCTTATACTTACACTTCTCCTTAATATCTCCTCTATACTATATTTCTATCTATTTCCTTATGAAAATACCCAATATATTGATGTTTGTTCCATTCTTATCACTTTAATTTTTATATAAGATTTACCGTTAGGTTTGATACTTAATAGTTGGTTTGACCCATTCCTCAATCACCTTCATATTTAAAGGATCCATATATATCCCCTTCCCCTTCTTTAATATCATCAGAAAATATATTTAAAAGCTCCATAAATATCCCTAATTATTTTATTTTCTTCATCAAAAAACTCACATTTACTGCACTTTTCATATAACTTATCATTCTTAAATATCATTAGCACAGTATTTAAATGCTCATCATGCTCCTCCTTGATTTTGTAGTATATAATAATATCATCTATATAGACTATAAAAAATTTATCGATGTAGACTCTAAAGACTTTATTCATTAGATCCATGAATACTTCTGAATTATTCATGAGTTTGAATAGAATGACTATGTACACATGGTGCCCGTACCTTGTAAAAAATAAAAACTTGGAAATATACTCATTCTTCACCTTTAATCGATTACATCCTGACTGGATATCCACTTTAGAGAGAAGTACTGGGGCCCGATGGTTTACCAAACTTGTTGACCAGTGGACCACACTAGATACCCGAAAGGACCACACTGGTTGACCAGTGGACCACACTAGCTGGCTGATGTGATCTGGATAGAACTATAGTTTTTTCTAGGTGCCATCAGCTGGCTGATGACACCCACTATCTACTCGGTGGCTTCTAGACAGAAAAAAACCATTTTTGGTGGTCCCCAGTGACTTAATTCAACTCTCAATGACTCATTTAGACCCTCAAAGGTTCCAAAATGGTGATAATTATATTATAGGTTATAAATTCACCCACAAGGGTGATTAGATGAAATTAGATACCTTAAAGATCATTTTAGATCTCTCTTGTGCTTCTTTGTGTCATTCTCAAGCTCTCTTGTACTTCTGTCTCACTTCCTCCAACTCTCTCTTATTCTAATTATTTCTGAAGTATTTTGATTGTGCTTTAAATTTATTTTATATAATAATTCATTTCTTTTTCTTTTCTTGGGTGATCACTACCATTCAGTGTGAGTGGGTTGGTGCACACTATCATCAAAGTCTGGGGATGGGGTTTCTTTCCACAACCACTAAAAATAAAGGTAGATTGGGTTTCTTGCTACAACCGTTGAAAACAAGTCTCTTACTTTTGTAATGGGTTGCTCGGATATCGCTAAAAACAAGGTTTTAATCTGAAACCTCTCAATGATCTAGATGGAATAAGATATAGGGGTCCCTTAGTGGATAATTTCTATAATTCTTTATCAAAGTCTTGTGCATTGTCTTCTATTTCATATTTCCACTATTATATAAATCTTGTATTTTATTTTATCACTTTAATTGTTTTTATTTCATCTAGTTTTGTTTTAATTTATAAAACATTTTTTAAAATACAATACCCCCCATCTTTCTATCTAAACTCCAACCAACAATTAGTATCAAAGTATTATTTAGAAGTTCTTGCTTCATGAAATTGTAATCCCAAAATCATATTTAAATATTGGTCACCATTTTTTAATTGAGAAAAAGTTTTTTTAATCTCTTTAATTATTGATTCTGATTTTTCAACACCCAATTATTTTAATTTTAAGAATAAATCCTCTTTTTCTTTGGTGAGTTGATCCTTCTCACACACAAAAATATTAAATTTATTTTTAATCTATTTTAATTTTACTGTGAGTTCACAAAATTCATTTTATAGTTGATCTATATAATATTTGATATCTTCATAATTATTATGTCTTGAAAAAACTTGAATAACATGAAGAGGAACAAAAGGAAGTGGGAGAATTTACCTCATCATTTACCTCGATATGGGTCGTGATTCATTTGGTGCTATCATCACTTGAGGAGGTTGAGGAAAGAGAGTTGTTGCTTTGAATCCATGTTGATACTTTGAAATCTATTTCCCCTCATTTTTTACCTTATTTTTCTTTAAGAGTCACTTTGTCTTGATGTGGCCATTTTCCATGAAACTTGACCACCTTACCTTCAGTTCATTTTTTTCTTATACTTCTTGGTATAATGAGAGGATTTATTCTTTTTCATGAACTTTCTTATCTTCTTGGACAAGTGTTCAAGATTGGAATATCTCTCAAATAAATCATCATCAATTTTCTTAAATACAATGGTATTATTCTCCTTTAATTATTTGTCTTCCTTTATTGCTTTCCTCTTCATAGTAAACTCATAGGTCATGAGAGAGCTAATGATCTCTTCAACGATCATATTCTTGATGTCCTTCACTTATTTTATTTCCTTAACTTTGGGTTCCCAAGAACATAAAAATACCCATATGATCTTCTTCAAAAGTTTCTCCATGTTAAGAACATCACTTAATTGATTTCCTTCCATATCATATATCAGTAAATCTAGTAAAAATTTCAGTAAATATCTCATTAGGATGCATACTAAAGCTTTCAGAATCTTTCCTACACATATCAAGACTGGTATCTTTTTCTTTATTAGTACCCTCATGAGTAAATTCTAGAAATTTCCAAATTTCATGACCAGTTTTACACATAGAAACTATATTAGACTCATTACTATCTCACCCAAAATGAAGAGCATTCATGGATTTTCCATCAAGATCAAAATCCAATATATTATCGGGAGTCCATTTTTTTACCTTGTGTAGGGTTATATCCATGCATAACTATTTTTCATGCTGGATAACCTATAATTATAAGAAAATTAAACATTATAGTTATCCAATAACCTTAGTATTATCCATCAAATTTTGGATCTCTTCCCATTCAGTGTTCTTTCAGAGCACCTTGAGTATTTGACATAGAGGCCATCATTAAGTGATTGTTCCTTAAAACTAGTTAAGGTTTTTAAATCAAGTTGCCCTATGATACCAATTTTTGGTCAAAGTTGGGATGCATCCCACCCATATGATGATGATTGATAAAGTTTTTGGTTTGGGATGTGGTCTCTCAGGTAAATGATAAAATGTAAAATGTTTCGAGGTAGGATATGGTTCTCACCGGGGGATACTCGAAAAGGATTTGGGATAGGAAATTTCCCCCTTGGTTGTTCTGTACATATCACTCTATTTAGTGGTTTTTGAATGTTATGGATGTATTAGGTGTATTATTTGAAGAAGTCATTTCACGGTTACCACAGGGTGTTCCTTAACCATGCACCTTAACTATTCGACATCCACTATATGGACAAAAACTCAAAATTTGAATGGGAAAGAACCCAAAAGAGAATAGAAATTTATATGAACTCAAAAAAATAAATAGAATCATGTCAGGTCAGTGTGTGATAGTGATAGATTCTAGGAGTAATTTTTTATTTTTTTAGTTGTTGGGGATGAATGTATACAACAGATAAGGGTTGTTAGTAATTTTTGGGGCCATTAAATGGGGGATATGATTGTGGGGGAGGGGATAATAATAATTTTCATTTCATCTTGGTTAAGGGGAGATTTTAACCATAGGAGGGTGTGACCTTGTCTTCATGGAGTGTTCTTTGTAGGTTTTGGTCATAGAAGAATCATGCGGTGGTGAGAGGTATATTAAAATTTATTTTAATATTGATTTTCTTGAAACCTTGATCGGGGATCTTGCACATCAAAATTATAATTGATTTTTTTATTTCATAATAAACAAATACATTATCTGATAATTATTTATTTTATGTATATTTATATTATCTAAAAATACCCTTTTTGATTTCCTCAGTTTCACTGTGAGAATTCAATGATAGAATTCCTCTAGTAGTGATCCACACATGATCCTTTCATCTTTGAGAAACACTAGTCGATATTTGGGTGCTTGTGTGGGGAGTCGATTGTCTTGAGTTATTTGTGTTGATAACTCATCCTTAGATCTTGAATATATATCTCTTACATTTATTGTTCTTTATATAAAGGGAGGAAGGAGGAGTTAAGAGAGTTTTGTTGTGTGCAATGATTCTCAAGTTTCAATTTTTGGATGCAATGTTGTAATTGTGGGTGCCCTAGACCCAACATGAATTTTATTTTTTATTACCATTACGTATATATAGTTAGATATATAGATTTTTATATTATAACTATAACATTGTTGATATTTATATATTAATTATTTACATGGTAATGTCCTTAGATTATGTGTCATACCAAAATTTTAGAGCAGTTCTCAGCTATAATGAGAACCTCAAGATACTATGATAGTAATCTTAAACATATGTAATATGATCTAGATACATCATATTGACAGGACACATATGATGTCTGACTATTAGGTGTTTGGGTATCATAATCATTGATACTTTTTCTCATAAAGTTCACACTTGGTGATGTTGAGTAGATGAGATCATGAGGACAGATCCACCAATAGGAACACCACATGTTTTGGGTGTCATTGGTTGTTCCTATCAACAAACATGTGTATTGGTCTCCAAAATTGAGATGATTGTTAGAATTTTACATTTTAAATCATACTTTTATGCAAGGAAAAAACCATGATAATGAATTCATGGAAAGGTAATTTGTGTTGAGTGTGTCATTAGTGGTATGACATTGGTTGAATGATCAAAATAGAATTTTTTACTTCTGAGTTGAGGAAGAGATATCTTATGGGCCTAGGTTGACTAGGATGGTAGTACCTTCATAAATATATGTCCATGGTACAAGAATTAAGTTTTTCCAATAAGTTCATGAAATATATAAAGAAACAGAAGGGTTAGGACACAATTTTGCATCCTTCTTTATGAGATATCACGAGATAGAGAGATTATAATACACAGAATGTGTTCGTAGGAGGTAGGTGTGGCTATGAAATTCCTTTTATATTTAGGGTCTAGGATGGGTTGATAGACTCCACTCATGTTCTATGGTTTGGACTCACTACTATCAAGATAAGTACCAAGAGGGTCACACACTAAGCATATCCACAAGTTCCACATATTGTGATAAAAAGAAGTTTAGGAGGAAGTGGACCCCATGTGTGGAAGTTTTGAATGTCCGAGTATGACTGATCACAAGTAAAACTAATTCAATTATATTATTATGTTTAGAATAATGATGATTATATTTATTTCTCAAGGTATTCACAAGTTTTTTTATCATTAAAGTGAATACGATAAAATATTATTTTTCAAATGAACATAGGATGTTCATTGATCGTTAAATTATATAGAGATATTGTGGGTTGAGTTATTGGTTTTAATTTTATCACATAACATTTTATAGGGTTACAAGTTATTGATGAAATATTTTTGACATTTATTACAATTTTATTAAGTCATACATGTGGGAAAAGATATAAAATTAAGGTTATTACTTTCTAGGGACCAAAGTGAAATTTTGGAAAGTATAACATAAGTATAAAAACTCATTTTACCCACTTGAATAGTAAAATCTTCCATTTTTACAAATTTATTGAGATCATATATTCTCTCCTCTCAAGTTATTATAGAGATATTCTTAAGGAAAAACCAAGTCAGATCGATCGCGCTTTCTTGTACGAGTCTGCATTCTTCATGTGACCGAAGAGACGTCGTAATGCTCTTAGATTTATCATACTATCACTTGGAAAATGTAGATATATGATCTTGGAATTGTGGAGCATGTGGGGATGATCTATAGGACATTTAGTTTTGTGTCTTTTAGACACAACACATCAACGGTGAGATAATCAAACCGGTGACTTCAAGAAAATAAGGTACCATTTAATATTTCATTTGATTTTATTTTTAGTGATTAAATTTAATTACAGGTTATACTTTAAGAAATTTAGGAAGGTTTTTTTTGGATTTATTATTTTTAACATTAATTCAAACAAAAAAAATTAAATTTCACATTTTTCACACTTCCATTGCGCCTCGGGATCCTTAAATTGGTATTAGATAGAATGTTTAATTATTTAAGTTTAAACATTTAAAATTAAAATTAAAATTTCTATTATTTTGAAATATCGTTTAGATAAGGTCCCAACACAATTGATGGTGCGTCGATCTAATTTCATATCTCCATGATATGGTCGATTGAAGATCGATGAGTTTTGAAAAAAACTTTGCTGTGAAAATTAAAGTTTTTATTTTTGATTAATTTTAATGGTTAACCATGTGAAAGGTTTTAGATGAAGCATGATGAAATTAAGTATCATTTTATTCATATATATCAGAAGCTGGTTAGGGTAGTCTGTTGGCAATACAATCTTTCCATGGAATCTTGTTTAATTAAAATAATAAAGCATCCCATGGAAGTTAGTTGAAAGTTTATCATGGAATATTTTTTAATTAAAATAATCAATCTTCCCATGGAATCTAGTTTAAATCTTATCAAATAATATTTTTTAATTAAATGGATAAAGATTCCCTTATAAGCTAATTTATAACTTCTATTGTAATCTTATTTAATTAAAAGGATATAGCTTCTTATGAAATCTAGTTCAAAGATTCTGATAGAAGATTATTTAATTAAAAGGATAAAGATTCTCATGGAATTATATTTAAATCTTCTCGTGGATTTTTTTTAATTAAAAGTATAAGGCTTCTCATGGAATCCAGTTTAAAGCTTCCTTTGGAAGCTTGTTTAATTAAAAGGGAAAATATTCCTATAGAATATTGTTTAAAATATATATAAAAAGGGTAAAATATTCCATTGGAATATTTTTATCATTTTATATTATTATTATATAAATATTTCCTTTAAATTGATAACCCATCTAGGGCCATACCAATTTGGTTTGGATTCAATCAGCCTGACCCATTTAACATGTCACTAATTCTAAAATAATTTATAGGGATCTTCTTTATGTCAATATAGACATAAAAATTTATGAAAAAAATAATAAATTAAATTTAATATTCTTGGATTTAATAAAATTATTTCAGGTGTTGTGGGGAATATCAATAATTAATTAAAATTATTTTAATTAAAGTTAAAGCATTAAAAATGCCCTCAATTTGAATTTTATAAATTTTAATTTTTCTTATGAAATACAATTTCATGTTGACTGATCATGAGCTGAGATCGAACCGTGCATGTTTAGATTATTCTTTAATTAATTTAATTATTTCATTTAAGTTTTAAAATTTAATAATTATATTTATTTTTATGATCTTCACATCATTCCTCCATCTTTAATTTGTATAAGGGTCTGTGTTTCCACATTTAAGTAATAAAATTTAATTTCGCACCCCAAATTTCCCTCACCTATGTGTGAGTATACATTATAAATATTGGAGTACTTCATGGTGACATGGTTCGAGTTTAGAGCCAGTGTAAACCAGAAAAGTGAAGTGCATAAGATTTGTGGGCACTACAATTCAAGTCAAGTATATACTTAATGAATTATCCTAGGGTCTCAGTTGATCCATTATTCACTTGATAGATTTACCAATAGTTAAAGGAACATTATCACATTATTATTTATTTATATTATCATGTACATGGTTTATTATTTTTTGAATGTGTATTTATTACACGTGATCACATAGTATAATAATAAAAAATCATGAAAAGATAAAATGAACATGTGTGGTCAATGTTTTATATTTAAAATCGTGGTTAAGTTTTGATTGTGATCACATAGAACAATCATGTTAAATAAAAAATGATTTCATTCTCCAATATTAAATTACCAAATCCCTATAAGAAAATATCAAGTCATTAAATTCCTTCCAACGCTCAAATTTGAGAAAAACCGAGTGTTCAGGGTTCTCATAAGTCATAATTGAGGGTGCCTCTTACTACCAGGGAGTTATTATGAGAGTGTTGGGTCAGCTTAACTAAATTTAGATGTAAAGGATTAGTCATATCTAGCTTGTTGAAACTTTAGAGGAAAAATATTGAGCAATGAAAAGTAATTCTTCTCAAGAGATAGGATTTCACTCAATAGATCAAATAGCCACGAGTTAATGTGGTTGGCCAGTCAAACATCTACCTTAGACTTTTCAAGTGTTGGTGTAACCATGTCTTGTAAACTATTATGAGAGGTTAAAGTATCCTTACCACTATAATAATCAAGTATAAGATTGTTCTAATTCTAGTACAAAGGGTTCCTAGAATTTAAAGAAATAGTGAAAGACATTTAAAAAATATAAATTGAAAATGTCTAATCAGTTATCAAGATAAAATTACTAATTTACTAGATTTAATTTTTGTAGAAAATGGAAATTAATACCAAAAGTACACTATGATAATATTGGGGAAAAATTGGAATTAATTTACAAAGAGTAGTATAGACACTTGTTCAAAGTACAAAAACATATAAAATTCAAGGTTTTGGTGTCCCTAATAACTGTTAAGCTAACTTAGGAAGTGTGGGAGTTAAAAAATTTATAGGAGACTCATGTATGATTCATATGAGGTTTATGTCATAATTCTGTCATTGACGTTTTATGTGAGTTGTGGATACAACATTAGGACATGGATGATTTTACATGTTGTCTCATCTCTGAGAAGCCTGTGAGAAAAAAGTGAATCAAGATATGAATGGATAAATTAAAATAAATAGTAAAGGGATAAAATGATTCATTACCTTTTGGGAAAGGTTCACCAAGTAAATAAGAAATTAAAGAAAGTATTATATTTAATTCTTAGGGAAAACAAGATGAAATACAAGGAGAAACGTCTAATGAAAAGTGTCATGACAAAGATAACTTCACGACATCTTTCAAAGAAAATAGGTATTAAACACGAGGTTATTTTATTTACATATCACAGAATAATTATATGGAAGATAAATTCAATTTACTGAATTGAAGATGTAATAATTTTCTTCTTCTTCAGGCATATTCATCAAATGTAAGTAATGTTTTAGTTTTACTTCATGGGTATTAAATAAAATATTCTTATCACATATATGTGTCAAAATATAGTAACCAAGTAAGTAAAAAAAATTACTATAAGTAATTTGTGTTCTCTAAGCAGCTAAGGCTTGGTGTTTTTTAAGTCAGTGATAAGAAGCACATAACCTTTAATTTACAAATAAATGGTTCTAGTTAAACTTTTATGTGTCCTTTGGACACAAGGTTTCATTATTCTATTTTAGGAATTGATTTTTTTATGGTGTTTAATACTCAAAAAATAGTTCTATAATCCTATAATCATTGTAAGAACATTATGAATATAAAAATTTAAGACTTATATACCCATTTTTGGAAATATAATACTTTTTCAAACAAAACTAAATAGTTTTCAATGATATAAACATTGTTGTATTATAATCTTAAAATTTAAATACCTTAGGTACTATTGACATACTTATGACCATAGTTTTAGAGAAATAAACCTTTAAAAATAAAGGTAAGTCGCAAAGATTTCGGAACAAGTTCATTTAGAGAGTGTGAACTATTCAAAGGGTGAGCTAGTGGTAGGTATACCACAAAACATTCCTTTAAGTGTTTGAGGAATATGAAATTGAAGTATGAAATATACCAAGTAAAAAGATATGAGAGTCTTTGGGTGGGTATGCCAAAGAATATCTTGACCAAGCGTTCATCGATCAATATAATGTAGCATTGATTTATTACTAAATGCACATTACCTTATCAACAGAAGTACTATGATACTAATAAGGAGGATCGATGATGAGTCTTACATGTCAAAATTGATCAAAAAAAATTTGTGTGGAGTAATTCCTAAATTCAAATTTCCTTATATACATCAAATTCATGATGTAAGTAAAAATAGAATAAATGTTAAAACTCATGCATTAAATATACTTCCATTTTTAAAGACATTCTTCACAAATAATGATAGTATCCCATAACTATATTTCAAATATCATGAAAAATGGATATCATGTGAGTTATAGTATGATGGAAATCCATTATGTCATAAGAACATGTATTTAGATGAAAAGATTTTGTTGAGGATATAAACAAACTTGCATCAAGTAAAACACAATGTGTGTCTAATATAATTATCCTAAAAGTTTTTAGGATATTAAAAAAAATACATATGATAGAAAATTAGTAGTTAAGTGATATACTATATTTCTATAATAGGGTAAAAATATCTACTTGAGATAATGGGACCTAGATTTAATTGTGTTTATTCAAATCCAAAGATGCACAAGTAGTTGACATAGGAACAAGTTCCACAAGATCATGGGGAAAAAATGTTCCATAGACACATACTGTGTAGGAAGGATAAAACCATGGTGATGGTTTTATATTCACCATGGTTGGTGATACATTATTCATTGATAATAATGATTTTTTAAGTAATTAGTATATGAAAATTAGTTAAGATTGATAATATTAATTAAATTAAATAATGGATTCCATGTATCACAATACATGAGACTTATTAATTTGAATATTGTGGTCAGTATTCAAATGATACTATACATGTATGGTATAGATGTGGTTTCAATAAGGCTCAATTAGTTATACCAAGTTGGTATGCCTAAATCCATTAGAATATTACTAAAATAATAGAAGATTTCAAGACCTCCGATCATGGAAGATGTCTATATGACATAGCCAGAAAGGGATAGTGACATCATAGAATTCCAATAAAGGTGTACTTTATTAAAATACATTCTAGGATTAAAGTAAGAAACTATATCATAGAATATTAATTTTTAATGAATATTTATCATGTTTCTACCATAGGTTAGTGGGACATCCATTGTTTTCCATGTAAATATGTTTGTTAGCATATGGAAAATAACTATTGGTCTTATAGTTATTTAAGACCATAATAAAAATAAATCTTCAAAGATTGACTTAAAGTGGTAATCATATTTCTAGGGAATGAGATTTACTAAGGTAGATATGATGGTTTTTTAGACCTATTAAATCATACATATACTAACATAGTATTGAAAAATACAAGTTAGAATAATTCTAAAGAGAACTGTTACCAGTGTCACATGATATATATCTCTCCAGGTAGACATATCTAGGACATAGGAGGATATTAACATGCTTATTTTAAGTCCATATTATTTAGCAATGGGTCAATCACATATTCCTTGATTTGTACAAGAATTTATATTTCCAAGATATTCTTTATAGTAGGAAAATATCAATTGTATCCAGGAGAACTATAAGGGATTCAGTCAGAACTATCCAATTGCACTTGAATAAGTAAAAAAGGATGTGTACCTAGAATTTTGAGATAAAATCAAGCTAGTTTTTTGGGGGGACAGACTAGTTTTCCTTGGATCAGTGTGATCTCATATCACATATAGGCTAAGGTAATGATAAATACAAGTTCCTTAAATTTATTGGTACCCATATCTACAAATACCGAGTACATTTTAGCTTCTAGGGAGATAAGTAGAAGTGTAAAATACGCAACATTTTTTTTCCAATTTCTTGGAATCTCACCCAGTAAGTAAATTATTTTCATAATGTAAATTATGATACTCTTACTATCCATGATTTAATGTTTGGATAGAGGAAAAAAGGTATACACTCGGGTTCTACATATCTTGAGGAGTTTTACTCAAGGAATTAAGGTCACACATAGAATAATAACCACACAGTGGATACATGGAAGACTTAGTAACTAAATCCTTGACTCAGTAGAAACATGATTTTAATCATGTGAGAGTTAATAAGGATAGTTAGCATGTTAGATCTATTTCAAGTTGGAGTATTGTAATACTAGGTGACCTAGACCCAAATTGAATAGTACTTTTGATTACCATTACATGTATACATTTTGATATATACATTTGTTTATTCATACCATAATATTGTTGATATTTCTGTATCTACTATTTACAAAGTAATTTCCTTAGATTATGTGTCGTATAAAAAGTTTATAGTAGTTACCAACTATAATGAGAACCTCAAGATACTATAACATTAATATTAAATATATTTCTTATGGTCTAGATACATCATATTGTTAGAACGCATGTGATGTTTGACTATCAGCTATTGGGGTCCATAAGCATTGATACTTCTTCTCATGAAGTTCTCACTTGGTAATCTTGAGTTGATGAGATCATGAGGATAGACCTGCTAATAGGAACACCACATGTTTTGGGTGTCATTAATTGTTTCTATCTATGAACATGTAAATTGGTCTTCTGACTTGAGATCATTATCAGTGTGTTTCATTTGATCATGTACTTTGATGCAAGGTGAAAACCATGATAATGAAATAATTTAAAGTTAGTTTGTGGTGGGTGTGTCATTGGTGGTATGGAATTGGTTGAATTATCAAGATAGAATTTGTCACTTCCGAGATGAGGAAGAGATATCTTGTAGGCCTATGTTGACCAAGATAGTAGTACCTTCATAAATCCATAGGAATGGTACAAGAAGGTAAGTCTAAAAAATAATATCAAAAAATATATAAAGCAATAAAAGGGTAATTACATGAGTGTGCATCCGGATTTATGAGATATCATGAGAAAAAGAGATAATATTACACAAAATGTGTTCATAGAAGGTAGTCATAGTTATGTCATTCCTTTTCTCTTTAGGGACCATAGTGGGTTTCTATACTCCACACTTCATCTATAGGTTGGACTCACTGATAAGGAGATAAAGACCTATAGGGTCACACACTAAGTGTATCCACAAGTTCCACCTATTCAAATGAATTGGAGTTTAGGACAAAGTGGGTCCCACATACAGGGGCCAGTGAACATCCAAGTATGATTGATTACAATAAAAAATAATTCAATTATATTATTCAAGTTTATAATAATGATGATTGAATTTATTTTTCAAGTTATTCACAATTTTTTTATCATAAAAGTTAATATGAAAAAATATAATTTTTCAAATGAACAAAGGAAGTTGAAGGTTCGTTAAACTATTTAGAGAGATTAAGGGTCGAGTTAATGGTTTGTACTTTATCACGTGACATTTTATAGTGTTACAAGTTAGTGATGGAATATTGGTGACATTTATTACAAGTTTATTAAGTCATACATGTGCTCAAAGGTCTAAAATGAAGGTTATTACATTTTAAAGACCAAAGTGAAATTTTGGAGAGTATAACCTAAGTATAAAAACTCATTTTAGCCTATTGAATAGTAATATCCACAATTTTAAAGAATTTAGTTATATAATCTATCATCTTCTCTCCCCTCAAGTAATTAAATAGAGATTCTGAAGGAAGAACAAGGTCGGATTGATCATGCTTTCTCAATTGAGTCTCCATTCTTCATGCGATCAAAGGGATGTCATATAGCTCTTTTATTTCCTATTCTATCTCCCAAGAAATATATATGTATGATCTTGGAATTATTGAGTATGTGTGTATGATCTATAGGATGTATATTTTGGAATCTTTTATCCATGACACATCAATGGTGAGTGAATCAAACCGGTGACTTCAAACGAATGAGGTGCCATTTAATATTTCTTTTGATTTTGTTTTTCATGCTTAAATTTAATTGAATGTTATCCTTAAATAAATATAATAAAGGGGTTTTGTGGATTCATATTTTTTAACATGAATCCAAACCCAAAAATTTTAAAAAAAAATTACACTTCCACTATGCCCCGGGTTCCTTCATGCAAAACAAAATATACATAATGGTTTATTTATAAAGTAAGGTTTTAGGTTAAAAAATTATTTTATTATATGTAAAACCTTAAATAATATAATAATAGTTAATAAAATCCATGACCCATAATAGTTATATTATTATTTTTTGGTGTATTCCAACTTATGTAATAACAAATATTATTTAATCGACTTGTTAATTAATATTTGTCAATGAACTCAGTCTTGGTCCATTAAAAATCTATCATTTATTGAACTCTCTAATAAATATTTAATTAAAATATTTCATTCATAAATAAAAAATTGTGAACAATAAAAATTTAATAAAATTATTCCATGTTCTTGATAATAATATTTATTCAATTAATTAAATTCAAATAGAATTTAATCGAGATTATCAGAAACATTTACTGTGTGACCCTTTCAGATTTTTTCTCATTGGCCTTAGGTGGGATTACCTAAAGTCTAATATTACTATCTAGAAATGGGTCAAGACACCCAATAGAAAAAACTGAATGTTTCAATGAAAACAACCATGTACTAATTCTCACTGTGTAATATAATACCTTTTTCTTAATATATCATCAAGTAGGTTGCATATTTATGTCACCAACCTATGTGATTGATACATCTTTCTCTAACTATATAAAATAAACACATTGTTTCACTATGACCATGAAATTTAATGAAATTATTATATTCTAATAAAAATTTTGAGATATCAACTTTCATAAAGATAGAAGGGAAGAATACTTCCTCAACTTATCTATTAATGACATATCAATCGTGATGCACCCAGTATGCCCCACCTCACCACAAACATATGGAATCATAGTTTTCATCAGAAAATATAAGTGCGCAATTCATGGAATCCATTAATGATAATATTGAAGTCTAAATACCATTACCCACACTCGTGAATTATAATATCTGATTACACCAAAACATGTTGAATTCCTACCGGTGGGTCTGTTCTCATTATCTCTCATCTTGGAGATTACCAAGTGAAAATTTCATGAGAAAAAATATCATCCTATTATGAGTACTCACACCTAGAATTATGTATACTATTTTTCCCATAGTAGTATGTAATCTAAACACAAAATTATATTTAATAATATCTTCATATAACTTCAAGGTTCTCATCATATTGGGGAACTGCTATGACCTCATCAATGAAATATATAATCTTAGACATTATTGCATTAAATTCATGCATAATAATGAATAATATATAATAAGAATTTTTTATTAATATTTAATAAAATAAATATACATTTAATCAAAGTACAAATAATTGGTCTTATGAAACCAACTCCAACAAACTCTCACTTGTACTAGATCCAACATCCTATGACTTTTAGTCTTCTAGATGTCACATGATAATCATGTTTCTACTGACTCTAAGATTTAATCAGGGGGTCAGTCACATTATCTTCCATGGAAATAATTCTCACTACAACCACACCCCTTTGAGAAAAATCCCTCGAGAGATGATACTTCCAAAGTATGTTCATTTTTCATTGATGTGACCTTGACTCTTTTGAGAGAGTCTCCACTATAGTATTATTACAATTAAGTGTGATATGATCTTCATTCCTAGGTACTATGTCAAACTCTTATATGAAGTTTTGAATCCATACTGCTTCTTTAGCTACTCATTAGCCATAATATACTTATAATCTACTATATAATCTAGTACCACAACCTGTTTTGAGATCTTCCATCTCACAATACCTCATTCAAAGTGAATATGTATTCTATTTGTGGCTTCATGTCATCTTGATCTATTTAGAAACTAGAATCTACATATCCTCTAATAACTATCTCATCATCTCCTCTATAAATTGTGAACATATCCTTAGTACGTCTCATATACTTAAGGATAGTCTTTACTTCCATCCTCTAAAAGTCACCTGGGTCAGCTTGATATCTTATAACCACACTTAATGAATAGGCGACATCTAGCCTAGTACATAACATAACATGTATTACTAACCCAATCGTTGATTCATATGGAATACTTGTCATTATATTTCCTTATTCATGTGTTTTAGGACACATCTTCCTTTTAATATGAATTCCATGTGACTTTGGTAACAATCCCATCTTGAATTGTTCCGTACTAAACTCTTCGGTATCTTTCCAATGTATATAATTTGACTGAGTATGAGTAGTCTCTTAGATCCATCATGATGGATATTGATCCCAAGAATATATACCACCTCATCCAAGTCTTTAATGGATAATAATTTATTCAACCACATATTAATAGACTTTAAGACTGGTATTTCATTTCCAATAAGTAATATGTCATCAACATATACTATTAATAAAATGACTAAACTTCCCCTAAACTATTTTTAGAAATAAGGATCACATTTGTTATTTATTAAACCAAATTTATTTATGGATTAATCAAAATGAATGTTCCATAACCTTGATGATTTCATTAATCCATAAATGAATTTTTATAATTTTCATATCTTTTTGGAATCCTTTGGAGTCACAAACCCTTCGGGTTGTGTCATATAGACATATTTCTAAAGGTTCCTGTTAAAGAATAATGTTTTTAAATACATTTTACAATTATCATAGTCATGGTAATCCATAATGAAAATTAAAATTTTTATGGATTTCATCATTTAAAATGGTGAAAAGGATTCATTGTAGTCAATGCCTTGATTCTATTTAAACCCTTTTGCAACAAGTCATACCTTATAGGTATTTACTTTTCCTTCCATCTATAGTTTCTTCTTGAATACCTATTTGAAACCAATGATATTTACATGCACTGGAGGATCTACCAAAATATAGACTTGGTTTGTTATATGTAATTCATTTCATAATTTATGGATTCTTTCCACTTGACAACATTTTTTCTACTTACTTTTTCCTTGTAGGATAGATCATTATTACCAACTAATAATGAGTCACTATCCTCAGTGACTGGAAAACCATATTGCTCTGTTTCTTTAACCTCTCATGTACTCCTATGTAGTACTTGTGTCTCTAGAAATGTTTCTTCATCTATAGGGCTTTTTTGGAATCTGTTCCTATTCCAACTCTTGTGTACCTTATCCCACAACTTTATCAAAATATATCTCACTCCCACTTTCTCTTTTAGAGATGTTCCAACTCTCAAGGAATATGGAAGGTCTTAATACTATTACCTTTTTGTATAAGGGTTCTTATAGGTAATAACCCATTGTTTCTTTGGGGTATCCTATAAAGGTAAACTTTGTGCCTTGGGGTGATATTTTTTACCTGAAGATACCTTAAAAAATGCTTTGCAAGCCCACACATGTGAGTATTCCAAAATGAATTTATTTTCCCTTTCATCAACGGTATGGTTTATTGTATTCCACTTTATTTGACACATGTTTTAGTATTTGTGTTTTTGTTTGTAATGTGTATCCCCAAAAGGATAATGGAAGACTCATATGAATCATCATTGATCTCACCATGTCTAACAATATGTGGTTCCTCCTTTCAATTAAGTATTCCATTGAGGTGTATAAGGATGATTGATTTGAGATAGTATCCCAAAATTCAATAATTAATTAATTAATTAAGTCTAGATTAAGATATTATCTACCATGGTCTAAGTGGAGTTTCTTAATATTTTTACCAAGTTTTTTATCCACTTAATTCTTGTATTCCTTGAATTTATCCAAAGAATCTAACTTATACCTCATTAAGTAGACATTTCAATATCTACTAAAATCATCATTAGAAGTTATGAAGTATGAGTACCCACCACTTTACTCTATAGGAAATGGTCTACACATGTCTACATGAACTAATTCAAGAATCTATTTGGCTATTTCACCTTTTCCACAAAATGGGGTTTTAGTCATTTTACCTTGTAAACATGCGTGGCATATACCAAATGGTTTCAGTTAAAATGTAACGCCCAGACCCCAGAATCCAGGAGACGATGCATTATTTTAATACATTGGCATGATTATAAGGAATCAAGTCTTGAAGAAATGATTAGTTTAGTATTCTTGGAAACAATATGCATACTTATGTTCAATATTACAACTTGAAAATAAAAACAACACTAATTTATTCCATTAGAAACATCCAAGCTTCCAAGATTATTCCTGAAAGTCACTCATAACTAACTTCTTCATATCCTGGGGAAATGAAACATGAGAAAGGGGTGAGCTCAGATGCTCAGTAAGATTAAGAAATACAGTGGAAGATAACATAAACATTAGGCATGGTGAATAATTGAAAACATGTGCCTTAATAAATATTAAACATGAGCACTTTATGGCAGGAATATGAGTTGAGTAAATAATGTCATAATAAATCATAGTCATGGATTTTCTTACTAGTTGAATTACCACATGAAATATCAATAGATAATCTCATAATTATGGAATGAATAATGTCGTACATTCTGAAACATTTTTTCAAGGCCTCGACCAAGACGTCTAAAAATGATTAAGGACTCGGCCATGACCATATATCAAAAATTGGGAAATGCCTCGGCCAATTCCACGTCTAATTGTCTCATGGGACCTACCGATGCATCGAGGAGCTATAGCGGGCTCCACCCGTCACTTACTAAGTCCAATTCATTCCTCATATGAAAAGATTGAAACATAATCCAGACATTTGTACTAAAACTAGAATATGAAATGTCAATAATTTAACCACAAACCATTAATGGTATTAAAATAGCACATCCATAGTCAAACATAATTCATTAAATGAAATATGGAATATTATATTATAATAAATTAACCTCAATATATAATAATGAAGGATATTGACACAGATGAAAATAATCATCAAAACTATTTGAGAGAAATATCCCCCTTTTTCTTGAAAACATTTAAAAGACTCACTATTTATCAAGAAGCCGTTTAAAATAGATTTTTGAATCAAAGTTTCACATACCACATTGAAACTTTAAAAAGTAATTATAATTTGACAACATTAATGTTCATATAAATAAATCTTTAAAACCATTTTTAAAACCTGGACATTAATGAGAAATAATTAGAAGAATAAATATTCAAAACATTTAAAATGATATTTTAGTTAGAGTTCCTAACAAAATGAGAGATGATTTAATACAAATAATTGAGATAATAAAAACTATATAATATCATTAGAATAAAGTATTTCATGATATACTATTTCAAAGGAAATTATATACAGCATATAAAAGTGAATTGGTGCATAACAACAAAGAAGTCTCAATGGAATGTAAATTGAGATAAATTCCCTTATAAAAATTGTATCCTTAGGTTAAGGATAAATCAATAACATAATTATGTGTGAAAAATATAAATACACTCAATATTATGGAATATTCAGTGTAAATCAATCAGAGTACATTCACACATATTCTTGTAAAAACAACACCAATGACATGGTTGTTTAACTCAATGAATGGAAATTGAGTTAATATTAATCTTTTCAATTTCATATCAAAGACTTGAGAAATTATCAATGGAGTGATTATGTGTATCAAGAGTATATCCACAAAAAGGGGAGTGGAAATTACTACATAGATAATAAATAGTGATTCCCCACATAATCTTGGAGTAAAATAATCAATGTAGTATGCGTAAATTCGAATGAGTGGAAATTGAAATTTTAAATTCTCTTACTGATTTGGTAACTTACGAAACATACACCCCATGAAATAAGGATCATACAATGATGATGTAAATACCCATAAATTAATGTATATTACTGTAACATCCCAGGTAAATAAAGAATAATAAATATTTCATATTTATTAATATTTTTTAATAAAATATTAATTTTAATTTAAAGGGGCTGTTATGTTCGATAGCATACCCGATACACAACAATGGGTTTCTTTGAAATCTTATGTTACACACTAAAAATATAATATTATTATTTTAAATGGTAGTTAACTTCTAGCTGTTGTATTCGAGGGAGTGAAAAAAACTAGCTACGATATGATTATACATGTTTGTTAAATGTATTTACATTTATCCAATAAAATTTAGAGGCTTAAAATGCGAATGAATCTAATTTTAAGCATAATTTATATTAGAAGGTCGATTTATAGCCTTTTAATAGCGAACCCTATTTAAAACTAATTTTGGTCACTTTAATACATTTAATTTTAACAAATAAAATCCTTCTTTATAATTGGGACATCAAAATTTACTTTGTGTAAATTTTTGAATTTTTCCGATAAAGTTCATTTTTATTGAATAGTGAAAATATTGTATTTTATTTCAAAACTATGTTTTAATATAATTTATTAATATGGTTAGATTATATTTTTAATTGGTTTTAAAGTTTAATTAAAATATATTTTTACCATTTAATCCAATTTTGGTCATTGAAATTAATTTCACTTTTTAAATTGGACATAAACAAGTGTCAATCTTTTGATAGTTATTGTATCTTAAAAACACGCTATTTGTTTTAACAACAGGAATTAATTTTAAACTAATTAATGGAACTTCTATGTATAGAATTTAGTAAAATAGACATCTTTTTTGAATTTGTAATATCAAATAAATCTTAGGCTTAATTTTTGGTATTTTTCTGAAATACTTCAATTTTGGATGAATAGTGAAACCACTTAGTAGTAGTTAAAAAAACTGAATTTTTCATTTAAATGAAATTTCACCACTTCTTTGAATTGAATTTCGAAAATATGACATACATGGTTGTTATTAGTTAGTAAAATATGGTTCAATAAGATGAAAATAATTTTTGGTGAATAGTAACTTTTGACTTTTATTTACCGCGGTTAAAGGTAAATAAGGTAATTCAAGGTAAAAAGAATATTATAATAATTCAAAATTACCTGAACACTTGTACAAAACTTATTGGTTGAGTCATTTTCTTTCATGGTCATCTTTGGGTCGATTTTTGTACCCCATTGAGAAACTTGGTAGTTATAATGACAATTTAGATTAATTAATTTAAAGTAAAGACAAAATTGACATAAACAAATATCTCTTTGTAAATTAATTTTTACATGGTGTTATATAAGTTATTTTTTCGACTATAAATATTAATTGGAAAGGTAAATATATTTCCTACATCATGGGTTTTTTTATAATTTTTATACAACAAATAAATTAAATTATTTATGACATAATAATGATGCAGTGTTTACCTCATTAACAAATCATTTAAATAAATAAGATTATAATGATTAAAATATTATCCAAAACATGTCCAATTATGATTGTATGATTTTATTTCTAATATGAGTCATATTATATTTGAATTTAAGGATTTTTGGACCTTTTGAAACCTAATATATGTTTATAATAAAATAATGTTTTCACACATTCCTAGAGAGCCCCTCCTCCCCCTTATAAAAAAGAGACCACTTCTAACCAATTCATCACACCACTAAAGCCTTTTGGCTCGTCCAAACTCTGCCCAATTAAGCTCCCTACATCCCTATACTCCTCCTAGAAGCTTTAACTTAGGAAGAAGTCACTTAAATAAGTCCTTTGGTTCAAACCAAAGGGATTTACCTAAATTAAAGGTAACGGTTTCTCTTAAATTGTTTTCTTTTATTTTACTTATCGAACCCCTAAACTCTTTTTATTCCTTTATTTTGTAACAAAAATAGTATCCTCAATATACTAGGATTTTTTTATGAGAATTATTCTAACTACACTTTCACAAACCTCCATATAATGTGTTAAGAACATAATGTTTCTGTGGATGGAAAACTAACGCCTCACGAAATGGTGATTGTTCAAATATCTCCAACCGCCTCTCATAGTGGCCATTATGATGGAACAGAATTTATATATGATATATATTATCTTTATGTTTTCTTTATTCTTCTGTATTTTTTCATTTATAGAAATACTTTATGGTTTCCATAGTGGGTAAATACGATAATCTCATTAGAGGAATTGTGGACTACCGCCCCCTCAAAGTGATATGACTCGTTAATGCCTTATGTGGGACGTATAAAGGATGGAGTTAATAATATTTTATATGATATTATAATATAATTATAATATAAATATTTATCATTATGTTTTTAAATCCATTAAAATAATAAATAGAAATGGAAGTAGTGTTCATGCGTACGTACGACTTACCATCTCCATGAACGGTGCATTTCATTTCTTACCTCTAAAAGTTATGTACTATTATAAATATATATATATACTGGATATATATGATATATATGATATCTAAATAATTAATTTAATTGTGGATATAATGGAATATTGACCACATGGACAACTTGTAAATATAAGGTGTTCATTTTTGACTCAAGTACCAAATATCGACAAAATGAACGTTATTAACTTAAATGATTACATAATGTTTATAACATGGTAATAAGTGATATAAAAGGAATAAAAACATGAAAAAGGTTCTCAATAATGTATAAATTAACATTAGTTTATTATTCATGAGATTAAAGAATGATCGAGTCAAGTCAGACATGAGGTAAGGGATTTTCTTATCTCACTTTTAATTCTGTGAGATTTCCATTGTTCGCCACTTATTCATTGCATGTGGTGTATTGTGTACTTACTTTTGATATATATTATCATGATTCTCATTATTTTCATGGTATTATGTGATTAATTAGGTGGTTATTAACTTTTGGTCTTACTACTCAGTTGATTACAACGTGGTAAAGGGTTTCATCTCACTTTTATTCCCGTGAGATTCATGCCATAATTGCCACTATTTCCTTTTGTGTGGTGTATGTAATGACAATGATTGTACTCCTTGTGTGATATAATTTCATTTATGAGTATTTAAATATTCATTTTAGGATCCTTATTTCATGTGTCGTATGTTTTGTACGCTACCAAATCGGTAAGGGAACCTTTCACCCTCCTCTTTTTAAAAGACTACTTTTTGTTATGTATTTTAATTTACATCATATTATGTTGGGATATGTTATTCCATATCCTTATTGATGTAAAATTTATGTCCAAGTTATGAGATACCCAATTTATCTCATTAACACATTTTCTAAATTTTAAAGTGACATCGTTCGGCTCTCAAATTTTTACAAGGGAACTTCTTAACACAATTTCAATTCTTTAGGTTCAGCTTCTACTTCTTGAATATGTCATACAATGAATATGTGTGAATGACCTATTATTTTTTTACACTTAATATCTACTTATATTTGGTGTATTTATATTTTTCACACATAATTATGTGATTGATTTATCCTTAATTTAAGGATACCATCTTTATAAGGGATTTCATCCCAATTTACATTTCCACTAAGACTTCATTGTTGTTATGCACCAATTCACTCTTATATGGTGTATATACTGTCCTTTGAAATATTATATCATGAATCCCATTATTCTCGTGATATTATAAATTTCTGATTAAATGTTATTCTTTAATTATTTTTATTCAAGCATCTCTCTTTTTGTTAAAAAAACTCTTTATTTAAAATATCATTTTAAATGTTTTAAAAATTTATTCTTCTAAATATTTCTCATTAATGTCCATGTTTTCAAAATTGGTTTTAGGATTTATTTATATGGACATTAATGGTTTCAAATTATAATTCATTTAAAATCTTCAAAGTGGTATGGGACACTTTGATTCAAAAATATCTTTTTAAATGGTTTTGAAAATGATTTGATAAAACATTGTTTATTTCAATATATTGATTTGATATATTGGAATGTGGAAATGTTATATTTCCTTTATACATGTGTTATATGATTATGTTATGGTTATTGGGAATTTTTTATGTATACGGGTGGTTCCATGATAAACCTAGAGCGGGTGAGCTCGAGATAGCTCTCCAATGCATTAGGTAACGTGACGGAGGTAAATGTGATGTTTCTCCTAAGAGATTTAGGGAATATACTGTGATGGGTATTCCAAGTGTAACTCCCTATGTAGTTGTGATAGCTACAATGTAAGGTTGGCATGCATGCCATAAGTAACCTTTATGATTTATTATTTGTGTGTGTTATTCATAAATCTTATGATTTCGTAAGGTATGTTATGACTGAAAAGTATGGTTTCACTGATTTGTATTTATTGATGGGATAATGTTTTCCTTCCTTATTTTATAACCCTTACTGATCTTTTTATGCTCATCCCAAGTTTTGAAATGTTTTTACAGGACTTAAATATGAATAGGGTCACGGATGGGATCAAGGAAAAGTCATGCTATCTAAAACCTAGAACTAGACATGACTCTTTTTTTCATGAGTTTTTATTTTATGGAAAAAATGGATACTGGGTAAAATTGTATACATGTAATATTCATGTTTCTATGTAAATGTAATTTCCTAATTGTCTAAAACTATAAACATGAAAATATCATCAATGTTAATTATTCATTTAATTCAATATTATGTTTAAGGTCGGGTCCTTATAGTTGGTATCATAGGTCAGTTTAGACAACTTTAGGGATTAGGAGTTTTCATTAGACACATGGTTAGTCCCTATGTCTATTATTTCAGTTAAATCCTTGTTTTATAACTTTTTCAGATCAAGGAAAGTTAGTTACAAATGGAAGGAGGAGGATCTCTAACTAAATTCTTATCTCTTCCTGATTACATGCTTGCAATAATTATTGCAAAGTCATGTTCAGATGATTGTGAAACTTTTTCTAGCATACAACTCACTTGCAAGCAGTTGTTTGAGATATCAAACACCTCCTATATACCTCATTATCATCATGGATCATGGGTTGTATTTAGACAAATCCCATTTTCACAATATTCTCATATTTTCAAGAAAGATAAATATTATCAAGTCATTTTCAAATATCTTACCTTATCACAATATTTTGAAGCATATTATGATTTTAAAAAAGGTGCGGAAGAAGGAGACCCTTGTGCAACCTATTTATATTTGATTTTACAATATAGTATCTCATAACATACCTATGGTATTTTAAAAGGGCCATTAATTGAAAGTTTCAATTCAAATTAGGTCCGACTATTTCATAATAATCATGTTTTATCAGATGTTTTGAAATTATATGTCATACATGATTGTTTTCCAGAACTATTTTTCTGTGAACACCCATATGACCCATGTTGTAAAAGGTGTATTTGGATGGAGGAAGAAAATGATTTTGAAGGATCTCTAAATCATTTTTGTGATGCATGGACCTTCTACCTACGTGAACAAGATGATGATGAAACCAAATTGACACCATGATCAAGGTATGATGTTCTTCATTTTCAGGATCATATTATTTTATCATATGGTGGTGAAATAAGACTTCAAGAATTAAGATGTGGAGATCATAATGAATTTGGATTAAAATTAGAGGTATAAAGAAACCATTGAGGTTAAAACATGTTAGGGTTATTTTTGAGTTTTATAAAAAGGACAACCCGTAGTATGGGTGACAACCTATCACATCCAGCAAGGCTGCAGGAATCAAACTCACAACCGAAGGGCAACAAGGGTGCATCGCCTACCACTAGCCTACTTGAAGTACCTAGTTAGTATGACTTATTATTTTAGTAAAATGTTTTTATGGAACAAGATTAAGTTGATTTTTGGAACTTATGTTTTATCAAATGGATATACTTAGTATAGAAAAATGATTTAGTGATTAAGTGATAAAGGTTGTTATGGAAGACGTTCTCTCTTTTGAGGAAACACTACATGCCTAAGGAAGATAGAATAATATTTATTTAAATTTAGGAATAATGGTTTAAATTATATTTTGGATGAATCTATGTTTTTATTGTGGACATATGATGATTTGTTTTATTTATGAAAATGATTAACCTATTATAGAGAACATGTGATTTGGTTAATTACTTTTTAATATGAGACTTTATGAGTAACTATTTTTATTTGGAGATAAATGTTATTTTGTAAGACTATGTAATTAAATCCTTATGAGATTTGGGTTTCAATCTTAGTTTGGATCACTTTTGAAGAATTTTATGTAAAGTTTTTTTTTTTGAATGGTCTTTGTTGAACTTTGGGTTTTGTTTGAAAAAATTTGGAGATAAGAGTAGTTTTCATTTTTGCAAAATATTATCCTTTTTGGGTATTATCTAATCTCTCACTAACAATTTTGGTTTTAGTTGATGTTTAAAGACAAGGGAAATATATATTTATTCTTTAGTGAATTATTTGATTCTAAAGAAGATGATTATTGTGCTTTTGATGTGACCAAGTATTTTTTAATGCTCTTTGTTTGGAGAAAAGATAATTTTTTGTAGAAACTTATTAAAGGATGAAACTCTACTTGAAGGTAAGTATATTTCCATATGTTCTTATTCTATGTAGTAAATTAATTCCTCAAAATTATGAAAAGGAATGTAAAATAAAAACTTTTTTGGTTTACGTTTCCTACTGGGTAATCAAAAACTGTTTAACACATCATAAGTTCGTGATTTTTTTGTGATTAACTTTCTCTTAATCATGGTTTCTATCGCTCTCCATCAGAAATTGACCATTAGTTCTCTCTTATATATCCATTTTTCCTACATGGAATCCTAGTACGGGTTATCTTGAGTGACCATTGTACTTTTCTTTATTTCTTTTAAAGTGATATTTTTACTGACTCTTTTTCGATTTGGGACTTTTAATGAAGTTTCCAAGCCCAGTTTTAAAATTGTGAGCATACAATTCCAAAATGGGGGGAAGGATGTAACATCCCAAGTAAATAAAGAATAAGTCATATTTCATATTTATTAATATTTTTGAATTAAATATTAATTTTAATTTAAAGGGGTTTCTATGTACGATAGCGTACCCGATACGCAACAATGGGTTTCTTTGAAATCTTACGTTGCACACTAATAATATAATATTATTATTTTAAATGGTAGTTAACTCCTAGTCATTTTATTGGTGGGAATGAATAAAACTAACTACAATATGATTATATATGTTTGTTAAATGTATTTACATTTATCCAATAAAAGTTATAGGCTTAAAATGTGAATGAATCTAATTTTAAGCATAATTTACATTAAAAGGCCGATTTACCGCATTTTAATGGAGAACCCTCTTTAAAACTAATTTTGGACGCTTTAATACATTATATTTGACCAAATAAAATCCTTCTTTAGAATGGGGACATCAGAATTTTCTTTGTGTAAATTTTTGGAATTTTTCCAATAAAGTTCATTTTTATTGAATAGTGAAAATATTGTATTTTAATTCAAAACTATGTTTTAATATAATTTATTTATATGGTTATATTATCTTTTTAATTGGTTTTAAAGTGTAATTAGAATATATTTTTACCATTTAATCCTTTTTTTCATTGAAATTAAGTTCACTTTGAAATTGGACATAAACAAGTGTCAATCTTTTGATAGTTATTGTTTCTTAAAAACACTTTATTTGTTTTAACAAAGGTAATTAATTTTAAATTAATTAATGGAAATTATATGTAAATAATTTGGTAAAATAGACATCTTTTTTGAATTTGGAATATCAAATAAATATTAGGCTTAATTTTTGGTATTTTTCTGAAAAACTTCAATTTTGATGAATAGTGAAACCACTTAGTAGTAGTTAAAAAACTGAATTTTTCATTTAAATGAAATTTTACCACTTCTGTGAGTTGAATTTCGAAAATCCAACATACATGGTTGTTATTAGTTAGTAAAATTTGGTTCAATAAGATGAAATTAATTTTTGTTGAATAGTAACTTTTGACTTTTATTTACCGCGGTTAAAGGTAAATAAGGTAATTTAAGGTAAAAAGAATATTATAATAATTCAAAATTACATTAACACTTGTTCAAACCTTATTTTTCGATTCATTTAAAACCATGGGAATATTTGGGTCGATTTTGGGACCCCATTGAGCCACTTGGGAGTGATAATGACAATTTAGATTAATTAATTTAAAGTAAAGAGAAAAATGACATAAACAAATATCTCTTTGTAAATTGATTTTTACATGGTGTAATATAAGTTATTTTTTCAACTATAAATATTCATTGGAAAGATAAAAATATTTCCTAAATCATGGTTTTTTTTATAATTTTTAGACAACAAATAAATTAAATTATTTATGACATAATAATAATGCAGTGTTTACCTTATTAATAAATCATTAAAATAAATAAGATTATAATGATGAAAATATTATCCAAAACATGTCCAATTAGGATTGGATGATTTTATTTCGAATATGAGTCATCTTATCTTCTACTTTAATTATTTTTGGACCTTTTTAAACTGAAGATATTTTTATAATAAAATAATGTTTTCACACTTTCCTAAAGATCCCCTCCTCTCCCTTATAAAAAGAGACCACTTCTAACCAATTCCTCACACCTCTAAAGAATGTTGGCTCATCAAAACTCTGCCCAATTAAACTTCCTACATCCCTATCCTAATCTTAGAAGCCTTACCTTAGGCAGAAGGCACTTCAAGAAGTCCTTTGTTTCAAACCAAAGGGAGTTACCCAAATTAAAGGTAACAGTTTCTCTTAAATTGTTTTCTTTTATTTTACTTCTCCAACCCCTAAACTCTTTTTATTCCTTTCTTTTATAACAACACCAGTATAATCAATATACTATTATGTTGTTATGATAATTATTCTAACTACACTTTTACACACCTCCATCTAATGGGTGAAGAACATAAAGTTTTTGTGGATGGCAAACTAACGCCTCACGAAACGATGATTGTTCAAATATCTCCAACCACCTCTCATGGTGGACATTATGATGGCACAGAATTTATATATGATATATATTATGTTTATTTTTTCTTTATGAATCTGTATTTTTTCATTTATAGAAATACTTTATGGTTTCCATAGTGGGTAAATACGATAATCTCATTTGAGGAAGTGCGGACTATCACCCCCTCAAAGTGATATGACTCGTTAATGCCTTATGTGGGACGAATAAAGGATGGAGTTAATAATATTTTATATGATATTATACTGTAATTATAATATAACTATGTATCTTTATGTTTTTAATTCCATTAAAATAATAAATAGAAATGGAAGTAGCGTTCATGCGTATGTACAGCTTACCGTCTCCACGAACTGTGCATTTCATTTCTTACCTCTAAATGTTATGTACTGTTATAAATATATATATATACTGGATATATATGATATATATGATATTTAAATAATTAATTTCATTATGGATATAATAGACTATTGAACACATGGACAACTTGTAAATATAAGGTGTTCATTTTTTAATCAAGTACCAAATATCGACAAAATGAACGTTATTAACTTAAATGATTACATAATGTTTATAACATGGTAATAAGTGATATAAAAGAAATGATAAACTTGAAAAAGTTTCTTAAGAAAGTATAAATTAACTTTAGTTTATTATTTATGAGATTAAAGAACGATCGAGTCAAGTCGGACACGAGGTAAGGGATTTTCTTATCTCACTTTTAATTCTGTGAGATTTCCATTGTTCGCCACTTATTCATTGCATGTGGTTTATTGTGTGCTTAAATTTGTTGTATATTATAATTATTATCATTATATTCATGGTATTATGGGATTAATTCTGTGGTTATTAACTTTTGGTCATACGACTCAGTTGATTACAACGTGGTAAAGGGTTTCATCTCACTTTTATTCTCTTGAGATTCATGCCATATTTTCCACTATTTCCTTTTGTGTGGTGTATGTACTGCCCATGATTGTACTCCTTGTGTAATATACTTTCATTTACGAGTATTTACATCTTCATTTTATGATACTTCTTTCATGTGGCGTATGTTTTCTAAGCTACCAAATCGGTATGGGAACCTTTCACCCTCCTCTTTTTAAAAGACTTCTTTTTTGTTTTGTCTTTTAATTTACATCTTATTATGTTGGGATATGTTCTTATATATCTTTATTGATGTAAAATTTATGCCCAAGTGATTAGATACCTTTTTTATCTCATCAACGCATTTTCTGAATTTTAAAGTGACGCTGTTAGGCTGTCAAATTTTTACAAGGGAACTTCTTAACCCAATTTCAATTCTTTAGGTTCAACTTGTACTTATTGAATATGTCATCCTATGAATATGTGTGAATGACCTATGATTTTTTTTCACTTAATATACACTTATAGTGGGTGTATTTATGTTTTTCACACATAATTATTTGATTTATTTATCCTTAATTTAAGGATACCATCTTTATAAGGGATTTCATCCCAATTTACATTTCCACTGAGACTTCTTTGTTGTTATGCACCAATTCACTTTTATATGGTGTATATACTATCCTTTGACATATTATATCATGAATCCATTTATTCTCATGATATTATAAAGTTATTATTAAAAGTTATTCTTCAATTATTTGTATTCAAGCGTCTCTCTTTTTGTTAAAAAACTCTTTAACTAAAATATCATTTTAAATGTTTTAAAGATTTATTCTTCTAAATATTTCTCATTAATGTCCATGATTTCAAAACAGGTTTTAGGATTTATTTATATGGAAATTAATGTTTTCAAATAACAATTCATTTAAAATATTCAAAGTGGTATGGGACACTTTGATTCAAAAATCTATTTTTAAATGGTTTTGAAAATGATTTGATAGAACATTTTTTATTTCAATATCTTGATTTGATATATTGGAATGTGGAAATTTTATATTTCCTTTATACATGTGTTCTTTCATTATGTTATGGTTATTGGTCATTGTTTACATATACAGGTGGTTCTGTGATAAACCTAGGGCGGTTGAGCCCGAGACAGCTCTCCAATGCATTGGGTTACGTGACGGAGGTAAACGTGATGTTTCTCCTAAGAGATTTTGGAAATATACTGTGATGGGTATTCCAAGTGTAACTATCTATGTAGTTGTGATATCTACAATGTAATTTTGACATGGATGCTCTAAGTAACCTTTATGATTTATGATTTGTGTGTGTTATTCATAAATCTTATTATTTCGTAAGGTATGTTATGATTGAAAAGTATGGTTTCACTGATTTGTATTTATTGATGGGATAATGTTTTACTTCCTTATTTTATAACCCTTACTGAGCTTTTTATGCTCATCCCAAGTTTTGAAATGTTTTCACAGGACTTAAAGATGAATAGGTTCAAGGATAGGATCAAGGAAAAGTCATGCTGTCTAAAACCTCGAACTAGACATGACTCTTTTTTTCAAGAGTTTTTATTTTATGGAAAAAATGGATACTGGGTAGAATTGTCTACATGTAATATTCATGTTGTTATGTAAATGTAATGTTTTAATTCTCTAGAAACTCTAAACCCAAAAAGATACACAATATGAATTATTCATTTAATTCAATATTATGTTTAAGGCTGGGTCCTTATAATTACATAATGAATAAAATCATGGATAGTACATATGCCACACAAAAGGAAATAGTGGCCAATATAGTATGAATCTCACATGAATAAAAAGTGAGATGAAAACCCCTTACTTCGTTGTAATAAATTGAGTCATATGACTAAAAGATAATAACCACCAAATGAATAATATAATACCATGAATATAAATATAATCATGATAATATATATCAAATGGAAGTACAAAATACACCACATGCAATAAATAAGTGGCGAACAATGGAAATCTCACAGAATTAAATGTGAGATAAGAAAGCCCTTACCTCAAGTCCGACTTGTCTTGTATGTTCCTTGTTCTTCCTGAATAATAAACTTAAGTAAATTTATTATTGATTAAGAAAATTTTTAAATTTATTATTACTTTAATATCACTTATTACCTTGCTATAAAAATTAGTTAATTATTTGAGTTCATATTGAATATTTTATCGATGTTCGGAACTTGAGTCAAAAATGAACTTGTTATAATTACAATTTTTCCATGTGGTCAAAATCCCATTATCTCCAGAATGATATAAATGATTTAGATATCATATATATATATATATATTATATATCCAGTATATATATGTATTTATAACAGTAAATAACATTTGGAGATAAGAAATGAAATGCACCGTTCATGGAGACGGTAAGTCGTACGTACGCATGAACGCTACTTTCATTTATATTTTGTATTTTAATGGAATTAAAAAATAATTTTACATAGGTATATTATAATTACAGTATAATATCATATATAATATCATTAACTCCATACTTTATATGTCCCACACAATTCATTAATGAGTCATATCACTTTGAGGGGGCGGTAGTCCGCACTTCCTCAAATGAAATTATCCCATTTTAACCATAATGGAAACCTTAAAGGTATGATATAAATGGAAAATACAGAATCAAAAAGAAAACATAAACATAATATATATCATATATAAATACAGTGTCATCTTAATGGCCACCATGAGAGGCGGTAGGAGATAATTGTTTCTCTTAAATACTTTTCTTATATTTAACTTCTCCAACCCATAAAATATTTTTATTACTTTATTTTATAACAACACCAATATCCTAAATATACTATTATTTTGTTTTGAGAAGTATTCGAACTACACTTACACACACCTTCATCTAATGAGTGAAGAACATACTATTTCTGTGGATGGAAAACTAACGCCTCATGAGACGATGATTGATCAATTATCTCATACCGCCTATCATGGTGGCCATTAATATAACACTATATTTATATATGATATATATTATGTTTATGTTTTCTTCATGATTCTTTATTTTTCTTTTATAGGATACCTTTATGGTTTCCTTTATGGGTAAATGCGATGATTTCATTTCTGGATGTGCGAACTACCGCCCTCTCAAAGTGATATGACTCATTAATGCCTTATGTGGGATGTATAATGGATGGAGTTAATGATATTATATATGATATTATACTTGAATTATAATATAGTAATTTATCATTATTTTTTAATTCCATTAAAATAATAAATAGAAATTAAAGTAGCGTTCATGCGTACGTACAATTTACCGTCTCCTTGAACAGTGCATTTCATTTCTTACCTCAAAATGATATGTACTATTATAAAAATATATATATACTAGATATATATTAAATATATGATATCTAAATAATTAATGTCATTATTTTATATAATGGACTATTGACCACATGGACAACTTGTAAATATAAGGTGTTCATTTTTTAATCAAGTACCAAATATCGACAAAATGAATGTTGTTAACTTAAATGATTACATAATGATTATAACATGGTAATAAGTGATATAAAAGGAATGATAAACTTTATAAAGGTTCTTAATAAAGTATAAATTAACTTTAGTATATTATTCAAGAGATTAAATAACGATCGAGTCATGTTGGACATTAGGTAAGGGACTTAGTCTCAATATTTATTCATTGAGGCATATTTAGTTTTATACACGACTTTATTTTATACAGTGTATAAACCCCTTTGACTTTTCATTTCATACAAAGAGGATATTTTTATACAAATAGTTTCACTGAATGACAAAAAGAAACGTTTTTTTTAACGTAAGCAGTGAAAGCAACCTTTCTGCCACCGCGAGTATTATTTGATCTTTGGCTTCCTTAACAAGTTGTAATATTTTTAAAAGGAAAAATAAATACCATATACTATTTTTATGTATTTTGTTATTGAAAATGATTTTGATAATGGATTTATTATTTCAATAACTTGAAATGATATTTTTTTATTGCAATGTGGAAATTTTATCTTTCCTTTATGCTTATGTTATGTGTTATGATCATGTTATGGTTCTTGGGCATTATTTACATATATGGGTGGTTCCATGATAAACCAAGTGAGGGGGAGCATGAGATAGCTCTCCAATGCGTTGGGTAACATGATGTAGGTAAACGTGAATGTTTCTCCAAATATATTTAGAGAATATACTGTGATGGGTATTCCAAAGTAACTCCCTATGTAGTCGTGATAGCAAAAATATAAGTATGATATAGATTCCACAAGTCACCTTTATGATTTATGATTTCTATGTGTTATTCATAAAATATTATGATTTCAAGAGGTAAGTAAAAGAGTTCATGTTTTGTATGTATTTATGAACAAATGTTTTCTTTCTTTGTTTTATAACCCTTACTGAGCTTTTTATACTCATCCCAATATTTGAAATGTTTTCACATGACTTAAAGATAAATATGGTCAAGGATGGGATCAAGGAAAAGTCATGATGTCTAAAACCTGGAACTATACATAACTCTTTTTTTCAAGAGTTTTTATTTTATGGAAAAAATAGTAACTATGTAGAAGTGTCTACTTTGTAATCTTTTGAGATGTAATAGTTATGTCCTAATTCTCTAAAACTCCAAACCTGAAAAGATCCTCAATGTAAAATATTCGTTTAATTAAATATTATGTAATGTTTTAAGGCCGAGTCCATATAGTTGGTATCAGAGGTCGGTTAATATATCATTAAGAGTTAGGGTGTGGTTAAATTAATATCCATAATTTAATTTATGTTAATATTGAAATCATATAGAATTTACAGATTACCATGTTGCTTCGCCTAAGATATTTCTGTGTTCAGAATGGTTTTCCACAGAGGAAGCAGTGTAGCTATGATGGGACAACATTAGGAGGAAGATAACCTTTTGAATCAGCAACCTGAGATGGTCAGAATTGGAACTGAACAGTTTGTTGTAGTGATGGCATAGTTGACTCGGGCTATAAATGGTGGTGGTATCCATGTACGAGATCATCCAGATCAACCACAGAGTAACATGTCAGTAGTTGATCATTTCATGAGTCTACATCCCCCATCATTCAGGGGATCATTTGACTCTATTCTAGAAGAAGTGTGGATTAAAGCACTGGAAAAGATTTTTTCTCTCATGGGTTTTTCAGTATATCAAAAGGTTAGTGTCGTTGTTTACCGTTTTGAAGGTGAAGCTGATCAGTGGTGGTCTATGGTGAAAAATATCATGAATAATGAGGAGATTGATGCTCTTTATTGGGATGAATTCAACGGTATGTTTCTTAAGAAATATTTTCCTAAGGTGGTTTAGCTTAGGATAGAAGAAAATTCATGTAATTAAGGAAGGAGGATGAATTAGTGGCTACTTATGAAGAAACATTCACTCAACTATAAAGGTATGCTCCAAATTTCATAAGAGATCTTGATAGTAAAATAAACCATTTTTTACTCAGGATTAAAGCCAAAGTATAGAAGGGATTTATCTACTTTTTAGTTCAATAGCTATGAAAAACTTGTCCATTGTGCGGAGAATGTGGAAATGAGTTTGCTGATGATCATCTTTTTTTTAAAATTTAACAAAATAAGAGGTCAAGGAGGCAGGCGAAAGGGAAGAACTCTTCAAAAAATTCTAATGGTAAGAAACTTAAGTTTACAGTTTGTGAAAATTGCAGCAAAAATCATGTTGGGGAATGTCTTTTGAATTCTAGTATGTTCTACCAATGTGGTAAAATGAAACATAAGACTCGTAATTGCACTGAAAAATATCAGGGCAACGGTAATAAAAAATATGATTTACGGTCAGTAAAATTTTTTAAGTGCAATGAAATGGGTCATTATGAAAATGAGGGTCCAACAAAGAACTCAACTGAAGGAAAGAATCCAAACTACAAGAAAAAAGGGTTGGTGAAATCCTTTTCAACTAATTCAGCAGATGTTGGGCCATCAAATGAAGTTGAATCAGGTACACTGTTTGTTTGTTCTGATTATGCCAATGTGTTGTTTGATTTAGGGTCTACACACTCTTTCATTTCTGATAAGTTTTCCAGTAAATTGGGAATTCTATATCAAGATATGAATAAAGAACATACGATAAAAACACATAGAGGAAATGTTGAGAAAAAAAAAAGAAAACATAAGAACATTCATGTCCTTGTGTGCATAAAGAATCAACTTTAAAACCTTATTGTTTTGCCTCTAGTAGAGTTTGATGTTATTTTGGGTATGGATTGGATTTCTATTTATCATGCTATGATTGACAGCATAGCATAAAAGGTTTATTTTCAGAATTATTTTCAGATTGTATACAAGAATGAACGCTTTCTTTTGATAACATATCAGGAAGCTGGAAAACTAGTTAAAGTTATATAAAAATGTTACCTTACACATATTGTGGAAAACAAAGGAACTGTTCAGATTAATGATGTGCCAGTGTTAAACGAGTACCTTGATGTTTTTTTGAAAGGACTTGGATGTGTCCTTATTTAGAATGATCAGGTAATTTCTTATGCTTCACATCAGTTGAAACCTCATGAGTTAAATTACCCTATACATGATTTGGAATTAGCTGGTGTTGTTTTTGCTTTAAAAATTTGGAGGCATCATTTGTATGGAGTAAAATTTGAAATATATACCACCCACAAAAGATTAAAGTATATATTCACTAAAAAATAATTGAACATGAGATAGAGGAGATGGCTAGAATTAATCAAGGATTATGATTTCACGATCCATTACCATCCAAGAAATGAAAATAATGTGGCTGATGCTTTGAGTTGGAAAATTAATGCTTCATTAACCATGATATGTTTTGAACAAGATCCTATGGTTTTTGATTTGATAAACTTTGTCATAGAAGTAGTTGGTGCATAAAATTATTTTGTTTTGTATCAGGTGTCAGTGATATGATCCCTATCAGATAGAATTAAGCAAGCATATAAGGAAGACAGTGAGTTACAGAAAAATTTAGAGTTGGTTCAGAAGGGTAAGTTTCCTGAATTTAACAATGATAATGATTGTGTTTTGAAATTTGGAAATAGATTATGTGTGCCTTGTGATCCACAGTTGACTAATGATTTGTTATGTGAAGCTCAGTGTTCCCCGTTTTCAGTTCATCCTGGTAGTACTAAGACATACAAAGGTCTTCGAGAGTATTACTGTTGGGATGGAATGAAAAAAGATATTATTGATTTTACTATGAATTGTTTGACTTGTCAGTAGGTTAAAGCAGAGAAGCAGTTACTGAAAGGGATACTTTATCCTTTACCAGTTCCAGAGTGGAAATGGGATAATATATCCATGGACATCGTTGTGGGGTTACAAAATACATCTCGAGGTAATAATGCAATCTGGGTTATTATTGATCGATTGACTAAATCTTCTCATTCCCATCATATTCGAGATACATTGTCTCTAGATCAACATTCTCGGTTTTATATTAAAGAGATAGTCAGGTTTCATAGAGATACCCTCTCCATTATATTTGATCATGATCTCAGGTTTACTTCAAACTTTGGTAAAGACCTTCAGAAGTCATTGGATACTGAATTAAATTTTAGTACAGCTTTTCATCCACAATCAGATGTGAAATTAGAATGAACAATTCAAACATTGGAGGATATTTTATATGCTTTCTCGATGGATTATCAGGGATGTTGGGACCAACATCTTTCTTTGGTTGAATTTTTATAATAATAAGGTTTTTCATTCCAGTATACAGATGGCTCTATTTGAGTAATTATATGGAAAGCATTGTCAAACTCTAGTTTTTTGGGATGAAGTTGGTGAAAGGAAGCTTATGGGACCAGAATTGGTCGAAGAGATGGTAGAGAAAGTTCATTTGATTTATAAGCACATGAGAACAACTCAAAGAAGACAGAAAAGTTATGCAGATAACCGGAGGAAGGATCTTTTTTGAGGTAGGTGATCATGTCTTTCTCAAAGTTTCTCCATGGAAAAGTGTGATGTGTTTTGGTAAGAAGAGAAAGTTGAGTCTGAGGTTCATTAGACCTTAGGAAATTCTGGAGAAAGTTGGATCAGTTGCATACAGAGTGTCTTTACCTCCATGTTAATCCTAGGTACACAAGGTTTTTCATGTTTTGATGATGACAAATTATATACCAGATCCATCTCATGTTTTAATCCCAGAGGTAGTTTAGTTGGAAGAGAATATTTCTTATGAAGAAAAACTAGTCCATATTCATGACCATAGATAGAAAGTGTTGCAGAATAAGGTAATTGACCAGGTAAAGTTTTTTTGAAAAAACCATATGGTTGAAGAATAAATGAGGGAATTTGAAAATGCTATGAGGGATAAATACCCCCACTTATTTTGATAAGTAAAATTGTGAGGACGCAATTTCCAAAAGGGGGGAAGGATGTAACATCCTATGTATATAAAGAATAATACATATTTCATATTTATTAATATTTTTGAATTAAATATTAATTTTACTTTAAAGGGGTTTCTATGTTTGATAGCGTACCTGATAAGCAACAATGGGTTTATTTGAAATGTTACGTTGCACACAAATAATATAATATTATTATTTTAAATGGTAGTTAACTCCTAGAAGTTGTATTGGAGATAATGAAAAAAACTAACTAAAATATGATTATACATGTTTGTTAAATGTATTTACATTTATCCGATAAAAATTTATAGGCTTAAAATATGAATGAATCTAATTTTAAGCATAATTTACATTAAAAGGTTGATTTACCACCTTTTAATGGAGAACCCTCTTTAAATATAGTTTTAGTCACTTTAATAAATTCTATTTTACCAAATAAAATCCTTCTTTAGAATGGGGACATCAAAAATTACTTTGTGTAATTTTTTTTTGAATTTTTTCGATAAAGATCATTTTTAATGAATAGTGAAAATATAGTATTTTAATTCAAAATTACATTTTAATATAATTTATTTATATGGTTATATTATCTTTTTAATTGGTTTTAATGTGTAATTATAATATATTTTTACCATTTAACCCAATGTTGTTCATTGGAATTAATTTCACTTTGAAAGTGGACATAAACAAGTGTCAATCTTTTGATAGTTATTGTTTCTTAAAAACAAGCTATTTGTTTTAACAACAGAAATTAATTTTAAAATAATTAATACCACTTATATGTTTTGGATTTATCAAAATAGACTACATTTTTGAATTCTGAATATCAAATACAAATTAGGCTGAATTTTTGGTATTTTTCTGAAAAACATCAATTTTTGATGAAGAGTGAAACGACTTAGTAGTAGTTAAAAAAACTGAATTTTTCATTTAAATGAAATTTTAATATTTCTGTGAATTGAATTTCAAAAATTTGTCAGACATGGTTGTTTTTTAGTAAGTAAAATTTTGTTCAATAAGATGAAAATAATTTTTGGTGAATAGTAACTTTTGACTTTTATTTTCCACGGTTAAATGTAAATAGGGTAATTCAATCTAAAATGAATATTTTAATAATTCAAAATTACCTTAAAAATTTTCCTAACCTTATTAGATGTTTAATGGCCGACCATGTGCATCCTTGGGTCTATTTTGGGATCCCATGGAGCCACTTATGAATGATAATGACACTTTAGATTAATTAATTTAATGTAAAGGAAAAAATGACATCATCAAAAATCTTTTAGTATCATCAAAACTCTACCCAATTAAGCTCCCTACATCCCTATACATCTCCTAGAAGCCTTAAATTGGGAATAAGTCACTTAAAGAAGTCCTTTGGTTCAAACCAAAGGGAGTTACCCAAATTAAAGGTAACGGTTTCTCTTAAATTGTTTTCTTTTATTTTACTTCTCCAACCCCTAAAATATTTTTATTCCTTTATTTTGTAACAAAACCAGTATCCTCAATATACTAGTATTTTTTTATGAGAATTATTCTAACTACACTTTCACACACCTCCATCTAATGGGTTAAAAATATAATGTTTCTGTGGATGGAAAACTAACGCCTCACGAAACGATGATTATTCAAATATCTCCAACCGCCTCTCATAGTGGCCATTATGATGGCACATAATTTATATATGATATATATTATATTTATTTTTTCTTTATTCTACTGTATTTTTTCATTTATAGAAATACTTTATGGTTTCCATAGTGGGTAAATACGATAATCTCATTAGAGGAAGTGCGGACTACCACCCCCTCAAAGTGATATGACTCGTTAATGCCTTATGTGGAACGTATAAAGGATGGAGTTAATAATATTATATATAATATTATACTGGAATTATAATATAACTATTTATCATTATTTTTTTAATTCCATTAAAATAATAAATAGAAATGGAAGTAGCGTTCATGCGTACGTACGGCTTACTCTCCATGAACGGTGCATTTCATTTCTTACCTCTAAATGTTATGTACTATTATAAATATATATATATACTAGATATATATGATATATATGATATATAAATAATGAATTTAATTATGGATATAATGGACTATTGACCACAAGGACAACTTGTAAATATAAGGTGTTCATTTTTTACTCAAGTACCAAATATCGACAAAATGAACGTTATTACCGTAAATGATTACATAATGTTTATAACATGGTAATAAGTGATATAAAAGGAATAAAAAACATTAAAAAGGTTCTTAAGCAAGTATAAATTAACTTTATTTTATTATTCATGAGATTAAAGAACGATTGAGTCAAGTCGGACACGAGGTAAGGGATTTTCTTATCTCACTTTTAATTCCATGAGATTTCCATTGTTCGCCACTTATTCATGGAATGTGGTGTTTGTGTACTTCCATTTGATATATATTATCATGATTATCATTATTTTCATGGTATTCTGTGATTAATTAGGTGGTTATAAACTTTTGGTCATAAGACTCAGTTGATTACAACGTGGTAAAGGGTTTCATCTCGCTTTTATTCCTGTGAGATTCATGCCATAATTCCCACTATTTACTTTTGTGTGGTGTATGTACTGCCCATGATTTTACTCCTTGTGTAATATAATTTCATTTATGAGTATTTAAATCTTCATTTTATGATCCTTATTTCATGTGGCGTATGTTTTGTAAGCTACCAAATCGGTAAGGTAACCTTTCACCCTCCTCTTTTTAAAAGACTTCTTTTTGTTATGTCTTTTAATTTACATCATATTATGTTGGGATATGTTATTATATATCCTTATTGATGTAAAATTTATGTCCAAGTGATGGTATACCCTTTTTATCTCATCAGATCATTTTCTGAATTTTAAAGTGACGTCGTTCGGCTGTCAAATTTTTTCAAGGGAACTTCTTAACACAATTTCAATTCTTTAGGTTCAACTTCTACTTCTTGAATATGTCATCCTATGAATATGTGTGAATGACCTATGATTTTTTGACAATTAATATATACTTATATTGGGTGTATTTATATTTGTCACACATAATTATGTGATTGATTTATCCTTAATTTAAGGATACCATCTTTATAAGGGATTTCATCCCAATTTACATTTCCACTAAGACTTAATTGTTCTTATGCATCAATTCACTATTATATGGTGTATATACTATCCTTTGAATTATTATATCATGAATCCATTTATTCTCATGATATTATAAAGTTCTGATTAAATTTTATTCTTCAATTATTTTTATTCAAGTGTCTCCCTTTTTGTTAAAAAACTCTTTAACTAAAATATCATTTTAAATGTTTTAAAAATTTATTCTTCTAAATATTTCTCATTAATGTCCTTGTTTTCAAAATGGGTTTTAGTATTTATTTATATGGAAATTAATTTTTCCAAATGATAATTCATTTAAAATCTTCAAAGTGGTATGGGACACTTTGATTCAAAAATCACTTTTTAAATGGTTTTGAAAATGATTTCATTAAACATTGTTTATTTCCATATCTTGATTTGATATATTGGAATGTGGAAATGTTATATTTCCTTTATACTTGTTCTATATGATTATGTTATGGTTATTGTTCATTTTTTACGTATACGGGTAGTTCCGTGATAAACCTAGGGCGGGTGAGCTCAAGATAGATCTCCAATGCATTGGGTAACATGACGGAGGTAAATGTGATATTTCTCCTAAGAGATTTAGGGAATATACTGTTATGGGTATTCCAAGTGTAACTCCCTATATATCTGTGATATCTACAATGTAAGTTTGACATGCATTCCATAAGTAACCTTTATGATTTATGATTTGTGTGTGTTATTCATAAATCTTATGATTTCGTAAGGTATGTTATTATTGAAAAGTATGGATTCACTGATTTGTATTTATTGATGGGATAATGTTTTCTTTCCTTATTTTATAACCCTTAATGATCTTTTTATGCTCATCCCAAGTTTTGAAATGTTTTCATAGGACTTAAATATGAATAGGGTAAGGATGGGATCAAGGAAAAGTCATGCTCTCTAAAACCTAGAACTAGACATGACTCTTTTTTTCAAGAGTTTTTATTTTATGGAAAAAAATGGATACTGGGTAGAATTGTCTACATATAATATTCATGTTTTTATGTAAATGTAATGTCCTAATTCTCTAAAACTCTAAACCTGAAAATATCCTCAATGTTAATTATTCATTTAATTCCATATTATGTTTCAGTTCGGGTCCTTATAGTTGGTATCAGAGGTTGGTTTAGACAACTTTAGGGATTAGGAGTTTTCGTTAGACACATGGTTAGTCCCTATGTCTATTATTTCAGTTAAATCCTTGTTTTATAACTTTTTCAGATCAAGGAAAGTCAGTTACAAATGGAAGGAGGAGGATCTCAAACGAAATTCCTATCTCTTCCTAATTTCATGCTTGCAATAATTATTGCAAAGTCATGTTCGGATGATTGTGAAACTTTTTCTAGCATACAACTCACTTGCAAGCAGTTTTTTGAGATATCAAACACCTCCTCTATACCTCGTTAACATCATGGATCATGGGTTGTATTTAGACAAATCCCATTTTCACAATATTCTCATATTTTCAAGAAAGTTAAATATTATCAACGCATTTTCAAATATTTTACCTTATCACAATATTTTAAAGCATATTATGATTTTAAAAAAGGTGCTGAAGAAGGAGACCCTTGTGCAACCTATATATATTTTCTTTTACAATATAGTCTCTCAGCACATACCTATGGTATTTTAAAAAGACTATTAATTGAAAATTTCAATTCAAATTAGGTCCGACTATTTTATAGTAATCATGTTTTATCATATGTTTTGAAATTATATGTCATACATGATTATTTTCCAAAACTATTTTTCTGTGAACACCCATATGACCCATGTTGTAAAAGGTGTATTTGGATGGAGTAAGAAAATGATTTTGAAGGATATCTAAATCATTTTTGAGATGCATGGACCTTCTACCTACGTGAACAAGATGATGATGAAACCAAATGGTCACCATGATCAAGGTATGATGTTCTTCATTTTGGGGATCATTTTATTTTATCATATGGTGGTGAAATAAGACATCAAGAATTAAGATGTGGAGATCATAATAAATTTTTATTAAAATTAGAGGTATAAAGAAACCATTGAGGTTAAAACATGTTAGGGTTATTTTTGAGTTTTATAAAAAGGACAACCCATAGTATGGGTGACAACCTATCGAATCTGTCAAGGCTGCAAGAATCGAACCCACAACTGAAGGGCGACAAGGTTGCATCGCCTACCACTAGCCTACTTGAAGTCCCTAGTTAGTATGACTTATTATTTTAGTAAAATGTTTTTATGGAAAAATATTAAGTTAGTTTTTGGAAATTATGTTTTATCAAATGGATATACTTAGTATAGAAAAGTGATTTAGTGATTAAGTGATAAAGGTTGTTGTGGAAGACGTTCTCTCTTTTGAGGAAACACTATATGCCTAAGGAAGATAGAATAATAAGTATTTCAATTGAGGAATAATGGTTGAAATTATAGTTTGGATGAATCTATGTTTTTATTGTGGACATATGACGATTTGGTTTATTTATGAAAATGATTAACCTATCATGGAGAACATGTGATTTGGTTAATTACTTTTCAAAATGAGACTTTACGAGTAACTTTTGTTATTTGGAGATAAATGTTATCTTGGAAGACTATGTAATTAAATCCTTATGAGATTTGGGTTTCAATCTTAGTTTGGATCACTTTTGAAGAATTTTATGGAAAGTTGTTTTTTTTTAATGGTCTTTGTTGAACTTTGGGTTTTGTTTGAAAAAATTTGGAGATTAAAAGTAGTTTTTATTTTTTTTTAAAGATTATCCTTTTTGGGTATTATCTGATCTCACACTAACAATTTTTTTTAGTTGATGTCTAAAGACAAGGGAAATATATAGTTCTTCTTTTGTGAATTATGTGATTCTCAAGAAGATGATTCTTGTGCTTTTTATGTGACCAAGTCTTTTTGAATGCTCTTTGTTTGGAGAAAAGATAATTTTTGGTAGAAACTTATTAAAGGATGAAACTCTACTTGAAGGTAAGTATATTTCCTTATGTTATTATTCTATGTAGTAAATTAATTCCTCAAAATTATGAAAATGAATGTAAAACAAAAACGTTTTTGGTTTACGTTTCCTATTGGGTAATCAAAGACCGTTTAACAAATCATAAGTTCGTGATTTTCTGGTGATTAACTTTCTCTTGATCATGTTTTCTATCGCTCTCCATCATAAATTGATCATTTGTTCTGTCTTCTATATCCATGTTTTCCTACATGGAATCCTAGTACGGGTTATCTCAAGTGACCATTTTTCTTTTCTTTCTTTCTTTTAAAGTGATATATTTATTGACTCTTTTTCGATTTGGTACTTTTAATGAAGTTTCCAAGCCCAGTTTTAAAATTGTGAGGATGCAATTCCCAAAAGGGGGGAAGGATGTAACATCCCAAGTAAATAAATAATAATACATATTTCATATTTATTAATATTTTTTAATTAAATATTAATTTTAATTTAAAGGGGTTTCTATGTACAATAACATACCCGATACACAACAATGGGTTTCTTTGAAATCTTGCATTGCACACTAATAATATAATATTATTATTTTAAATGGTAGTTAAATCCTAGATTTTGTATTGGTGGGAATGAAAAAAACTAACTAAAATATGATTATACATATTTGTTAAATGTATTTACATTTATCCAATAAAAGTTAGAGGCTTAAAATGTGAATGAATCTAATTTTAAGCATAATTTACATTAAAAGGCCGATTTACTGCATTTTAATGGCGAACCCTCTTTAAAAATAATTTTGGTCACTTTAATACATTATATTTGACCAAATAAAATCCTTCTTTAGAATGGGGACATCAAAATTTTCTATGTGTAAATTTTTGGAATTTCTCCGATAAAGTTCATTTTTATTGAATAGTGAAAATATTGTATTTTAATTCAAAACCATGTTTTAATATAAATTATTTATATGGTTATATTATCTTTTTAATTAGTTTTAAAGTATAATTAGAATATATTTTTACCATTTAATCCAATTTTGGTCATTGAAAGTAAGTTCACTTTGAAATTGAACATAAATAAGTGTCAATCTTTTGATAGTTATTGTTTCTTAAAAACACTTTATTTGTTTTAACAATAGATTTTAATTTTAAATTAATTAATGAAAATTCTATGTATAGAATTTGGTGAAATAGAAATATTTTTTGAATTTGGAATATCAAATAAATCTTAGGCTTAATTTTTGATATTTTTCTGAAAAACTTCAATTTTTGATGAATAGTGAAACCACTTAGTAGTAGTTAAAAAATTGAATTTTTCATTTAAATGAAATTTTACCACTTCTGTGAATTGAATTTCAAAAATCCGAAATATATGGTTGTTATTAGTTAGTAAAATGTGGTTTAATAAGATGAAATTAATTTTTGGTGAATAGTACCTTTTGACTTTTATTTACCGCGGTTAAAGGTAAATAAGGTAATTCAAGGTAAAAAGAATATTATAATAATTCAAAATTACTTTAAAACTTGTCCAAACCTTATTTTTAGATTCATTTACAACCATGGGAATATTTGGGTCGATTTTGGGACCCCATTGAGCCACTTGGGAGTGATAATGACAATTTAGATTAATTAATTTAAAGTAAAGAAAAAAATGACATAAACAAATATCTATTTGTAAATTAATTTTTAAATGGTGTTATATAAGTTATTTTTTCAACTATAAATATTCATTGTAAATATAAAAAGATTTCATAAATCATGGTTTTTTTATAATTTTTAGACAACAAATAAATTAAATTATTTATGACATAATAATAATGCAGTGTTTACCTCATTAATAAATCATTAAAATAAATAAGATTATAATGATGAAAATATTATCCAAAACATGTCCAATTAGTATTTTATGATTTTATTTCGAATATGAGTCATCGTATCTTCGACTTTAATGATTTTTGGACATTTTTAAACTGAATATATGTTTATAATAAAATAATTTTTTCACACTTTCCTAAAGATCCCCTCCTCCCCCTTATAAAAAGAGACCACTTCTAACCAATTCCTCACACCTCTCAAGCCTTTTGGCTCATCCAAACTCTTCCCAATTAAACTCCCTACATCCCTATCCTAATCCTAGAAGCCTTACCTTAGGCATAAGGCACCTCAAGAAGTCCTTTGTTTCAAACCAAAGGGAGTTACCCAAATTAAAGGTAACAGTTTCTCTTAAATTGTTTTCTTTTATTTTACTTCTACAACCCCTAAACTCTTTTTATTCCTTTCTTTTCTAACAACACCAGTATCCTAAATATACTAGTATGTTGTTATGATAATGACTCTAACTACACTTTCACACACATCCATATAATGGGTGAAGAACATAATGTTTCTGTGGATGGCAAACTAACGCCTCACGAAACGATGATTGTTCAAATATCTCCAATCTCCTCTAATGGTTGCCATTATGATGGAACAGAATTTATATATGATATATATTATGTTTATTTTTCTTTATTCATCTGTATTTTTCAATTTATATAAATAATTTATGGTTTCCATAGTGGGTAAATACGATAATCTCATTAGAGGAAGTGTGGACAACCGCCCCCTCAAAGTGATATGACTCGTTAATGACTTATATGGGACATATAAAGTATGGAGTTAATAATATTGTATATGATATTATACTATAATTATAATATAACTATGTATCATTATTTTTTTAATTCCATTAAAATAAGAAATAGAAATGGCAGTAGCGTTCATATGTACGTACAACTTACCATCTCCATGAACTGTGCATTTCATTTCTTACCTCTAAATGTTATGTACTATTATAAATATATATATATACTGGATATATATGATATATATGATATCTAAATAATTAATTTCATTCTGGATATAATATATTATTGACCACATGGACAACTTGTAAATATAAGGTGTTCATTTTTGACTCAAGTGCCAAATATCGACAAAATGAACGTTATTAACTTAAATGATTACATAATGTTTATAACATGGTAATAAGTGATATAAAAGGAATAATAAACTTTAAAAAGGTTCTTAATAAAGTATAAATTAACTTTAGTTTATTATTCAGGAGATTAAAGATCGATCGAGCCAAGTCGGACACGGGGTAAGGGATTTTCTTATCTCACTTTTAATTCCGTGAGATTTCCATTGTTTGCCACTTATTCATTCCATGTGGTGTATTTTGTACTGATATTTGATATATATTATCATTATTCTCATTATATTCATGGTATTCTGTGATTAATTTGGTGGTTATTAACTTTTGGACATACGACTCAGTTGATTACAACGTCGTAAAGGGTTTCATCTCACTTTTATTCCCGTGAGATTCATGCCATATTTGCCACTATTTTCTTTTGTGTTGTGTATGTACTACCCATTATTGTACTCCTTTTTTAATATACATTAATTTAAAAGTATTTACATATTCATTTTATGATACTTCTTTCATGTGGCGTATGTTTTGTAAGCTACCAAATCGGTATGGGAACCTTTCATCCTCCTTTTTTTAAAAGACTTTTTTGTTATGTCTTTTAATTTACATATTATTATGTTGGGATATGTTCTTATATATCCTTATTGATGTAAAATTTATGTCCAAGTTATGAGATACATTTTTATCTCATCAACTCATTTTCTTAATTTTAAAGTGATGTTGTTAGGCTATCAAATTTTTACAAGGCAACTTCTTAATCCAATTTCAATTCTTTAAGTTCAACTTGTACTTCTTGAATATGTCATCCTATGAATATGTTTGAATGAACTATGATTGTTTTACACTTAATATCCACTTATATTTGGTGTATTTATATTTTCACACATAATTATGTGATTGATTTATCCTTAATTTAAGGATACCATCTTTATAAGGTATTTCATCCCAATTTAAATTTCCTCTGAGACTTCTTTGTTGTTATGCACCAATTCACTTTTATATGGTGTATATACTATCCTTTGAAATATTATATCATGAATCCATTTATTCTCATGATATTATAAAGTTCTTATTAAAATATATTCTTAAATTATTTGTATTCAAGCATCTCTCTTTTTGATAAAAAAAACTCTTTAACTAAAATATCGTTTTAAATGTTTTAAAGATTTATTCTTATAAATATTTCTCATTAATGTACATGCTTTCAAAATAGGTTTTAGGATTTATTTATATATACATTAATGTTTTCAAATGATAATTCATTTAAAATCTTCAAAGTGGTATGGGACACCTTGATTCAAAAATCTATTTTTAAATGGTTTTGAAAATGATTTGATAAAACATTGTTTATTTCAATATCTTGATTTGATATATTGGAATGTGGAAATTTTATATTTCCTTTATACATGTGTTATATGATTATGTTATGGTTATTAGGCATTGTTTACATATACGTGTGGTTCTGTGATAAACCTAGGGCGGGTGATCCCAAGATAGCTCTCCAATTCATTGGGTAACATGACGGAGGTAAACGTGATGTTTCTCCTAAGAGATTTAGGGAATATACTGTGATGGGTATTCCAAGTGTAACTATCTATGTAGTTGTGATATATACAATGTAATTTTTACATGGATGCCATAAGTAACCTTTATGATTTATGATTTGTGTGTGTTATTCATAAATCTTATTATTTCATAAGGTATGTTATGATTGAAAAGTATGGTTTCACTGATTTGTATTTATTGATGGGATAATGTTTTCCTTCCTTATTTTATAATCCTTACTGAGATTTTATGATCATCCCAAGTTTTGAAATGTTTTCACAGGACTTAAAGATGAATAGGGTCAAGTATTAGATCAAGGAAAAGTTATGTTGTCTAAAACCTGGAACTAGACATGACTCTTTTTTTCAAGAGTTTATTTTATGGAAAAAAAATGGATACTGGGTAGAATTGTCTACATGTAATATTCATGTTGTTATGTAAATGTAATGTTTTAATTCTCTAAAACTCTAAACCCGAAAAGATCCTCAATGTGAATTATTAATTTAATTCAATATTATGTTTAAGGTTGGTTCCTTATAATTACAGAATGAATAAAACCATGGATAGTACATATTCCACACAAAAGGAAATAGTGGCCAATATAGCATGAATCTCACATGAATAAAAAGTGAGATGAAAAACCCTTACTTCGTTGTAATCAATCGAGTCATATGACCAAAAGTTAATAACCACCAAATGAATAAACGAATACCATGAATATAAATATAATCATAATAATATATATCAAATGGAAGTACACAATACACCACATGCAATAAATAAGTGGCGAACAATGGAAATCTCACAGAATTAAAAGTGAGATAAGAAAGCTCTTACCTCAAGTCCAACTTGTCTTGTATGTTCCTTGTTCTTCCTGAATAAGAAACTTAAGTTAATTTCTACTTGATTAAGAAAATTTTTAAATTTATTATTACTTTAATATCACTTATTACCTTTCTATAAAAATTAGTTAATTATTTGAGTTCATATTGAATATTTTATCGATGTTCTGAACTTGAGTCAAAAATGAACTTGTTATAATTACAATTTTTCCATGTGGTAAAAATACCATTATCTCCAGAATGATATAAATGATTTATATATCATATATATATTATATATCCAGTATATATATGTATTTATAACTGTACCTAACATTTGGAGATAAGAAATGAAATGCACCGTTCATGGAGACGGTAAGTTGTATGTACGCATGAACACTACTTTCATTTATATTTTGTATTTTACTGGAATTAAAACATAATTATACATAGGTATATTTTAATTCTAGTATAATATCATATATAATATCATTAACTCCATACTTTATATTTCTCACACAATTCATTAACAAGTCATATCACTTCGAGGGGGCGGTAGTCCGCACTTCCTCAAATTAAATTATCCCATTTTACCCATAATGGAAACCTTAAAGGTATGATTTAAATGGAAAATACATAATAAAAAAGAAAACATAAACATAATATATATCATATATAAATACAGTGTCATCTTAATGGCCATCATGAGAGGCGGTAGGAGATAATCGAACAATCAGCGTTTCGTGAGGCATTAGTTTTCCAACCACAGAAACAGTATGTTCTTCACCCATTAGATGGAGGTGTGTGTAAGTGTAGTTCGAATACTTATCATAAAAACTTCCTAGTATATTGAGGATACTTGTGTTGTTATAAATTAAGGTAATAAAAAGAGTTTGGGGGGTTTTAGACGTAAAATAAAACAAAAGAATTTAAGAGAAACTGTTACCTTTAATTTGGGTAACTTCCTTTGGTTTGAGCCAAAAGGACTTCTTGAAATAAATTATGCCTAAGGTAAGGCTTATAGGTGTAATAGAGGTATCTTGAGAGATTATTTGGGTAGGGTTTGGATGAGACAAGGGGCTTGAGAGGTGTGTGGAATGAGTTAGAAGTGGTGTCCTTTTATAAGAAGGAGGAGGAGCTCTTTAAGAAACTTTGAAAACATTATTTTATTATATAGTGATATTCAGTTTCTAAAGGTCCAAAACTAATTAAAGTCTAAGATAAGATGAATCATGGTGGAAATAAAATCATCCAATAATAATTGGAAAGGTTTTGGATATTGTTTTAATATTAATAATCTTATTTATTTAAATCATTTATTAATGAGGTAAATACTACATCATTATTGTGTCATAAATAATTTAATTTATATGATGTATAAAAATTATAAAAAAAATACAATAATTTATGAAATATTTTTATCTTTCCAATGAATATTTATAGTCTAAATTATGACTTACATAACCCCATGTAAAAATTTATTTACTAAAAGATATTTGTTTATGTCATTTTTTCCTTTAAGTTAATTAAAATAAAGTGTCATTATCATTCATAAGTGGCTCCATGGCATCCCAAAATCGACCCAGAAATTCCCATGGTCAGTCGTTACTCATCCAATAAGGTTATTACAATTGTTAAGGTAATTTTTTATTATTATAATATTCTTTTTACCTTGAATTTCCCTATTTAATTTTAACCGTGGTAAATAAAAGTCAAAAGTTACTATTCGCCAAAAATTATTTTCATCTTATTGAACCACATTTTACTTACTAATAATAACCATGTATCTCAGATTTTTGAAATTCAATTCACAGAAGTGGTAAAATTTCATTTAAATGAAAAAGTCGGATTTTTAACTACTACTTAGTGGTTTCACTATTCATCAAAAATTGAAGTTTTTCAGAAAAATACCAAAAAATCAACATAAGCTATATTTAATATTAAAAATTAAAAAATTATATCTATTTTACCAAATTAAAAACATAGAAGTTAGATTAATTAATTTAAAATTAATTCCCGTTGTCAAAACAAACAGCGTGTTTTTAAGAAACAATAACTATCACAAGATTGACACTTGTTTATGTTTAATTTCAAAGTTAAATTAAATTCCAATGACAAAAAATGTATTAAAGGGTAAAAATATAATCTAATTACACTTCCAAACCAATTTAAAATATAATATAACCATATAAATAAATTATATTAAAAGGCAGTTTTGAATTAATATACAGTATTTCCCACTATTCATAAAAAATGAATATTATTAGAAAAATACCAAAATTTCATCCAAAGTAAATTTTGATGTCCCGATTCTAAAGAAGAATTTTATTTTGTCAAATTGAATATGTAAAAGGGTCAAATATTATATTTAAAAATGGTTCTCCATTAAAATGTGGTAAAATTGAATTTTCTTGAAAAATACATTTTTTATCTGAAAAATTGAATTTGTTCTTATAATATGTATAATAAAAACATAATACATAAGTTAAAATTATATGGAGTATATAAAATTCAAAATCCAGTTAATACTATTCATAACCTCTTTTGAACAGCTAGTTTGGTAAGTCGTGGTGCGCTCGAACTCGGTGTTGCTTGTAGCGCAAGCTATTGAATTTAAAGAAAATAACTTACTATGAAATCTTAGGGTGTTACATTCTCCCATCCTTCAATAAATTGCGTCCTCAAAATTTAAAATTTTTCATTAAAAATAAAAGGTTAAAAATAGAAAAACACCTTTGTGGAAAACCCACATCAGAAATTGGTTTAATAAAATTTAGTCTTAATAAGAGGGAAAGGGAGATGAAAAAGTCACCACTTAATTATGATCTCGGTTAGAAGAACATTGGTGGAAATTAGAGGCACATAATTGGAGGAAAAACGTAAATATTTATAGGGAGTGATTGAGGTCATCAATCACAAACAAGTGTAAAATTGAGGGCCTCAAAGCCATAAATCTATGATGATTTAAAATATCATTGGTTCAACAAAACATAAAGCTTTAGGATAACACATTTTTGTTTTTAAGATTCCTTCCCTAAAGTTTAATAATTAATTTATTCATAGAATAAGAAAATGAAAATATACTTGACTAGTAGAGTTTTATCCTTCATCTAATTCTTACCACAGACTCATCTTTCACTCCAAATGATGAGTATTAAAGGTGACTTGGTTACACTTGAAGTGCTAGAATCAACTTATAGAGAGTCACATAATACAAAATGGATGAACTATATATTTCCCTTTTCTTTAGAGATTAACCAAAACCAAAATGGTTAGTAAAAGATCAGATGGTCCCAAAAGGATAATACTTTAGAGAAAGAAATATTAATCTTAATTTCTAAAATTAAACCAACAATACCCAAAGTTCAATAAATACCATTCAATAAACAATTGTCTGTAAAATATTTCAATATAATCCAAACTATAATTGAAACCCAAAACTCAAAATAATTTTCTTACATAGTCTTCCATGTTAAATTGTATCTCCAAATAATATCGACTACTCTTAAAGTCACATACTTAAAATTAACTAACCTAATCACATATTCTCTATGATAGGTTAATAATTTCCATAATTAACCCAAATCACAATAAATCCACAATAAAAACATAGGTAAAAAACACCATTACTCTTCAAATGAAATCCTATAGTATTATATTTTCCTTAGTCATATAGTATTCCTAATAGAACAAACATCTTCCAAAAAGGCATTTATTACTTAATAACCAAATAATTTTCATATACTAAATATATCCATTTGATAAGACATAAGATCTCAAATCAACTTATTATTGATCAATAAAATCATTTAACTAAAAATAATTAGTCACACTAACCAGGGACTTCATGTAGTCCAGTGGTAGGTGATAAATTCCAATCGCACTATGGTTGTGGGTTCAATTCCCACAGCTTTTTCCAACGCGACAGGTTGTCACACGGTCTGTGTGTTGTCCTTTTTCAAAAACTATATAATTTTATAATATTCCCAAAAATGAGATAGATTCCTCAAAGTAACTATAACATAATTTCATCACAAATGTTATCTCATACCTCGTATTTTCATCCCAAAGTTTAATAACTTGTAATTTCCTCAAAATCAATGATCATATAAAACAAAATTTTTATTTATAACTATATCTACAAGAGAAAATATAATTATTCCTCAAATATCATTTTCACATGACAAACTACAGAGTTACAAATAAAAGAGAAAAGTCTTCCAAATTAATCCCATTAACAAAGATAACTAATACTTTTTAAACATTTTTCCATACATTTATTTTCAATTTGATTCTTCCTTGACCAAGAGGATATCCTATAGAATAGGGAATTCAATCGGGTAATGGCCAGGTCCCCTATATTTATGGAAAATGGCTGTAAATGGATTCTTGGGACCATTTTTATTTTCTTCCACAATACTCTTCATTTTTCCTCGGAAATTCATTACTTTATGTCCTTCATTCCCACACATAAATCATTTATTTATTCCATTAATACACCTTCCTAGGTGTCTCCTTCCACATTTCATGCATGATGGAAAATGCGATTTATTTTCTCTATGGTCTTCACTGCTGGAGATCTTATCATTCACCACTTTTCTCTTATTTTTTGAGTCCGGGATTTGGTTAATATATATGTTGTTTATCATATTTTTGGAAAACTGATTCGGCGTGAACACGATATCGTTTACACCTATCAACATTCCATTTTTTTCTCATTTCTACCATTGTACCCACCTTGTACATCATCTTCAATGTTACTATGACTTCCTTAAAATATATACATTGACTAACACAAGAAAGCATAGTGTGAGTCATAAAATCATTTATAGAATATCATAACACCATATTTTTAATCTAAAACACTTTAGGATTAACCAAGTTTATTTATTCCCATATTATATTAAAATCCTTCAAATCGTTTTGTAGAGAAAATGTGAATTATCCTAAGAATATCCCATGGGAGTGTCGTAACCAAGAGTGAAGCAAGGCCCGTTGTCATATACCAAGATACCCCGGGGTCAAGCCTGAAACTCCTTGTCGGAGTTTTCACTCCTAGGTACATTTGTGCCAGAGCCGCCTCTACCTGCTCGTATCCAGATAGGGATGTATTACTTGGAAAATACACAAAATATCTACATTACTAAAATTCTAGGAAGTTATTCTATACTAATCCTCAAAGTATATCTTAGGGTAATGTGATCTAATCAGAGTTTATCTAAATCTAGTTTCCAAGGTTTGTACTAAACTTCCTCTAATACCAACCATAACACCCCGACCCCAGAATCCAGGAGCCGGTGCATTATTTTAATACATTGGCATGATTACAAGGAATCAAGTCCTAAAGTACTGATTAGTTTAGTAGTCTTGGAAACAATATGCATACTTAAATTCAACATTACAACTTGAAAAGAAAAACAACACTAATTTGTTCCATTAGAAACATCCAAGCTTCCAAGATTATTCCTGCAAGTCACTCATAACTAAATTCTCCATATCTTGGGAAAATGAAACATGAGAAAGGGGTGATCTCAGATGATCAATAAGAGTAAGAAATACAGTGGAAAATAACATAAACATTAGGCATGGTGAATAATTGAAAACAAATGCCTTAACGAATATTAAACATGAGCACCTTATGGCAGGAATATGAGCTGAGTAAATAATTCCATAATAAAACATAGTCATGGGTGTTCTTACTAGTCTAATAACCACATTAAATATCAATAGTAATCTCATAATGATGGAATGCATAATGTCGAACATTCTGAAACATTTTTTCAAGGCCTCAACCAAGATGTCTAAAAATGATAAAGGCATCGGCCAAAACCATATATCAATAATTGGGAAAGGCCTCGGGCAATTCCAAGTCTAATTGTCTCATGAGACCTACCGATGCATAGAGGAGCTATATCGGGCTCCACCCGTCACTTACTAAGTCCAATTCATTCCTCATATGAAAGGATTGAAACATAATCGAGACATTCGTACTAAAACTAGCATATGAAATGTCAATAATTTAACCAAAAACCATGAATCGTATTAAAATAGCACATCCATAGTAAAACATAACTCATTAGATACAATATGGAATATTGTATTATAATAAATTAACCTCAATCAATAATAATGAAGGATATTTACATAGATGAAAATAATCATCAAAACTATTTGAGAGAAATATCCCCCTTTTTCTTGAAAACATTTAAAAGTCTCACTATTTCTCAAGAATTCGTTTAAAATAGATTTTTGAATCAAAGTTTTCCATAATAAATTAAAACTTTAAAAAGGAATTTTAATTTGAAAACATTAATGAGAAAGATTTAGAAGAATAAATCTTTAAAACATTTAAAATGATATTTTAGTTAGAGTTCCTAACCAAATGAGAGACGCTTGAATAAAAAAAATGAGATATTCAAAACTTTATAATATCATGGGAATAAAGGATATCATGATATGATATGTAAAATTAATGTATATACACCATATAAAATTGAATTGGTGCATAACAACAAAGAAGTCTCAATAGAATGTAAATTGAGATAAAGTCCCTTATAAAAACTGTATCCTTAGGTTAAGGATAAATCAATGAAATAATTATTTGTGAAAAATATAAATACACTCAATATGATTTGATATTTAGTGTAAATAAATCAGAGAACATTCACACATATTCTTGTAAAAACAACACCAATGACTTGGATGTTTAACTCAATGAATGGAAATTGAGTTAAGATTACTATTATCAAGTTCATATCGATGACTTGAGAAATTACCAATGGAGTGATTATGTGTATCAAGAGTATATACAAAAAAAGGGGAGTGTAAATTACTATATAAATAATAAATATTGATTCACCACATAATCTTGGAGTAAAATAATCAATGTAGTATGTGTAAATCCGAATGAGTGGAAATTGAAATTTGAAATTCCCTTACCGATTTGGTAACTTACGAAACATACACCCCATGAAAGAAGTATCATAAAATGATGATGAAAATAACCATAAATTAATTTATATTAGACAATTAATACAATAATGTAAAGTTCATACACCACACAAAAGGAAATAGTGGTCAATATAGCATGAATCTCACATGAATAAAAAGTGAGATGAAAACCCCTTATTTTGTTGTAATCAATCGAGTCGTATGACCAAAAGTTAATAACCACCAAATTAAACATAGAATACCATGAATATAAATATAATCATGATAATATATATCAAATGGAAGTACAAAATACACCACATGAAATAAATAAGTGGTGAACAATGGAAATCTCACAGAATTAAATGTGAGATAAGAAAGCCCTTACCTCAAGTCCGACTTGTCTTGTATGTTCCATGTTCTTCCTGAATAATAAACTTAAGTTAATTTCTACTTGATTAAGAAAATTTTAAAGTTTATTATTACTTTTATATCACTTATTTATTTTATATAACAATTAGTTAATTATTTGAGTTCATATTGAATATTTTATCGATGTTCGGAACTTGAGTCAAAAATGAACTTGTTATAATTACAATTTTTCCATGTGGTCAAAAGTCCATTATCTTCATAATGATATAAATGATTTAGATATAATATATATATATATATATATTATATCTAATATATATATGTATTTATAACATTACATAACATTTAGAGATAAGAAATGAAATGCACCGTTAATGGAGACGGTAAGTTGTACGTACGCATGAATGCTACTTTCATTTCTATTTTGTATTTTAATGGAATTTAAACATAATGATACATAGGTATATTATAATTCCAGTATAATATAATATATAATATCATTAAATCCATACTTTATACATCCCACAAAAGTCATTAATGAGTCATATCACTTTGAGGTGGCGGTAGTCCGCACTTCCTCAAATGAAATTATCGCGTTTACCCATAATGGAAACCTTAAAGGTATGATATAAATAGAAAATACAGAAGCACAGAGAAAACATAAACATAATATATATCATATATAAATACAATTATCTTAATTTTCACCATTAGAGGCGGTAGGAGATAATCGAACAATCATTGTTTCGTGAGGCGTTAGTTTGCCAACCATAGAAACAGTAAGTTATTCACCCATTAGATGGAAGTATGTGTAAGTTTAGTTTGAAAACTTCTCATAAAAACCTACTAGTATATTGAGGATACTTTGTTTTATAAATTAAAGTAATAAAAAGAGTTTGGGGGTTGGATAAGTAACATAAAACAAAATAATTTAAGAGAAACTGATACCTTTAATTTGGGTAACTTCATTTGGTTTGAACCAAAAGGACTTCTTGAAGTGACTTCTCCCTAAGTTAAGTCTTCTAGGTTTAATAGAAGGATCTTGAGAGCTTATTTGGGCAGGTTTTGGATGATACAAGGGGCTTGAGAGGTGTGTGGAATGGGTTATAAGTGGTGTCCATTTATAAGGGGGAGGAGGGGCTCTTTAGGAAAGTGTGAAAATATTATTTTATTATATAGTGATATTCGGTTTATAAAGGTCCAAAACTAATTAAAGTCGAAGATAAGATGACTCATGGTTGAAATCAAATCATCCAATAAGAATTTGGGAGGTTTTGGATATTGTTTTAATATTAATAATCTTATTTATTTAAATCATTTATTAATGAGGTAAATACTACATCATTATTGTGTCATAAATAATTTAATTTATTTGAGGTCTAAAAATTATAAAAAAAATACCATAATGTAGGAAATAATTTTATGTTTCCAATGAACATTTATAATCTAAATTATGACTTATATAACCTCATGTAAAAATTTATTTACTAAAAGATATTTGTTTATGTCATTTTTGCTTTTACTTTAAGTTAATTAAAATAAAGTGTCATTATCATTCATAAGTGGCTCTATGGGGTCCCAAAATTGACCCAAGGATGACCATGGTCGGAAATGACTCATCCAATAAGTTTAGGCCAAGTTTTAAGGTAATTTTTTATTATTATAATATTCTTTTTACCTTTAATTACCCTATTTACCTTTAGATGTGGTAAATAAATGTCAAAATTTACTATTCACCACAAATTATTTTCATCTTATTGAACCAAATTTTACTTACTAATAACAACCATGTATCTTTTATTTTTTAAATTCAATTCACATAAGCGGTAAAATTTCATTTAAATGAAAAAGTCGGATTTTTAACTACTACTTAGTGGTTTCACTATTCATCAAAAAAATGAAATTTTTCAGAAAAATACCAGAAATTCAACCTAATCTATATTTGATATTCCCAATTCAAAAATGATTTCTATTTTATCAAATTTAAAACATATAAGTTGGATTAATTAATTTAAAATTAATTCTCGTTGTCAAAACAAATAGCGTGTTTTTAAGAAACAATAACTATTAAAAGATTGACACATGTTTATGTATAATTTCAAAGTGAAATTAATTCCAATGACCAAAATTGTATTAAAGGGTAAAAATATAATATAATTACACTCCAAAACCAATTTAAAATATAATATAACCTTAAAAATAAATTAGATTAAAATGTGGTTTTGAATTAAAATACAGTATTTCTCACTATTCATAAAAAAATAGATATTATTAGAAAAATACAAAAATTTCATCCAAAGTAAATTTTTATGTCCAAATTCTAAAGAAGAATTTTATTTTGTCAAATTGAATATGTAAAAGGGTCAAATATTGGATTTAAAACGGGTTCACTATTAAAATGTGGTAAAATTGAATTTTTTTGAAAAATACATTTTTTATCTGAAAATTTAAATTTTCTCTTATAATTTGTCTAAGAAACACATAATATATAATTTAAAATTATATGAATTATATAAAATTAAAAATCCAGTTAATAATATTCATAACTGCTTTTGAACGGCTAGTTTGGTAAGTTGTGGTGCGATCGAACTCGGTGTTGCATGTAGCGCAAGCAATTGAATTTAAAGAAAATAACTTACTATGAAATCTTGGGGTGTTACATAAAATGAATCTAAATATACATCTTGGTATAATTTAGTCAAGTAATTTTTGTTTACATGACCTAGATGGTGATGCCATATTTTTATTTGGTATGGGTCATGTGAAGTAGTTTCTTTATCTATTTTCGTTACTTCATTCATGTAATTCAACACCTAAGTATAGTTATTTAAATGTTCATTTCCATAAAAATTCTATCTTTATAAAAAAAGAAACATTTTTTAAAAACTTGAAAATAAGACCATATGTATCAAGTATGGCTACATAAATAATGTTTTTGGTTACTAAAGGAACATAATAACAATAATTTAAAAACAAAATCATTCCAGTAGTCAATGTGAGGTGGCAGTCCCCAATAGCTAAAATAGAAAGTTTAGATTATTTGGATTCTTGTAGATATACATATCCTTGTTTAATCTTTCTTATTATAATTGGTTCATGAATTTGAATACATATGTGAGCACCAGAAGTTGTATCTAATACCCAATTTTTAAAAATAGATAAATTGAACTCGATAACAAACACACTTGAAGTTTACCCTTACTTATTGGGTTGGGTGTAGTTTTTCTTATAGTGGTCCTTATTTCCACATGAGAGACAAAAAAAATCCCATTCCCTTGCTTTCCCCTTGATCTTTCTCTTCTTAGAAGGGTGTGAAGAATCTTTGGGCTTAGAGGTATTTTATTTACCTTTCCGTTTATCCACCATAACGACCAAAGGATTTTCATTCTTCGTCTCTTTATCTACATAGTGATGAAGAGTGAGAACATAAGGCATAGACTTATCAATGTTCATATTAAAATTTACAAAAAAATATAGAGAAGATATGAGAGAGTGATTTCCAATTGATATTAATGTCATGTTCTTCGAGGAGTTTAAACCTTATAACCTTTAAGCGATCATTATAGCCAATGAGATTGACTATGTGAGGCCCAACTGGGGAACCCTATCCAAGCTTTCTCTAAAAGAGTGATTTTGAAATCTCAAACTGTTTCTATCTAACTCTCTCCTGGTAAAGATCATGGAGGTGCTCAAACATGCTATACACATCAATGTTTTCATCAGAATTTATGAGTTAACTACACATAGATGAAAAAATTAGACATTGAATGTTGACCACATTTCTCAAAAAAAAATCATATATGAGGAACCATTCATCGACCGCCTCTTGTGAAGGTGGATCAGGAAGTGAGGATTTTAGTACTTAATATTTTTGTTTATGGCATAAAACAACCCGAAAGTGTCTAAACCACTCCTAGAAGTTACTACCAATAATAATATTGTCTTTCTCTAGTATATATTTAAGGGATAGTGTGGATGATGAACTTTCAATTTTATTCTATAATTAAAATAGTATATTATTAGTACTTTTCTTGATTATAAATTTTGTAATAAATAATAATTTAATTGATTTTTTAAATATCTCACTATTTTATCATGTATAGCCCTCATCATTTAACTTGGAATGTCTAATTGTTAGTACTTTCTAGTGGTAAGGATCCATATGTCCCTCACATAACCCCAATGAGGTTTGGTCAAGCTACTTGAAGGAATTTAGGTAGGTATGTATTTTCCAATTGTGGGATTACATCCTTGAACTATTGAGAGGACTTCCCTATCCTCAAATCCTAACTTGAATTTCCTTAACACTCACCTCCAAGTTACATCAAGTCTAGCGATGGATACTTATCTTTATATAAGATGGTTAAGTCAACCCATAACCTTCATAAAAACTCCACATTAAAAGTAAGTGTCACAATGAGGGTTGGTCAAAAATTGATTTCTAAGGATTTTATTCCAAATAAAGTGATATAAGGAAAATTTAATCTTAATATATATATATGAGGTATTTTAATTTATTATGTATAACACTTAATATTTTTTTTATCCTTTACATGTATTGTTAATATTATGTGGGTGTTAATTAATTAATTAACCATGTTGGATAAAACATTTACTCATAATCCATTTATATAAATTTTGTCTTCACACATTAATTCATTCATTTATGTGATCATGGTCTTGCATACATAAAATTAGATAATGTATAGATAGAAATAAGTAAGTAATTAGATGACCCATTATGGTTGATTTAATGAGTGGACATTAAATCAACTTGTGACCTAGAGGAAATAAATCTAGTTACTGGTCTTGGAATGAGTTACAACATTCCCTACTAAAAAACTAGGTTTATCCAGTACTAAGATTTATTAATGCTTGATAAAAGCACTAATAAAGTCCCCCTTTATTAGTGCTAGTAAAAATTCTAATAAAGGGGTCTTTATTAGCACCAGTTCTAATAAACAAAGTGCTGATAAAGAGTCACTTTATCAGCACTAATAAAAAATCACTAATAAAGGAGACTCTTTATCAGTGATAGTAAAAAAGCGCTGATAGAGGGAATATTTTATAAAAAATCATTAAAATAATATATTAATATATAGAAATATATTTATATTGATATAAATATAATATAATTTTTAAAATATGATTTAGATAAGGCTAAATGCACATTCACACTTAATATATAAGATATTTAGTGAAAATAGATTATAAAATAAATAAAAAAATATTATTAATTACTAATTTTCTAATTATTATCAAGTAATTTTCATTTAATAACAATTGGATGATATAGAAATTAAATGAATTAATAAACAGGGTAAGATAAGTTGAAAACATGACTCCAACTTTAAACGGCCATAAATTTTAATTCGATTGTCTATTTGGTCTCTACCACATATAAAATCAAAGCCTGTGAGGAAATATATGGCCTAGCGACCAAGGAAATCCCCTTTCACATTTTTTTTAGGCCAAAAATCTCCATAAGTCCTCCAAAATTGATTTTCTAGTCGGGGAATCCCAATTTTTTAACATTTGATGGAATTTAATCACCATTTAAGGGGGTCTTGTTGTCTTTTTTGGTGGTGAATATATTTATTTTCAAGTCTTAAATTCATATAGATATCATGGTTTTGAAATTTTATCATTCTTTCTAATGTAGTTTTATTTATAATTAAATATATACAAATTTTATTATATATACTTATATTAAATCAATTGTATAAATACATATTTAAACATCTTTACATAAAAATGTATTTTTTAATATATAAAATAAATATTTCTTATTAATTTTATTTAAAATAAAAAATTATCCATTTTATTTACATTATAAAAATGTACTAATATGTATACATATACCTATAAAAGTAATGTTTATATATAAACATGTGTGTTTCAATAAACAAATATATATTTATATGTGTATTCTATTATATGTAAATAAAAACATATTATGTAAATATTTTTATGTGTATGTGAGAAATATAAATGTATACCTATGTGTGTTAATATTTGTGTGTGTGTGTGTGTATTATGCATATATATCATATATAAATGTATTTTTATAAATAAATCATTATCATTATCATTAAATATAGTATATAAATGTATTTTACAATAAATATTTATAATACATTATAAAAAAATTATATGTAAATATACGATTATAAGTGAATATATAAATATACATATATTGATTTATAAAATTTATATCTAAATATAACATATATATATATATAGAAAAAATCTAAAAATATATTTAAAGCAACATCTCTCCATTTTTTACATTATAAAAATTTATGAATATATATATATATATACTTATATGAATATATATATATATATATATAATGTTTATATATACATATATGTGTGTTTTAATAAATGAATATAAATTTAAATTATATTCTAGTATATGTAAATGAATATTAATATATAATATATTTAAATAAATATAAGTATATATACCACACACACACACACATATATTTTATTGATGTATTTAAAAAAATTATGTAAATATATGAATAAAAATATATATGTCAATATATATATATAAGTATATATATATATATATATAAACATAAATATCATAAAATAGATAATAAAACAACATGATGCAGTGTTAAAGGCGTTCAAGTTACAAAGGAGAGGTACATGAATCAAATCTAGGCACACACACAAGAGGCTGAAATTACATAAAGGGTTGATAAAAGGGGGGGAGTGCCCAGGAGATTGGATGAAAAATGCTGATAAAGGGGTGGGAAGTTCCAATAAATGGTGGAGTAAGGAGAGGTTCGAACAAAAATAATTTTTTCACATTTATCACCACTTAAAAATAAGCGTCGTTAAAGGGGGGCTTTAACAGTGCTAAAAAGTATTGATAAAGGACCCCTTTTTCAACACTATTAAAGGGTGACCTTATTAGTGCTTCTTTCAAGAAATATTAAATCCAACCCTTTGACATCGCTCATATTATCAGTGCTTCTATAGTGCTAATAAAACCCCTTTTCAAGTTTTGTTAAAGGCCAAATTTGTACTATTGATTCCAGTTGTGTAACACCTGAGTTGACATCATTATGGTTTTGTCTTGAATCACCTACACACGCCTTATAAAACTCCATTAATTACAAGTATTTATAACTCACATTCAGGTGAGGGGCACCAAAATATTGGTTGAAGTGGGATTACATAAATATCCTTTTATATGCAGGACTTACATAATAATGGAGGAAGTGATGGCTCAAAGACCATCAAATTTAATTTAATAAAAAATAATTACAAAACCATGCAATAAATTAAATTAAATTAATGTCAACAGGTACATTGGTCTTGATCTAGATCATAAATGGTCATAAATTCAAAGTATATGAAAAGTAAATGGATAACATTCATTTCTTTATCCATTCTTTATTATTAAGATAAACATTCTGGCATTAATTAATTAATTAATTAATCCAATTTCATTTTAATGATCATTTGAATCCTCTTGGAGATAACCATCGTCATTAATGAAAAATAAATGACATAACCAATAGTTGATGATTTATTACAATAAATTAATTAAGCATTTAAAATTTTTTAAAACCCTCATTAAATTTTCAAACACTTAAAGTGTCAATCAAAGAAATAAGGTTTTAATGATGCAATTATCAATTTAATGTAATTTAATTCTTCTAGTAATTGGGAGAATACACAGTGTGTACTATCCAACTATATGTTGTGTACCTCAGTTTTCATGTATTTGGGTTACACAGATGGGGCTTTGACATGTTGACTCGGCAAGACTACATAGTGTGTGCATATCTACTACACACAGTGTATCCTCTTGTCGTGTGCCCGAGATACTCACCTGGGACTTTGGTGTGTATCTTGATGGGATCACACACCATGTATAGGCCAACTACACAATTTGTATCCCTTATTTCATATGTTTTTTGTTCTCACTTAATGAATTAGAATGTATTATAAACATGGGAAATGATGAACTACAGGTCGTGCACCAAATAGAATGGAGTATTTATGACATGTCATATACCCTGGGAAATTTATTGGTGCAGCGTACTAGGGTAAACGGTGTGTACTTCGGCTATATGCCATGTAAACCTATATTACTAGTAAAAAAATTAGTTGTTTATGATGGAATATTCAGTTTTTATTCATTTTTTCTTATACGTTTAAGAAAATGAAACACTGAACAAACATGATTTATATTTTAATAACATGTTAATTCAAAATGGGTTAAATAAAAAATAATATATAATGGAAATTCAACCATGATTGTTTATGTATCAATAATCAAATAGATAATTATAAATTTAAACATGACCACTTTGATACCACTTGTAGGGTCTAAGCATAGTAGAAGTGTATGGTGGTGGACAATATATTAAAATTTCTTTTAATATTGATTTTCCCGAAACCCCAAATGAGAATCTTTCACCTCAAATTTATAATTGATTTATTTAAAATCATAATAAATTAATACCTAATTTTATATTTCTTTCTTAGATATAGATTTCGATCATCCAAAAATACCCTTTCTGATTGACTTCATTACTCTATGAGTAACCAAGGATATAATCTATCTATCGGTGATCCACACATGCTTATTTGATCTTCGAGTAATGTTAATCAATCTCCGGGTGATAGTGCAATGAGTCGATTGTCTTGCGTTATTCTTGTTGATCACTCATATTTAAATCTTGAAGGGATCACTCTTATGTTTCTCATTATTGAGATGAAGAGAAAAATAAAAAGTCAAGGTAGAGTTTCATTGTGTGCAACAATTCTCAATTTTCAATTTTTGGATGCAATATATAATAAACATAATGTTATACTTATAGAGTTAGGGTATAGGTTAAAATAATTATTTAATTTCATTCCTATCATTAAATAATATAATAATCTTTAATAAACCCCATTCCATAAAATATTATTATTATTATTATTATTATCTGGTGCGTTCCAACTCATGCAATAGAAAATATTTTTTAACCGGGTTATTAATTAATATTTGTCATCAGACTAGATCTTGGTCTATTTCAAATCATATAGCATTTATTGAACTCCCGAATAAATATTTAATTTAAATATTTCATTCATCAATAAAAATTTCCATCGTAGCACTTCAATGTTTTCATCATATCGGAGAATTACTATGATTTTATCAATGTGATGTATACTCTATGACATTATTACATTAGAGTCATACAAAATAATGAACAATAAGTAATAAGAAGTTTATATTAATATTCAATACATCTAATATACATTTAATAAATTTAAAAATAGTTAGTCTCAAGATACCAACTCTAACAGTTTTTTATGGAGATCTATTCTTCTTCGTTCCCTTCTTCTTTTTCTATAACTCTCTAGAAAGTTCTATTTTCTACTACTGCAATGTAGTGAATGTGATTATTTCTTCTTCCTTTCATATAACTTTCTAAAAATACTATGACACCATAAAAAAAACTTTTATATCAAAGGAATCCTTTTCTAGAAGGGGACCTAAGGGTCACTAAAGTGGGGATACAATCTAAAAATTAAGAGGGACAACTGGTTGGTTGCTATTGTTCTTCCTTCACCTGCTGATGGGTGGAGCATCATCTCTTCACACATGTCTGTAGAAACCCATACACAACCATGTAAATGCATAACTTAATTCTTGTCTATAGTTAAACCAAAAGTAGGGTCCTCACCTTTCATACTCTCTTAGAGAACTAGGCCTTCAGAATATGATAGCTTCTTTATCCTCACTTTGTCTAGTAGGGTGGAGGTAATAGATAAAGAATAAAGAAACTTCTACCCCTTACTATTATGCACCTCCAACTGTATTTTAGAGAACAATTACATAAGATTCCACTCACTTCTATCCTAATTCACTTCCTATAACTAATTCCTTATTCTCAAAGCATTGGACACTTCATTACCATACCTAGGTGTGTAGAAAAGCTCTAAGTCAAAAGACTAAAGGTATTACACCAACCTTTATTGCCTCATATTTAGATCACACTGTGTAAATATGTACTTGAGGATTTTTTGTTCTGTGTACACCACAAAATTCTATCCCAATAAGTAACATCTCCAACAACGTAAAACATGAACAATCGTGGATAACTCAAGATCAAGCATAGGTTAGTTCCTCTCATGTGGCCTCAACTACTGATACCTGTATGCAATGAATCACTCCTCTTGCATAAGAACAACTCCTAGACTAATACCTAATGTTCCATAGTACATGGTGTAACTTTTGGTTCTGGAAAAATTAGTACCGGAACTGAAGTCAGTCTCCCTCTCATCTCCTAAAAGTGTATCTTGTAAGAATCTATCCACAGATACTTCACACTCTTTTTAGTTTGGCCCGTCAACGGCACTTTTGAATGTGATAAGTCTTGTATGAAATTCATGTAGTAACCATCCAGCCCTAGAAAACTCTACACCTCAAAGACGTTATTGTTTTTATCCTAGGAAACTACTGCTCTCACCTTCTCTACGTCCATTGATACTCATATTTCTAAGATGATGTGACTTAGGAAGTGAATCTGATCCATCCAAAAGTGGAACTTTGTGAGCTTATAATATAATTTATGCTCTCTCAGTGTACTCAAAGCGGTCTCAAGATGTGAGGCATGGTCGTGTCGATTATGATAATACACCAAGATATCATCCATGAAAACCACAATAAATGAATCAAGATAAGGATGGAACACTCAGTTCATCAGTGCCATGAAGATTGTCAGTGCGTTTTTAAGACCGAACGACATAACCAAATACTCATATAAGCCATACCTACTCTGAAAGGTTGTACGAGGTATGTCTGATGATCTAACATGCAATTGGTGATAACCAGATCTCAAATCAATCTTTGAGAATACCAAATATCCTCAGAGATAGTTGAAGAGATCATCTATCCCTGGAAGAGGATAATGGTTCTTAACTGTCAACTGGTTCAACTTCTAATAATCCATGCATATCCAGAGGTTACCATCCGCCTTTCCCAAAAAAAGGACCAGAGAACCCCACGGAGAAGTACTAGGTTGAATGAAACCCTTATCCTCCAAATACTCTAGATGCTTCTTGAGATATTTCAACTCTTTCATAGTCATCATGTAAGGAGTAATGGATAACGATGCAGCTCCTAGAACTAGCTCGATAGAAAAATATACCTATCTTACCAGAGTTAAACCTAAAAATTCATCCAGGAATATTTTCCTAAAAAGATCAACCACTAGAGGGAAATCTATATGACAAGTTCCCTATTCATCCAGATATAAACTTGCAATCTGGTCTATCATCCCACCCAACCCACGATGCTCGGGTCCATCTCATCTTTCCTAGACATCCAATTCACCTTTATATAGAAACTCTCTACCCTCTAGTGATGTGAAACTCCCCCTATGGTGATATAAATTAACAAAGGATCAGAAGGAAACCAACTAATCCATTCCAAGAATGAAATCAAATCCTTTCATCTCGAGAACATAAAGTTCCTATAATAAGTGACACTCTCCAATCTCAAGGGGGTACTCCTTGAATTGACTCACACCTATCGTTCTAATCCCTAACAGAGTGTTTATAATCGTAACATTATCCGAAGTAAAAACAAAGATCCCAATGCTCTCTAAAATGGGAACAGATATGAAACTATGTGAAGCCCCTATATAAAAAAGTGCAGAAGCTAAAATGGAGGTGACTAGAATAGTTTCTCTGGTGATAGAAGTTTAGGGATCCTGCTCCAACTAGGTCTATTTCACTGCATAATTCAGACATGTATTATGGCCCAATGACACTACCTGGCTACCCTGAGCTGATCCACCCTACTGTCATTGAGAACCTAGGGTCTAGATACCACGTCCATGACCACCACCTCAACATGAACAGTCTGACATACCCCAACTCTCGATCTGATGATAATTTTCTGACCCTAAACATGGAGTCGGTGCAGAACCTCTCTCACTAGATACTGGTGGAAATTTCCTATAGAAGCATTGTAGATGGCCCATCTTCCTGCAAGATTGCCACTTAACTAGGTCCTTCAGACACTGTGTCCTCGTATTCCCTGTCCTACCACACTGGTAGCACATTATTTGGCTACCTGAAGAAATGTTCTAACTTCTCAAATTACTATGAGAAAGCTCCAAATGATGCTTCTTACTACCGTTCAAAACAGTACCAGATCATGGTGTTGAACCTCTTTGGATCGCACCTCTAGATTTCCTTATATTACACTCATTAATCAGCACTTGATTCACTATAGCAGATACAATAGTCAACTTGAAGACATTTAGCTGTGATCGGATGTCGTACCTGAGACCATCCTTGAATCTCCTAGACTTCAATAAGTCATCGCCCATCAAAATTGGTGCAAAATGTTGGAGATCAATAAAACAGGTATAATAGTCCATAACTGACAGTGTACCCTACTCAAGATGCATAAAATCCCAAGCTCTATCGGCCATCAACATCTCAGGAAAATAATTATTAAAGAGTAATATCTAAAAATCTCCCCCTTCCATATCCCAATGATGCTCTGACTGAGTGATAACACCCCACCATATTTTGGTGAAATCACGTAGCATATACATCATGAGATTTACCCTCTTCTCAAGAGGCATCTCTAATTTCTCTAAGATTGAAATCATGGACTCCAACCATGACTACACAGCCTGTAGTCTTCCATACCCTAAAAACATGGGTGGATGTTGCTACTGGAACACTCGTGTCAGTTCTTCCATATATGTGGTAGGGTTTTGTGCTCCCTGAAAATTTTTCATGGACCTCATAAAGACTTCACTGAACTATTAATCAACACCTACATATAGTATAACAACTGGTTTCAAAAATATCATAATTGGAGGATCCACTGGTATCCCATGGCCTACCACCTCCGGAGTATGATCATCGACACTCTCCTAGAATACAACTCGAGGTCATCGTGGTGGAATGACTCTAGAAGGTCAAGCACACACCTCAGTTCAAGATCATCATCAAGATTAACAGTTTAATAATGCAAGAACTAAACAGAAGAATAAACCCATCAAAGGTTTTAAAAGGAGGTGTACACGGCATGTAGACACCATAAACGGCATGTACCCTCAATCTCTCACATAAGTGTGTACTTCTTCCAGCCTGAGCATGTAACATCCCTAGTTATACGACGTGTTAAGACAGTACATGGTGTGTACTCAAGTCTCCCAGCATATCCATGTACTTTTACATGGCCAGAACCATATGGTGTCTTCCTGTGTAAAACTACATGATTTGTATATAAAGTACACGACATTAATTTTCCAAAAACCATCATTCTATGTTCTCCCTCACATGGCCGGACACACGGTCATTCAACACACAATGTGTACATAGAGTTTATTGTGTGTAGTTAAGAAAAGTATTTATTCCCAAACAAAATAATACATAGCATGTGTTCATATCACCACACACTATGTTGTCTTGGTTTTTTAATATAAAAGACACTAAAACTTTCTCAGAACCCCCATTCTTAAAATTTAAACTAGAGGTATGCCAAATTTCAATCTATGGGGTTCCATACTCCCCATGAATCAAAGTTTGGTATCCACATATAGAACATCATAACACAATTCAACATAAGGCTGAAACATGATCCACTAAATTCTGATCCAAAAGGGCCCATGCACCTCAAGGACCAAAGCTTGTAATCTATCCAATTTTGGCCACAACACATACTAATACACCTATCAGAACAGAATGAATATCTATCAAGATACCTATAACAATAACATGCAATTAGTAATTCTCTCTAAATGTCATGGAAAGAATTCATGGCATGTTATTTCTAACAAGTTCCTATATGATGCATGAGATTTCATACCCTCATCTCATCAGGTTGTAAAACAATATAATGAAAATAATATCAATAATAATATAACAATACAACTGTGTCACCCAATGGTGAAATAGAATCAATTGTAATAGCTCAAAATCCAAAAAGAGCAATTCATTCAAGGAAATTTGGATTTTCCCTGTACGTAGGGTATCTAATCTCAGGAACAATTTATAACCAAACTCCATTTCCTTATATTCCCTATCTAATGATTCCAAATAGTATGGAAAACAAGAAAATTCCACTCTAATACCACTTTGTAATGTCTCAGATCCAAATGCCACTCAATGGTGCCCTATACCCAGTTGGCCACATGGCCTCAAGCACATTTACCCAAACACTAGTGAGGGCCTAGGTGTTATAGTGGGAAAACTATGCCATCATTGGTAGATTATAACACAATAGAAATAATAACAATACAATATTGGAAGCAGTAATACCATACAACAGAAGTAAAAAAGAGAAAAACTAATAAAATAAATAACTTGATGTTGTATCATTAAAAATATGATGTTTCATGTTGTATGTTATAGGAAAATAGCCAAAATAGGTTACACTATGGTAATACATGATATAAGTACTAAAAATACAAAATATTACAAAAGAAACTCAGAATCATTGCAATCCTCGGCTTGGTCTCATGCTCTCCTACTCTTAAGCATCGCATCAAGTACCTGGTGAAGGGAACTTTCCCTTATCGTCACCTGAAAAAATATAATCTATTTGGGCACAACAACATGACCCAAATAGGGTGTGAGACTAAATCCTAGTAGGCACCCACTGAAGGTCTGTTCCAATCTATTAGTGAATATATATAAAAAGCAGTGTACAATAATGAAAGTAGTAAGATAGGAAGTACTCAAAAGTAAACAGTCTTACAAGCATTGGTTTCCATTTATAATCATTTCATGTTCATTAACAGTTTAATTACATTAATTTAAATAAGTATCTAAATCTGGCATAATCTCAGTAACCCCTATGTAAAATTAATCACAAAAAATGTCTCAAAATACCATATAAACAAGTATAAGTGAAGACTGAATCCAATCTTGTGATTTATCTTGGAAGACATGTCATAAGTAATTCTATTTAAATATTCAATTTATAATCTTATTCTGACCTTGAAATTCCTATGTTGGAATTCAAGTATTATTCCATGTGAAAATTCACCTACATCCTACAAGCCTGTTTGGTCGATCCTCTTAGGAAGCTAGTCACACCCTAGGTGTGGTGCAAGTATATGTTAGTTGATCCATCCTTGGATCCTATAAATAAGACCCAAATATTACCCAATACATTTAAATAGTTCTAATAGAACTGTTCCATGGTACCCCTCATTCCATGACTCGTTCGGCCTTTGTATAAAGCTTCCATGAACTCGTCCACTAAATTAATGGTTCACTCACAACTTAGACATATGAACCCCCTTTTAGTCCATCTGTGGAATCCCTCAATGGATCCATGGGTCACCTGAGGTATAAGGTACAATAGTCACATGAACCCAGTCATGGAATTCTAATATTAATCCATTATTCACCCATTATTATTTAGCCTTTTATCATTTAAGATTTAATTAAACATTTCATTAGGAATGAAAAGGTCAAAACCAAAAGCATCTAATATAATCTCAAGAAAGAACCAACCAAAGAAGGCTTGGCCTTTCAAATACTCACATGGTTACAATTCTCATAACAGTCAACACATGTAAATTAAACTATTACATGTCTTTATCATTTATAAACTCACATGGGCACATATCATATAAGGCCCCAGCCTTAAACCTTACTTAATCTTGAGTTATTACAAGATTACACATTGAGTATCTTTTCAGGTTTAGAGTTTTAGAGAATTAGATCATGAAACATTCATTACATTCCACATTTAAAAAAAGTGGTTACATAAAAGACAATATTCATTCTTCCCATCAACGGAAACCTATTTAAAATTAAACACAGATTCTTTCTTGACACATCCTTGACACTATCATCACATCATGTACCTTTCCCTTGACCTGTGAAAAACATTTCAAAAACTTGGGATGAGCATAAAAAGCTCAGTAAGGGTTATAAAAATATGGAAAGGAAACATGAGTTCATATATACATAAGAATGAAATCATAATTTACCCATAAAACAAAGGCACTTTCATACCTCATCAAACCATGAATAAATCATAGAAATCATAAGACAAAAAGGTAACTTGAGTCATTCATAACATTCTTACGTAGGGAGTAACCATCTTGGTTACGTTTGGAATACCCATCACAGTATATTCCCTAAATCTCTTCGGAGAAACCTTAACGTTTCACTCCTTCGCGTTACCCAATGCATTGGAGAGCTATATCGGGCTCACCCGCCCTTAGTTTATCACGGAACCACCCGTTCTTCATAACAATGCCCAAGAACCATAACATAATTGTATCACATAAACATGAATAAATGAAACATAACATTTCCACATTTCAATCACAATATAACATTTTAGGATATTGAAATAATGAATCCATTAAAAAAGAAACCATTTCCAAAACCATTTAAAACATTTAATAAAGAGATTTTTGAATCAAAATGTCCCATACCACCTTGAAGCTTTTAACATTTTAAACCATTAATATCCATATAAATAAATCCTTAAAACCATTTTGAAAACATGGATATTAATAAGAACAAATAATTAAAACATTTAAAATGATATTTTGGTTAAAGGGGTTTTACCAAAATTAGAGACACTTGAATACAATAATCGAGGAATAACATTTGGTCAGAACTTTATAATATCATGAGAATAAAAGGATTCATGATATAATACTCCAAAGGACAGTATATACACCATATAAGAGTGAATTGGTGCATAACAACAATGAACCCTCAATAGAAATGTCAAATGTGATGAAATACCTTATAAAGAAGGTATCCTTAAATTAAGGACAAATAAATCTCAAAAATATGTGTGACAAATATATATAAACCCATTATAAGTGGATATTAAGTTTAAAACAATAAAAGTTCATTCACACATATTCAATGGATGACATATTCAATGACTACAAGTTGAACCCAAAGAAATCGAAATTGGGTTAAAAAGTTCCCTTGACAGCCTAACGGCATCACATCAAAATGAGTTGATGAGAGATAAAAAGTGTATCTAATCACTTGGAAATAAAATTTACATCAATAAGGATGTATGAGAACATATCCCAACATAAAAATATGTAAATTAAAAGACCCAATAAAAGAAGTCTTTTAAAAAAAGAGGAGGGTGAAAGGTTCCCTTACCGACTTGGGTATCTTTCAAAACATACAACCCATGAAAGAAAGACAATAGGTAATTGATGTAAATACTCATAAACGAAAGTATATTACACAAAGAGTAGAATAATGGGCAGTACATACACCACTCAATGGAATTTGTGGCAAATGTAGCATAAATCTCACGGGAATAAAAGTGAGATGAAAAATCCCTCACGAAAACTCGGCAGCCTAACGACGCCACATAAAACTTCCTAATATGGATTGATGAGATCAAATAGGGTATCTCATCACATTACAATATAATGTACAGCAAGAGGAATATAAAAGAACATCCCCCAACATTACAAAGAGGAGCTTAAAAGAAGTGACATAAAGGAGAGTACTTAAAAAGAAAGAGAGAAGTTAGATCTCTTACGAAAGTTCGGCAGCCTAACGGCGCCACTCAAAACTTCCAAAATGGATTGATGAGAGAGAATAGGGTCTCTCATCACATGAACATAGAAATTACAGTAGGATTAATATAAAAGATCATCCCAATAACAAGAAAGATGATCTTTAAAAGGAATGACATAAAAGTGTGTACTTAAAAAGAAAGAGAGGAGTAGGATCCCTTACCTCGGGTCCGACTTGACTCGATCGTTCTTTAATCTCCTGAATAATAAACTTGAGTTAATTTCTACTTCCTTAAGAACCTTTTTCAAGTTCATTATTCCTTTTACACCACTTATTACCATGTCATAAACATTATGTAATCATTTAAGATAATAATATTTGTTTTGCTGATATTTGGTTCTTAAGTCGAAAGTGGACTTCTTACAATTACATGTTGTTCGTGTGGCCAAATTTTTATTATATCCAGAATTTTATTCATGATGTAGATATCATATATGTCATATATATCCAGTACATGCATGCATTTATAACATTACATAATTATTTATAGGTAAGAAATGAAATGCACCGTTCATGGAGACGGTAAGCCGTACGTACGCATGAACGCTACTTTCATTTCTATTTCGTATTTTATAGAATGGAAAAATAATGATATAAAGGTATATTATAACTCCAGTATAATATCATATATAATATCATATTTCCATCCTTTATACATGCCACATATGGTATTTAACGAATCAAATCACTTTGAGGGGGCGGTAGTCCGCACTTCCTTAAATGAAGATATCGCGTATACCCATAATGGAAGCCATAAATGTAAGACAAAAATGAAAAATACAGAAGAATAAGGAAAACATAAACATATTATATATCATATATAAAAATAGTGACATCATAATGGCCACCTTTGAAGGTGTTAAATGAGTATTGAACAATCATCGTTTCGGGAGGTAGAATTTCACCATCCACGGAAACCGTATGTTCTTTAACCATTTGATGTAGTTGTGTGAGAGTGTAGCTCGAATAAATATTATAAAAACATCCTAGTATATTGAAGATACTGGTGTTGTTACAAATAAAAATAAATAAAAAGAGTTTAGGGGGTTGGAGAAGCAAAATAAAACAAATGAACATGAGAGAAAGAATTACCTTTAAAAGTGTAACTCCTTTTGATTTGAGCCTAAAGGCTTCCTTTGAAAGGATTCTGCCCAAAGGGAATCCTCTAGGATGAGGAGAGGGATGGAGAGAGAGTAAATCGGCAGGGGTTGGCTGAGCCAAAGGCTTGATGAGTGTGTGAAAAGAGGTAGAGGTGGGGGCCTTTTATAAGAGGAGAGGAGGGGCACTTTTGGAAAGTAAGGAAATATTACTTTATTTGAAAATGTGTTTCGGTTTTAAAAGGTCCCACATTGATATAATTCGTGGATAAGGTTATAAGGGTTCGAAATCCACCCATCCAATAAGTTTTGGACATGTGTAGTTCATAGATATTACATTATATTTCCATTTTATTTTAATCGTTAAATAATGACGTCATCACTGCATCATTATGATGTCATAAATAATTTAATTTATTTAATGTCTAAAAATTATAAAAAAATTACTATGATGTAGGAAATCTTTGTATCTTTCCAATGACTATTTATAATCAAATATATGACTTGTATAACCCTACTTAAAAATTGATTTATTAAAACATATCATGTTTGTGTCAATTTTACTTTTACATTAAATAAAAGTTATTTATGTCATTTCCCAACCAAAGTGGATCCATGGGGTCCCCAAGTTGGCCCATGGCTTGTCTTCGTCGGCCATGACTCACCCAATAGGTGTAGAACAAGTGTCATGGTGTTTTCACATTCTTATAATATCATTTTTACCTTAAATTACACTAATTACCACTAATCGCGATTAAAAACTTAATAAGTTACTATTCACCAAAAAATTATTTTCATCCCATTGAACCACATTTTACATACTAATGACAACCATGTATGTCGGATTTTCAAAATTCAATAAACATTAGTGGTAAACTTTCATTTAACTGAAAAATCAATTTGCTTGATTACCACTTAGTGGTTTCACTATTCATCAAAAATTGGAGTTTTTCAGAAAAATACCAAAACTTCACCCTAAGATATATTTGATATTCCGAATTCAAAAATGAAGTCTGTTTTACAAAATTAAAAACATATTAGTCACATTAATTAATTTAATAATTAATTCCCGCTGTCAGAGCAAATAGCGTGTTTTTATAAAACAATAAGTATCAAAAGATTGACACTAGTTTAAGTCTGATTTCAAAGTGAAATTAATTCCAACGACCACTATTGGATTTAATGGTAAAAATATTTTCTAATTTCACTTTAAAAACAATTCAAAATATAATATAATCATATAAATAAATTAGATTAAAAAGAGGTTTTGAATTAAAATACAACATTTTACACTATTCATTAAAAAATGAACATTATCGGAAAGATACCAAAAATTTACACAAAGTAAATTTTGATGTCCCGATTCTTAAGAAGAGTTTTATTTGGTCAAATAGAATGTATAAGAGTGAACAAAACTATATTTAATGATGGTTCGCCATCAAAAGGCGATAAGTGAACCTTTAGTGAAAACTAGGGCATATATGCCTAAAATTGAATTCTTTCCGTATTTTAAGCCTCTATCCTTTATTGGATAAATGTAAAAACATTTAAAAACATATATAATCATATTTTAGTTATTTCTATCCATTCCCGCCAATACAACGGCTACATGTTAACTACCATTTAAAATAATATTATTAGAGTGCAACGTAAGATTCCCAAGAAACTCGTTGTTGCGTGTTGGGTACGCCATCGAGCATAGCGTCCCCTTTAAAGTCATATTAATATTTTATTCACAAATAGGGATAAATATGAAAATTTCATATTCTTTATTTACCTGGGGTGTTACATCCTTCCCCCCTTTTGGGAATTTCGTCCTCGCAATTTTAAAATTGCGCTTGGAAACATCCTTGAAAGTCCCACATCGGAACAAGAGTTGGTAAAACAAACACTTTAAAATAAAGAGAGATAAGTATAAAGGTCACCCGAGTTAACCCATACTAGGATTCCAAGTATGAAAATATGGACATGGAGGAAAAAACAAAGGGTCATGTTCTGATGGAGAGTGATAGAAAACATGTTTAGGAGAAAGTTAACCATGAGAAAATCACAAACTTGTGATGGGTTAAACGCTATTCGATTCCCCAGTAGGAAAAGTTAATAGACAACATTTTTGTTTTAAGTTACTTTTTATTGAGGAATTTATTCATAAGGAAACATAATCACTTATCATATTGACTTTCAACTTTTATTAGATTCCTTACAAAAACTCATATTTTCTCCAAAAGACGAGTATTTAGGAAGACTTGTTCACATTAAGAGTACTATAATCAACTTCTAGAGAATCACCTAATCCACAAAAGAGAACTATATACTTCCCATATCATTAGACCTTAACCATAACCAAAACCAAAAAGGTTAGTAGAAGGTCAGATAATCCATAAAAGGATAACCCTTTATAAAAAGAAAATCTATTCTTAATCTCCAAAATTTGTCCAACAAAATCCAAAGTTCAACGAGGACCATCCGATAAACAAATTTGTCCATAAAAATTCCTCAAAGTAAACCAATCTAAGATTGAAACCCAAAAATTTTAAGGATTTAGTCACATAGTCTTCCAAGTTAAATCGTAACATTTATCTCCAAACAACATCAGTTGCTCCTAAAGTCCCGTATTGAAAAGTAATTAACCTAATCACATATCCTCCATGATAGGTTAATCATTTTCATAAATAACCCAAAATCATCTTACTCCTAATTCATAAAATCATATAACCCGAAAGAATCATTCAAACTAACCAGGGACTTCACGTAGTCCAGTGGTAGGCGATAAATACCAGTCGCACTTTGGGTGTGGGTTCGATTCCCGCAGCTTTGTCCGATGCGACGGGATGTCACACGGTCTGCGTGTTGTCCTTTTTACAAAACTATATAATTCTTAAAACATTCCCCAAAATGATATAAAATCTTCAAGAATAATCATAACATATTTTAACCTCAAGTTTATCTCATTCCTTTCATTTTCCATCATATCATAGAGTAACCCACAATTACCTAAAAAGTAAGGATCATATAAACCCTAATGGTTACCTTAATAATTATTACATGAATTTCCACATCGAGTTGGCCATCTCGTACATGATGCATTAGAGAACTCACCGAGGTTGAAGTGGTTGATCATGACTCCTTGATAGTTTTTTTAGAACAACTATGAGATTCCTCATTGAATCCCCCATCTCATCCAGTATCTTAATCATAGAACCACCACAGTTTCCTTGAAACCCATTGTCACTTTGGTGCCTGCTAGATCCAGCCATTTACTAAAACCAAAAAGGTCAGTGTGAGTATATCAACAAAACCATCATGTACTAATGAGGAAGGTAAACACTAAGATACACTTACTCATTCACTTTATCTAAAACTAGGACACTTTCTTAAATCCTAACCATTATGGTAATGTCACTTATGCTTAAAGAATACCCTAACCTCTAAAGTTATCTAAACCGACCTTTGATACCAACTATAAGGCCCCAGCCTTAAACCTTACTTAATCTTGAGTTATTACAAGATTACACATTGAGGATCTTTTCAGGTTTAGAGTTTTAGAGAATTAGATCATGAAACATTCATTACATTCCACATTTAAACAAAGTGGTTACATAAAATACAATATTCATTCTTCCCATCAACGGAAACCTATTTAAAATTAAACACAGATTCTTTATTGAAACATCCTTGACACTATCATCACATCATGTACCTTTCCCTTGACCTGTGAAAAACATTTCAAAAACTTGGGATGAGCATAAAAAGCTCAGTAAGGGTTATAAAAATATGGAAAGGAAACATGAGTTCATATATACATAAGAATGAAATCATACTTTACCCATAAAACAAAGGCACTTTCATACCTCATCAAACCATGAATAAATCATAGAAATCATAAGACAAAAAGGTAACTTGAGGCATTCATAACATACTTTATGGAGGGAGTAACCCTCTTGGTTACGTTTGGAATACCCATCACAGTATATTCCCTAAATCTCTTCGGAGAAACCTTAACGTTTCACTCCTTCGCGTTACCCAATGCATTGGAGAGCTATATCGGGCTCACCCGCCCTTAGTTTATCACGGAACCACCCGTTCTTCATAACAATGCCCAAGAACCATAACATAATTGTATCACATAAACATGAATAAAGGAAACATAACATTTCCACATTTCAATCACAGTATAACATTTTAGGATATTGAAATAATGAATCCATTAAAAAAGAAACCATTTCCAAAACCATTTAAAACATTTAATAAAGAGATTTTTGAATCAAAGTGTCCCATACCACCTTGAAGCTTTTAACATTTTAAACCATTAATATCCATATAAATAAATCCTTAAAACCATTTTGAAAACATGGATATTAATAAGAACAAATAATTAAAACATTTAAAACGATATTTTGGTTAAAGGGGTTTTACCAAAATTAGAGACACTTGAATACAATAATCAAGGAATAACATTTGGTCAGAACTTTATAATATCATGAGAATAAAAGGATTCATGATATAATACTCCAAAGGACAGTATATACACCATATAAGAGTGAATTGGTGCATAACAACAATGAACCCTCAATAGAAATGTCAAATGTGATGAAATCCCTTATAAAGAAGGTATCCTTAAATTAAGGACAAATAAATCTCAAAAATATGTGTGACAAATATATATACACCCATTATAAGTGGATATTAAGTTTAAAACAATAAAAGGTCATTCACACATATTCAATTGATGACATATTCAATGACTACAAGTTGAACCCAAAGAAATCGAAATTGGGTTAAAAAGTTCCCTTGACAGCCTAACGGCATCACATCAAAATGAGTTGATGAGAGATAAAAAGTGTATCTCATCACTTGGACATAAAATTTACATCAATAAGGATGTATGAGAACATATCCCAACATAAAAATATGTAAATTAAAAGACCTAATAAAAGAAGTCTTTTAAAAAAAAGGAGGGTGAAAGGTTCCCTTACCGACTTGGGTATCTTTCAAAACATACACCCCATGAAAGAAAGACAATAGGTCATTGATGTAAATACTCATAAACGAAATTATATTACACAAAGAGTAGAATAATGGGAAGTAAATACACCACTCAATGGAATTTTTGGCAAATGTAGCATAAATCTCACGGGAATAAAAGTGAGATGAAAAACCCCTCACGAAAACTCGGCAGCCTAACGACGCCACATAAAACTTCCGAATATGGATTGATGAGATCAAATAGGGTATCTCATCACATTACAATATAATGTACAGAAAGAGGAATATAAAATAACATCCCCCAACATTACAAAGAGGATCTTAAAAGAAGTGACATAAAGGAGAGTACTTAAAAAGAAAGAGAGAAGTTAGATCTCTTATGAAAGTTCGGCAGCCTAACGGCGCCACTCAAAACTTCCAAAATGGATTGATGAGAGAGAATAGGGTCTCTCATCACATGAACATAGAAATTACAGTAGTATTAATATAAAAGATCATCCCAATAACAAGAAAGATGATCTTTAAAAGGAATGACATAAAAGTGCGTACTTAAAAAGAAAGAGAGGAGTAGGATCCCTTACCTCGGGTCCGACTTGACTCGATCGTTCTTTAATCTCCTGAATAATAAACTTGAGTTAATTTCTACTTCCTTAAGAACCTTTTTCAAGTTCATTATTCCTTTTACACCACTTATTACCATGTCATAAACATTATGTAATCATTTAAGATAGTAATATTTGTTTTGCCGGTATTTGGTTCTTAAGTCGAAAGTGGACTTCTTACAATTACATGTTGTTCGTGTGGCCAAATGTTTATTATATCCAGAATTGTATTCATGATGTAGATATCATATATGTCATATATATCCCGTACATTCATGAATTTATAACATTACATAATTATTTAGAGGTAAGAAATGAAATGCACCGTTCATGGAGACGGTAAGCCGTATGTACGCATGAACGCTACTTTCATTTCTATTTCGTATTTTATAGAATGGAAAAATAATGATATAAAGGTATATTATAATTCCAGTATAATATCATATATAATATCATATTTCCATCCTTTATACATCCCACATATGGTATTTAACGAATCAAATCACTTTGAGGGGACGGTAGTCCGCACTTCCTTAAATGAAGATATCGCGTATACCCATAATGGAAGCCATAAATGTAAGACAAAAATGAAAAATACAGAAGCATAAGGAAAACATAAACATATTATATATCATATATAAAAATAGTGACATCATAATGGCCACCTTTTAAGGTGTTAAATGAGTATTGAACAGTCATCGTTTCGGGAGGCAGAATTTCACCATCCACGGAAACCGTATGTTCTTTAACCATTTGATGTATTTGTGTGAGAGTGTAGCTATAATAAATATTATAACAACATCATATTATATTGAAGATACTGGTGTTGTTACAAAAAAAGAGTTTAGGGGGTTGGAGAAGCAAAATAAAACAAATGAACATGAGAGAAAGAATTACCTTTAAAAGTGTAACTCCTTTTGATTTGAGCCTAAAGGCTTCCTTTGAAAGGATTATGCCCAAAGGGAATCCTCTAGGATGAGTAGAGGGATGGAGAGAGAGTAAATCGGCAGGGGTTGGCCGAGCCAAAGGCTTGATGAGTGTGTGCAAAGAGGTAGAGGTTGGGGCCTTTTATAAGAGGAGAAGAGGGGCACTTTTGGAAAGTAAGGAAATATTACTTTATTTGAAAATGTGTTTCGGTTTTAAAAGGTACCACATTGATATAATTCGTGGATAAGGTTATAAGGGTTCGAAATCCACCCATACAATAAGTTTTGGACATGTGTAGTTCATAGATATTACATTATATTTCCATTTTATTTTAATCGTTAAATAATGATGTCATCACTGCATCATTATGATGTCATAAATAATTTAATTTATTTAATGTCTAAAAATTATAAACAAATTACTATGATGTAGGAAATCTTTTTAGATTTCCAATGACTATTTATAATCAAATATATGACTTGTATAACCCTACTTAAAAATTGAGTTAGTAAAACATATCATGTTTGTGTCAATTTTACTTTTACATTAAATAAAAGTTATTTATGTCATTTCCCAAAAAAAGTGGATCCATGGGGTCCCCAAGTTGGCCCATGGCTTGTCTTGGTCTGCCATGACTCACCCAATAGGTGTAGAACAAGTTTCATGGTTTTTTCACATTCTTATAATATCATTTTTACCTTAAATTACACTAATTACCACTAATCGCGATTAAAAACTTAATAAGTTACTATTCACCAAAAAATTATTTTCATCCCATTGAACCACATTTTACATACTAATGACAACCATGTATGTCGGATTTTCAAAATTCAATACAAATTAGTGGTAAACTTTCATTTAACTGAAAAATCAGTTTGCTTGATTACCACTTAGTGGTTTCACTATTCATCAAAAATTGGAGTTTTTCAGAAAAATACCAAAACTTCACCCTAAGATATATTTGATATTCCGAATTCAAAAATGAAGTCCGTTTTAAAAAATTAAAACATATTAGTCACATTAATTAATTTAATAATTAATTCCCGTTGTCAGAGCAAATAGTGTGTTTTTATAAAACAATAAGTATCAAAAGATTGACACTAGTTTAAGTCTGATTTCAAAGTGAAATTAATTCCAACGACCACTATTGGATTTAATGGTAAAAATATTTTCTAATTTCACTTTAAAAACAATTCAAAATATAATCTAATCATATAAATAAATTAGATTAAAAAGAGGTTTTGAATTAAAATACAACATTTTACACTATTCATTAAAAAAATGAACATTATCGGAAAGATACCAAAAATTTACACAAAGTAAATTTTGATGTCCCGATTCTTAAGAAGAGTTTTATTTGGTCAAATAGAATGTATAAGAGTGAACAAAACTATATTTAATGATGGTTCTCCATCAAAAGGCGATAAGTGAACCTTTAGTGAAAACTAGGGCATATATGCCTAAAATTGAATTCTTTCCGTATTTTAAGCCTCTATCCTTTATTGGATAAATGTAAAAACATTTAAAAACATATATAATCATATTTTAGTTATTTCTATCCATTCCCGCCAATACAACGGCTACATGTTAACTACCATTTAAAATAATATTATTAGAGTGCAACGTAAGATTCCCAAGAAACTCGTTGTTGCGTGTTGGGTACGCCATCGAGCATAGCGTCCCCTTTAAAGTCATATTAATATTTTATTCACAAATAGGGATAAATATGAAAATGTCATATTCTTTATTTACCTGGGGTGTGACATATCATATATCAAGAAACACATGTAAATTAAACTATTACATGGATTAAACATTAAAAAACTTACATGGGAACATTTCATATAACAATCCTATCATGTAATATAAACCATTATAATACCTTACCATAACTGAACCCACATGGTCAGGTTCACATTTTGAGCAGAACATTCCAAACATGCTTAAACAATCATAGACATAACATGGTGCAAAGGGTAAAATCACTAATCCAAAACCCTTATTCAATTCAATTAAAATTTAAAATAATTTAAATTAATTAATAATATCAATTCATTTTTATCAACCTAATACTGGGAAACAGGGAACACCTCATAAGCATCCTAGTCTAATCGATCATAAAAGTTAATCCAAGGGAAACTCACCCATGGGGTGGCCCCAATTCAAGGTAAACATCCATATACATGAATGAGAACACATATTAAATTACCTAAATATCAATAGGAAAAAAAGGTTCAATTCTAAATCAAGTTGACACCCAAAAATGGGCATGTGGAACTTTGGAATATATAAACTTCTTGACAATAAATTAAAAGAATGAGACCACCTACCTCATACTCATACGACTCTCCTCATCCAGCATCAGCCTCTAATTCAACCTAGAATAGAGTAGATATAAAAAACAAGCATAAAAACTCAACCCTTTATAAATATTTCTAAATAATAAATCAAAAATAATTTCTCAATAGGAATTGAGAAACCATCGATGGGGTTCCAATGCATCTGACAGCATTTAAATCAGAGTTCGGATGATGAATCGGAATCCAAATCTTCGTCTGGCACTGCTTTTCGAGAAAACCCGGATGATGGTTCTATCTAGTTGAATAATATGAGGCTAATTCACATTTTAACAAAAAAAACTATGCATGGTGTGTATTGTAAAATGCAAGGATTGTCTCCTGATCCTCTTTTCTTACCGACTTCCACTTACACGCCATACCCAGGTCTGCCGACTTGCCTTACACAGCATGTACTGAGATTAAACGGTGTGTAATTCCTATTCACATTTTATAAATGACCTGTATCCAGTACTGGGCTTTTTTTCCTCCTTTTTATCAAGTATAAACCTAAATGAAAATATCCATACCTCAAATGAAGAACCAGGTTATTACAATTCCATTATAACATAATCCATGTAAAAAATGGATTTTATAAATTTCATTCCATCATAAACATAATAAAGCCATAGGAATAATAGGGATAGTATACTTGAAAAAAACCATATTAAATAATTCCATATTAGATGTAAAATAATTTTGATAGAACCCTTGAAATTAATTCTTGAGAAAAATATCCTTTCTTCTTGAAAAACATTTACTTTTCTCAAAATGACATGCAATTTTAAAATAAAATAATTCCTTTGAAAATAAACTTAAAATATTGTAATGGAATATTCATGGTAATAAGTTGTTATTAAAAACTAAAAATCCATTCATTCCATATAATTTAAAATAAATTATTCTTCTCATACTTTTTTTTGGATAATTCAACAAGTACCTCGTATTGAAAAAGCTAAAATATTCCTTTCATATCATTTAATAAAATTCACCTATAGGTAAAACTGAATTTAAAAATTGTAGAATAATAGAAACAATATTTTGGAATACATATTTAGGAAACATATACATGGATGATAAATATACCCCAGTAAATACTTATGTATAAACAATCTCAGATAATAATGATATTGCAAAAATTTTCCTTACCTTAGGTCTGATATCCTTTGTATATATCTGAACCTCCTGTATAATAATTTAAATAATTTAATTGACTTATTCCAGAATCATATTCATTTTCATGATATCATATATGATCATATTATCATCTATTTGTTAATAATATTTCATTATTTCTCATTATTAGGTTATTAACTGCTTCATTTTCTTTTGCATTTTTTGTCGAGTATGTTTAGGTTATTCTTATTAGGTTAAAGTTATATCATTTAAAAATGATATTAATATAATATATATCATTTTTATTCATTCTATACATTTATATAATCATGATTTAATGGATATCATGTACAATGAATCACATCACATCATGGAGAAGGTAGGTCGTGCGTATGCACGAGCGACGATATCATTCCCATAATTTTGAAATGGTAAGGAAGTTGATGCTATATATTTTGTTCAAAAATTCATATCATGTTATAATAATCATATATAGTTATTATTTATATCATTATACCCATCCAAGTAAGGTGGTAGTGAAAAACATATTACAACATGGTGTGGAGATGGTAAGCCTTATGTACGCACGTGTGGTGATTTCATTTTTCATATTATGAATAGAAGGTGGAATATGCTTGTTCCATAATCATAATAACATATAATTATATAATTGATACTATATTTATTACTTTATAATGGAAACAACTTGTGAAGAGTAAGTATAAGAAGAAATAAATTTGAAAGAATTGGTAGAGGAGATTACCTCTTCTTCGATGAGCTCCCTCTAAATCTCCTCTTGAATCCCTTGAGTTAGTCTTTGGAGAATAAAATAACCTATATAATGTGACTAGGTAAGTTGATAATGGAAATGGGTAGGGTATGGATGATATTGAAGGCTCAAATTGAAGTTAATAAGTGAGGTAATATGTTCCCTTTTATAATTGAGGTGAAGGGCACTTTTGGAATCTCCAAAATTATTAATTAATAATAAAATAAAAACCCATAAAAAACCTCAAAAATGTCCTAGTTTATAATATGATATGAAATAAATTTGTAATCTAAACATCCAATAAATTTTAGACAAGTTTTTATGTCTATTTAAACCTTATCATTTTAATTAACACTTAGTTATTCTATTTAATTTTAACTATGGTAATAGATATTTCAATATTAAAAGGGTAAAATATTTACTTATTTGATGTCAATTATACCATAAATGAATAAATTATAACATGTTAGACCATATCATAATTATTATATATTTTTAAAATGTTTTATTATTTTTAAATAATTTAATAATACATCATTTTGATAAAGAATCAATAGTTTCAATTTTGACACTATTCAATTCAATGATTATAAAAAAAATATAACAAGTTAACTTCAAACCAAATGTTTTATTATATTAATAATAGTTCAATATCATCTAAAAATTCTTTGTATATATTAATTATTCCAAATTTTATTTTTTAAATATTTTTAATAACATTTATTTGTTATCTCCATTAATAAAATAATTACTACATCAGTTTTGGGTAATTATTTAATATAATTATTTTATGAAAAAAAATTAAAAATAAAATACTATGATGGATATAAATCCTATATATTTCATAATAATACTTACAGTTGAATATATATTCTAGAAAATCCTTCATTAAAATTTTTATATTTATTAAAACATGAATGTGACAACTTTAACGTCACTTTAAATAAAATATTATAAGTGTCATAATTTTTTACATATGGATTCAAATGGTCAATAACTTAACCCTTAGATGATTATGGTTGATATATACATGACCAATAATATTTCGGTAAGTGTTTTGGTATTTTAATGGTTATTTTAATTTTAATAAAAATTATTTTGTTGATTTTTTCGTTAATTAAATAATTTCTACATCATTAATGTATAAGCCTTTAAGGTAATCATTTATTTCCTAATAATTAAAAATAAATTACCATGATAAATAAAAACTTTTTATCTTTCAAATTAATATTTATAGTCAAATTTATCATATGTTTAACCTTATATTAAAAATGAAATAGTTATTAAAATTTGAGTTAGATATATTTAACTTTTCTGTAAATAAAATAAATTAAATGTTCTAATCTCATCCAAGTATCTTAAAAAGGATATAATTTAGACCCAAGGATGGTTTAGGTTAAAAAAACTCTTATAAATACTTAGATTCATAGTGAAAAATAGTTTTAAAGATGAAGAAAATATATAATAAAAGAAGAATATGGTGTACATGGACACAATGATTTATGTGGTTTAGGAATAATCCATACATCCATAGAGAGGTAGAAATATCCCTATAATTAAGATCACAATTGCAGGGAGTTTTTAGAGTTCCAAGAACACAAAACCCTATCTTTAAATGAGCTAATAAATAATACAATTCACTTTTCCATTAACTACATATGAATTCTGTTGTGCTACAGTGTCATAGCCACCCAAGTCCAAGATGCTATAGTGGATGGAATTCCAAGGAGCTATAGTACCATTGTCTCCAAAGTTCTAACTGCTACAATTCCCTGTTGGTGTCGCCAGCCAACCCTTCTATAATGTCATTCTAAAGTTTGCACTGCTATAGTGCCCTGTCGATGTCACCTGGTGTGCAATATGAGACCTAATAATTCAAACCAACATCATCCAAATGAATTGGGCTACACCAATCCATCACATCAAGCTTGTATAATCCATCATATCACAATAATATCAAAGATATAAAAACATGTGAATCATTCTCCTTACCACCTTAAATTAGCTAGTTATTTATCTTTGATTAGTTCATCACAACCATCTCCCATAGATAAACAAGATTCAACCCCTCCTTTATGATACACAATAAATAGAAATTAGGGGTTACCCACCTCAAAGATATTTATCAACTTGATATGCACCGCAGAGCGAAGAAGAAACACTCGCAAACCACCCCCACACATGGGAAACTATAGATCAAGCTACACCGCACTAAATTATCATCAAAATTCAGACCAACTCACACCCCAAACCAAAACAACATCACTACAATGAATCCCTAAGAGAATAACGAAATAAAACCAAGAAAAAGAGAGAAAGAAATTACCACGGATTATCAACCAACAACCACCCAAAACAGATCAAAGCATGATCTAGAGGGCTGAAAGATCCCTTAAAAATTTATTAGGGTTATTTTGGAATGAGAGGGAGGTAAAACATTACTGAATGAAAATAATTTTCTAATAAATGGACTTAAAATCCTGGATTCCATCATTTTCACATCGTGTAAAATATATACATGGTGTGAATTCCATAGGAATTCACAAAATTTAACATTCACTGAAAAAAAGCATCGCCTCAGTATTTATTTATTACATGTATTTAATTCCACTTAAAAAAATGTACTCATCTCATGGGATACCTCTTATCCATGTACAATCTATGAACCAAATAGCTACAAAAGTCTTGAATTACCTTTACATGTTGCGAATTCCACTTACACGACGTGAAATTTCTATAGTACCTCTACTGTAACTCCAACCTCCACTGAAAACTCCCAGAACCTCCTCAACCCTCCTCTAGAACACCTACACCACCCAAAGTTTAAAAATTAATGGTCTAAGAAGGTACAAGACGTTACAACATAGTGTATTACCTCCTATAGATGATCAGTTTCAGGATGTGTTTTCCAAGGAGTTCTCAAGGTTGTCACTTGAGAGAGAAAGTTTACTATTGTGTTTATGCATAGGGTTGAGATATTTTCCATTTTAATATATTTAATAACACTATAAAAGCTTCAAGAGATCAAGAATAATCTAGAGTAATTGGAAACTAAATGGTTTATTTGAATGAGTATTTTGCCTTGGGGATCTCCAATTCTTTTCCTAATAAGGCTGATAGAATGTTGTGCATGTGTGTCGACTACTAGAAGTTGAACCTGATGACAATTAATAAGAAAATATGAATTCTGTGAGTTATTTGTGATTATTTTAGGAATAAAAAACTCTCCTTATATGTTTATGTCATTTATTAACCAAGTCTTTCCCTCGTACTTGGATCAATTTTTGGTTTTCCTTGTTTATGACACCTATGTGTGCTTCCAGACTCAGGGTGATTATCCCAAACGTCGTGACATTGTACTGAGTACATTGAGAGAAAATAGGATATACAATAAACTATCTAAGTGGAATTTATGGATTAATAAAGTACATTTATTGGGTTATTTTATCTCAGAAGGTGTGTTAGTGGACCTCGATAAGGTTCAGGTGGTGGTTTCTTTGGAGTAGTCCTAGAATGTTTTCGATGTCTGAAGCTTTTTAGGGTCATCATGTGACACGTTCCTATCATGGGGTGTGAAAAAAATAATTATTTCCTAATTTAAAAATTAATTTAAGTTTTTAAGTGAGATATTCTCCAAAAAAGAGTGCACAACGATCAAGTTTTCCACTTGAAATTAGACAAAGAAGTGGGGTTTTTTTTAAATTGTTTGATTTTAAAAAGACAGAAAATAATAAAATAACGGCTGAATGCAAATTGATAGAGACTGATGTGGTGAGGATAGTATCACCTTTTTCATTGTCATAATGTTCGTAAAAATTATTAACCCTCTTTCTATTGAATGATAAATTAAGGTCTCCTCGATCGAGTTGTCAATCACCCTTGGTTAAAGGAATCAATGGAAACCACTTTTGTGTGTATAAAAATTTGTAAACCATTCCCAAAAAAATGAGGCAAGTCCCTATAGATAATTTTTTTCTACTTAGAAATCTATAAAAAATTAACTTATTCTATACACATTCCAATGATCACAGACACTCACCACCTAACACAATCTGCTCGATTGAGACACACTATACTAGGCGAAGAGAGTTTAAAGAACTTCAACCAAATCTATAAACAATGAATGACACCAAAAACCAAAATATAATCGCATTGAGTGAATTTATCCCCATTTAAAATATAAACCATTCAATAGAAAAAATAGAGTTTTAAATTAAAGTACAGGACTCCGACATTACAAAAGGAAAACTCCCCCTTCTCCGATCACTCAAATGTTTTACCCTTCCATGTGAAGGGTAATAGAGTTTAATGGGGAATAATAGAGAATTATGAGACTAATAAAAGAGATAATATACAATCCACATCACTTAAATGTTCCAATCCTCAAGAACAGCCCCTCTTTATTATTTAACCCTTTTCAATGGAAGTGGATACACATATTTATAAGGTTGAGAGGTGGAAAATTTACCTCCATATTCTATACATCAAAAGTTTGAGTTTATTTGGCCTAGTAAATAGACAATTCTTAGGAATTTATCTTCATAAAATATGTTCATATATCTCTTTAACATGATCCCTCAAAATATATTCATCTTTGGAAAAGTTTCAAAAAACTTATTCTCGAATTAATAAATAAATCCTTTTATATATGAGGAGACTCTTCAACTTCCTCCACATTAGAGAATTAAATGGTTTCCTTAATGAGAAAACTTTTCCATGAATTTTAATTTAAAAATGATACTCATGGTCTTATTTCTAATCCAGATAGAATTACCTCATTTGGAGGTATCTAGGCCAATATATGACTCATTTATTGAAGTGATTTCTATTTCATTGGCCATAAAAAGTTTTCAACTTGATTGATTTTTTTGGACCTATGGGTTTTGAATTAGATCTGGGTAAAAATAGGAAGTTCCATCTCACAAATAAAATAATAAAAATAATAATCACTCCAATTGGATCAAAATTTTAAAAGTTATGATCAAAATATAGAAGTAACATAAAACTATTAAATTTCTAGAATTAATCAATTTTCACATTTTAGCCAAAAATTTACCAAAAATCCATAAATGATGAAAATCAGCTCAATTTGCAAAAAAATAGGGATTAAATAATTGAAAACACAATAAAAATGATTAAAATATTAGTTATATCAATTCCTCCACACTTATAACTTGGACTCATATACAAGTAAGAATCAAAATTAAATCAATGGAAATTCAAAACACATGCCCATGAGATCAACCAATTTAAAAAAAATAAACAAGATACATCATGTCTCATAAAAAATAATTATTTCAACTTATCCATTCAGATAATTCAATCCATTTCCACTTCATTTCTCCTCTTATTCACACAAGACACCTACCTCACATGAATTTTCTCTCATCTCACAAATGTTAACTTTCAATAAGTATTTTCTCATCCAAACCCACACAAGAGTCACAATAGGCTTGATAAATTATTACATCTACACCCAATTTGATTCAAGGAAATGTGTTTATCATGAGGACTTTATAGGGTTGTTCTGTGGCTTTTGGTTAGTTGAAGCAAAATTACATGATTCTAATTTTTACTTTATTATAGTCTCCTTCTCACCCCCCTTAGTAGAAAATCAGATTCATTATCATGAAAACTCATGTAAAATGTACACAATTCAGTATTTCAATAGAAATAATTTCAATATTCTCAAACATAATTTTTCTCAAAGTCTCCAGATAGTTACAACTTTCTTTCTCCTTTGGAAGCTTCAAAAGGAACAAATTTTTTATCATAAAAGCTCCAAAAAGGCATATATTTCGACAAAATCAATTCATCAATAGAAAAATCATCTCTTAAAAATTTTATTTTTTTCCCAAATTATCCCCAAATGATGTATCATAACACAAGATAGATTCCCCCCCACACTTAAGTTCAACAAGATCATGCAATTTCACTTAAAAAGTAGGTTGGATAGGGAAAATTGGCTTGTAATGTGGCTAACCTAATAGGATTTTCATGGATTATAAGGGATGTATGTATTAAATTTACAAGTCTAGAATAAATAAAATTCACTTTAAAATGGGGCTTTAGAACCAAATAAATGCCTCAATCATTTAAAACACAAGTACCTCAAACCCTTAAGTTTTAAAAGGAATAAATCAAATTATGGTTAAAGAAAATAAGATTTGCTTCTCTTAAAAAATGAGGTGAATGTAAATAATATGTCAATAAGGGTTCATAATCCCCATAGGAAAGATATTTCAAAGATAAATAAAGTGAAATGTGTCATGAGATTCAAAATTAGAGTACATTTCATGAAATTACCAAAGATTTGAAATCGAAACAAATTCATTTTTAGCATTTATTTAAGCTCAGTTTCATTTTATAAATTTTTTCACTCATAGACAGGAGATTAAAAAATGTAAAATATAATAATCTAAGCTCAAAAGTTTCAGAAAAACTCAAAAATTGAAAAAGAAACAACAAAATTTTGAAAATAACACATAAATTTTAAAGAAAAAAATCTTTTTTTACAAAAACAGAAAAACAAACAAATAAATAAAAATAATAAACTACAAAGGTTCCCTCCCTCACACTTAAATGATGCATCGTCCGAAATTAATTCAAGTGAATTTTACATGTAATAAAATTTGATAATAAATCACAGCAAACAAGAAAGTGTAAAGTAGAGGTACAAATTGATGGATTTTATTGATAAATATGTTGGAGGAGTTTGATCTCCTCCATTGGATCTAATGGCATGGTCCCATGGATTTTCTTCAGTCTGTGTCCATTAACAATAAATGACTCCTACCCTCCATCCTTCACAATATTCATAGAATCAAAAGTATATATATATATATATATATATATATATATATATGAGTGATTATAAATAGACCTTCACATCTAGAACAAAGTTTACTTGGCATCATCTTGAGTTTGGAGTTGAATAATAGCATTGTGTCTCTAGGATGGAAGTATTTCGGTTGAATTGGTTTTCCATGATCCACTCTTGTTCTCTATTTGTAAATCCTAGAGTTTTTAAAATATTCCCTTATAATTTCCTCCATATCTTGCAACTATAATATTCTCTCTTTCCCAATGCTTTCAAGGTCCAAATTCATCTTCCTCACAACCTAATACTCCTTATGTTCTAATTACACAGGATGGTTATAGCTTTTCCATAAATCAACATATGGCCTCATCACATTCTGGGTTTTTTCAGCTATCATGTAATCCCATAATGTGACTTCCAACCTTTGGATCCAATCCTTCTTGTTCGGTTTAATAGTCTTCTCCAAAATTCCTTTTATTTCCCTGTTGGAAACTTCAACTTAACCATTATTCTATGGATGATAGAGATTTGATGTTTTATTATGCGCCCTATACTTTTTCAGAAAAACCTCCATTCTTATATTGAAAAAGTGAGTCCCTTGATAACTGATGACGGATCTGGGCACTCCAAACCTATAAAATATGTTATCCCTAAAAAAATCACAAACAAATTTAGCATCTTCAGACTTGGTGTCTTTTTCTTCCATGCATTTTAAAACATAATCAACTATAAACAAGATATATGGAAAATAGGTACCTGAAAATACATCCAAAAAGAAATAATGATTTATCTCTACCAATATCTATAACATATGGAAAATGAAGGTGATAGGGAAATTATATTTCTAAGTGACCTAATTCAATATTCTAAAATATATGCACACTCTCTAGCTATTTTGAATTCTCACAGGGATTAATTTATTATTTTCATTCCTCTGAGTGGTTAGACAGGTTTTTTTTAACTACATGAATTGGGCTAACACATTGTGAATATGAAATGGGGTAGATGATCCCAGCTTCCAAGATCTTCTCAATATGTTTCTTCACATCCTCCGTCAAGGTGGGATTCATCCTCCTTTAGGAATGTCTGACAGGTTTGGAATTTCCCTCAAGAATAATTCTATATGAGCATATTTTTAGGTTTATTCCTAATATATCACCTAATCTCCACCATATTTATTTGAAATTATCTCTCAAAAGTTCAATAAAAAAAATTGGGTTTTAGAAAAATTATTAGCAATTATCACTGGTAATTTATATCCCTCCATAAGGTACTTGTATTTCAAATTAGTGGGGAGTGGTTTTAATTCTATATTTGAGGGATGATCAAGGGATAAAATTAAATTGAGGTTTCACACTTCTAATGTTTGGATATCCCGTACATAATAAATCATTTCATCTTCTTCATAATTTAACAAATCATCAAAGAGGTCATATTTTACCTCTTCTTCCAACATGAAATTAGAATCTTCAGTGCTTTTGGAATCTACTTATTTAGTGATATTTTCAATGGAAAAATTTTCTCTTAAGGATAAGAATTCATGGAACATACTTGGTTCTTCAATGGGTTCAGTACCAACTTCGTGGAAGAGTGCAAAGAGTGAGTGATCATCTGATGGGTACCTCATGGATTCAAAAATATTGAAGTCAATAGTGTCATATCCAAAATACATGGTGAGTGTCCCTTCATGAACATTGATGATGTTTTTGGTATTATTTAATAAAGGTATCCCTAAAATGATGGGTGAGTGTGATAGGATCCTATATTCTTTCATATTCATCACATATAAGTTAGCTGGGAATAAGATATCTTTGGATTTCACAAGGACATCCTTCAGAACACCTACTAGGAAAACTATGGATCTATTTGCAAGCTGGACCACCACTTAGGTGGGATTTAAGTCTCCCATCTACAAATAAGTGTAAACTGAGTGAGGAAAAACATTAATTGAAGCACTAATATCACATAAATCATTAGATAAATTTAAATATACAATGGTTCATGTAATGGAAACCATCCATGGATCTTGACATTTGGTTATAAATTATGGTGTGATAAGGGCTAAGACACTTCATCCCAAGTTAATCATCCAATTTCCTTGAAGTCTCATCTTCTTGGTGAAATTTTTCTTCAAAAATTATCATAATTTGAAAAAAAAATACTGATTTAAGTAGGGGGTATTAATTTATAATTTCCAGAAGGTGTCTAAATTTTCTTTTTGAAGTGCTACTTCTAGCAATCTCTTTGATTAAATCATCCTTGATAGAAATGGCGGGGGTAAGTATTTGTTCTCAAATTTTTTCCTTTTCCATGGTGGTTCTTTTATCTTCCTCCTTGACCTATCCTTATCCTCCTATTTCTTTTCTTCTTCCTGGTACATTTTCACATAATTTTCAAAATTCTCAACTTCATTATCCATTGTCCCAGTTTTTCTTGTTTCAGTTTCAAGGGTGGAAGGTGGTGGAAGTTATTTTCCACTTATTTTTTATCATGATAACATTATCCCTTGGGTTTGGGATTATATTATAATTTATTTTACCTATATTTTTTTAAGTGGTCCATGAGACTATCAAACATGTTGGAAAAATATTTTACGGTGTCTTTCATCCCTTCAAACTCATATTTATGTTGTTGGTTTTGAACTAGAGGTTTTTCATTGATGGATGGTTGATTATAGGGTCATTATAAAGTTGGTGGTAGGTATTAATAAGGTTGGTTATAATATTTATTTTGTTGAAATAGTGGTGAGTTTTGGAATTGTTGTTGGAATGGGGGTTGGTTTTGGAATTTATTTTGGTAAGCGGGTCTAACTTGATTCTGATTATTTCAAAATTCATATTGGACTTAATTATTCTCCATATATACTTGATTTTTTTATAACTTTCTTGGATGAAAGGATACTACACAACTTTATATTTCATTAATTTTAGCACACTGGTTAGTGAAATGATCAGGTGATGAGCATAAACCACATACCTTAGCTAGTTCTCATTGTTCACTGACTTGTTTCATGGCTATCTTGTCTCACAAAACTACTTATCTCATCAACCTTAGTTTCCCATAAATTTTATGGATAATAAGTTCTTACCTCATGAATTCTTCTTGTTCCAGTACCTCTTATACCAAACTATTATGATTTCTAGGAAATCTTCTCAATAATCCCCTTGGATTCTTCTAGTGACTTATCAATAAATGTGCCTCTGGGTGATACATCCAAAAGGTTTAGATCATTGTCTAGTAATCCTTAATAAAATAAGACAATAATGTTATGATCCTTAATTTCTTGATGTGGGCAGATATCACATATCTTTTTAAATCTTTCTTAGTACTCATAAAGGGTTTCTCCAGATGACAATCTAATGGTATAGATTTCCTTCATAATGGTTATGCTTATAGAGGTGGGAAAGAATCTTTGCATGAATCATCTCACCTTTTAATTACAATCATGCACATATCCTAGTTATATGATATAAAACCATTCATTGGAATATCCTTCCAATAAAAATGGGAATTCCTTCCACTTTACCTACTCCTCAGCTACTCATCGGGGTCTAAAATTTGAGCATACATACATGAAATCTTTAATATGTTTGTTTGGGTCTTATCTTTCCAATACATGAAATTTTGGAAGTAATGAGATCATGTTAGGTTTCATCTCAAAATCATTTTATAACTCTGACATAACAAGTTTATTGTTTTTATTAATTAATAATGGTGCATAGAGGTCTCTAAGGGTTTCGTTCAGATTTCTAACTATGATGAAAGGCTCAAAGTGAACACTTCAAGTTTCACTCGAGTCTATAGGAGAAATTTCCTAAAATTAAGATTGAAAATTATGTTTTCAAATTCTATTCAGCATGTTTCTTTCAATTTCATGATATAGGGGGAAATGGTGAGTGTTTTTTATTCTAGTCATGTAATTTTTAAGAGAAAAGAAACAAATTTAGAACCACCTCCCTAGAAACGGTGCTATGTTTCAACACATGCCTATCATGGGGTGTGAAAAAAAATATTTTCTCAGTTAAAAATTCAATAAAGTGGTTAACCTAGGTTTTCTCTATAGAGGAGTGAAAAACAATCACATTTGTCACTTTAAATTAGAGAAATAAGTGGAGGTTGTTTTTAAAACAATTTTATTTTAAAAATAAATAAATAAATAAAACAAAGGATGAATATAAATTGATGAATAGGGTGATGGGGTCATGGTAGTATCACATTTTTAAATTTCATAATGTCCATAAAAATCATTCCCCCTCTCTTCTTATTGAATGATAAATGAAAGACTCCTCGATCGAGTGGTCAATCACCCTTGGTTGAAGTAAGTAATGGAAACCACTACTGTGTGTATGAAAATCCATAAATCATTCCCAAACAAATAATGAAATTCCAGACTAGTAATTTTTTCTCCTTATAAATCTGGAAACAATTCACTTATTCCATAAATTTTCACAGAATTGTAGACACTCACCACCAAACACAATCTTCTTGATCGAAACAAACTGCACTAGGCAGAGGGAGTTTAAAGAACTTCAACCAAAGCTGTAAACAATGAGTTACCCCACAACCCAAAATACAATCATGTTAATATAATTATACACCATTGAAAATGGAAATCATTCAATATAAAAATAAAGTTTTATATTTAAGTAAATGACTCTAACATTAAAAAAGAAAAAATCCTCCTTCCCCGATCACTCAAAAGTTTTACCCCTCCATGTGCAGTGTAATAGAGTTGAATGAGTAAGAAAATAGCATTATGAAACAAATAAAAGAGAGAATAGAAAATCCATAGCACATAAAGGTTACAATCCTTCATCACATCCCCTCTTTATCCTTATTCAACCATTTTTAATGGAAGTGGATGCACATATTTATAGGGTTGGGAGAAGGAAAAAATCCCTCCAGATTCTGTCCATTGAAATTTTGAGTTTATTTAGAATAGTAAATGGTTGATTATCAGGAATTTTTCTTCTTAAAAGTTGGTAATATATCTCATTCCCATGCGACCTATAAATCTCATCTTCTTTGAACAAGTGTCAAAAATGTTATGCCCAAATTACTAAATAAAACTTTTTCTATCTAAGGAGAGTCTTCAAATTCCTCCACTTTGGAGCATTAAATGGTTGTATTAATGAGATAAATTCTCCATGAAATTTAATATAAATTTTTTAATGAGAAACCTCTTTCCAATCCAGCTATAATAACCTCATTTGGAGGTCTATAGGTTTTGATATGTCTCAATTACTGAGGTGGGTTCCATTCTGTTGAACAAAAATAGTTTTCAAATTGATTTATTTTTTTAGGCATGTAGGTTTTGAATTAGATATTGGTATAGAAGAGGAAGTTTCGTCCCATGAACAAAGGAATTCTATAAAAAAATAATCACTCTAATTGAATAAAAATTGTTAAAGTTATACTCTAAATACATAAGTGGCAAAAACTATTAAATTTTTAGAATTAAACAATTTTCAAATTTTAGCCCAAAATTCACCAAAAATCCATAAATGATGAAATTAAAAAAAATGAAAAAATTATAAGGGATTAAATCATTTAAAATCACATGAAAACTGATGAAAATACTTTCTCTATTAGCATGTTACTAATGAAGGTTCATCATACACTTTTCTCGCTTGGAATTGTCATTCTCAAGCTTGACCAAGAAGGGTACAAAGTTTGAATGGTTTGGGAAATGTGAGGATGAATTCCAGGAGATGAAAATTATTTTAACCACAATTGATCCCATGTGAATAAAACTATCCTATGCACAATCTTAATTTAGTTGTGGTAGTTAACGCCTTGAAATGTTGGTTATAATATATCCTAGGTGAGTGGTTTACTATTTATATTGAACATAAGAGCCTCAAATATATCATTTATCAGGGTGATCTAAATCTATGGAATCAGATATGGGTTGATCATATGAAAACTTTTTAATTCAGGTATTTTATGTATGGTAAAGGGAATAGTGTTATTGATGCTTTGAGTCGGAAGACACAGGCTCAGGTAGTTCAGGATTCATGCTCTCACTGGAAGATGATGACTTTATTCACTGAGATGTATATAGAAGTACAAGAGGATAAGGAATGGATTAAACTCATGTATTTATCTTATATTCCCTCCCTTCTAATCCATATTAGGAGGAGGCGATATGAGAATCTGGTGTACCTAGTGTTGTGGGATATCTTTGATGGTGGGGAGATACCTCCTGACTAGACTATCAATGGGGATGAAATTATTCATGTATGTGAGCCTGTTTTCATGCCTACTTGTATGTGGGAGATGATTATGCATGAGTTTCATGATTAAAAGTGGGCAGTGCACCCTGAGTTGACCAAAATGTATCATGATATTTGTATACAGTATTGGTGTCTAGGAATGAAGAAGAAAATTGTAGGTTTTGTGATGTGATGCTACACCTGTTAGTTGGTGAATACTGGGAATCAATATCATTTGGGCCTTTTACATTCATTTCTCATTCCAAAATGGAAGTGATATGATTTTACAATGGACTTTTTGTGGTTTTTCTGAGGACTCCTTAAAATAATGTTGTGATATGGGCGGTTATGTATTGGATAACAAAACTATCCCATTACTTACCGATTATGGATATTTTCACTGTAGATCAGTTGGATGATTTATAAATTTATAAGATATTATTTTTTCATGTGGTGCCTTAGAGTATTATTTCATATCATGATCCATGTTTTACTTTGTGTTTCTAGAAAGGGTTTCAGAAGTCGCTTGGTACTCAGGTGTTTTTTAGTATAGCTTACCATCCATGGATAGAAGGGAAATCAGAACATGTTATCTAGGTTTTAGAGGACATGTTAAGATCACTAATCCTAGATTTTGGTGAAACTTGGGAGTAACACTTTCCAATTATTGAGTTTTCCTATAACAACAGTTATTAGGTGACTATTCAGATGACACCATATGAAACACACTATGGTAGGCTATGAATATCCCCTTTGTGATAGATGGAAGAGAGTGTTGATGTTTTTGGGAGTGATTCTTATGCAGGAGACATCAGAGTAGTTCTGGTTGATATGAAAGAGTATGGATATGACCCATAGTTGATAGAAGTCATATGTTGATCGACGTTGTTGACCTATTGAGTTTATAGTGGATGAATGTTTGTTTCTTCAAACATCGCTGGGATTGGGTCACCATTGGATTCAGAAATAGGATAAGTTAGCACCTAGATTTTCTATGTTGTTTGAGGTTATAGAGAGAATTAGTCTAGTAGTGTATCGATTGAATTTTGTAAAGTGGTATAGTGATATATCACAACTTCTGTAGTATCACCCCAACCGATGAACAAAACAGAGAACAATATTTTTTATAATTAACCAAAGGGAAAAAGGAGAAAAAATATAGGTGGGAGGGAGGAGAATATTATAGAATGGAAAAGAAGATCAAGAGTTCCCTAGGAAGCTCTTTCCCAAGCCTGGTTGGCCAACTTCTCAAACATAATAAATCTCTTCTCCATTTAGTTCCTCTTTTCTCCTTTTATAGCCACTTTTCATCCCACCTTTAACCACATAGGGCAACATATTTTTCTCCCTTTAACCACTTCCCAATAACTCTATCTAACCCAAAACCCCCTGGAAAATATCAATACTACCCCTACCCCTTCCCCTACCCCCTATTTGATAGAAATACCCCTGCATTCTAATCACCGACCCTTCTCATGTGATTCATGTGGTTTATGTTCAGCTAAATGTTGTTGCGACCTTTGAGGAGTATGTGATTCGTATTGTGGATCAAAATGAGAAAATTCTCCAAGATAAGACGGTTCTGTTATTATGAGTATTGTGGAAACATGACTGTTTTCAGGAGGAAACTTGGGAAAGAGATGTTAATATGCAGGCCTAGTGGCCAAACCTTTTACCTTGGAGGCTTAGTTATTCTAGGGAATACAACTTGAGTATAGGTTGTTTTATGTTGGGAATGTTTTCAGACCTTAACCCTATGATAAGGCATGTTTTTTTAATTTTTGTTAATCTCTCCTTTTAAATGTTCAATGGAATGCTTCCTAGGAGTAAGGAAGGTATCAGGAGCATCCCAAGGGTTTGGGACTTGGAAAAGAGAGGAAATTTAGTTACAGTGCATGACTCATGGTTAGCACATGATTACTACTAATTATGAACCATGAATGTGTAGCACGGTTCAGGGAGGAAGAACGCTTGTTCAAACCATGTGATGTGGATTGGAAAAAATAAGGGTTAGGTCTATAGTCATTTGTACATATTTTGTACGATTTTCAACCCGTGCGGGTGGCCCATGAAACTATACGAACCATGCATGCCTTGGAAAATGGATGTCTCACGGTTGGTGTACACTTTTTCAAACCATTAAGCTCATTAAAAGTGATATTTTTACCTTTTTCCTCTCAATATTATATCTTTTTCACCCTATTTTACTCCTCATTTCACTCCCAATGGCCCAAAGTGTGAACCAAGCTCTCCCTTCTCTCCAAAGGGTGGTTCTCCTTTAATTCTAGGTATTTTGAAGTGTTATTTCTTATGATTCAAATCCACAGGTAACTCTCAGAGTCTATTTCCTTCTATTTTATATAAGATTCACAACTTTATTTTCTATGTTATTCTAAGTATCATGATCCCTATTTATAGAGATATTGAGGCCATTTTAGCTTGAATTAAAGGTCGGGGTGGGATGATTAGTTGTTTATGATAATATGGTAGGTGGTTTATAATCTATTTCCCATAGTGTTGATTTTTTTCTCATATATGTGGTATGTGATATTTTTCCAAAAAGCTTCTAAATTGTTTCATTGTTTAACAATAGTTTATTTGGTCTTTAAATGATTTATTATACTCATCACAGATCCCTTTGGGTCTATTGATGACTATGAGACCAGGCCTATGGACACCCATGGGGTGTTCCAATCCTTTTAAAGCTATAAATTGGGGTGTAAATGATGAATTAAAGGGATTATGGGTGTAAACTAGTAATCCTTGTCGTATTCCTTATTAGCATGGAACCTAGGGTTGTTTTTCCTTAATTAGGAATTAAATGGTTTATGAAATGATAAAGAGAAGAAATGGGGAATGGTTAAAAAGAGGCTTGTTTGATTTGTTAAATAGTTTTTAAGATCATTTTATGTTTGTGTTATATGAATAAATGGTGAAAAGGTTTAAATGTGAGTTAGGGTTTAAGGTGTTGGGTATTATAGACCATGATGAATAATGAATTATTTAAAAGGTTCACCCTAGTTATTTATTTTGTTTAAAGGTTTAGTATATTGAACCTTGAATAGTGGATCAGGAAGGAATGGTTTGGGGATGATGGACATGATTATCCATATCTCTAGATGAAAAGGTGGACTTGAAGCTCCATACCCATGGATAAAGATGTTGGTCATGATGTTCCATATCCTCGATTTAGGATGGCTAGACATGACTCCTGATATCCTTGACTTGAAACATTGCACACGATGCTCCTTATTTTTGGATTGGGTGCTGGAATGACGCCCCAGGCACCAATGGATTTGACTTGGTGTAAGTAGTTGGACCGATTCTCCTCAGTACCTAGAATTTAAATGATTAATGAACTCCCCTCTTGACTTAAAGAGTTTAACCCCCATGGTATATGGTTCATACTTCTGGAGTTGGATGAAGAAGGTTTGGTGTCGGGTGCCACGTGAAGGTATCGGGGTGCAGCGGAAGCTGGTGTGATGAGGATTTTAAATTTTCCCATAACCAAGATAATGAGACTTATCGGCTATAATGACTTAAGGTTCGGTATGGTCTGAGGATATTTCATGAATTAAACATAGCATGATAATTAAAACAAACACATACCTTGTTCGAAAGCAAATCATGCACAACTGAAGCTCATCTCCAGTGAGAATTTCTTGAAGGGTCTGAAGCTGAAACCCTATAGATCCTCTACACATGCTCCAAGAATACATGTGCTCACCATTATTTGAAATCTGAATGTTAGTGCGGACCTCTAGTGAATCCTTCGGCATCGCGACAATCACATTTATCTCGTGCCTTCAATCCATCAAAGGAATTCTTAGATCAATGCTCAGAAAGAGACTTTCTCTCTATAGAAAGTAGGAAGATAGTAAATCTCTCATCTGTTGAAATGAATATATAGAAGATTATCTTCTCCTCTCCCACATGTATAGTGGGTTAAGTAAATACTCAGAAAGGGTTCCTGAAACCCGGAAATCTAACATCCACAAAATAAGAAATAAATAAATAATTATGATGAACTAAACTACATTATAAATATTTTTTATATTTTATCACATAGCTTTAATATATATTAAATATATTATGTGATAGAACTAAGTCATTTAACTTGACTCGTATAATATTCATTCATTAAATGAACCTGGAATATTAAAATAATATTCATTCGTGTGATATTTTTTCATGTGTTTACTAAATACCTCCTGAATACTTTTAATAAATAAATTTAGACTAATTATTCTTTACTTAAATAATAATAAATTTATTCATTTATCAGTAATTGATAACTTAGACAACTATCAGACCCCATGGTATGGCCCACCATGTCAAATATAACTATTTAAAAGAATAGGGACGATTCTTGAATACACTATTGTGTGTGACCCTCTAGGACCTTATCTTGATATTATTGAATAGTATCCATAGGCTAAGAGCAGAGTCTAGCAACCCATAAAGGCCCCTAAATATATAAGGAATGTTCAAAACAATGACAACCAACCAATGAACATGTATTGTGTAATAGAATCTATTTTTCTTTAGGTATTTCATAAAGAAAGACGCACACTCATGTCATCATCCATTCTTGTTTTATTGTTGGTTGATCTATCTTGATGAATTTACCTCTAAGAATATTTTCCAAGTATTTATGAAGGTACTACCATCTTGATCAACCAGGCATGAGATATATTACTTCCTCAACTTCGAAGCAACAAATTAAATATTGACCATTCAACCAATTCTATACCACCAATGACATGCCTAACACAAGCTACATTAACAAGATTTTATTATCATGGTTTATTCCATTCATCAAAGTATGTTATCAAATGAAAAAGCATTGATAATGATCTCATGTCAGAAGAAAAATACCCATGTTTGTAGATAGAAACATCCAATGACACCTAAAACATGTGGTGTTCCTATTGGCGGGTCTTTCCTCATGATCTCACCTAAAAGAGATCACCAAGTGTGAACTTCATGAGAAGAAGTATCAATTATTATGATCCCCCTACACCTGATAGTCAAACATCAACTGCATCAAATCAAAATTATGTATTTAAAATATAATAAATTTATTTAAGATTAATGTCATAGTATCTCAAGGTTCTCATTATAGTCTAGGACCTGCTATAACCTTTTTAAATGATAATTAATCTATGTAAATTACCATTTAATAGTGGATGTAAAAACATCTACACTATAATGTTAAGTATGCATCATGAATATATATATATATCCATGATATGGTAATCAAAAATTACTGATCAAGTTGGGTCTAGGGAACTCACTATTACAACACTCCCACTTGCACTAGATACAACTTTATAACCATCCTTATTATCTCTCACATGAATAAGATCATGTTTCTATCGAGTCATGTATTTAGTTACTAGGTCTGCCATTTTTCATGATAGTTAACATATGGTTATGGGATAATGCTGTTATTTTTTATGCACATCTTGAAATATAATTTAATTTTTTTCAATGATATATATCTCAACATTGATTCTCCTTTAACATGCATAATTACTTTGATGTGTATCAGGAAATGTGTGTTTATTAATTTCTCTATGCTATAATTTTTTTATCAATGTAGACATATAAGACTCAGTATCGATCTTCCTTATTATCCTCATAGACTTGATGTATATAAAGTAATGTGCATTTAGTAATTTCTCTACACTACATTTTATTGACCAATGTTAACATGTATGACTCATCATCGATCCTATTTATTAGAATCATATCCTTGATATTGATAAGGTAATGTATGTTTATGAATTACTCCACACTACATTATAATAATTGATGAATTTTTGGTTAAGATAGTCTTCAACATGTCATCCTAAACCATCTCATATCTTCTGACCATGCATACACCATACTTCACTTCCACATTCCTTAAACACTTAAATTAATCTTATGAAGTATACTTACCACTATGTTACCCTTGGAATAGTTCATGCTCTCTAGATGAACTAATTACGAAATCTTTCTGGATTACCTTTATTTATAAAGGTTTCTTTTTCCAAAAATAAATATGCTAATAACACTTAATGTGTTTAACTCCAAAGTTTATAAATACCATACTGGGTATATCCTTGAAATCCACTTAGTTTTTCTTGAAAAATAATTATCTTTCCACAATTGGGTATATAATTCTTACACTTTATATTCATCACGTATTACCTATGATTCATGTATTACTGAACTATTAGTTGAGTATTAGACACCACAAACAACATTCATTCATATACTATAATAATGTATCCTCATGTCTAAAGAACGTGTGAGATTAATTTTTTGTTTATACACAATAAAATTTCTACTATAATCATTCATTTAGAAATATAGAATTCATGTACTTCTCATCACTGGCTTAGGAACCACCCTTTCTCATACACTTATAGAACACACCTTACTTCTTGTAATGTTTCTATACTTACTTTGTTACTATATTTTGATACACATATGTGATAAACATATCTTATTTAATTACCAATAAGTGTTTCAGAAAAAATACTTATAATTTATGAATATACCTAAAAAATAAGTGATTACTTGCTTCTTCGATTCAGTTCATTGTGTTTAAACCTCTATAGATTAATTTCATTATATGTGAATAAAATAACCACTTGTTTAATAACCAACCTCTTTTTTATGAAGTACATTGCAAAGGTTACTTTTTTATCTCTATTTCCATTGACCTTTTAGCCTTTTCTTTCAACTTTTTCATCATAATAATTAAAAGATTATATTTTTTAAGTTCTTATTTACTTGTAAAACCTTACCTAAAAGGTAATGAAGCATTTAATCCATTCTATTCGTTTTGTAATCTTAAAAAAACTGGAGTAATTGGGTGAAAAAATATGTAATAATGAGATGACTTAAAGATTGTGGTTTTTCTTTCATATTTACACATAACTGGTATTATATAATTGATTTATATCTCGCTTAAATTTCTCTTCACAAGCTTCTCAGATATGATACTACATGTGAAATCATCTATGTCTTGATGTTGTAACCACAAATCACATCTTATGTTGATGATAAAATTATGAAATCGCCATCATATTTTTCATAAATGAGTCTCTTGTAATAATTTTTCATATCCTCTCTTCCTGAGGTGGCTTAACAGGTATTGGGGACTTTAGCACCTTGAATTTTTAATATCATAGTATTATGATCAAGCTCCTGTACTACACTTGGAAATTTATGCTAGTTTGGACATTTAATTTGTACAAAATCTATCACAGTGTATTTTTCAAAAAAATAAAATCTAGCAGATTAATACTTTTTTCCTGATTATCAGTTTAGAAATTATTGATTAATTAATTAAATCATCAAATTTCTCCCACTATTTTATTGAATTCTAGGAACTCTCTGTACTAAAATCTAAATACTCTATCGCTTGAGTATTCTAGTAGCAATGATCCTTGAACCTCCCCTCATAGTCTACTAGCTTTTTCTACGCCACTACTCAAATAGTTCAAGGTTGGTTTTTGACTGGCCAACTACAATAATTCACAGTTCCTTGATCCATTAAGTGAATTCCCAACTTCTAAAATCATAAACTTGATTTACTCAACACTTACATCTAAAGTTCTAGGAAGCTAGCTTTGGATACTTCTTTTCTACTAACTTTTACTAAGTTAACCCATCATTCTCATAATAACTCTCTGATAGTAAGAGTCACCCACAACTTTGGATAATGAGCACTTAGAACACCTAGATTTATTCAAATTTTAATGATGGAATGTGTTTTGTGACTTAATATTTCTTTGAGATTTTTTATATTTTTATTGATGAATGTGATCCATTTCTATTAATCTTGTTCATACTATATTTTCGCGCTAAAAAATGAACATTAATAGAAAAACATCCATCACTTATTTATTATTTTATGTGTTTCCCACTGTCATAAACTTCATAAAATAATAAACAAATGCATAAATGAAAATAAATATTCTACTAGACTTGAGAATCTAAAACTAGTTTATCCATTTCAACTCAATGGATCAACCATGACCTAGGGGTTTCATACCTGGGTCTTAGCTTGACTCATGATGTAGTTCATCTCCCATCTAGTGTGTTCACTTCTCGTCTAGAGTATCACTTCATCTTAGTGGGTCATCTTCTTAAAGCATCATCATTAAAAAGTATAAGTATACTCGCTCACATATGATGGGGGTTAGGGGTGAAATATACAATTGATAAATTTGGATGCGTAGGCCCTTATACATATTGACTGAAAAAAGAAGATGATGCACAGACCATCATATTTAATTACAATCATCGTATGCAATTAAGTAATTATTTAAATAAATAAATAAAACATACATACACATGGTTGGTCAAATTTCTCAAGACCATTCGGCATAATTAATTTCAAGTGCAATAAAAATTAAATGGAAATAAATTATGTATGAGGACATTAATTAAATTAAATGAATTATGTAAATTCAAAATAAAATTCTATTTTGTTTGCTATTAATTTAATTTTAATTCAAAAAATTAAATCAACTAATTAATTTAAATTAATACCAAAATTAAATTAATTATTTTTAATATTAAAATAATTATTTTTTAAATCAAAAAAAAATATATTTTAGTTATTTTAATTTAATACTAAAATTAAATTAATCGATTAAATTAATTTTGGTTAATTCAAGACCTGAAACCCTGTACAGGGTCAAAGAGGGTTAGGTCGAACCTATGTAGGTCCATTATGGGTCATGTGGACCCTATGTAAGGGTGTTCTAGGTCATAATAATCTGTCTTGACCCATTTCGGGTTAGATCTAGTCTAACAAAATTAGATGAGGCCATGGAAAACGGCTTACCTTGCTGTTAGGAGGACCGTACAGTGGCCACTGATGATTGGAAGCTATAGTAGTGGTTGTTTGAGGGGGCGCATGGTGGTTGGTTTGAGGCAGCAATGGATATTCATAACCAGGTAGCTCAGGGAGTGTCACCTACCAAAGGGGGAGGAGATAGGGACGGAAACACCTAGTTCTATTTCCCCCCTTTTTTTACTTTAACTTTGCATATGAAATTTAGTTATTTTTTCATCAGGAAACATTATCCAGGCCACTTGTGGATTTTCCACATCCGTCGCCTGACATGAATTTCCCCACTAACTCATCTTCTCAAATTTTTTAATTAAGCCTAATAATAGGTTTTTTTAAAACAAACAAGGGATAAAATTTTGTTATATAATACCATCATTTGTGGAATTTGATGTCACCCGTCAAAGTAATTCTGACCATTAAAATTTGGATGAAAAAATGAGTGATCATCATATTCACCACAAACTACCATATTAGGGTAATCATAATTCCCATAAAATACATATTCTAGGCCGAAAATTGGCATATATATAAAATATGTTTTTAATTTTAATACCCAAAATCAAACCACAAATGATCCATAAATTTTTTTCAGATGCCCGTAACTTGGACATCTGATCACGGATCAAATCTCATTTGGATCTGTTGAGACCAATTTCAATTCCTCTACTTAAATTTAAATTAAATTTAATTTTTGTGGTTAATAAAATTCACGCAATTTCTTTGGTATCAATTGAATGTACTAGGGTGCAACGAAATCTAGTGGGTTAGTGATCTTAAAATTTTACATCATCGGGTTGATGAGACTTGTCTTCTCCGAAAATCTGAGACATGGTATGGTCTAAAGATCTTGTGTGAATTAAATATATCATGGTAATTAAAATGAACACATGCCTTATTCAAAAATGAAGCGTGCATGACTGAAACTCATCGGCGGCGACTATTGCTCAAAGGATTCAAATCTGAACCCCTCTAGATGGTCCACACTTGCTCTAAGAATCTGTGCACTCATCATTCATCAAAATCTGAGTGCTATCACAGACCTCCAATTAATCCTTTAGCATCACAACAATCACCTTGATCTTGTTCCTTCAATCCATCAAAGGTGTTCTTGGATTGGCACTCGAAGAGATAATTTCTCACTCTAGAGAGTAGGAGGAGATAGAATCTCTCATTTTTTGGAATAAACATCTCTAAGATGATATTCTCATCTCCTGCCTATATAGTGAGTTGAACAAATACCCAGAAATGGTTCCCTAGCCTCTAGAAATTTAACACCCACTAAATATGTAATAAATTAATAATTAAGATGAACTAAACTAGGTCATAAATATTATTTATATTTTATCACATACCTGTAATATATATTAAATATATTAAATGATAAAATCGAGTCATTTAACTTGACTCATAGTTTCCTCTAATATTAAACGAACCTGAAATGTTAAAATAATATTTGTTCGTATAATATCTTTTATTGTATTCAATAAATACCACATGAATTATTTTAATAAATAAACTCAACCAAGTTATTATTTACTTGAATAAAAATGAATTTATTTATTTATCAGTAATCAATAACTTGGACAACTATTAGACCCCTTGGTGGGGTTCACTATGTCTGATATACCTATTCAACAGAATAGGTAAGATTCTTGAATATGATATTATGTGTAACCCTATAGGCCCTTATCTTGATAGTGGTGAATAGTATCCATAGACCAAGAGTGGAGTCAATAAACTCATCAAGTCCCCAAAAGAGATAAGGAATAGTCATATCAATGAAAACAAACCTATGAACTCATACTGTGTAATATAATCTCTTTGTATTGAGATATCTCATAAAGTAGGACGCACACTCGTGTCATCATCCATTCTTGCTTTATTTTTTGTTGATATATCTAGAAAAATTTACCTTCAACCACCTTGGACAATTATTTATGAAGGTACTAAAATCCTGATCAATTAGTCCTGAGATATATTACTTCCTTAGATCGAAAGAGAAAATTTCTATCTTGATCATTCAACCGATGCCATATCACCAATGACGCACCCACCATAAGCTACCTCACCACAATTTCATTATCATAGTTTTTTCCTTGCATAAAAGTATGTAATAAAATTAAACACATTGATTATAATTTCAAGTCATGAGAAAAATATAAATTTTTTTAGATAGGAACATCCAATGACACCTAAAACGTGCGGTGTTCCTATTGGCGGGTATATCCTTGTTATATCACCTATGAGATATCACCAAGTGCGGAATTCATGAGAATAAATCCCAATGATTATGATCCCCCAACACATGATATTCAAACATCAACTATGTGTAATTATTATGGTGTATCTAGATCATATGACATTTATTTAAGATTAATTTCATAGTATCTCGAGGTTCTCATTATAGCATGGGATCTGCTATAACCATTTGATATGAAAATTAATCTATCGATATTACCATTTAAATAGTGGACATAGAAATTTATACACTATAATGGTAAGTATACATCATTAATTTATATCTATATCTAGGATATTGTAATTGAAAAGTACTGATCAAGCTGGGTCTAGGGCACCCACTATTACAACATCACAATGGAACTCGAGGGCCAAAGTAGTAAATTGATAACTATTTAATTATAAAACATGCTTATTTTATTTACTTGTCTATTATTCCTAATAATTTTTTCATACAATATTTTTTAGATTGTATATTGATTTAGACACCGTTGGTGGTGACCTGGTGAGTTATACTCACAACTTGCTCAGGTAGTCATTGGTACTCAAGAAAACTTCAAGTTGCAGGTCTGGATAAGGGAAAAACCCTGTGATAGATGGATGATTTGGGAAATGGGATAGATAATGAATGAGTGGAATAGAAATGATTTCAGGACCCATTTTAGAGATTTTCAGTGTCTTTATTTTGGGTTTTTTTGACATGACACTATTATAGAATTAAATATTTACTATATTGTTTGTGGGATTTTACCCAATTTTGTGATTTGGTTATGTGATTTATGGTTACTATTAGATATTGTTTCTCTATATATATTATTATTATTGTGGTTATATCACTCTAATAAATAGGTTATAGTCTCCCCATGTTTTACTTTAGACCCTCTCTGATGATCTACATTGTAACGGGTTGTGAAAATGAGATGAAATTTGATTCTTTTCATTCTTAAGAGTGTTTAGGGTAAAAATGGTAAATTATTATATAATATAATCTCAGATAATTTTTTTGACCACTTTTTCTGTCCTGAAATAGGTTTTCTACCCTAGGATAAGATTTTGATGGAAATATAATCCATTCAAGTTTTCATATAATATTTAATATTTAATTTGTTAAATGTTAATTTATTCACGCATGTTTATTTGGTGAAATGTTTTAAATGGAGTATCAAATTGATATTTTACCTCTTTGGTTGACTCCAGAAATGGGGGTATTTCTTAGGAGATACATAACCTTGCATCAAGCACTGAGTTTGAGCCCCTTTTCATTGATTTTCCTTTTTTCTTCCATTTTTCATTTTTCTTTTCTTTTATTATTTATTTCCCCCTTGGATTTTTGCATACACCCCTGTTGGATTCCCCCTTTGGGTTATTTTGCCTAGAGAGGGAGAGGGAAAGGAGGTGGGGGGAATGTGTCACCCAAAGAGCTCATTTGGAGGTAGATCAAGGTTTGGCAAGTGTATGGCACAGATTTGGTGCGAAACTTCAACAGTCTCTACCCATATGTAGGATATTTTTTATTTTTATATCATAAATATTCATATCTTATATTTTTTAAAATTTTAATTCCTTTTATGGGTTGTTCGGAACCCCCTATGGGTCAATATGGTCTTAATCGGGTAGAAACGATCGTCTTAGGCTGTTTTAGGGGTTTTACGTTCAGTAAAACCCATGTACACGGTGTGTGGTTTAGAGAATGCATGTTTTGTTTTCTTCCGGTTTGGGAAAGATGAGTTTTTGTGACTACACACTATGTATTAGGGGTATACATCATATAGTGGTGACTCGGGGTGTGTCGGGGGCACATGGTCATGTATGGTACATGGCCAAAACCTGTGTGAGGTACACAACTAGTGGTCGTGTATTGTACTTGGATAAACCTTTTGTGGAGTTACATGGCCAGGTATATGTCTAGGTACCCCATGTGGGGTACACTCTATGCCTGGGGCGGTACATGCCATGTAGTCAGACATTGTACATGCCGAGAGGGTCTAAGGTACATGAGAAGGTACCCATGTGGGGTTACACATCATGTACATGGTCCACACGCTATGTAATTTAGGAAATTAAATGATTATTGGTCATATGTAGATGGTTAGGGAGGACCTTTGAGGTTACATGCCATGTACCTGAAGTACAGGTCACGTACTTTTTCCCGTATTTGCTCGTTTTTCCTATTTTCTATACTGGATTCAGAATTGTATTTGTAAGTAGTCTATTCTGAGTGTTTTTTCATGTAGATCATGATGGTGGAATCTTCTTTGCATCTAGAATCCACATGGATGGTTTTTTGGATAGGTGAGTGTTTATAAGATGATTTCTTTGAGGTTTGGTTTCAGAATCCTCCTGGGGGTTAGGTTGTGAGTTGCGAGGCCTGAGTGAGGGTTGTGATATCATTAGTGATATTGGATTTTGGTTATAGGGATAGAATCATTTAATTTTATTTCAAATAGATCTCGAAAGGTCGGATCCAGGTTAGAGCATTTTAGGTTTAAGGACTAGATTTGTGGGAGTCTTTGGTCTGGGTTAACACCATGGGATGGTGGTTATGGTCAGATGTCATTGAGATATTTATATAATTCTGAGGGAATCTTGATAATTACCTTGTGTTATGTTTTATGATTGATTGATTAGTGCTTTCCATAGTCAGCCATTGAGAATTCCCATGTGGAATGGTGCTTCTTCAGATTCCCTTAGGGGTGGGTTGGTACCCATGGAAGGGTTGTTTTCTGGGAATTTCGGATGAGTGTTTTCTTACATGGGATTTTCCCTAAGGTTTCATTAGTGTCGAGGAGCCCTTATAGGGTATTTATTTTAAGGTGGTCATGAGGACCGTTGTGAATTATTCCATATGATTTCATTTATTTTGGATACCATTTGAGTGTGTTGTTGATCCAGGATTAGTTGGAGGTAGTCGAGGGTCATTTGGAATGTTTCTGCACTAGGAATGTCTCATGCTTGGGATGAGAAAGAAGAAACCCTCATAGGGTGTTCTTCTCCTTCCATGTCCTTTAGGCCATTTAAGGATCTTTTTACTGATGTGTCCCAAAAGCTTGGGTGCAATAAGGGAGTCCCTAGTTAGACATCACTTTATGCTATGACCTCAGGGACTATGGGAGTCTCGAGTTTTGGTCTGACACTGAGGCGGGTCACTAAGATCCTGTGGTGGTTTCTTTCTTAGATTCTGATATCATGGGGATTGAGATAGGCCCTATTCTTTATTGGTTGAGAGTTGGTTGGCACTGCTAGTTTAGCTGTTTTGATAGTGGTTTTGTGAGTTGGATTGTCCCACATTTGGTTGGCCTTTGACTATGATGTTTGATAAAAATTCTGATCAGGACTATGGTTTGAGGAGGAGATGCTTGGGATATATCAGATTGGGTGTTGGCTCTGAGTTTCAATCTGATTCACTCCTCCATTGGTTGGATATGGTTAAATTAGATTAGGGAGATAATGGATGTTCTAGAGGGAATATTTATATCTTTCATGGATGTTGTTATGCTCAAGGTATTGTGGATTCTTAATTCTCTTGGTTTTGTGTATGGATCCCATAGGGTAGTGTATTCATCAGGGTCCATGTGGATGAAGCCCTTGAGTGGTGTATCTGTCAGGTCCATGTTTGAGACCAATTCTTTTATAGAACTTTTGAGACATGAAATTTTATCTAGAGTGTGTCCTGGAGACATTTTTTCTATTTCGTATCATGCCATTGGATTCCTAGATCCCGGTAGATGTTCTTTTTCATGTGGACACCTATGGTTACACCTTCAGTTCTAACATTTATACCTTTATTCTTAGACATCTTGGAGCTCTATTTTTTGTCTAGAGGATTCACCTAATGTCATGTGGTAGGTTGAGCTACATGTTTTAAATCCTAAGGCATGGGACATAGCAGTGGTATATTTTCTTATGGTGTCAGACTAGAACCCACAGTCGACTGCTTTCTTTGTTTTTGTTTAGCCCCCTTATTATGTAGTTGTTCTTTTATGTCAGATATTATTAGTTTTCAATTAGGTTGATCATATCACATTTTCATGCACTTTTCATAATATAAATTTATAGTTTCACCATTGGGGGTGACCAACTATGATTCATTTCTCACCCCATGCATGTGTACCTCAGTGTGCGTGAAAACTTGATGTCTGCTTTCATAATAGAGTACAGGTTGTGCGATGGATGGGGATAAGGCCCAGTGTTGCTTGATCAAGTGGATCCAATCATCTAGAGTATCAGGATTGGGCTTGTGTAACTCTATCATCATGGATACTAGGTATGTGGTTTTTCTGGGTGTTTTAAGTAGATCCTGATTTATTTTATTTTTATTTTCTTTATTTTGTATATGTGGTCAGACCAATGGGCAATCGACTATTGTATTATTTTCATGCTTTGAGTCTATATGATTTTATGCTGCATTCCATTCATTATAGCATACTCCCATTTATGTTTATTTATTATGTTTAATTTTATTCATACCTCTGTGTATGAGTTTGGTTATTTTTCATTGTTATTACGCACTAACCAGAGGATATATTATCCCCATTGTATCTGTTAGACCCTCAGTTATAGTCGGTAACCTATGGCGTACATGTAGGAATGCTTTAAGTCGTGTGGTAGGCTGAATTAGGTGACATGTTAGTTCAACCCGATCCACATCGCCACACCCTTGTTTCTAGTTGGTAGCTTCTAGTGTATGAGGAGGTACACCTAAGCTCATGTGATGAATCGATTCAGTTACGAGTTTGAGTGATCCAGGTTGAGACATTACGGTTTACATTGGTGAAGTTTATAAGATTAATATAATGGATAAAATATATATCAATACTAGGTATGTGTCTAAGGAAGGTGTCTAGAAAGTGTTTCTAAAAATTCTAGAAGAAACTGTTGTCAATATTTTGGAAAACAGGGCTCATAAAAACCCTAGTGTTGACAACATTTTGATTCACAAAAATTTCCTTCTCTTATTTTGTGAGGGTAACTTTATCTACCTTGAGCAAAAAAACTTCTAAAAGGCATCAAGATTCGTCTATTGGATTTAGAGTAATGATTTTTGAAAATATGAAATATTTAATTTATATAGATGAATCAATGACATCATACTTGTTAGTGACTATTGAAAGTAGTGTTATAATTGTGAAATGTTTGATTCCTAAATTTTTTGTAAAATTTCTAATCCTCATTAGTTTAATGGTTCTTGATGAGATTTAACTTTTGTAGTTTTTGATCAAACCCAAAAATTCAATTGTAAAATAATGTAAAAAGTTATTCGGGATGAACGGGTTGAAGTTTCATTTCATAAAAATTGATCTAAGGTTAATTTCTAGAAACTAAATTCTAGAAATTATGGTTCTTTAGGCCTTTGATCCATTTTTAAAAATATTTTTATTGACACCATGTATGATAATATAGATGTGATAAAAAGTTATGATAAAATTGATTTTGTTATTGTAGATGAAAAGGTTGTTGAATCTGAGTGTCCTTTGGGAGGATCCAAACTCCTCCATGGAAGTGGTGCATTGGACAAATATCTTAAGGTCCATAAATCAAGATAGGTGGGTGGAGAAGATGATGTTAAAGTAGAATTGGCTTTTATGGATGCTAGTATGTAATTGGAGGATGGCTCGACACTTGTTTTGGAAAAAAATTTCCTCGAGTGTTATTGTTGACGGTTTGAGAAAAAGTATTTCCACTTCTTTTGGCTGATCATGCAACAAGAATCTTCTTTCGCTCATTGGGAAATATAAAAGAGCTAAAAAACTCCATTTAAATTATATCTATCCAATATCCTTCCAATATTCAGACATTCACTACATTTCTATGGGGTGGAATTATTCTGAAGGCATGATAATTGTTTTAACGAAATAAGTCATTGGTAACTCTATGGATAACCAAATGGAAGGTGTGACCTGTAAAAGAAGCTACATGGGAAGAGGTACTTACCAACCCTAATTAGTTTCCCTTACTTAGTTTTGAGGACAAGACTAATTCTCAAGGAGGGTTGAGTTATAAATATTGTGACTAATAGGAATTCTATCAATAGTTTCATATTCACAAAATAAAATTAGGGAACATCTATAGAGGTATCTTCCTTCCCATATTTCGTTACTAACAACCAAGATACCTGAAAATAATTAAATTCCCCACCTTGTATAATTTTCCCCCTTATATACCATTAACACTATATTTATCCATTTAAAAATATACCACTGTCATTTAATTGGTTCCCATAACAAACTAGTAGTTTCCCCCACTCTGTATTCTAATCTCATCCCCTCCTCTAATGTAATGTCCCCTGATCCGAAACTCTCTCACATTACCAGAAATGGTTGGTTATGAGACTTCAAACTCATATAATCATATGCCAAAGGCTGCCAATTAGCAGTGGGGGTGTGATGAAAAGTGGGGATAATATACCCCCTAGTATGAAGTATCAGATAAGTAGAAATAATCCATATAATAAAATCAATAAAAATAATAGACATAGATGAAATCATATAATAAAACTCAAAGATAAAAGGAGAAGCCACTATACCAATAATAAGGAATCATGTAATGATAGGATGAAATGTATATAAATATCAAACTAAAAATAATAAAAATAAAATAATCACCTAACACAAGATAAACCCAAAAGAATCTATTCTCAAACCCCATGTTAGTACAATCTTCAAACTCTATCCCATCCACCAAGCAACAAAATAATCGGTAACAAGATACATTTCCCTTGTCCAAACCTACATCCATGTAATCTGCTCGGGTACCAAACGTCGGTCTGAATAGGGTGTGAGTAAAAATCAATAGGACAACACCATTGTGCCTAAATATAACTAGTCTAATAATAAGTGTATGAAATAATGTAATAAATATGTGTATTAATTAATCAATTTATATAATTCATCATTCAACATGATTTGGCACCATACTAAAATATCTCTGAGCATGTAGCATAACCATGACAATCATAACCATATATCCATGGAAAAATAAACCATAACCATAAACATGGAATAATCGCACAAATCTAGGCTAAGCCCTCTATATAATAATTTTAGAATGAGACTGGGCAAATCTCACTCAGTATAATCATTATAGTATGGGAATGGGCATTACTCGCTCAATATAAGCATTACAACATGGTATTGTGTATAACCTTCTCAATATAAGCATTACAACATGATACTAGGCATAACCCACTCAATATAATCATTACAGCATGTGACTGAACATAACCCACTCAATATAATCATTTCAGTATAATAACACAACAAGTTATAACAGTAAGTAGATCATAATATAACATCATAAGTCTCAATGGATAATTATGAAAATTACCATTTGTATTTCATTTAAAATTTCATTTATATCATAAATTATTAATAGTCATATCAATATGCAATAAACCATAACTTAGGGATTCTATATCAACCAATCACATAAGATCTTATATCATGCTAAACAAACTTTAATCCAAAATCCAATTCAAATTTTTAATCAAGGGTTTTCTCACACAATGGGTAGCCAAAATCCGGATCATAATCTGTTAGATCCATAAGTGATATAAGGAATAATCCAACCCATTATTTAATAAATTAATTTGTATGTTATTTTGTCACAATCCTAATATTTCACATACTTGAAAATTATCAAACCATAGGTTTAAGGTTAGACCCTCTACATCTAACCAACGATTTAGTAATACTAACAATAGGTAACACCAACTAAACTGAAGGTGATGGAGATAAATGATGAAAGCCTAGATCACAAAAAATCTAGGCTAAACTATATCCAATTTTAGTCCAAATATTCCCACTGAAATGATAGAGAACGATAGAAGAGAGGGAAAAACCTAAACAAAACAACTCACCAAGGATCGAATGAGAGATCAGGACATCTAGAATGGTGGTATGGGACCCAAAATATCCTAAAGTATGGCTTAGGATGAGAGTATAAGATTTAAAACATTGTAATTAATGAAAATTATCTACACTTACCAATTAAAACTACTGCTAGTGATAAATACACAGTGTGTAATCCATTTACACTTTGTGTATTTATTTTTAAAGTGATATGTGGAAAAACCCATCGCCTTGGATTAATATTTAACCCTTCTCAACTATTACATGATGTGAATGGTTTACACATGACATGTAACCACTTCATTCCCTGCACTGGTTCACAACATCTTCATGTGCATTTACATGTCGTGTAACACATTCACAATGTGTAAGCATCCAATGGGCAGTTCTCTGGTCAGTTTATGTCATCCCTCGATACCCTAGGTGATGGCTGATTCGATGCCTCCCCTCCTCAGCCACTCCCAACTGAGGGGGGGGAGAGTCTTCCTCCTCCTCCTGCACCTCCTCATCCCTCGTCTTTCATTCCTTTCATCTATCCCTCATTTCTCCCTATTTTCCCCTCCATTCACATCAGCCCTAAAGTTAACTCGCTCATCGATGGAGTCCCAATGGTTCTGCTCTCTTCTCTAGATTTTACAAATTCCTCCATGTTGACAAATCTTTCTTTAGTTTCTAATTTCGGTAAGAGATGTCTCGCAGTTGATGTATTCGACAGATTTATCTCCAACTAGTGGCAACTTCAAGACAGGGCGATTTTTGGGCTCCTGGATTCGAGACACCTCCTAATTCGTTTCTTGTTGGAATAATATCTCATCTATTCTTGGAAAAATGCTCCACGATTTACCTCGGGTTTGCGATTCTTTCTTTTTTGGTGGTCGTTCGATTTCCACCTGAGAAGATACCCTCCTATCTCAGCGATTTGGATCTTGCTCCCTAGACTACCCCTACCGTTTCAAAATTTAGTGATTCTTCATTTGGTTGGAAATATTTTGGGATGTTTCCTTTTCTTATACCAGTGAAAGAACGTCTTAAGTCACCCAATCCCCCCTAGAATCTGCGTCAAAGTTGAAGTCTCTAAGGATCAGTTGGATACCATTGGAATAGAGATAGAAGGGGAGCTTCAGTGGTATCAAAAGGTTGTCTATGAATCTTGGGTCCTCTTCTACTCATATTGCAGTTGTCTCATCCACGATGCTTCCATATGTAGGAACCAGTGGAGAGGGTTCTCTCGAATGACTTTAGACGAGGGTCTCATTTTGAAGGCCATGGGGGATGGTGCAAAGTCCAACACAGTTTCTGAATCTTTAGGTCACTATTTTATGGAGTCCAACCCAGAATCTAGTGTGATCATGAACTTTCCCTTGGTTTTTGAAGAAGGTTCGACTGGAAAGAGGTATACAGGATCAGACTTTGTTCTTCCAAATTCTATTCATAGTGAGGCTTATGAGAGAAATCCCTTGGTTTCTGATGTTGTCAATCGTTTGAGGAGAGACTTGGGTATGCCTACTCATGTTGTGAAAATGGGACAAGTGGAATCTGGTTTGGCTAATCTCACTACTGCAGTTGTTCAGGCCCCTATAGATGGCTCTAACCCTATTGTGGAAACTTGAATAGACACTGAGGAAGGTTCAAAGGCCCCCAAGGCATCTTCTTATATGGAGGTTGTATTTGCAGGACCTGAGAATAATGGATGTGTGGGTCCCCAGGATGAGCCATATCCAGCGAATAGGTCATGCTCGAGGAGAGTGTTTCCAGCCATTAATTTGTGTAACCACTTTGGAAGCTTGGAGGATTAAGGGCATGACCAGGAGGCATATAGGACAAAACTTCTCAATGAGGATTAGGGTATCCCATAGGATGAGTCTGTTGATGACTCTTCTAGCCAGTTGTTAGGAGTCAGTGATCATGTATTCTACAGTAGTGACACATGCAGTTCGAGGAGGAGTAAGGGCTAGCGTGGTGGTAAGAAAGGATGCAAGGATTATTCATATCTGCCTTCACCAATGGAGACCCACTCTGACAGGAAGGTGAAGGTCCAAGAAAGGGAAGGTGTTATCAGATTAAATGTAAATTCAGTTTGATTAAAGTTTGTGGCCTCTACAGTAGAGGGGGATGTTTCTATAAGTAATGTACTACATAATACATGCAAGGATTTTGAGCAACCCATGGAGCTACTATTGTATTCTGGAGAAGAAATAGAGGATTAATCTCTTGTGACCAACACTTCAATAGATGATTACAGTGATAAAATGATGGAAAGGATTGTCTGGGTAGATACCAATAGAAAACAAAGGGACTGGATTGATAAGAAGAATTGTATCCTAGTAAGTGGTTTCAATGTGGGTAAAATCAACCAAGAGGAATACATGAAAGTGTGGGACAGACTGGTGCGTTGATTTGAAGACCTTATAAAGGATGATCCAGAAACATCGATAACTTATTTTTCCTAGGATCTTATTAAGGATAAAAATTTCAATAGGATTAATGTTTCCTTTAAAAACTTTTTTTCTTAGGGTTTCTCACTTTTTCCTTAAAGTGATTTTTGGATAATAATAAAAATTGAAGTTGGAAGGTTAGTTTATGCATAATATCCCAATCACCTTAAAACCTTTACAAACTATGGAAAACCCTCATAAATCACTTAAAATATTTATTCCCAGACTTCATTAATTCAAATAAACATACATTCCTAAACTTTAGTTCATTTTTCCTAATAAAGTCTCTCCATCTCTGAACAAGACTCAGCCACCAAGGCTTAAACGAAAAACTCAAAGAGGGATGTACCTGGAAAAACTGGGATCTTACATCTAATATGTAAGAAATACTAGTGGAATATTGGTAGGACCATTCCCTATATCCCTTATGTAACACCTCAATAATTTATGATATATTTCTCTTCAAATAAAATTAATATATTTGATAGTTTTTGATACGTGAGACACCGAGTTAAAACTAACTACAACAAACGATTAAATATTACTACATAATAGTCATTTCATAGTTGTTGGATTGATGATTTTGAATAAGATTAACTAAATTATAAAAAATATGTATAAATATTTTATTTTATTTAAATTTATCAATCAAATCTTAATAAATAAGTACTCAATTTTGTGTAAATCCTTTTTATGCTTCAATAATATGTTTTCTTCAAAAATAATTTTTATTGCATTTTGTGCACAAATATTATAATTAATTTACTTAATTTTTAGAAATTAAATTTTATAAAAATAATATAATTTTTTAAATCATCATGTAAATATTAGATTAGGTTGATTTTTTTCTAAAATGATTTATTTTTCAGTGAATAGTGAAAAATACCAGTTTTTGTAAAATTGTCATTTCTTTTATCTAAATAACATAATTTAAAAGTATTATTATATTTTTTATTAGATATTAATTGGATATATTTTTCATTTGATTTAAATTGGGATCAAAATTTTACTTTATTTTGATATAATTCAATTTGTCTTAAAAACGTAATTTTCTCGAAAACGAATTTTCGTCGTATTTTGCGGGTTTATTTTTAATTAATTTCTGAAAATTATAGTAAGTGAATTTTATAAAATTTATTCCATATTTTGAATCATTAGGTTCAAATTTTGTAAATATGTCTCTTTTATTTTTAGTTATTATAAATATTAATTGTGGTAAAATGTATCACCTTGGTAAAAGGTAAGTTAGGTAATTAAGATTAAAAAAATATAACAAGTCATTAAAAATTTATCTAAAACTTGAATATATTTAAATTTATGAGAATAATCCATCCATATCCATCCAAACTTATAATATTTGTCATTTTAATTCCATTTTCCTTTAACGGTTACATTTATATTATTTTAAGTATATAAAATTTCATAATGTCGCTCTCTTAACTTTAATATCTATAAAATTTTTACATAATGATAAAAAGTGGATAAGTTAGGTTAAAAACGTTTATTTTAAATATTAAATAATTTTTTTGATCATTATTATTTATTTTTTATTTTTATTTATGTAATAATAACCTTAATTTCTTACACAACGTTGACGCGGTGCTTATGAAAGTAGTAGAAAAATCATGTAAATGATTTTAAAATTTTTAAAATTAATATTTTTTGGGTTATTTATAGTTCACTATGAATTTTATAGATAAATATAACATATTTTTTATGTTTTAAAATTTTATATTTAAATTTCATATTTTTATTAATGTATTTAAAGTCAAATTAAATTAATATCATCATAAATGACATTAATGATATTTTATGAAAATAATATTTTATTAAATTATTTAAAAATCATAAAAATCTTGAAATATGAAAATAGAGATAATATATGGTCTAAAATATTATCTCTTTTCTATTTATGATCAAATTTTCACCTTATAAGTAAAATTATAACCCCTTAATATTGAAATAGTTGTCACCACAGTTATTGTTGAAAATGGTTAATGAAGCGATTAATAAAAAAGATAAGGTTTAAAATGATATTTAAACTTGGATAATTTTTTTTGTGATTATATTAAGGATAATATTCTCCTGATATTATAATACATGTCCTTTTGGAACCACTTTACCAAGAATGTGACTTTATTATATTTTAATATTTTCAAAAATTACAAGAGTATCCCTACCTTCGCTTATAAAAGGACATCACTTATCTCTTTTATTTACACCTTCTTGATTCATATAACTTGACCAAACCCTATCCAATTATCTTCTACACTTACCTATACACGAATTATAGATTCTTTTTCTTCTTTAAATTCCTTTCTAAGAGTCCTTAAGAAAGGATTTAAAGGAGGCCAATCAAAGGAGAAATAATCATTATACCCGGCCTCTTTCAAATTATTTATTATTTTATATCATATCGATTTGTGGTATTTATAATAAAATAATAAATTAAGTATCCTTAATGTACTGAAATGTTATTTTTATTATGTAACCACCATTATTCACACTCACTTTAGTGAAATGGGAAGTGAAATTGCCGCTTGTGTGTACGTGTGGATTACCACCTTCACGTAGCGATACAATTCATTTTCCATCACCATATTTCATAGATAGTTATTATGATGGGTTTAATGTTTGTATATGATATTTATTATATAATTATTATTCTTAAATTATAATATCTTATTCAAATGATTAACTTAAAATCCATTGGAAAATGATAATGTCGCTCGTGAGTTCGTGTGGACTACCGCCTCCACATAGTGATGTGATCTGTTTTTCAATTCTACTTTACATGGATGGTAATAAATATATATTTAAATATACATATATATATGATATATATGATATAATAATTATTCTTTAAAGTTTAATTATTATTTATCTTTCTTTATTTCCATCCGTCGAAAAGTAAAAACAACGTTTATGCATACATACGACCTATCATCTCCATTAACGTTGTCATTCATTTTTTATCTCTACCTTTTTATATATGACTGAATAAATATATATATAATATATATATATATATATATATTGTATTAATAAAATGATTAAAATTATGGAGATTATGTAACCATAATTAAATTACAAGGATCGAAACTACTGAACCGAAACTTACATGAAAAATGAGACAATTAACACACTAAAATGGTGATTTTAATAAATATTTATTAATAAATAGGTATTGAAATGTTATAGGTGAATAATATATGATATTATAATAATTTATATGTTTTTTTATGTAATTAAATAAATATAAATTTATTATACTGGGGATAAAAACACTTACGATGAAAGTCGACCTGGAGGTAATAGATTATATCTCAATATTCACTTCATTTAGACAAATTTGGTATTATTCACCTATTTATTTTTATGTGATATATATAATTCCCATTTTATTTAACATGTATATATATTTATTCATGATGATTAAAATTTAAATTCAATTTTACTCTTTCAAGGGGTTATAATTTAATATTTACCAAAGTGGTAAGAATTTATTTCACAATCTAATTTTGTTGGGATTGATTATGTTTTACATTGAAGGAATATTATAATATGTCCTTTAAAAACTTCATCTATTTTATTATCCTATATATATTTATGGATTTTCCATGTTTTCTTCCTACTTTTACTCTCTTTTACACTTCAATTAATCAAAGAAATATTTAAAAGAAAATCTAATCTTATTTCTCTTTTTTATCAGGAATATTTTTCTTCAAATTACATATTTTTCAAAATTGTTTTAAAAAAGTCAATTTTATTTACTAAAATTATTTATCAATGAAATTTTTTGTTATCCTTTCCTTTTTAAAAGGTTTAAAATTAATATTTCAATATTTTCCCAAAGGTTAATTTTTGACTTTCTTTTATAAAAAATAAAAAGTAATGTTTCTTTTTAAAATATAGAGTGTTAATGGATTTTACTGCCACCATAACCACTTTATGTTATTTACCTTATTATATAATTTTTTAATGGTTTTATAGCGAAAACTATTTATTTAAATCCTATTTTATTTTTTCCACTTTCTTTCTCTTTCCAAAGGATTATTACAAAACTTATATTTCTCATGAATTCATGGTCATGTTTTATCACTTATTAGTTTTATAGTCATTAACTTTCAATTGAAACATTAACTTTCTTGTAATCATAGGACATTACATTTCTCTTAAATATTCATATTATTTGTATCATGTATATGATTATTACTTAAACTGTATATTTTTTCTTCATAAGTTGTTTTACTTTTAAAGTTATTTGATTAAATAGGGGAATATTGATATTTCGTACTCTTTACTCAATATGGGTGGGTCCCAATTATAGATATCCCCTCGATTCATCAATAGGTCTCAATGAGATAAACCAATTAGCTTGCCTTATTAAATAGTTTTTTGGTGTATACCTACCCATCAATTAAACTATCTTGTCATAAGACCTTGATGGTAAAAATATCATGATATCTGAAATCATAACGTCAAACATTATGCATTTCCTTCATTGAGAATTTAGTTATTATCCATGAGGTTACTACATTGGTATTACCAATAGTTTCATTTCATTCTCAATTTTTTGATTAAATGACATGCATGTTTCATTATTTACCTTTCTATACTGATTATGCTTTATTTATTCATGATAAATTATATTGTACATAACCCTTATTAAGCATCTGAGCCTACCTTTTATTTTTTTCCCTTGCACGGGATTTGAAGAATGAAATTATGAATAATATCAAGATGCGATAATGTTTCTTATACTATTTATTTTATATTTCTAATATAATATGATAATCATGTATGTATCTAGTTCTTCAATACTACTAAACTAATCATTCCTTCGGGATGTGCTCCCTTGTATCTTATGCCAATGTAATAAAGTAGAAAATGAATATGGGTTACTAGAGTTGGGGTTGTTACAGCTGGTATCATATCATTGTTTAATAGAAACCTTGGGAACTAGATTTTAAGAGAACATTTCTAATATGATAATTATGACTCCTTCATAATATTTGATAATTTTTTAAAGGGATTTTTATTTTATGGATCAATATTCATGATTATTACGAGTTAACTCAGTGCATGTCATTATTTAGTGATGAAGCCTATCAAAAGAAAGGGAATCAACACTGGCATTCAATGTAGGTATTTTCATGTTGAGAAAGACAATAAAGATGGCATTAGAACTAAGGAGATCATGACTATATTAGGGTAGCTGACTCAGGAGAAAAAATTTTCTCCACAGTTTTATTCACCTATGTTGGATCACTTTATGAAATATAAGCCTTCATATTTTAATGGATCTACTAATCCATTGGTATCATAACAATGAATTAAATTCCTCAAAAAGATATTCCTAGATTTGGGAAGTAATGAAAGTGAAAGGGTTATTCTGGCAGTGTATTGTTTGAGTGGAGATTCCAATCAATGGTGGTCATTGATCCAGAACACTAAAGAGGTTGAATAAATATAAAGTATGGAATGAAGAACTTATAAAGTGATATTCTTTGATAAATACTTACATCTAGAAAAATGAGCTAAAATACAGAGGAAATTCCTCACTTTAAAGTAGAAGGAAGAAGAAAGTGTAACAAAGTATGAGGCTAACTTTATAATATTAGCTAGACATTCGTCGAACTGCATACATAATCTGAAAAGAAAGACTGATTATTTTGTTTGATGGGATTAATCTGAGTCTCTGAAGGGTACTAGTTTCTAAAACATTTTCATCATATGATGATATAATATCAAGTTCCATTTATATATATTTTTTTTTATAAATCATATATCTTCAAGGTAAATCTATAAAAGAAGAGGTTAGTTAACACTAAGAATAATGGAAAACATTAAAGAAGTAGGGAACAAAAAAATACATCATGTAAAAATTGTGGAAAGGAACATCTTGGAAAATCCTTGAAGGGATTTAGAGTTTTTTACAGGTGTAAGGATAAGGTTCATGTGGCTAATGAATGTAATAAAAATAAATAATTAACTAGTATCTAGTGCTTTAACTATAAATAAATGGTTCATTATTTAAACTAGTGCCCCAAGGGTCAAGGGAACTTACCACATAATAATCCAATGGGAGAAGTTCAAGCATATGGAATTATTATAGATTAAGTGAAAATTCTAAGTGATGTGTTGAAATGCACACTTATCATACATTCTAGAAGTGAAAATGTTTTATTATATTTAGGTTTTACCCACTCATTTATATCTGAAGAATTTTTTAAGGGTATAACATCACCACCTCAGTGATAAGATGGGGAGTTGGCAGTGAAAACGCATAATGGTAGGATGATTTCTTCTCAATTCTATAGCTCCTCTCTGATAGAAGTTTGGGGGAATGTGATTCCTATAAAGCTTGTTATTTTTACTCTAGTTGAATTTGATGTAATTTTTTGCATGAACTGACTTTCCTAGTAGATCCAATGTCAATTTTCAAGGAAGGAAAGTTGTATTTGATATTATAAATCAACCTAAGATGGTATTTTGGTGTCAATATAAAAATGAAATTATAGTTAACGTTTCCTCTATAATATGGGTTTTACTATCTATTCATGAGGGATATTTATCTCATATGGTTAGAAAGAAACAAAATATTGAATATGTATATTGTACGAGAGTTTGATTATTTCTTTCTATAAGAGTTTCCAAGTCTTCCCTTGAACTGTGAAGTTAAGTTTTCAATATAACTCATACCTTATGCTACACCTATTTCAATGAATCCATATAGAATGACCCAAATTGGGTTGTAGGAATTGAATAAGAAACTATAATAAAATTTAGATAAGGGACTCATTAGGCCTATTGCTTCACCATGGGGTGCACCTATTCTTTTTATTAAGAGGAAAATGGATCAATGTGTCTTTTCATTGATTATTGGGAACTTAAAAAAATCACTATTAAGAACAAGTATCTTCTACTCTATATCGATGATCTTCTTGATAAATTATAAAGAGATAAATATTTTTTAAATATTGATCTTTGATATGGATATCATTAGTTAAGCATCAAGAAGGTGGATATACCTAAGACAAGCTTTCATACATGGTATAATCATTATTAATTTATAGTAATTTCATTTTTACTAACCAATGTTCATGTTATCTTCATGTATTTAATGAATATAGTCTTTAGATATTACCTTGATTAATTTTTTATTGTATTTTTAGAAAATATTATTATATATTTGATGAGTAAGGAAGATCATGAAGAACATTTGAGAATTGTACTAAAGACCATGAGGAAGGAGAATTTGAATGATAAATTTACTAAGTGTGAATTTTGGCTTCAGAAAGTTTCATTATTAGGTCATATAATCTCAAGTGAGGGTATATCAGTGGATCATTAAAAGACTTAAGCTATTAAGAAATGGTTTATACCAACCGTGGTAATCAATATTCATAGCTTTCTTAGGTTGGATAGATACTACCGACACTTTTTGAGAAATTTATCATGACTATATAATCCACTCATCAAGTTTTTTTATAAAAGGTTGAGTGTCAATCCCCCTTTATTGAACATAAAAAATAGATAACCTCTTGTGGATAGATGAATGTGAGAATAATTCCAAATAATTTAAGAGAAGGTTGGTTAGTGCACCTATGCTTACACTACCCTGTAGTGAATAAGGGTTTTTTATATATGGTGATGCATCAAATAAGATACTGAGATGTGTCCTCATGTAAAATTATATGGTGATAACTTATGCCTGCTACCAATTGAAAATTGATTATCAAAGTTACTCAAATCATGATTTGGAGCTAGCAGCGGTGATTTTTGTATTGAAGATATAGATACATTATCTATATGGTGAAAGGTGTGATATATATACCTATCATAAAATCTTGATGTATATATTTACACAAAAATATTTGAATATGTTCCAAAGAATATGGTTGGAGTTAATCAAATATTATGACTTATCAATACATTACCACCTTGGGAAGATGAACAAGTTGGTTGGTGCTCTGAGTTGTAAATACCATGCTAGTTTGTCTATGATTAGGATTTAAATAGATCCAATATTTGTAGATTTTTATAATAGGAATCATGAAATATTTTGGAAAGGGGATAGATATTATCTTTCTTAAATCAATATTCAACCATCCATCCATGATAGGATTAAGAAGTCATAGAAGGAAGATGTAAAATTATTTAAGAAGGTGAGGAACGTTTTTGAGTTCAACCATGTTCATGATGTAATGATAAGGTTCATCAACCAAGTATGTGTTCCATAAATACAAAATTTGAAGGAGTTTTTGGATGAAGCTCATAGTTCATTCTCTATTCATCATAGAAGTATGGATATGTATAGAGATATGAAAGAGTATTTCTGGTGGGATAACATAAAAATGGATATTTCATAGAATATATCATAATGCCTAGTGTTTCATAAATTTATGTATTAGAGACATAATTATAAGGGTATGTTAAAACCATTACCCATACTGAAATGGAAGTGGGAAAATTTACCATGGATTTCATCATCGGACTCCCCAAAACATTTAAAGTTCATAATGTTATTTGGGTTGTAGTCAATTTATTTACAAAATAAGCACATTTTATCACTATTATAGAAGTTTTATCTCTTGATTATATTACTCGGTTATAAATCAAAGAAGTTGTGATATTTCATGGAGTACCACTCTCAATCATATCTGATCGGGATCTAAGGTTTAGCTCAAAATTCTGGAAAATCCTTCAGCAGACTATGGTTACATAGTTGATTTTTTCTACCTCTTATCATCCACAAATAGATTTTTAGTCTAAGAGGACTACTCAAACTCTAAATTACTTGCTGAGAACTCAATTTATGGATTTAAAGGGTGGTGGGGATCAATGCATTCCTTTAGTAGAATTTTTTTACAATAATATCTTTAACTAAAGGATTCAAATGGATCCTTATGAAATAATCTATAGAAATAAGTTTATAACTCCAATGTGTTATAAAAATTTTGGATAAATACAGCTATTGAGACTTGATCATGCTGAGGAAATGACAGAAAATTTTAGTTCTATTAAACAACTCATAAGGGAAACTCAAAGTCAACACAAAAGTTATACTAATAATCATCGATGAGATCTAAAGTTAAAAGTTGGTGATAAGGTATTCCCATGAATATCTCATTGGAATAAGGTTATGATATTTGGAAAGAAGGGAAATATGAACCCTATATTTATCATTCCCTTTGAAATTCTTGATCATGTTAGGATAGTATCTTATCATTTGGCCCTTCCATCGAATCTCTCTCAAGTTCATGATGTGTTCTATGTATCTCTCATGAGGAAGTATATATATGATCCTTCAAATGTAATAAACTATGATCTCTTACTACTAGAGAAAGATATATCTTATTAGGAACAACTAATAAGGACTCTAGATCATATAGAGAAAGTTCTATGAAATAAGACCACTCACCCGGTCAAATTTTTGTGGTGAAATCATAAAATTGTGGAAGTTATGTGAGAACCTGAGGATGTGATGTGGAAAAATTGTCCTCAATTTTTTATATTGGAATGGATAAATTTCATGGGAAAAATATTATAATGGGGTATAATGTAACACCCTAACATTTTATGATATATTTATCTTAAAATAAATTTAACTTCTTCAATAGTTTGTGATGCATGCAACATTGAGTTTAAACAAAACGTGACAAATGATTAAAATATTATTATATGACATTCATCATCTATCCATTGGATTGATGGGTTTGAATAATATTAACCATATTATGAAACTCTTCATTCTTGTTTTCAAAACTCTGTTTCTTCATGAAACTTCAGGGAAATTTTCCATTCACAAAACTTCTCATAATCGTGTAACTTATCATCTTTATTTTGTACCTCAACCATATTTTATGAAACATTATTTTGAAAATCTCCAAACCTTCATGAAAACAAACTTTAATGAAACACCAAACTTTCATGACACCAAATTTTCACAAATTCTATGAATTTGACAAGGTCAATTGTATACATAATCTTCTGTACAACTTCCATAGCTTCTATACCTCTATATTGAAGCTTTGTCAACATAATTGGTAAAAAATAACACTAGAACTCCATAATTGACCTTTTCAACCTACTTTTTCAACAAACACAATCTACCTAAAAAAACTTTAAAGTTACCTTAAGGGATTTTTTCCCAACAATTATTGAGAAAATGAAAGGTTCTAGTTTTGTTTCATACTATTATACCACATTTTAGTATTATTTTTATTATTATTCTCCTTAGTTTTGAAAATATTATGTTTCTTTTAAATAATATTTCATAGTTTATCCATACTGATTGGTTTTCCATATTTTTCTCCCAACACATGTGGACATAATTGTTGGTCAGCTATATTATCAAGTGATTTCTTGATCAAGGAAATAAGATAATTATACCTATCCAACTAGGAGTAATAACGGTAATTCATTAAGTGATAAATTGATTACACTATTTTTCTCAAACTAGTATGGAAAGAAAATAGAAAATAAAAGTTAATGAAAAATAAAGATAAAAGGAATGAAAAATATGTGAAAACATGAAAAGAGGTATCAATCCTCCCAAGGAACATTGTTAATGATGCATGGGGATTTCATTGGCCTTGATATCAACAATGAAATTTTTAAACACCCTAAAATGTATCTAGGTAATCTGACCAGTGGTCGTTATCCAGATGAAGGGAATACTCACTCATATTCTCCACATCAAAACTAACCTATTACTATTTACATTTAAAAGAAAGAGGTTTAAATGGTGTGTATATAAAATAATTTAAAGATAATAAAAATTAATGTAAATAATTCATTGTCAAACCATAGATAATTATCTCATCCACTATATCATAATCACTCATAAATAAATTCACTTCTCTTCTCAATCTCAACAAACAAATTGAAACCTCAATATACTCACTTCCTATCTGGTATTTTTAGTTGGGTGATGCAAGAAATGATCACTGAATCATTTCTTTCACTCATCCATAATGAACAAGTACCCTCAATAAATCCTCGCTCGATCTTCAATCCCCTCCACTGCATGATAAATAAAAGAATAACAAGGTGAGATGATGTGAAAACCAAATTAAGAGAAGATATTGAGATAAAATACATAGTCATAGTGATGATAATATATTAGTATTGTCTATCTCTCAAATCTAATGAAAATTATTGTAGGAGAAATGAAAAATATGATTTCACTAAAATGGAATAGTTAGGGGGAGTGAATTTCTCTTTAGCTAGGTCATAATAACCTAAATTCTATCACTGGAGCTTCAAAAAATAAACAAAGAAACCCCAGAATGAGATATCCTAACTTTTAGTGTGAGACCAAACTCATATCATAGTGATATTATTTTTATTTTTAAAGTATTCACAACAAAATTCAAATCAAATGATCTCTCCACTTGTAGGTTTTGATTCCACTCACATCATTAGCTTCTGGGAGATTCCATCTTCGATTGTTTTTCTCCTCCCACTTCTCTAGCAGCTGGCATAATCCTCGGTTCCCTTATTGAATGGATGTGCACCATAGGGAAATATAAAAAGATTATTATAGGATTTAGTCATGTAATATAAACGAGAATATTATTTTTGTATGAAGGTTTCATACATGGAGGTCATGTGGGAATGAATAGGATCAAAAAATTTTGTGTTGTATAATGTTATTTCTTAAGGGAATACCCTTAAATAGTATAATTTCTATGGGAATGGACTTTAAATAACTTCAATAGGACCCTTACACGGTTTTGGGTTACCTTGATGTGGTATATAGAATACACTCTCTACCCTTACATAACCTCAGAAATTGAATCTGATGCAACCCCTTGTGTGGTGATGACCTTTATGCAAGGGTAGTGAGGACCTTTATATATTAGCAGCACAACATGGAAGGACCTTTACACAATGCCTTGAATCTCAACCAAGCACACAGAGTACACCTCAACCATGGTGTAACACCATATCCTAGATCATTTTAGTGTCCATTTTCATTATCATCGCACATCTCCCCATTCAATCTCAACCCATGACATTTGATACCCTAAAGAATTCACTATTTCATACTTTAAACTTACTTGTGTTATATGACCTCACATGGAATTTATTGATTGTAGGGATTATTGTTTCCTTGTGATCATAATGTATAGCACTCAGTAAAATCCAAATGATGGGGATAAAAACATACAGTGTGATAAATAAAATCATATTAAATCTAGGTTAAATTATACGAAATTACTTTAAATTCATATGAAACTCAAAGAAAATCAAAAAATAGTCCTTTTTTCATTTCTCATACCTACAAGTAGGAAAATCCTAAAATCAGTGTAGGTTTTTTCAAGATTAAAATCAAAATGAATTTAAACATTGAAACTCATATTTAAAATCCTTTAATAATTTAATTTAAAAATCTAAAAATAAGTGTATGGATTCCTCAATTAATCCCAAAAAATAAATAAATCTCTAAAACTAAAGATTAAATCCATTTAATGGTTTAATTATATATTTCCAAAAGTAACTAAAATGAATTAATTAATTGGGTATTATATCAGTTGGGGGTTAGATTATAATGAAAAATAGTCAAAAATTAGGAAATATTAGCTCTCATTATTGTATTATTCATGAACTTAAACTAAAATGTTGGGTGAAATATATTATATCATATGTATCATATTCATATGTTTTTAATGTATAACTAATAAGTGTACCATCCACCCTTGGTATGTTAGTGGTATCTCATCCACCTGAATTGGTTCAATGATCCATCATTTACCTTGAGGAAAATGAAATGGGGGAACCTCATTCACTTTAAGATGTGTAGGGTATCCAAAAATTGAGAATATAGAATTTTTTCACACAAATAATTCTCTCTCAACTCCTCCTTTTATCTCCCTCTCAAGAACGAGAAGTTAAAGAGATATTTCTTTAAGATCTAAGAATGAGTGATCAAGAGTGAAAAGTGCAAGACATTTGACTCTCCACACTAGCACCTGAAGATCGAGTGGTGTTGCTTAGAGATCATAGGATCATGTGTGGATCACTTCTAGAGGAATTATATCCTTGGATATTCATAGTGAAACAAAGGTAATCTAAAAGGGTATTTTTTAATTATCAATATTCACTAACAAAGAAATTTCCTAATCCTAGGTATTTATTTATTCAAATATTAGATAAATTAATTATAAATTTTACATTAAATATCCTCTCTCTTGGTTTTGGGAAATGATTATTAAAATAAATTTTAATATATTTACCACCTTATCACACTTCTTTTGTGCCCGAAACCAATATGTGGTATCAGAGTAGTCATTTTTAAATTTATAATTATTTATTTTATTGTTGATATATGTGCAAGTATGCATAGATTTTCATTTCATGTTATTTGTTCTTTAATCCAATTTGAATTAACATGTTATCAATATATTAATCATGTTTGTTTGGTGTTTCAATTTATTTAAGGTTTAAAAAAATGAATAATGACTGGAGATTCCATTGGGATGTTCCAAATCATTGTCTAATAAAACTAGGTAACATGGCATGTGGCTGGAGCACACATCGTATACCCATGCGCATTGTATCTAGATGTGCTGAGTAATTAATTACATAGTGTGTTTTTATTGAACACCACTTGTTGAATTTCCAACCCGGTACATGGAAATCAGATATAGGGTGTGTATCTATCATGTAAACACCATATAATCTGGTTGAGTTAATAGGCCAAATCCCCAGGCGTGTGACTTGGATATACGGAAACTGAGGTACATGGTGTGTAAATGCATGTACACATCGTGTAGTCTCCCAATAATGGAAAAAATTAAAATTAAATTAAATTTGAAAATTGATGCATTAAAACCTTATTTGATTGATTGGTAAACCATTATGCATTTTACAATTTAATAATGGTTTCAAAGAATTTTAAATTCTCAATTAATTTATTATAATTAATATGTAATTATTGGTTTTAATGTTTATTTTCCATGAATTACATTAATGATGGGAATCTCCAAATAAGATAGGATGATCATTAAGATGAAAGGGAATTAATTGATTTATTTATTAACTAATTAATACAATCAGTTTTATCTTAAATAATAAAATAACTAATAAATAAATGAATGGTAGTCATTTACTTTTGCATATTCATTGCATGTATGGTCGTTCATGGGCTTGACCAAGACCTGTGTATCTATTGGATGTTTTAATTTAATTTATTGCATGAGTTTGAAATTATTTAATATTAAATTAAATGATAGCCTATGAATCATCCCTCCATCCATTATTATGTAGGACTTACATGTCCAAGGATAATTATGTAACCCCCTTTAACCAATCCTTTGGTTCCCCTCACCTGCATGTGAGTAATAAATATTTGTAATTAATGGAGCATCCTAAGGCATGTAGAGGTGGTTCAAGATGGAACCATAATGATGCCAACTCAAATGATACATAGGTGGACAGGAGTAATGTTTTAACCCATGCCAAGACCATAAATGGGAGTTATTTCCCCTGGTTCAATGGTTGGTTTGATGTCTTCTCATTAAATCAATTGTTAGAAAAATATCATGAGTGGGTGATTTAATTAATTATTTATTTCTATCTATGAAATTATTTAATTTATATATGAAAGGCTATGATCACATAAATAAATTAATTAATGAGAAAATACATATTAAATAAATATAATGACAAGGATTCCATACGCATCAGCGATTGGGTCAGTCTAACAGTGTAGATATGGATATATCTACTTAATGAGGTATAAGTAATATTTTTTAAAAAAAAATCACGGAATAAAATAATGAAGTTTATAACCATATTGGTAAGAAGATTAATAAACTTTTCTCAGACCATGGTGGATAATATCTTAATCAAGACTTCATTGATTATATACAGGAGTTTGGGATTTTATCTCAACTCACTCCTCATTATATGCCACAGTTTAATGGTGTTAGTTAAAGGAGTAATCACACCTTTTTGGACATAGTGAGATCAATGATGATTCATGTGAGTCTTCTATTATCCTTTTGGGTATTCACATTACAAATAGTCGAATACATACTAAACCAAGTGCCAAATAAAGCAACGGATGGTATACCATACCAATTATGGAATGGAAGGGAACCTATGTTGTCTTACTTACATGTGTGTGGTTGTGAAGCATTTTTTTAAGGCCTCTTCAGGTAACAAGATTACACCCCTAGGAAAAATTGTATCTTTATAGGATATCCCAAAGAAACAAAGGGATGATGCCTATACAATCCTTCGAACAAAAAGTGTGTGGTTGAAAGATGTCCCACATTTCTTAAGTAGGATCTTATTTATAAAATATATAGTGGGATTGAGATAGACTTTGATGAATTTCAGGCTAAAGAGACACAAGAGTTGGCATAGGAATAAATTCCACAAAGCCCCATGGAAGGATAAATTGTTCTAGAGACACAATTACTGAGTAGGAGTACTAGAGAGGTTAGAGAGCCAAAATGATGTGGTTTTCTAGTCACTGAGGATGGTGAATCATTATTGGTTGATAATTATGATCCTATGAGCAACAAGGAAGCATTAAGTGGCACAAATGTTGTCAAGCGACAAGAATCCATGAATTTTGAAATGGATTCCATCTACCAAAACCAAATCTGAATTTTGGTAGAACCTATAGTAGATATAAATCCCATTGGTTATAAATGGTTATTCAAGAAGAAACTAAACATGTAAGGACAATTCATTACCAATAAGGTGAAAATGGTTGCAAAAGGGTTTAAATAGCATCAAGGCATTGACTACGACGAAATCCTTTCACCAGTTTCAATATTGAAATTCATCATAATTATACTTTCCATTATGTCTTTCCGTGATTATGATATTTGGAAAATGGATTTAAAAATAGTCTTCCTTAACAGGAACCTTCAAGAATATTTATATATGACACACCCCGGACAGTTTGTGAATCCAAAGGATTCCAACAAGGTATAAAAGTTGAAAAGATCCATTTATGGATTAAAGAAAGCATCTAAGTCATGGAATATTCATTTTGATGAGGCCATAAATGAATTTGGTTTCATAAAGAATAAATGTGATCTGTGTGTCTATAAATGGTTTAGTGTGAGTGCATTCATTTTATTAATAGTATATATTGATGACATATTACTCATTAGAAATTAAATATCAGTCTTACCATCTATTAAGGCATGGTTAAATAAATTCTTCTCTATAAAGTACTTGGGCGAGATGGAATATATTCTTGGGATCAAGATCCATCATGATAGATCCAAGATTTTTCATGGCCTAAGTATTAGGAATGAAACAATCTAAGATGGGATTGTTTCTAGAATCACATGGTATTCATCTTTCTAGGAAAATGTGTCCTCAGACACATGATGAAAGAAATATAATAACAAGGATTCCATATGCATAAATGATTGGTTCATTCTAATAGTATAGATATGGATATATCTAATTAATGAGGTATAAGTTATATTCTTTTAAAAAAATCAAGTAATACAAGAATAAAGTTGAGAATCATCTTGGTAAGAAGATTAAGAAACTTCACTCAGACTATTGTGGAAAATATCTTAATCAAGACTTCATTGATTATCTATGGGAGTTCGGGATTTTATCTCAACTCACTCCTCATTATATGCCTCAGTTTAATGGTGTTAGTGAAAGGAGGAAGCACACATTGTTAGACATGGTGAGATCAATGATGATTCATCTGAGTATTCCATTATCCTTTTGGGGATACATGTTTCAAATAGTAGAATATGTACTAAAACAAGTGACAACTAAAGCAACAGATAGTATACCATACCAATTATAAAATGGAAAGAAACCTATGTTGTCTTAATTACATGTGTGTGGTTGTGATTCATTTGTTAAGGCCTCTTCAGGTAACAATATTACACCCCAAGGCACAAATTGTATCTTTATAGGATATCCCAAAGAAATAAAGGGATATTGCCTATACAATCCTTCAGACAAAATGGTTGTGGTTGAAATATATCCCACATTTCTTGAGGAGGATCATATATATAAAATATATAGTAGGAGTGATATAGAATTCAATGAAGTCCAGGCTAAAGATACACAAGAGTTGGCATAGGAACAAATTCCTTGAAGCCCTGTGGAAGAAGAAATTGTTCCAGAGATACAATTACTACGTAGGAGTATTAGAGAGGTTAGAGAACCAAAAAGATGTGGTTTTCTAGTAACTGGGGATGGTGACTCAGTATTGGTTGATAATTATGATCCTTTAACCTACAAGGAAGTAATAAATGGAACAAATGTTGTCAAGTGGCACGAAGCCATGAATTTTGAAATGGATTCCATGTGACAAAACTAAATCTGGATTTTGGTAAACCCTAAAGTAGATGTAAATCCCATTGGTTGAAAATAGGTATTCAAGAATAAACTGTACATTTAAGGACAATTCAGTACCAATAAGGTTAAAATGTTTGAAAATGGGTTTAAATAGCATCAAGGCATTGACTACGATGAAACCTTTTCACCAGTTGCAATGTTGAAATTTGTAAGTACCAATGTGTTTGTGACTCCAAAGGATTCAAAAAGTTATCCAAATTGAAAAAATCCATTTAAAGATTAAAGAAAGTATTTGGGTCATGGAGAATTCATTTTGATGAGGCCATAATGGAATTTAGTTTCATAAAGAATGAATGTTAGTGGTGTTTCTATAAATGGTTTAGTGGGAGTGTAGTAATTTTCTTAATAGTATATGTTGATGACATATTACACTTTGGAAATGAAATATAAATCTTACTGTCTGTTAAGGCATGGTTAAATAAACTCTTCTCTGTAAAGGACTTGGGAGAGGTAGCATATATTCTTGGGATCAAGATCCATCATGATAGATCCATGAGTTTTCTTGGCCTATGTATTTGGCCCGAAAGCCCGACTGGCCCACAAAATCTCGAGTTGGGCTAGGACGCTGGTTCGTCGAGCTGAGCATCGGCCTATGCAAGCAGGATTGTGGGCCCACATGAAGCTCACCCGCTTTAAAATAAATTCTGGGAAATTTCCAGTAGGGAGACTCAAACCCCCTACCACATGTTTCCAAGGCTGCGCCTGGACCAACTGGTCCAGGTGGTGCGCCTGGTTTAAAATTACTAGACTATATGTGTGTGTGTGTGTGTGTAAATATATATACATACATACATATATATATATTTATATTTATATATATATATACAATTATATAACAACAATTTAACATAATAGATATATATATATATATATAATAACTCATAATATATTAACAAAAAAAACGTTCACCCACTAATGTTCATGCATGCCCCCTCCCACCTAATTTTTTTTAATTATTTTGAAACTTGAATATATTGTATATATTATATATATTATATATACATATATAAATCTATTTAGAAAAAAATAACTCAACCACTATTGTACACCCATAAATAATTTTATTTTATAACTTTCACATATTATATATATATTCACAATTATAAATATATACATAAAAAAATTAAAACTCACTCACTACTGTGCACACATCCCTCAGTCATTTTTTTCAAACTTTCACATATTATATATATAAATATTTTTTAAAAAAATTAAAATATTTAAAATAAAACGATGTAACATGGTATATATATATAATAACTCATTATATATTAATAAAAAAACACACTCACCCACTGATGTTTACGCACCCCCCCCCCCACATTATTATTATTTTATGTATGTTGCAACTTTCATATATTATATACATATATAAATCAATTCAGAAAAAAAAATAACTCACTTTGCACCCCTCATTAATTTTTTTTTTCAACTTGCACATAATATATATATGTATTCACATGTCTAAATCTATTTAGAAAAAAAATCAACACACCCACCCACTGTTGCATACCCCCAACCCCTCATTAATTTTTTTTATAACTTACACATGTTATATATATAAATATATATTAACATATATAATCTATTTAAACAAATTAAAACATTAAAAAAATTTCTAAAAAATGTTTAAAAAAAGTTAAAAAAACATTTTAAAGTAGCCGTTTAATATAAAATTTTAAAAATTAATGTTTAGGAAAAAATTATTTAAAAAAAATACAAAAATATTATTCTATTTAGAAAAAAAATTAACATACACACCCACTACTGCACACCCCCAACCTCTCGTTGATTTTATTTATAACTTTCACATATTATATATATATATATTAACATATATAAATCTATTTTAAAAAATTAAAACATTAAAAAAAATTTAAAAACATTTTAAAATAAATGTTTAATATAAAATTTTAAAAAATGATGTTTAGAAAAAAAATATATTTAAAAAAATTACAAGAACATAAATCTATTTAGAAAAAATAATAATACACCCTCAAAGTACTGCGCACCTCCAACTCCTCATTAAATCTATTAAAAAATGTTTCATTTTTAAAATGTAACTATTTATATAGAAGAAAATAATTTTTCTGTAATGGGAAGATAATTTTTTTAAAAAAATTTAAAAAAAGTTTAAAAAAATATGTTAAAAATAGGTTTTAAAAAAAATTTGTTAAAAATCTATTAAAACACATTTTGAATAAAATGTTTTCAAAACATTTTAAAAAATCATTAGAAAATATTTTAAAATTAACTTTTAAAAATTAACGTTTAGAAAAAACGCTAAAAAACATAAAAATGTTTTTAATTTATTATATATTATATTATAAAATTAATAAAATCCCATAAAGGTCGGCCCAAAAAGCTCAGCCTGGCCCAGCGGTTTGGGTCAGCCCGTGGTCGGGCTTAGGCCACCTCATGGGGTTGTTTGGGCCAGCCTGGCCTAGTTTTTTAGAGGACAGGCCCAACATGGCCCTACCTTATTCGGGTCGGGCCAGGACAAAATTACACCCTTAGTTCAGTCATATATGTTTTGATATATACTAGGCTTGATATTTTCTATACATTAAGTGTGGTATAAAAATATCAAGCTGATCTAGGTGACCACCATTGGATGACAGTCATGACTATAAGTATCTGAGGCGTACTGAGGATAAGTTCCTAGTTTATGGAGGATATGAGGAACTAGTCATCAAATGATATGTAGATACTAGTTTCTAAACTGATCAAGATGACATGAAGTTACAAATAGGATACATATTCACTTTTAATGGAGGTGATGTGAGCTAGAAGAGCTTAAAGAAGACTATGGCTGCAGATTCTACAGTAGAGTCTAAGTATATTGCATATTCTAAGGAAGCTAAAGAAGTAGTATGGATGCGTAACTTCATCCAAGATCTTGATGTGGTACCTAGCAGTAAATATACTATCACCCTCTATTGTGATAATACTACAGTGGTCGATCTTTCATAAGAGCCAAGGTCACATCAACAGATGAAGCACATACTTCGGAAGTATCATATCTTGAGGTATTTTTGTCAAAGAAGTGAAGTTTTAGTGAGAATTATTTATATGGAAGATAGCATAGAAGACCCCTTGACTAAAGCCTTGACTCAATAGAAATAGGACTATCATGTGAGGTTTAGCGGACTGAATTTCGTAGACAGTTGGCTCTAGTCCAAGTGGGAGTTTGTTGTAGTTGGTGTACTATGACCAACTATTTGTACTTTGATTACATGAATATTCGATGTATTGAATATTAATAAAACTTATTATTATATATTGTTTGTTGTTCTGCATGAATTTAAAGTAATAATGTCCTAGAATATAAATCGCATTGATAAGGTCATAACATTTCTCCACTATGATGAGAACCTTGATGTGATATGAAAATATTCTCAAATAATTTTATACAGATGGATAATATAATATGATGGGACACATAGTATATAGACTATCAGGTGCGAGTAATCGTAAGCTGATGATGTTTCTTCTCATGAAGTTCGTACTTGGTAATCTCAAAGATGGGTGATTATGAGAACAAAACCACCGGTAGGAATTCTGCATGTTTTTTTCATCATATATTCTTATCTATGAGTGTGTGTGATGGTCCTTAGACTTTAATATTAGTATTAATCCATGTTACAAATCACTTACTTAGATGTATTTCATAAACTATAATGATAACAGTTCATGAATAAGTTAGATATGTTGGGTGCGTCGCGAGTGATGTGTCATTGATGAATAAGTTGATGAGCAATTTTTCCCTTTTATCTCTATAGAAGGTAATATGTTGGCCCTTTGATTAGAATAGAACCATCTCATTAAATTACATGTCCATGGTGTAACGACATGTTTATTTCAGATATTCAAAGAAATACATATTGAGCATATAGGTTGGTGACACAGTTATGAAACCTACTTGATGAGATATTGTGATAAAGGGATTATATTACATAGTGAGAGTTCGTATATGGTTTTCAATGTTGTGACATTAATTTATTTCTCTTGGGTTCCTTGACCTGTTACTAGAAAATAATCTTAGACTTTAGGCAAGCCCACTTAATGCCAATGATAAAGAATCCTAGAGGGTCACACACTAAGTGTTTCCGTTGATCTCGGTTAAATTCTATTTGAGTTTAATTGATGGAATAAATATTATTCTTAAGTCTGAGGAATAATTTTATTCAAGTTATATTGATCACATAAATTATATAAATATTTATTCATCAACATGTGAATAAAATATTTATTTTATTTACTTAATATTTTAATAAATATGTATTTGCTAGATTGTCAATAAATTATTTATTTATGAATAAAATATTTATTCAGTTGTTCAATAAATGATAGAGGATTTTGAATGGACTAAGACTGAGTCTGGTGATAAATATTAATTAACATGACCATTACAAAATATTTGTTATTGTGCAAGTTGGTGTGGGCCACAAAATAATAATAATATAATTATTATTATGTGGAATGGGTTTTATTACAGGTAATAAATCTTATTTAATGTCTGGTATGAAATTAAACAATATTTTAAATTAAATCCTAAATCTATAAATAGACGGATATTTATATTGTGTAGGGTATCCAAAAATTGAGAATAGAGAATTTTTTCTCACAATGAATTCTCTCTTAACTCATCCTTCCCTCTCCCTCTCAATAATGATAAGTGCAAGAGATATTTCTTCAAGACCAAATAATGAGCGATCAAGAACAAATAGTGTAAGACATTGGACTCACACTACTAAAAAACCCACGTTTAACAGTGCTGGTATTTATCAGCGTTATAAAAAAACACTAATAAATGGAATATTTATCAGGGCTAAGGAAAGAGTTGATAAATTTAACCTTTTATCAGTGCTTAATTTTTAATGTTGATTAAGGGTATCCTTTATAAACGCTTTATTTTTAGTGCTGATAAAGGGTACCCTTTATCAGCACTTTATTTTTAGTGCCGATAAAGGCTCCCTTTATCAGTGATTTATTTTTAGCACTGATAAATATATGAATAAATAAAATGAAATAATTAAATAAATTAAAATTAAAAAATGAGTTTATTAAAAAAAAAATTACAAATTTTATTAATCAAATAATTATTGATAAAAATGAATAAAGTGATTGTACATTATTAAATATTAAACATTTTATTAATTATATAATTATGATAATTAATGTTATTAAATTGTATATATTAAATATATATATATATATATATATTAATGTATATAAATATTATTTATATATTACAAAATATTTATGCGTTTTACATTAAATAATCATATATTTATTGAATAATGGTGTATAATTAAAAATTAATATGAATTAAAAATATTGACTAATTGCATAGTACTCAACATATAATTGAATGTCATTTGATTTTTCAATTTAACATAGATCAAATCTCTGTTATATTGATTTCACATATATGTAATTAAAACATTTTTATATATAATGCACACACATAAAACTTATCTATTTTTTCAATATTATTAAAGTGTACTTATTCTTAATTTATTTAATTTCACTCATTTTAACATACATGCATGCACTTAAAATTAGATATTCATTAATAATGTTAAAATTATATTTGTAAAAAATATTTATAAATAAATCTATTTGTAAATGTACATTTACTATATTTTTAAAATTATATATTTATTATTATAAATAAATTAATATTTTTTTTAAATTATTTATATAATTATAAATAATTAATTATATATATTTAAATAATTTTTAAGTTTATAATAAATTTACTTAAATAATGAATATATTTACTATATTTATATATATTTATTAAATATATATGTGTATAATTATATAAATATATATAATGATATAAATATTATTTTTTAAAAATATTTCTATAATTATAAATAAATAATTATAAAATTATAATAAATATATTTAAAAAGGAATATATTTACTATATTTATATTTATATATATTTATTAAGTATAAATAAATATTTACAATTTTTTATTTATAATTATAATTATAAATCCTTTATCAGTGCTTAAGTAATAAGATTTGATAAAAGCATCTTTATCAATGCTTTTTTGCACTAATAAAGATGAGGATTTATCAGCTCTATAATTTTAGTGCTAATAAAGATTGATTTTATCAGCAATTTTTTAACATTGATAAATACCTACCTTTATCGGCGCTAAATTAATAAGCATTGATAAAAGGACTCTTTATCAGCGCTTATTTGTAAGTGCTGATAAAAGTGTCCCAATCTAATTAAAAAACCCTAACCATTTGCGAACTCGTCGTGATATAAAAATATTTCTGTGTAATTCACCTGCTATTGGTGCTCCTCCTTGGTGAATTGAACTTCGTATCACACCACTCGATTGCCTCTCGAATATCTCATCTGACATTCAGTGTTCGATTGAAGTTAGGTTTTCCGAAGAGGGTTTCAGATTTTCTTCAACCTAGCGAGGTAGGACTTCTGATTTTCTTTGTGTATTTTTAGTTTTATTTTTGATTTATTCTTTGATGATGTCATTATTTTTGGTCCAGTTATTGTATACTAGAGAGGTAGGCCTTCTAATTTTCTCAGTTTCTAATTTTGATTCAACTTTTGATCTCTCATGGAGAGTTTATTGTTTTTGGACTCGATGGTGACACATGGAGTTTAGTTGGTTGTTTTATTTTGTTTATATTTCCCAAATTGATCGCCCAAATCTATCATACATATTTTTCATTCTTTATTTTATCAATTTTATTCCATACATGTCAAATTTTAGAAATTAAAACTAGGTATTTTGTTTGTGAGGGAGTTGAAAGTAGGTTAAGGGATTTCTTTTATATTATGCCGATTCATATCATATTTTTTCTACTTATCTAGGTTGTTGTGTGAATCCAATGTATGTATTCATCATGTAAGCTTTTATTTAAATTTTCTTTCTACTAGTTTTATTTAGTTTTTGGGACAAATCATTCCCATTGTGTTGTTTTTCATGCCCTAGTGCATGTTTTTATCCCTAAGGGAGGTCGATAATGTCCCTTGGACACTATCATGGGCCTACTTGGGTGGTTGATATATGGTTTTCTTAGGTTTTTTTGGAAACTATATCTATTATTAAATGTGTCAAACCTTTTCTCAACAATCCAACTCCCTATGTCTCTACGCTTTTAAAAGATCTATTTTATTTTTCTCCCTCTTTAGATTAATCCAACGTTATTTATAAATCCTTTTAATAATAATATATGAAATATTATACCTTGATGTTATGTATTGTTTTCCAACTACATTATAGTTTTTCATCATCATCCTACTCCCCCTCTCTCAATAATTTACAAAAAAAATCCTTTTGAGATTTCCCATTTCTAGTTATACCACTTTTTTATACCTATATACCACTATAATACATTATAATTTATTACTCAGAAATGTAGATTTTCAAGATTTTTTTACCCTTTTGAGTATTTATTTAACTAATAACAAGTGTATTTCCATGTAATCACTTTGATACCTAGCAATATAACATGTAGAAAAATAGTATGTCAAACCTTTTTACTATAAAAAAGTTTTCATATAACAAATCTCCCACACTTCATGATATAGATTGAAATTCCATCCACAACATTTGAAAATTTTATTAAATTTTCAATGGGTGTCAACATGGGTTTTTAATATTCCTTGTGAAATCTATAAAACACTTCCCTCACATTCATGGATTAGGAAATAAATATCCCATTAATTCTATGAGTCGCCTATAAAATAAGGAAAATTTCAACTCACTAATCATCAACATTTAAAAATTGGTTATTGTTAATGTAAAAAATTATTATCACCATTCATCTCTTTGACCTCTAAATATTATGTCATCCATATTGATAAAAACTTTCAATATATCCATAAAATTATTTTTTTATGTAATGATTATGATCAATTCCTCATTTTTTAAATTAAAGTATCTTTAATAATTAATCTAACCTTCAATGTCAAGATCTTAGTTCTTGTTTCAATTCATACATCAATTTTTCAATTTACAAACATTATTCTCATATTAAAGAATGAGGAAACTATCTATTTGTTTGATTTAAAATTTTTATTCATGTAATCCATTAGTAAACACAAATTTTATATCTAGTTAGAGTACCTTGAATTTCCTTAGGATGGGTCAATGTGGTGATATGGCATCCCAAGAGTCTTGATATGTTTTCAAATATTGATATACCATTAATTTTAAATGTAATAATTCCTTAGTTTGTTGCATCACTTGTTTCAATACATTTTTATATCTTCTAGTTGATTGAATGAGAGTTTATTATTCTTGTTTATAATATTTTAGGTTCTTATTACTCCTTAATTGCCTATATTATATTTTAATTTGTTTAGGGGATTTAATAAATATTTTATGTGGAGTAATTATTTTCTTAAATTCAATTACCCATTTTCTTCAACATACTAAGATTATTTGAAACAATCAAATGTTGAGTTTCCCTTATTAGAATTATCTATAACTTTCACTTTTGATAATGAATATCTTATGTGTATTTATTTATATATTATACAAAATTAGTCTTTTATGAAACCAATAGGATGGATATGAACTGAAAATGGTTTTATGTTAATCATTTTAAAAATGAATATGAATATGGAGCTAAATAGGTCATTAATTTTTCAAGAAAACATGAAGATGACCCTTCTAAAATCCTTTGTCCGTGTTTACGTTGTTGTTATTCAAGAAAAATTAGTCCATAAGAGTTGGAAGAACATTTCATTTGTCACGGAATAGATCAAAGCTATAAATGTTAGACTAAACATGGGAAAAACTGAATTTGGATATCAATTCGGATGATACTATGGTTTATGAATCATTTGATATTAATACCTTTGTAAGAGATGATGTAGATCGCATGGAAGAAATGACATTGGAAATTGAAGATGACCTTTGTGATTGTATAAAGTTGTTTGAGGAGTTAAATAGTTGTTCCAAGAAATAATTTTATACTGGTTGTACTAAATACACAACATTATCAGTTGTATTGAAGTTATATAATTTGAAAGCTGGCAGCAGATGGAGTGACACCAGCTTTATAGAACTACTTGGTCTTCTGAAAGATATTATACCAGAAGAAAATGAACTACCATGCTAAAAATATGATACTAAATGAATGTTACATTCAATGGGAATGATCTCTAAAAAACACATGCTTGTCCAAATGATTGCATATTGGTTTGAAAAGGACCATGAATTACTCATAAAATGACCTAAGTGTGGAATAGATCAATACAAGAAAAATGAATCAAGTCCTTCAAAAATTTTATGGTAATTTTCTACAATTCCATGGTTTAGAAGACTATATGGATGTTAGGAAACCATGAGATAATTAACATGTAATGAAGATAAAATAATTAAATATGGGAACCTATGTTATCCAACAGATTCTACTCAGTGGAATAAAATTGATTACAAGTTTCCTGCATTTGGAGATAAGCTGAGAAACTTTCATCTTACATTATCTACAAATGGAATAAATCCTTTTGGTGTACAAATTAGTACTCATAGTACATGGCCCATCATGTTGGTAAATTATAACTTTTTTTCACGGTTATACATGAAGCATAAATACATTATGTTGTCTCTACTTATATGTGGATCAAAGAAACCCAATAATGATATTGATGTATATTTGGATCCATTGATTGAAGATCTGAAATTTATGTGGGATATAGATGTTACAATGTATGATGCTCATAGAAGTAAAGAATTCACATTGAGGTCCATGTTGTATGGAATGATAAATGACTTCCTCACTTATAGAAATTTATCAGGATATAGAATTAAAGGAATTTTGTAGTGTCCCATTTGTGAAAAACGTACATACTTAGTTCAGTTGAAATATTCCTCAAAGACTATGTTTTTAGGACATTATAAATTTTTACCTCTATGGAATAAATATTGATCCTATATGACAGCATTCAATGGGAATATTGAATAAGGTACAATACTGTCTCCGGTAATGTGCGATCAATTATACATAAAATTAAAAAACATTGAAACTATTTTCAGTAAACCATTTTCAAAAAACCTTACAAAATCAGGTTGGAATAATCAATCAATTATATTTGAATTTCCATATTGGAATTTTTTATATGTTATAAATTTTCTTGATGCCATGCATGTAGAAAAAAATGTATTTGATGGTTTTATTAACACATTACTAAATGTTCCTAGTAAAAGGAAATATGGAATTAAGGCTAGGTTAGACTTGATTAAAATGTGGATAAGGTAAGATTTGGCACTGGTGAAGGGTAAAAGGTGTACTTTTCTTCCTTCAGTAGATTAAACTCTATCTAGATGGGAAAATTTTCAGTTTTTCCTTTTCTTTACTAGTGTAAAAGTTCCACATGGGTATTCATCAAATATCAATAATATAATGTCAATGACTAATTTGAAGTTACAAGGACTAAAATCACAAGACTATCATGTTTTGATGAAAGATTTAATGCTTGTTTCTTTTCATTTCATTCTGTCTCAAAATGTAAGACATACATTAACCAGAATCTATTTATTTTTCAAATCCATATGCAGTAAAGTTATAGACCTAGTGAAGTTTCCCATCATGAATAAGGATATTAAAGTCATATTATGTGAATTGTAGATGTTCTTCCCACCATAATTATTTGATATAATGGTCCACATGATAGTTAACTTGGTCTGAGAGGTTCAACTATGTGGTCATGTCTATTACAGATGGATGTACCCCATTGAACAGTATATGAATATTTTAAAAGGATATGTCAAGAATCAAATTCGTCCAGAAGGTTATATTACAGAATGATATATTGTTGAAGAAGCTATTGAATTTTGTACCGATTACCTATCAGATGTTGAAAGTATCAGTCTCTCAAATTCTTCTCGAAGCAAACTTCTTATGGTCAAAGGTATTTCCAAAAGATATGTTGTTTCAATTACCTTGACAGAGTAGGATCAAGAACATATTTACATATTACATAATAGTGAATATCTTTATCCATACATTGAATCCCAAAAATAAATTCTTAGATATTTTAATCCATTAAGGGATGAAGGATGGATATCAAATACACATAATAAACAGTTTATAGGATGGTTCAGAGATCAAATTTATAAGGAGTTATCTGAAAATCCAAATTCAATTGTTGAACGACTTCAATGGATATCTAGATGATTGAATTCAAATGTTATACCTTACACTGGTTTTTTAATCAATGGTTATACGTTCTATACAAAAGAACGTGATGAATTTAGTATGATGAAAAATAGTGGTTTTATGATTGTGGATGAAGTGATTAAAATATCCCTTTCCAAGGATAGAAATACAATTTATGAAAATATGTCATATTTTGTAATTATCAAACAGATATATGATTTGGATTATACCAAATTACAAGTGCCTCTTTTCCATTGAAAATGGGTCAACAGTATCAACAGAGTTAAAGTTGATGAAATAGGATTTGTGAATGTGAATTTTATTATTGAATGGGAAAAATATGATCTGTTTGTAATGGCATCACAAGTAGTGAAAATATTTTATGTCTCTAATCCAACAAACAAGAATTGGTCAATTTTTCTACTGGCAAATAAAACAAATGTTGAGTTAGATAAAAATTCAATTGAGGATAACCCTTTTATTGGGACATCACAATTAGTTAATTTTGGTCCCAATGTAGACAATGTATTGTATGTTAGAGGGGACCAAAAAGATGGTATTTGGATTCTCAATAGAGGAACCAAATCCTTTACACCTTAAAAAAATAAAGAGGGTTCAATGAGAAGGTAAAAGTGTTTTTTAATATATTATGTTTTCCTCATAATATTATATGTTCTCTAATAAATTAAAATAATATAAATTAAATGTTTGACTACTCATGTAGACAATGTCTTATGTACATGATTAAAGAACAAACTATAATGAAAGAAACCCTTTGGAAAGATGTAAAGTTAATTTTACGATACACTTTCTCTATTTTACTGAAAAATTATATAATGAAACATTGATTTAATTTTCATTATTTCTTGTATAGTTTTTTTTTATTTTATAAGATTTATGTCCATGTGTTACGCCTTTGTTGGATGAGAAATGAAGCTATCTCTTCTCAATCACAGAGGTAATCTTGATGTTTGAATAGTAAAATTATTTTCCATAGAATTAATGTATTATTTCATATTTATGTTTAATTTATTTCTTTTTAGTATTACTCACATAATAATTGTTTTCTTATACATTTGGATTATTTTGTTTGAGTTAGGGTGCTTTGTTCAACTTTCATGCTTCTTCTCCCTTAAAAACTTTTTACACCTGTAGTGTTTCATTTATCACTTTCTCTCAAGTTCTCTCCACTGCCTTTGTAGGAAGAGAAATGATGTTGCCTCTTCTCAATTATAGTGGTAATCGTGATGATTTCATAGTAAAATCGTTATCTATAGAATTAATGTATTGTTTTATATTTATATTTAATTTATTTATTTTATGTATTACTCACATAATAATTGTTTTCTTATATAAGTGTATTCTTTTATTCGATTTGGGGTGCTCTGTCCAACTTTCATACTTCTTCTCCCTTAAAACCTTTTCACCCCTACAGTGGTGCATTTATCATTTTCTTTCAAGTTACCTCCACTGCCTTTACAGGAAGAGCAATGAAGCTGCCTCTTCTTAATTACAGATTTAATCTTGATGTTTTCATATTAAAATTATTTTCCATAGAATTCATGTATTGTTTCATATTTGTGTTTAATTTATTTCTTTTTAGTATTACTCGTATAATAATTTTTTTCTTATATAAGTGGATTATTTTGTTCGAGTTGGGGTGGTTTGTCTAACTTTCATGCTTCTTCTCCCTTAAAACCTTTTCACCCTTACAATGGTTCATCTATTACTTTCTTTTAATTTACCTCTACTTCCTTTTCAGTAAGAGCAACGATGCTGCCTCTACTCAATTATAGAGGTAATCTTGATGTTTTCATAGTAAAATAATTGTCTATAAAATTAATGTATTGTTTCATATTTATGTTTAATTTATTTATTTTTAGTATTACTCACATAATAATTTTTTTTATACAGGTGGATTCTTTTGTTTGAGTTGGGGTGATTTGTCCATCTTTCATGCCTTTCTACACAAAAAATTCTATAGACTTCTTCTACCTCAAAACCTTTCACCCCTGTAGTGTTGACATTTATCACATTCCTTCAAGTTCCCTCCACTTCTCAATCACAGAGTTAATAATGATATTTACAGAGTAAAACCATTGTCCATATAATTAATTTATTATTTCATATTTATGTTTAAATTAATTTATTTTTAGTATTACTCATAATAATTTTTTTCTCATATAGATGGATTATTTTTTTGATTTTATGTGGTTTTTTTGAAGCTACACATGCAGTGTTGGATGTTCGACAAAGAAAGTCAATGGAAATCATGGTAACATTAACATTTAGGATTATTTTGAGACTTTGGTATGTGTAGGAAACATCCGCACCTTAATATGACACATGATGTGACTGGTATGACTCTAATTAATTCTTTAAATTTTAAATTGACATTAATTTTAGTAAAAAATAAAACTAACTCAATGTGTTTGTTATCATTTTAAAATCAACATTTTAATTTAAAAAGTTTCACTCATTAAAAACAAATAAAATTTACTCATATTTTCTTGATAATTTAGGGAATATATTCATAAATCATTTTTGATGTGTTGTAATTGGTCTCACATCAAACTGACACACTATGTGACCTGTATGAGTCAAAGTGTGTGTTTCAAGTTTAAAATGAAATTTTAGTAAAAAAGACAATTGATATACTAAAAACCAAAAAAAACATATTCATATTGTTTTTATACTTTCGGAAAACAATCTATAAGTGATTTAGAATTTGTATGAATCAGTTGCACCTCAATTTGATGCATGGTGTGACTGGTATGAATCTAAGTGTGTCTTTATTTAAAATTAACATCAATTTTAGTAAAAAAACAAAATGACCTACTCAAAACCAAAAAAAATGCATTAACATTGTGTTTATACTTTAGAAAAGTGATCCATAAGTCATATTTTATTTGTATGAATCATCTGAACCTCAATATAATGCATGGTGTGACTAGTATGACACCAAGTGCATCTATTTATTTGAAATTGACATCAATTTTAGTAAAATTAAGGATTTATGTTAATTTATTTCTTTATATTATTACTAATATAAGAATTTTTTTTCTTATACAGGTGCATTCTTTTGATCTATAAGGGTGGTTTGTTCGAAAATATCATGAGTCAGGTCAGGATTAAAAGATAAAGAAACATTAATTTTTTTGAATGTATGTAATAGTTTGTATTTATGTAATTTTATGAACCAATGTTTGAAATGTCTATAATATAGTGTTTTTTTCTTGTGTTTCTATTATAAATTTAATTTAATTTAAATCCTGTAATGGGATTTGTTTTTTTATATCTGGTGTGTTTCAGGTGTTGTGGTGTTCTATTACAACACACTGTATTATGGCCCTTTGTCATCACTTTTAAAAGCAATGATAAAGGCCACATTTATCAACACTTTTAAAAGTGCTAATAAAGTTATACTTTATCAATTCTCATAGAAGTGCTAATAAAATGTTCTTTTTCAGTGCTTCTATAATCACTAATAAATGACCCTTTATCATTGCTTTTATAAACGCTGATAAATGGTTCCTTTAGCAGTGCTAAATTAAAGTATTTTTAAATGGTTCCTTTATCGGTGATTTTAAAATCACTCATAAAGGTCTCCATTTATCAATGATTTTTTAGCACTGATAAATGACCCCTTTATCATTGTTTTTTAGAACTTATAAAAGACTAGGGATTTTAACCTCACTCATGTAGTCAGCACTTTTCTAGCACTGATAAAGGTCATTTCTAGCGATGTTAAAGGCCAGTTTTGTAGTAGTGTCACTGCAAAAACACCCAAAGATCAAGTGGTGTTTCTCGGAGATCATAGGAGTATGTGTGGATCACCACTACAGATATTATATCCTTGGATCCTCACAGTGCAGTGAAGGTAATCAGAAAGGGTCTTTTCGGATGATCAATATTCACCAACAAAGAAATTTAATAATCCCAAGTATCTATTTCTTTAAATATTAAATTAATTAATTATAAATTTGACATGAAATATCCTCTCTCTTGGTTTTGAGAAATAATTATTAAAATAAATTTTAATATATCGCACACTCTTCATGCTTTTGTTGTGCCTAGAACTAACATGTTGGTGGTATCTCATACACTTGAATTAGTTCAATGATCCGTCATTTACCTTGATGCCAATGAAATGATGGAACCTCTTCCACTTTAAGATGTTATGTTAGTGGAATATCATCTACTTAAGGTTTCATATTGGTGGAGAATCATCCACTTATTAGAGTTATCTTGGTGGTGCATCATACACTTGGGGATTTGTTTCAATGGTATACTATCCACCTAATATTCAATGTTGGTGGTGTATCGAACAATTAGGATATGATACCAATGGTACCTTGTCCACCGATATGATGGTATTGGTTGTGAATTTTCCACCTATTTATGTTGTCTTTGTTGTGTATCATCCACCTAATTGGGATGTCTTGGTAATTTCTCATCCACCCAAGCTATGGAACGATGGTATATCATCTACCTAATCATGGATAGTGGTGGTTTATCATCCACCTAGGTTTGGTGATGCCTCTTTTATCGGGTAGTGACTTTCTCACATTTGGTATTGGTTTGGTGATGAATTTTCAACCTTCATGGATTATGATGGTGATAGATCCTCCACTCAGTGATGATTGATAGTGATTTATCATTCACCCTATTTATTATACAAGGAGTGAAATATCATCCATCCTAGAGTTGTGTTCATATCATGAATATATTTTATCATTCTAGTACTTGATGAAAGAGGTATGATCGCATGTGATTTGGCAGGATAACTCCATAGGATGACTATTTATTTATTTATTATTGTTTTTTTACTATTATTTCACATGAATCATGCACCTGTATTTATTGGAAATTTAGGGAAATATTTTTTGGTGACCTACTAAGTTATACCCACACCTTGATCGGGTTCCTTGATACCATATTAGACTTTCTATTTCATGAAATTGGTAAGGTAAAGGGTTCTGCTTCTTTAGATGGATGAATAGGGATACATATTCGATGTTGGGAAACATGGTCAATCCAAGGCTCAGAACCAGTGGTGGATGTCTCCTTAATTTTTTTTAAAAAAAATTATACCATATTGTATATGATCTTCCCACAAAAGATCCAACTTATGTTTTTATAACCTTCATGACATATACAATTCTTCATTTTGATATAACATGATGTTGTTATTTACTCTTTGTTGCCATTTACTTGATGACTATCTTATACTATTGTTGTATTGTGTATACTATTTGGTTATTACTTTCAATGTGTTTTGATGGTTATATGTACTTGATGGTATAGTCTCCCAACTTTTCATATATTGACCCTTATTGCAAGTTGGAAACCTCTAGAATGTGAAGTGGAATTTCTAAGGTATGTATCACCTGGTTTAGTCATGATGAAGGTGAACTGAATCAAGGATGTTACAACATTCACCCTGAATCAAACTTCAAGTCCACATGTTATATTCAATGTGTCTTGGTCACACTATTATTGTTGGAACCAAAGTTATTTATTTATTGGATTTGTTGTGAATATATATTAGTTATCTATTAAGAGTTGTTTTAAATTCTTTCAAATGACTTTGGAGAACCTTGAAATGGTATGATGAATCTATAATTCAAGAAAAAGTAGGTTGAAACCATGACGCAAGTAAATAGACCATGTCGTAATCAGAGTTTATGTTCAAAATTTTGGAAAATTCATGGAAAGTGGTAAGGTTTATATACCTTTCCAAATTTATTGTTTTTAAGAGCTACACACCACAGGACCACTACCTATACTACATTGGTATTTAGAGTTAAAAAAATAGGGTCAGAAATTATAGTACCATAAGAGAAAGTCATTATCATGAGGCAACATCAAGCTCGACCGTAGCACTGATCAGGGTGGTAAAGGGGAAAAGTTCCTAGTGTAGGTCAGCGCTAGGTGAGAAAGAACAACAACATAGGGAAGAACTACAAATAAAATCAACTTATGAGATGACACAATGACCTTCCAACTAATTTAGATCCAAAGGTATTTGTTCGGAGAATGGTTGTTGTGGTCAGGGTAATAAATCAGCCCCATCTCAAATCCATTTCTGATGTGGAATTCAAGAAAAGTTGGATATTTTGCAATCCAGGTAACCACAATGTAGAATATAAAGGTTCTATTTCATAGAAGGAAGACTTTTTTATATGTCAAAAGGCTGGTGGAAATTCCATATAGGTGATTAGTCCAACTTTTGGTGTCACTAGTATTTTGAAGATACCCATGACATATAGAAAGACCACACCATAGTTTAGTTGAAATGGAAGATAGACCATACCACAGTGTAATGCCCACACTGTGAAGGGTATAGGATCAAAATAAATGAGTTTACTAACTCAATAGAATTTTTTACCATGGGGTCTTTTTACACACTGAAACTTTCATTGTGGCTAAAAAGTAGTTAAGTTGAAACTGTCTCATCACACCAAAAAAGGGTATGTTGCACTATGATATAAGAATTTTACAGATTTTTAACATCATTAATAATGTGGAAATATCTTATAGGTTTATTGGTTATTTAATCATATAAAACTAGAAAATTCTAATTTAATTATTGATATTTAATGAAATATTAATCAATTGCGTGATTTTATGTAGAAGAAAGAAGGGGTAAATTAAATTATGAATTTCAAATTTTGAAATTCAAATATTCTCAATATTTATATAGGCTTGTTATGATGAAATATAAAAACACATAGATATTAGAGAATATAAGAGTAAAATATTTAAGATTTGGGATATTGTAATATCATTGAATATAGGTATTAGAGAAGAGAAGTGTGTGAGACTGAATTGCATTTAATATTAGGATTGGAAGAAATGTTTGGTGTGCATTTCATTGAAGACATGGAATAGAAATATTATAACATCATGAAGAACACCCTTGTTGTTTAGTGTTATTTATATTTGATATAAATATTATAATATTTACCTACAATTTGATTTCATCATTGTAACCCTCCTGGAAGTAGTGAGTGGAAGAGAGGAAGAGGTTGTGGGCCTTATTGGAGCAGTGATCTATTCATAATGTTTTAATCATAGATCGTTGATAATGATCCTTGGATTATCCTTTTATAGATGAACAAAGTAAATTAAGTGTGTTCATTATCTTTATATTTTTTCATTTGATTGAGGTTAAATATTATATTCAAGTTATCTTTGTTAGCATGAAGACAATATCCAATTTGATCTAAAGAGATAAATAAATATTGTGACCCTAATTTATCTACCTCTTAGGGTGTACAGTGGGAATAGAGTACAACAATTATTTCCCATCTTCACAAACTTGACAAATATAGGTTGTTAAGATACAAATGGAAATTTATCAGCAAAAACATGCACATTTACCCCAATACCAGCCAACCACTCAAGTGGTTCATATATATTAATACCTTTAGTGTTTTTTGTAACATACCCATCAATGATTTCATAAATATTAGCCTCACTAGTAATCATGTTTTCATTATCATATTACATCACCCTATTAACCTGAGTATGAACTATAGGTTATTATTTGGCCTTGGTTTTCTTTCTACGAAAATTCTTAGCTCAATGCCTAGCCTGGACTATAACAACCCTGGTCTTTATTACAAACTTAAACATGATTTATTACATAAATTTGAACTTAAGTCGACTCTAAGGATCAATTGGTCTAGTGTCTTGGTAAATTAGGAACATTACATGACAACTTAAGGAATAAAAATACAACATCTTTATTGAAAACTTCCTTTACATGACCACAAAATTCCCTCATACCTAGAATTGCATGGGATAACCTGAGGAAATACATTTGAAAAGGGTGAGATATAAATCCAAGTAAGGGGGTAAAAAATTCATAACATGAAGAATATAGTACATGTTAGACAATAGTGATATCAATGGATCACAAAAGAAACATGAACATAAAGGCATGATATAGCATTATTATCATAGCTTGGAAATGTGGAAACAACATTTAACATGATATTATCATGATCCAAGGATCATTGCATATGAAGCATGAGTAAACTCTCATTGTACTTGAATTAGAATGATTAAAACCCCATTGCACTTGACATATCATGATACTAATATTTACTTAGTGCATTGGAGCGCTATCAGGGTGTACTCTTCTTAATCATTTTATTTCATGCATAAGTGTGTCACATAGATCATACAACATGGATTCATTAAACATCATAATTTATTCCATTAATAAGATATGTGGAATACATAAATGTAAGTCCTCAATCAAAAATTACATGTACATAAAGTTTAATAACCTTGATATAGAAATGGGTATGGTATTCACTTTCACGATGATTTTGGCATGGAAATTTTGGTGTAACTTTGGCAGCATAACAACGTCAAATAGATATCATAAAATGGGTTGCTGAGAGATAAAGGGGTATCTCATCATTTATACATGAAATGGACAATAAGGGGATCATTGAACATAATATACCAATATATGTAATGTAATTTAGATGCATAATATAAAATAATTTCTTGAATGTAAATGAGAAGAGAGAAATTCCTTACGGAATTTCAACATGGTAATGGGTGTACATGAGAGGCATTAATGAGAGAGAAAGAGGTATATCATCATTAAAACATAAGGAGGAAAATATGGGAGAGTTTTAAAATCATACCCCAACATTTTTAATTGAAAATAAAATGGTATAACAACATAAAGAAATTTGGGGAAAAAATGAGAAAGGAAGAAATCCCTTACTTGTAAGTGTGATCTCAAAGTCTTGGGAGAGGATTGAGAGAGGCTTATTGGGAGATTGGGGCACCTTGGGAGGATTATATAGATATTAGGGTAGATTTTGGTCTATCTCCAAAGGTTTTAAGTGAAGATAAGTGGGATCTTGGGTGGGTTTATATAGGAAAAGTCAGGGAATTTTTTATTATTTAGGTTTTGGACACTACACATTAAACTAATCAAAACCATAAACCAACCCATGATTTTTTTCAATGGTTTTTGTAAGAACCTGAATCTTCTTTTCAGGTATGTTTTCCTTTTCTGGTCTTTTTTGAGAAAAAGAGGAAATTATGGAAATTTTCTAATTACATGTTGTGTACTTTATGAGTACACGTCGTGTACTTCCTTGCCACGGGAGGTCGTGTGCTGGCCGTGTAGTATCCACACACACGGCCATGTGGGAGTGACCTGGAGGCCTCCTAAAGTGGATTACGGAAAATGAAAGTACACATCGTGTACTGTAAAAGTACACACCATGTATTTTATTTTTTTCATTAAACGCACTGGGGTCGCGTCTAATCACCAGAACGCTCTTCTTTTAGGTCACGTTCAACTGAGAGCTCCGTACGGCCGCAGATCTTCGACAAACCCCAGAGCGTGCATCCGTACTCCAAATTGAACACTGTCTATTGCGTTGGAATCACATCAGTGAGTTCTCTCTTATCCTAGAGCACCATCTTCTGATTTTTCTTCTCTTGTGAGATATCATGGGTTGATCATTTTAGATGTTTTTGTAGATCTTTGACGTTATAAGAAGATTGAATCTTCAAGGTTCACTTATATCGATCTCCTAATGCTGAGGTGGGTGGTTTTTGCCTTTCTGTTAAAATTCCTTGAGTTTTATGTGCAAAATTTCCCAATACCCATGAACGGGGTATTGTGCGTTTACCATTTTAGCCGTATTGTTTTCCTGCTATGATTGTATGCTTGAGTAGACAATAATTATTTGTGAATAGGGAGAATTTTTGTGCTTAGCTATGTTGCTCATGCATGTTTTTCCTTTTTTGACCTTTGGGACTAGTTTTCCTAATAGGTGGTTGTTTACTTTCCCATGCCTAGTATTGTAGGATGGTGTGATTGTTGTTTTGTTATGCTATTATGTTGTAGAATGCTATCCAAGTAGTTCTTGAGGTTTACCTTGGCCGATACACGCTGCTACACTTACTTGACTTACATGGGGCTGTGAGAACCTGGTGTATAGACCACAGGGAGAATGGATGTTGAGGACTTCTCCAGAGTGTCTTTATAATTTTATGATGTGAGACCACAGGTGGAATTGAAGTTGATTGCTTCCTCATATTTTTTCTAGTTCCTCGATGCAGGCCATAGAGGTAATGTAACATAAGTGCTTCCCTGGAGCACCTTTAGTTACGATACGAGACTATAGGGGGAATTGACGGTGAGTGCTTCCTTAGAGAGTCTATGCTTAAGCTGAACAAGAAGGGTTAGACTGAGTGTACTACCCAAAGGGTTTCTTGTACTTGTTAGGTAGGACCATAGGGGTTAGACTGAGTGTGCTTCCCAGAGGGTTGCCTGTTGTGTTTATCTGCTTGTTTAGTTGTTGCTTGATATTGAAACTATGGATTATTTACTGTTGAGTACCTTCCTGTTTACTATTTCCTATAATTTTACCTACCATATACTCATTGGCTGTTAGTAATGGATCTCATGGTGGTTTCCTACTGGGATTAGTCTCACATCCTGTTTGGGCCATGATTTTGGGACCAAACAGATTATATTGTTGTAGGTATAGACAAGGGAAAGCGCCCTTCTACTTCAGGTGCTTGACATGCTGTGGAGCTAGAGAGCACAGGACTAAGCTTAGGATTGCGATGCTGAGGATCTGATTATTGTTTTTCTTTTTTACTTGGTTTAGTACTGTATTTCCGTATTGTGCTTTTTTCGCTGTTTTCCTAGACATATGTATCATGCATAATTATATATATGTGCTCCAGTTTATTCTATCAGTCTTCTGCTGTTTATTTTTGGTATGATATTATTACTACTTCTACTCTTGTGTGTATTTGTTTACTTCCATTGTGTACTCTACCAATGAGGGTATAGTTTCCCCACTATCACACTCAAGGCCCTCGCTACTAGTCGGCAGCCTCTGGCATTTGGGGAAATACGCTTGAGGCCATGTGACCAACCGGGTACGGGGTGCCTCTGGGTGGCTTCCAGAACCGGGACGTTACAGTTTTTTCAAAAAGGGAGTGTAAAAAATTATTTTAAAGTGCCAATGTCCAAATTTATTAAAATATTAGACTTTCTTGTGTGGAGGTGAGTCACACTCTCAAGGAAATCATTTTAAAATGTTAAAATGTTTTATAAGTCTTGGAGGGTCCACTAGGGCTTTGTAAAATAAATAAAATAAACCTAAAATCAAATTATTTTAAAGTTAAAACATATATTTGACTAAAAGACATTTTATAGTATTTTATTACATCACTATTGGGTCATTATGATGTCATAAAACACATTATATATTTAAATGGTATTTTATTTTTACCCAAAAATTTGACTCTCTCAGAAAATTATGAAAAATTCACCGTTGGATAATTTTTACATCCTAATTCCAAAAATAATATTCATTTTATATAAAAAAATCTAAATATTTTAAATTTTACTTTTAAAATAAATACTGACATTTATCGAAAATTCATGGGTTTTGAAAAAAATAGCTTTCAAACCTTAATAAAAATTACAATTGTATTCATAAAAATTATATGATAATTTATATTTAATAAAAATAATTTAGTAATAATAATATTTTATTAAAATATTATTTAATTAAAAAATACATTAATTCATAAAAATATATTTGTCAATTGAATTTTAATATTAACTAAAAATACTATTTCTTCTTTAAAAACTACTTACAAAGTAATAATAATAAAATGAATGTGTATTATTTATTCTTTAAAAAAAATGCACATAATCATAGTGCTGGGATATTGTTATATAAATCCTTATAACACCCTCATAAGACCTAAGGGTAAGGTGTGCAATGGTGACAGGCTCTTAGGATGGCTCAGATAACATTTCTCAGGTGGTAATCTCTATTAACTTCCACTTCTCCTGTAGGCGATTCTATTCAAGCTTAATGTGTTGAAGCTCAGCTTGGTCTTGGTTAAGAGAGAATCCTAGTGACACTACCTCCTTTCCGAGCACCGACAAATGGGATTCATATGGAAAAATTCTACTGGATGAGGCCATCACTTCCTTTGCATTAGTAAATTGGATTTGTTAAAGCCCTATATTTATACTAATCATGTGGTCACTGTTCAACGGCTATATTAGCAATGGTAACAATTCTTAATGGTATTTTAAAATCCAAAAAACATAAAACCAAGGAATTTCATATGTTTTATATAACCATTTTACATAATAAGACATTTAATTAGATCAAAAAAATCATTAATAAAAGTTTGGGTCATTACAATCTTCCCCCATTAAGAAATTTCACCCTAAAAAATTCCTTTTCCCACACTAAAATAGATGTGGGTAACTCCGCCTCATCACTTCCTTCAATTCCCACGTTGCTTCTTCAAACTTGTGGTTTCACCACAACACCTTGACAAGGGGAATTGTCTTATTTTGTAGAACTTTTTCCCTATGATCTAAGATCTTCACTGGCTTCTCTTCATAGAATATTTCATTCTTCAATGGTACCATGTATGGATTGATTACATGCAATGGATCAGGTATGTACTTCCTCAAGAGTGATACATGGAATACATCATGTACTTGAGATAGGTTTGGTGGGAGTGCTAGTCAATAGTCTAGTGCTTCAATGCGATCAAGGATCTCAAAAGGGGTGATGTACCTTAGACTAAGTTTTACCTTCTTACCAAATCTCATAACTCTCTTTCATGGTGATATGAGGAGGAATACCATGTCTCCAACATCAAACTCTAGGTATTGTCGATGATTATCAACATATCTCTTTTATTTACTCTCAGCAGCTTTAATGTGTTGATGAATGGTCTTAACCTTCTCCACCATTTCTTCGATCATTTTTGGACCTAGAAGTTTTTTCTACCCAACTTCATCCCAACATGTTGGTGTTCTGCACATCTTCCCATATAGGTCTTCATAAAGATCCATTTTGATGCATGAGTGGAAACTTTTATTGTAAAAGAACTCAACCAGAGGAAGATATTGATCACATACTCCTTTGAAGTCCATTGAGAATGCTCTCAACATATACTCAAGTTTTTTTATAGTCCACTCAGATTGGCCATCATTTTGAGGATAATAAGTCATACTGGAGTTCATCTCAGTATTTAGAGCATGTTGGAGACTCTTTTGGAATTCAGATGTGAATCTTGGATATCGATCGAATACAATTGATAGTGGTACTTCATGAAACCTTACCACTTATCTGATGTATATCTGTTCCAGTTGATCCAATGATAAATAATCTCTAATTTCAATAAAGTGTGTAGTCTTTGTAAGATGATCCACAACAACCCATATATCATTATTTCTTTTGGATGTATTCATAAGTCCAGTGACAAAGTCCATGGTGATGTTCTCCCATTTCCATGTTGGTATGGGTAATGGTTGCATCATCCCCTTGTTTGCTTTCCCAGGGTAGTAATGGATTGAGCAGTCATAGTCTTTGATCGGCTCTAACCATATTCATTAGTTCATGTTCAAATATTTCTGTGTGAATATATACATGAGGATTTGGTGATCTGTATATATTTCACACTTCTCTCCAAAGAGGTAATGTCGCCAAATTTTTAAAGTGAAGATTACTGCAGCCAACTCCAGATCATGTGTTGGATAGTTTTGCTCATGGACTTTCAATTTCCTTGAATCATAATAAATGACTTTTTTATTTTTCATCAACACACAACCCAGGCCCTTCTTTGAAGCATCACTAAATACTACAAAAAGTTCTCTACTTGTGGGTAGTGTGAGCACGAGTGCAGTGATAAGCCTCATTTTTAACTCCTTGAAGTTATCTTCACATTCATCACTCCAAGAAAACTTGACTCCCTTCCAAGTTATCTTGGTAATAGGGTTTTACAATCATGAAAAAAATTTCACAAATTGATGATAATATCCAGCTAACCCCAGGATGCTACAGATATCTATCACAGATGTTGACCTCATCCACCCCTCAATCACATTTTTCTAGGAGTGGTCCATAGATATCCCATTTCTTGTGATGATATAGCCTAATAATGATACTTACTTTAACTAGAACTCACACTTGATGTACTTTTCATAGAGCTTCTCCTTTCGCAAGGTCTCTAGTACATTTCTTAGATGCTCCTCACACTCCTTCTTGGTTTTAGATTATATTAGAATATCATCTATAAAGACTAACACAAATTTGTCAAGGTAATATCTAAATACTCTATTAATCAAGTCCAGGAATATTTTTGGAGCATTAGTCAGTCCGAAAGGCATTACTATGAATTAATAGTGCTCGTATCTTATATGAAAAGTAGTATTGGGATATCCTCCTTCTTCACCCTTACTTGGTAATATCCCGACCATATATCCACCTTGGAGAAGTCTTTTGCTCTACATAGCTGATATAACAAGTCATCAATTCATGGTAGAGGATACTTGTTCTTTATCGTGATTTTGTTGAGCTCATGATAATCAATGCAAAGGCGCATTGACCCATCCTTATTCTTAACGAAGAGGACTGGTACACCCTATGGTGAAGCACTTGGGCATATAAACCCTTTATATAGATTCTCTTATAGTTGTTTCTTTAGCTCCTTAAGCTCCAAAATAGCCATTCTATATGGAGTCTTGGATATTGTCAATTCCCTAGGTATAGGATCAATCAATAATTCAACATATCTTCTAAGAGGAAGACCAGGTAATTCTTCGGGAAACACTTCAACAAATTCCCTCACAATAGGAATGTCTTCAAGGATAGTTACTTCCTTAGAATCAATCATCTAAGTAAAATATGCATGCTCGTAGGGAAGTAATATCCACGCTTGAGATGATGGTGCTAAAGAAGATTCATTCTCTTCCTTGCACTTGTACAGAATCAGGGGTCAATTCTTCATATGGAGAGTGACTTCCCTCCCATGGAAATTTATGTTGGATCTATATAGGGAAAGACAATTCATGCCTATAATTGCATCAAATTCTACCATAGGGAGTTATAAGAGGTTTTTTGGGAAGTTCAAACCACAAATTGTGATAGGGGAAAAGTTATATTCATGGTATGAAATGATTTCTCAATTTTTTTGTTCTCACCAACATCTCTACTTCCATTATTTGTGGTGGTGTTGGGATTGTTATACTAAACTTTCAGGATATAAAAGAATGAATTGAACCAGAATCAAAAAGTACATTTGTTATTCTTGAATTAATAACCAGCATACTTGTCACCACTTAGGGATTCACTTCAGTAGTAGTGATGGAAAAATATCTCCCTTACTACCTTGGAGGTTATTGGTTGCCTCCAAAAACCATTGGCTTAGGGAACTGGTTTGAAAAGTACCATGGTTATTTTTTTTGAATAAATGAACAGTGAGTTAAGGGTTTAACAGAGTGTTCCTCTCCTCTTTCGCAGTATTGGGTTCTTCTTGTTGGTAGTTAAGGGCCAGGTTCCCTTCTATTACACACCTAAAGAATTTCCTCATCCCCTTCAGGTAATTTCTGGGGTTCTTCTTTCTACACCTTTGGAAAGTGTGGTGTTAGAATTTTCTTAGCACTATTGGATTTATCCATTACACCGCCAGAATTAAATTACACCTTATGCTTCTTGTCCCCATGATACCCCTGATAGTCACCGATCTCCATTTCGACTTTGAGGGCACATCGTATAATTTTCTCATATCTCTCGAAGTCATGGATCCCTAGAGATTTTCATAGGCTAGGTTTTATCCCACCAAAGAAGTAGTCAACCTTGAATTCAGGGGTAACAATAAAGCCTAAGGAATATCGTGAAAGCCTTGTGAAGTTTTCATCATACGCTCAGATGGATTAGTTGTCTTTTTTCTTGAGGTCAAGGAAGTCCCTTTCCATCTTAAGTCGGAGGGTGCGAGGAAAATATTTATCGAAAAATATTCTCTGAAAATCCTTCCATTCTAATGCCTTGATATCCTCCCCAGGCTTCATATTTTTTATCAATGTACACCATTGATCAGATTCTCCCTCCATATGATAAGAATCCAAAATAACCTTCTCTTGTTTATAACATTGAATGATGGAGAAGATCTTATCAATGGAGTTGATCCATTGTTCGGCGATTGAGGGATCATATGATCCATTGAAAGTATGAGGCCTTTGTCTCATTAAGCTCTCGATTGTGACTTGTTCTTTCTTATGGGGGGTTTAACATTCCTCTTGACCCATGTTTCTATTCAAAACTTGAGTTAACTGAGATATTATCATGATAAAGATTGTGATTATCACTCCCATCGGATTGGGAATCTCATTAGAACAGTCGTCACATTGATCTTCGCATCGGTTGTTAGCCTGAGTCCTCCTATTACCAACTATTGGTTGGAATAAAAGGAAATTTAAGAGTAACACATAAAGGGGAATCCAATGAAAAAAGGTATAACTTATAAATTACATTTATTTCCTTAACTTATGAATTTATAGGCTTCAATCTATGTTATCCATGATCTACTTCCCAATATATATTATTAGGGGCATTTTTTATTCCTTTAATAATGGTTCATACTAAGATTATGAACTTACCAAAGAATATCCCCCAGGAGTTTCATAACCAAGATTTAATCAAAGACCGTTGTCTTGCACCAGTTCCCGTTCGAGTCTAGATCAAAGTAGTGTTTTTGGGTTTTACCCCTAGATACATCTATTCTAGAGTCGCCTCTATCTACTCGTATCCAGACAGGGATGTATTTACTTGATAAACTTCTCAGTAAATACTTTCCAAAATTTAGGTATGTTTTTATTATACTTAGTCTTATCCCTAAGGCTTTTACTAGGGTTTTATAATCCTAATCCTAAAAATAACTAAATCTATCCTCTAATACCAACTATAACAACCCTGCTCTTTATTACACACTTAAACATGATTTATTACATAAAATTTCACTTAATACAACTCTGATGATTGAAAGGTCTAGTGTATTGGGAAATTAGGGACATTACATGACAATTTAAGACATAAAAATGCAACATGTTTATTGAAAACTTCCTTTACATGACCACAACATTCCTTTGTACCTAGCATTTCATGGGATAACCTGAGGACATACATGTAAAAAGGGTGATCAATAAAGCCTAGTAAGGGAGTAAAAAAGGCATAACATGAATAATATAGTACATGTTAAATATTAGTCATATCAACGGAGCATAAGAGAAACATGAACATAAAGGCATGATATAGCATGATTATCATAGCTTGGAAATGTGGCAAAAACATTTAACATGATATTAACATGATCTAAGGCTCGTTGCACATGTACCATGAGTAAACCCTCATTTAACTTTAATTAGAATTATTAAACCCTCATTTCACTTGATGTATCATGATACTAATCTTTACCCAAGCATTGGAGTGCTATCAGGGCACACCCTTCTTAATCATTTCATTTCATGCATAAGTGTGCCACATAGATCATAAAACATAGATTCATTAAAAATAATAATTTATTCAATGAATAAGAGATATGGAATACATAAATGTAAGTCCTCAATAAACAAGTACATGTTCATAAAGGTGAATACCCTTGACAGAGAAATTTGTATGGTATTCACTTACATGATGATTTTTGCATGGAAATTTTGGTGTAACTTCGGCAGTATAACGACGTCAAATAAAAATTGTAAAATGGGTTGATGAGAGAAAAATGGGTCTATCATCATTTATACATGAAATGGAAAGTAATGGAGTCATTTAACATAATATCCCAACATATTTAATGGAATTTATATGCATAATATAGAATAATTTCTTGAATGTAAATGAGAAGAGAGAAATTCCTTACAGAATTTCGGCACGGTAATGGGTGTACATGGGAGGCATTAATGAGAGAGAAATATATATCTCATCATTAAAACATAAGAAGGTAAGTATGGGGGAGGTGAAAAATCATAACCCAGCATTTTTAATTGAAAATAAAAGGTTATAACAATATAAAGAAATTTGGACAAAAATGAGAAAGGAAGAAATCCCTTACTTGGAAGTGTGATCCCAAAATCTTGGGAGAGGCTTGAGAGAGGCTTCTTAGGAGCTTGGGGAACCCTGACAGGATTCTAGAGAAATTATTTCATATGTTTTTCGAGCTCCAAAGGTTTTGAGTGAAGAGAAGTGGGATCTTGGGTGGGTTTATATAGGAAAAGGGAGGGAATTTTTTATTATTTAGGTTTTGGATACTACACATTAAACTAATAAAAACCACAAACCATCCCATGGTATTTTCCAAAGGAGATTGTAAAACATTATTTTATAAGTCCAATAGCCTAACTTATTAAAATATTAGGCTTTCTTATGTGGAGGTGAGTCACACTCTCAAGGAAATCATTTTAAAATGTTAAAATGTTTTATAAGTCTTGGAGGGCCCACTAGGGCTTTGTAAAATAAATAAAACAAACCTAAAATCGCATTATTTTAACGGTAAAACATATATTGTCTGAACATACCTTTTATAGTATTTTATTACATCGCTATTGGTTCATTATGATGTCATAAAACACATTATATATTTAAATGGTTTTTATTTTTACCCAAAAATTCAACTGTCTCAGAAAATTATGAAAAATTCACCATTGGATAATTTTTATGTCTTGATTCTAAAGATAATATTCATTTTATATTAATAATTTTCTAAATATGTGAATTTTTACTTTTAAAATAAATATTGATATTTATCAAAAATTCATGTGTTTTGAAAAAAACAGCTTTCAAACCTTAATAAAAAATACAATTGTATTCATAAAAATTATACGATAATTTATATTTAATAAAAATTAATTTAGTAATAATAATATATTATTAAAATATTATTTAATTCAAAAATCCATTAATTCATCAAAATATATTTTTCAATTGAATTTGAATATTAACTAAAAATATTATTTGTGCTTTAAAAACTACATACAAAGTAACAATAATAAAATGAATATGTATTATTTATTATATAAAGAAATATTTCACTTAATCATAGTGCTAGGGGATTGTTACATAACCCCTTATAGCACCCAAATAATACCTAATGGTAAGGTGTGTGATAGTGACAGATTCTTGGGGTGGCTCGGATAACATTGCTCAGGTGATAATCTCTATTAACTTCCACTTCTCCCGTAGGCGATTCCATTCAAGCTTAACGTGTTGAAGCTCAGCTTGGGATTGGTCAAGAGTTAATCCTAGTGATGTTAACTCCTTTTTGAGCTCTAACAAATGGGATTCATATGAAGCAATTCTACTAGATTAGGTAATCGCTTCCTTTATCTGAGTAAATTGGATTTGTTAAAGCCTTATATTTATACTAATCATGTGGTCACTGTTCAACGGCTATATTAGTAATGGTAACAATTATTAAAGGTATTTTAAAATCCAAAAAACATAAAACCAAGGAAGTTCATATTTTTTATATAACCATTTATATAATAAGACATTTAATTAGATCAAGAGTAATTTTCATTAATAAAAGTTTGGGTTGTTACATGGCCGCAATTCTAACATAGTTTGTTTTCATTCAAATTATTATCCTTTAAATTTATTTACTGGTTTCAAATTTGGGTTCATGTTGTACAATTTCTGACTATATTTTTTTATTGTTGCCATATATTATCAATTTATCCCTTGGTTTAGTAGATACCCTATTTTTTTCATTCCTATGTTGTTCTTCCACATAAATTGAAATCATTGTGTATTTAAGAGACAACTTACCATTCCAATGCTTGATAATTATGACCAAACCCTTCAAAGAAAAAGAAAATTTCTCCGCAATTGATATACCTTGAAACTTCTCAGTAAGCTTCATTTCTGTTTCATATGGTGAATGTTTGATATACATAAGTTCATGCTTTTTTTCAATCATTGATTTTCATTCAACCATTTAGAATTTTAGGAATTCTAAAACTAAATAATTTTTAAAACTAAGTCATTGGTATTTTATTTCTTATCCAATTAACCCTAAATTGATTTTAAAATGTGAGACTTAGAACAATACATATCAAATAGAATGTTTAATAATGAAGGGAGAATAATTACTCTACCTAATTGGTCCCTTTCATTCCACACAAAAGTTTCATCAATTTTGGGATCATCCTTAATTGGTCTAGTTTTTTCAAAGTGAATTATAGGAAACATACACCTAATTGATAATCATATTTTCATACATAGTTTCTAATGTTTAGATCACTGTATATTCAATTTCTTAGGAAGTCTAAGCATATCAACTCTAAAAACACCAATTCCAGAACCTCTATTATTTGGTGAGGTTGAGAATAAAATATATAAATCTATAATTAACATATTCAATTGAATAATTTAAATTTTATACTATGAAAATTAATTTTATTTACAATAATTAAGGATCCATATGATATTTTGACTATTTCAATCATTATAGATTGATATAATAATCCATTAAAGGAATTAATTACTTAAATCGTGTTATTTTATCATAGTTAATGGACTATAATTAATTAATGATAGTAATAGATTCCAATGAATTTTTTCATAAATAAAATAAATATCTCTACCAAAAAATAATAATTATTGTTTATTGTTTTGATCAATTGACTAATTCTTAATTAACATCACAATTAATTTCCTAACAATTAATGTCACAGTTAATTGGCATAGTTAATTGATCAATAATTGGTCGATCAAATTAAAATATAATAATAACTATATTTAATCAGGTGTGTGGTGTAAAGTACCCAATTAACAAGTTGACATCATATTAACTTTTATATAAAACAAATATATTAATGAAGTCATTACACGTATAATTATTTAAAATTAGGAAGCCATCCCATTATCAAATGTGTGTTAAATGATTAGTTAAAAACCGGTTAAGCACTTAATAAAACCATATATGCATGGATTGATGAAAAAATTTATATTGAAATTGATCAAAAATTTAAATCAAAAGACTTCAAAAACTTGAAACAATTTGATTATTATAACAAAACCATGAAAAATGAATAAAAACTGATCATCACACATGTTATAAATGATTAGTTAGAACCTGGTAAAACATTAATAGAATAAATTGATAAGAATAAATTTAAATTTGAATTGATAAGGGGAAAGGAATAAAATTTAAATCACAGTATATCAAAATTAAAAATTAAATTTAATGAAATAAAAAACTATTATAAACCAATGAATATGTGGATGTCATGATGACCCTTGTTTCCCAAGGTAATGATGACTCCCTAATTCCTAAAGTATTCTTATTATTACTGAACCTTTTTTGTTTCCCCAAACCTTTGGAATTTCATCCATTGAATTAGATATTGTGGGGGATTAATCTCAACTGTTGGATCAAATTGAAGGTTCTAGGTGTAGTAGAAGTATCATATGGGGCATACCCAACTCTGATTTTTTTCATGATTGATGAATAATATAAGATTTAAACAATTATAAACTCCATTATCAGTGGGATTGAATTAAAGAATGTAGATAGTTGATAAATTTTAAAACCAAATCATATGATCATCACATATTATTTATAATTAATTTAAGTAATTAAAGAATTACCTTGTGAGAAATTATTTCTTCATTGATGGATCTGGCAATGCCTTTACACCGTACCATTGTTGAGTTTTAAGAATCAAAAATAAAATCCCTCCAGTAGTGATCCACACATGATCCACAAACCTTAAAATTTCATCATAGGAATCTCCAGGTACTAACACGACAGATCATAACACATATGTCATTCGCCTTTGATCTCCCTGAGAATCGCTTCAAGTAAGTATTGTATTTGATCTCTCTATACTTGAGAGTGGTGTTGGAGGAGGATCACTCTCCATTCTTGAGAGCGTTCTTGGAGAAGGATCTCTCTTGGTATTTGAGAGGATTCTCTCTAAATCTCGTTGTGAACAACACAAAATGAATTGGCTCTATTAAGAAAATAATATAATTGGGTTTATATACCGCTAGGGTTGAAAAATAATAATTGAAAATACACCCATATTATTTATATAATCCACATGGGACCCCATTTTTATAAAAATATTATTATTATTATTTCTTGACATTCAAAAAACTTGTGAATTAAATTAAATATTATTTATTTAATATATATTATTTCGCATCGTATCATTAAACTCGGTTCTCCATTCCTTCATAATATTTATCAGGACTTGAATAATGACTATTTATTTAATAAATAAATATTACTACATTATTTTACAATAAATAAATATTATATTCACTAAATAAAAAATATTTATTTATTAAATATTCTGTTCACATAATATTCTCTCGAATAACTGGTGATAAAATATATGAGATCAAGAAAACATGAATGATTATTAACCCACGTGAGAGAATAATATTTATTCAACTTTCTAAATAATAAATAATAATATATTATTTAACTGATATTTTAGATATACTTAGTGTGTGAGCCTATAGTCCTCTTCCTTAGTGACATTATGTAAATGAGCCTAAAGTCCAATGTTAATGTCTAGAAACAATCCAAGACACCCATAGAGAAAGAAGTTAATATTTTAAGGACATGATACCATATACAGACGCTTACTGCGTAATATAATCTTTTTATCGCAATATCTCTAATCAAGTAGGTTTTATGTTAGTTCCATAAACCTATGTGATCAATGTATCTTTCCTTGACTTTTTAGAAATCAAACATTCCTATATAACACTTTGACCATAGATTTATTTAGGATATATCATTTCCATAAAGGCCCTGAGATATCAACTTCCATTAAAGAACATAAGTGATAAATCATTTATCACATTATTCATTAATGAAATATTACTCGTGACACTCCCAATGTTTCCTTCCTCTCCACGAGCATATGTCATCATGGTTTTTGAAAATGCATCAAATTACGTGACTTATAATACTCATTAATAATAATCATAAAGTCTAAATATCAATAAATACATTCGCAGATAGGAACATCCAATGACACATATAAATTTGGATTTCCTACTAGCATATCTCACTCTCATAATATCCTACAATAGATATTACCATGGACACACACCATGATAAGGTGACTCAAAGCCCTATGAGCCTTTACTCCTAATATCCTATATCATTTTTCCCTAAAATGATCTCATCCGGTTATAGAAAATATATTTAAGAATACTATCATGGAACTTATGGGTTCTCATCATAATGGAGAACTCCTATGACCTTTTAGTGTGACAGCTACTCTTAGAAAATTATAACATACTATGTTATGAAGAAGAAAAATCATGATGTGATAAGGAGTTTATTAATATTAAAAATAATGAATAGAAGTTATTATAAAGAAGTACATAGAAGATGGTTCTAGGGAACCAGCTCCAATAGACTCCCACTTTCACCAGATCCAACTACTAAAAACCTTCAGTCCACTAGCTATTATATAATACTCATGATTTTAGTGAGGAAGGAATTTATTCAAGGGGTCTACCATGTTTTCTTCTATTATAAATATGCTTACTATAACTTCACCCCTTTGAGAAAAATCCCTCAAGAAGTGATATGTTAGAAGTATGTGCTTTTTCTATTGATGTGACCTTGGTTCTTTTGAAAGAGCCATCGTTTCAGTATTATCACAATACACTATAATATGGTCTTTACTATAAGGTACCACATAAAGTTCCTGAACAATGTTTCGTATCCAAATGGATTCCTTGGTTTCATCAGAAACCTCTATATACTTGGAATCTTCTATAGAATCAACAAAAATCGGTGCTTTGAACTCTTCCAACTTACAGCTCCTCTATTGAGACAAAAAACATATCATGACTAAAACTTTAGATCATTCTGATATATTTGAAAACTAGCATCAATATAACCTCTGATAACTATCTCCTAATCTCCCTTATACACCAGAAACATATCCTTAGTTCTTCTCAGATACTTAAGGATTTCCTTAAGAGAAATCCAATGTTGTTCTCCTGGATCAGCTAGATATTTTCCTACCTTGCTCAATGTATAGGAAAAATCAAGTCTAGTACATAATATGGCATACCTGACTGATCTCATCACTAAATCATATGAGATATTACTCATTCTCTCTTTCTATTATTATTTTTGAGGATGCATTTTCCTAAAAAGATATATACCATGTGACATTAGAACCAATCCCCTCTTGGATTGTTCCATACTAAATCTCTTTAGTATCTGGTCAATGTATGTATTTTGACTTAGTCCTCTTGGATCTATCATGAATGATCTTTATCCATAGAATATAGGCCACTTCACCTAATTCCTTTATGGAGAAACACTTGTTTTACCAATTCTTAATAGATTGTAAGACTAGTATAACAATTTCAATAAGTAATGTTTCCTCAACATATACTACTAAGATAACAACCAAATTCTCAATAAACCTCTTATAAACACATGGATCACATTAGTTCTTAATGAAACCAAATTATTTTATAGCTTCATCAAATCAAACATTGTATGACCTAGATACTTGCTTCAATCCATAAATGGATATCTGAAACTTGTATATCCTTTTGTCACCACCTGGAGTTGCAAAACCTTTTTGTTGTGTCATGTATACATATTCCTAAAGGTTCCTATTAAGGAAAACTATTTTTACATCCATCTTCCAAATTTCATAGTCATGGTTAGCTCCTATAGCAAGCAGAACTCTAATGGATTTAAACATGGAAACTGGTGAAAAGGTTTTATCATAGTCAATTCCTTAACATTGTTTAAACCCTTTAGCCACTGGATTTATTTATAGATATTTAATTTACCTTAAATGTTTAGTTTTCTCTTGAATACCCATTTGAACCTCATTGTCTTTACATCAACTAGAGCATCGACCAGAACCCAAAATTGGTTCTGATACATGGAATCTATTTCATAATTCATGGCTTCTTGTCAACTTGTAGATTCTAATCTCTTTACTACCTCTTTATATGAGATAGGTTCATCAATTTCAATAAATAATGAGTCACCATCTTCAGTGAATAGAAAACTATATCTCTCTGGTTCTCTTATCTCTCTAGTACTCATACGCAGTACTTTTGTTTCAGGAATAAATTCTTCAATGTGGGATTTTGGAATATTTTTATGTACCAACACTTGTATATCTTGAGCATCAACCTTATCGAAGTAAATCTTGATCCCACTATACTTTTTTAGGATGTTCTCCCTCTCAAGAAATATGTATTTTCTGGTGACCATCAATTCTTTTTTGAGGGGTTATATAGGTAGTATCCCTGTATTTCCTTAGGATACTCTATAAAGATGCACTTTGTGACATGGGGTGAAAGTTTGTTTCCTGAGAAGGTATTAACAAATTCCTCACAACCCCATACATGTGTATGCAACAAAACAGGTTTCTTTGTACTCTATAACTCAAATAGAATTCCACTTTCCACTTTATTTGGTACTCGGTTTAGTGTGTATGTCGTAGTTGGTAATGAATACCCCCAAAAGGATAATAGAAGACTTGCATGACTAATTATCGATCTTACCATGTATAACAAGGTATGGTTTCTCCTTTAACTAAAACCATTTCACTGTAGTGTGTAAGGTGGAGTGAGTTGAGATAAAATCCCAAACTCCCATATAAAGTTAATGAACTCTTGGTTAAGATATTCACAATCTTGATTCGATTGAACCTTTATCTTTATTCCAAGTTTATTATCTACTTAATCCTTGAATTCCTTAAATTTCTCAAAGGACCCAAGCTTATACCTCATCATGTAGACATAACCATATCTACTCAAGTCATCAGTAAAAGTTATGAAGTAAGAATACCCACCTCTAGCTTTTATTGGAAATGGTCCACACACATCAGGGTGTAAAAATCCTAGAAGATCTGTGGCCCTTTCACCATGTCCACTAAATGGTGGTTTGGATATTTTTTCTTATAAACAATAATTAAATATTTTAAGTGGTTTTAGCTCAAAAGAGTCTAAATAACCATCTTGACAAAGCTTTTTCGAATGCATATCCTTCACATGACCAAGATATTGATGTTATAGCTCGGTGTTATATGAATCGTGCGAACATGATTCATTATCTATTGTCAATACTTGGTTTTAATAATTTAACACATAAAGACCATTATTTAAATGCACCTTACCATAATATATATTTTCTTTATAAAAGAAACAAATTTTAATTCAAAATTTGAAAATAAAACTATCCACATCTAGGAATTATACAAAAATTATGTTTTTGGTAACAGTTGGTGCATAATAACAATATCTTAAAACCAATATCATTCATGTTGGTAATTAAAGGTGGTAGTCACCAGTGGATAAATCAGCCATACTCACACCATTGGAAACTCATAAATCTACCTCTCCTCTAGCAATTTTTCAAAATATACTTGGTTCCTGCATTAGGATACAGATGGGAGAACCACAAGTTGTATCTAATACCCAATGTGTAGATATTGAAGGATTACACTTGATAATGAAAAAACCTTTAACTTCACCCTGTTTCTAGGTGAAGTTCCTCTTCCAATGTCCTTTATTTCCATATTCAAAACATACTACTTCCTTTTCCCTGATCTGTCTCTGGATATTCCTCTTCTTGGAAGGTTGGTTCTCAGTTGCTTTAGAATTGTTATAAGTCTTGGTATCCTTTATCTTGTTCTTATTTTTTCTTATTCACCATAAGGATTGTGAGTTTATAATGCCCCATCTCTTTATCCACATGGAGAATTAGAGTAATAAGTTCCAAAATAATCTTCTCATTATTTCTCATGTTATAATTTATAATAAAACTGAAGAAGGACTTGGGTGGTGAGGAAAGTATGAGATCTGTTCTCAAATCATCTGGGAATTTAATCCCTAAAATGCCTAAGAATTAAATGTTGCAAATAATCTTGAATACATGTGGCCCAGTGACCTTCTCTTCATTTAAAACGAGTCAAAGTTTAAATTTTTATTTTCCTACTAACTATAGTCTAGTGTTAAGTAGTGTCGAACCCATAGGGAAGGTGAAACAACCAATTTTATTTTCAAAATAACCCACTGGTGTCAATAGTGGGTGAGTATATTTTTATAATATTTTTTTTATAATGAGTAATGAGACACTGGAAGAATATTTTTAATAAATATAAGTAAGTCTAAAACTAAGCTGTGATGAACTAATAGTAAAGAAGTGAACTAAGAAACAAAAACAAACACTGAGAAAAAATATCAAGAAAACACTCGGGAATTCTAAATTCCACTGGTTGAAATTTTTAATTCTTCAGTAAATTTATCATAGCACACCATAAAAAAATATAGAAAAATATTCCTCGCTAGAAGATAGTACAAACAGGTGGTTGAATCCTAGAGTTCACCACTCCAGGTTTCATCAAATGCTAAATTTTATGAAAATGCTATTGGAACATAACTCACCATTAAATTCTAATATTGATGAGATTAATTCTTGAGAAATATGAGTTCAAGATAAATATATCTGATTGATCTTGAAGCTTTGAATTTTGAAAAAGAAGTAGGATGTGGTCGAATTGAATGAAAATAATAACCAAGATCGCTAATAAATTCTGATTTCATAAAAGAGTAAAGTGAAGATTTGAGATATAAACTAGTGAAATTTTACAAGTCCCAAGCTAAGAGTTTCAGCCTAAGATCATATTGATTGCAAAAAGTAATATCTTTCGATTACATAGTATATAAATTTAGAACAAAATAGGGAGAAAGAACTCCCCTAATGCTCCTTCTCTTTAGGACTCTGTCTCTAAGGGGTGATGATCTCTGTTGGTCTCTCGCTGCTCTGCTTCTAGTCTCATGGGAAAGTGTTGAATTTTTTGCTATCAAATGAATGATATGAGTCTATGGCTTATCTCTTTTCTCGTACTACTGCTCTAGTTTAAATCAACCTCCATCTGCTACTTGTCACCACTCTTTTCCACCGACTTCAATAAGCCTTTCAAAAATTCACTGCACATGTGCGTTTTTTTTGTGTGCAAACCATGTCGTTCTAACTTAACCCATGTAACTAACTCCGCTCCAGGTGGTTGAAATGAACATAAACGTCATTCTGGCCTTGTTTGAATCTTCAAAGAAAAACAGAGTATAAGTAAGTGAATTAATTAACGTTATTGAAAAGGTTTAATAAATATTGAGTTATTTAACTAAATATAAATAGATTAAAGTGAAAAATAATATTATTTATTCTGATTTATATTTATTAAGTTATTATTAAAATATTTATTATTATTTTTATTAACTATTATTTTTATTTAATTTAAAACTTTTATTAATTTTTTTATTAAATAAATTATTTTATTAACATTATTAAAGTTGATATTTTTAATTACTTAATAAAAGATTATTATTAATATTATTATTTTAAGATAAAATTTATTATTAAGTTAATTATTTATTTTAGCTAATATTATTATTAACGTTTATTTTAATTGATAAATTTAAAAAGTTTATTATTATTATAATTATTATAGTATTTAATATTTAATATTTATTTAATTTAACTAGTTAATTTTAATAAAAAAAAGTATTTATAAAATGATTTTTATCAATAATTTAGTTTTTTATATTTTATTTTATTAATTTATTTTATATTTTATTTTATTAATATAATTTATTATTTATTTGGTTTTATTTTTATTATAATTTTTATTATTTTAGTTTATTATTTATTTTTATTATATTTTTTTATTTTAATTTATTTTCACCCCCCCCCCCGCCTTCTTCTCCACAGCGCATGGGGGGGTCCGGTTCTCCAGTTGCTTCGAGAGGAAGCTGCAACCTCCTCCTTGTGGCGCAGCTCCTCTTCCTTCTTGCTCCACCATGACGGCAACAGATGGCTATCCAAGCAGTTGTAGACTCGGGTAACCTCCTCTAGTTTGGTGGCTTCTCCCCACACTACCTTGGCTACCCTTCACGGTAGTAGCAGTGGGTTACGAACTTCTATAGTCACATTGAAACATATAGGGTGGTTCCTCCTAAGATCTATGAATGGCACCTCAACAGCGGGCCCGGTGAGGTCGAGTGATAATAGAAGCAACACTGGGTACCCTCCTCAGCATAAACTTGTCCGTAATACTCTTCTACGGCGACATAGGAGCTATAACGACTCCTCAACAAAACTCTCCTCAGATGGTGATTGCGAATTTTGGGTTTTAGATCTAATGAGAACTAAATTTTAGGGGTTTATGGTTGGATCTGGTTGAAAATCGTAGATAGTGGCTGAGTGAGATCTGAGAAACGGTGCTGGTAGAAGAGTTCTATAGGTATGACAGTGTGTGGGCATCAGTAGGTTGAGGAATAGAAGTGGTGTCAGTAGCTCAGTTACTGTTGTCGGTAGATGTGTCGGTGCCTCAGTGAAAGGAGGAAGATCGGTAGCTGATGGTGCCTCAGTAGCTGAAGAAGAAATGGGTGTCGGTAGGTTTGATGTGGTGTTTTTGGTAGGACAAATAGAGGAGGAATGGGGTGTGAGTAGCTTGCGTGATACAGATAGTAGAAGAGGTGATTTTGTAGCTACTGAGCTACCGATAGTTGGTATGAAGTATCAATGAGACAAATAGAGGGACTATTGATGTCTCAAAATAAATCTGCAAAACCTGAGAAAAAAAATAATAAACTAAAACATTAAAGAAATAAAGGATTTAAAAATTATAAATTAATTAATTAAATAAATAAATTAAGACTTAAAATTAAAAACACATTATTTTATCAAATTAAAACTTAAATAGTTAACTTATACTAAAGACTAACAAAGTTATTAAGCAGAATAATTAAATTACAAATTATAAAAATATTTAATTAAATAAAAATGGTAAAAATTATTAAATGTCATCAAATCAATTTAAAATAATTATATAGAAAAAATTAATAAAGTGAAGTTATTTTAATTAATCAAGATTCTAAGATAAAATATTAAAATAAAACTAAGTTAATTAATTGTAAATAAAATGATTAAATGATTAATTAATTAAAAACAAACACACAAAAAATAAAATTATTTAAATCATAATAAAAACTTAAAAATGAAATTAGATTATTAAGATAAGTAAAACACAAATAGAGTTTTATAAAGACTTAAAATACAAGACTATTTATAAAAAAATGATTAATTAATAAATTTAATTATAAAATTACAAAAGTGAAATTAATTATTAAAAATTGAAAAATTAATTAATTAAATAAATAAAAAATTAAATAAAAAATGTGGAAAAACTATGTGTTTTTAGAACCACATCAAATTCTCCCACACTTAAACATTGTTTGTCCTCAATCAATCCCGTGTTTTATTATCTTTGAAAAATAGAAGTGTGTTTTTATTAATCAACTCATAAGGTAACATGTTAATCACTTTAATAACAGAGGACAAGGAACTATAAGGCTTATGAAATGTAATGTTCAAATGAATCTTTCCTATCTTCAAGTATTTAGTGGGTGATTAAGAGAGAAAAGAATCATCCACCTTTGAGGATGTCTTACCTCATAAATGATTCTGCATAATGAATTATTTCTATTCAAGTTCAAGGCCTAATTTCAAGATTGATAAAAGGTTAAAATTTATTAGAGTCAAGAAAATATCAAAAATAACCTTGCACTTCGACTTTCACCAAGGTTCCAAAAAGAAAAAATTAATTTTTTTGAATCACCTCATTGAAACAACCTAAATGATTCCATACAAACCTAATGTCCCCTTCTTCATCTGTTGTTCATTATTCCCATCACTTCAATGAACTCATTTTTGACCCTAGGTACTTTATTTTATTTTTCCCAAACATTTTCATTATGAAAATCACTATGAATTAACACTTATTCAAATTTAGTAAAGGGATTTTATTTAATAGAAATGAACTCAATGCCTAGTGTCTCAAAAAATCACTGTGGGATTTAAATGCCCAAATTACTCCAGTTACAAAAAATTCATATAAAAAACATTCAAATTGGATCACTAAGGTGATTTTTTTAATAATTAATAGAAAATGAATCCCCTAGGAAAAGTAAAAACTTTCAGTCCCTGAAGTTATTATCTTACCTCTAGGTATCCTATATCACTCTCAAATATAGTTCCTAAATTGATAATTCATAAATTCACTAAGAAAAATCACTCAGTAATCATTCACCCTCATAATTTTCATATTAAAAGAAATTTTTAACAACTAGTAAGGTAAATTTCCTTAGGCAAGACTCAATTTGAGTACAAAGTGAAGCCTAAAATTGTGTAATAATTTTGAAAAAAAAAACATTTTTTTACAAAAAGTTTGAAGAAGCAGTGGGAATTGATGGGCTTCCATTAAGCACAGTTTATCTCAATCATGAATTGACCCCCTCCCACACACTTAAAACCCAAATTTGTCCCAAAATTTGAATTAAAATGTGGAGAATACATTTAGACAATTAAAGTTCAAAGTTGATTTTAAATTATGCAGATTAATGACATGTTTAAAGGGTCTCATTGAAGTTCAAAAGAATATTGTTTGCTACAAAAATTATTTTACAACAGGTTCACATGTAAGTACATGAATTTTCATTTAAGATAGTGACAAATATTTTCAATTAAGCTCATATAGTAGCATGTGAAATAATGAATTATATATTGAATTGGGTGTAGCGGTTTAAGAATTTTAATTCAAATAGATTTTCGATAAAATAGAAAAATGCATGCTAAACACCCTATAGAAATAAGAAAAACACATCAAATAATAAGAATCCATGGGAAATCCCCCCACACTTAAGTTCTAGTAGTGAAGAGATTTTAATAACAATGAAATTAAATTTTCCAACAAATAATAACATGCAGATATTTACTATTCAAGAGACATGCAACATATTTTTTTCAGTAAGAGACATAAATAGTAGGATTTTCCAACAGCAGCACACATATACAATAGAATTTTTCCAACAGTGTTTTAAAATCAATGACTCTTTGAAACTTCCACCAATGAGTCATTGTTGAGTGACTTACTGGTATTAATGGAATGGTGACTTATCAATGAGTTTTTTCAAAGTGAAAATGAATAAGAAAAATAAAAGAAAAAATAAAAAGTAAAGAACTTCCCTGATAAATTTTTATCCATTAATGTTCAATCATGAAAATCCATAGGAATATAAAAATTTTAGGAATTATTCTTCACATTGACACCAACATTAGCATACTTATTTTTTTGAAAAGAATAACTAGGATCACAAATTCAACAGAAACATAGTATAACCACAGCAGCAAACAACACTTTATTCAAAAACAAAACATGACAAGAGAAAATAATTAGGTCAAATCATAGACCATGGGTTGAATCCCATGAATCACTGATTTTAAATTATTCAGTTAGACTTTATTCAAATTTAGTTTTCCAGTATAGTGAAGGAATCCAATCCCTTTGGTTGTCCTTCAAAATAAAGTTTTACTCTCTACCCATTAACTATCATGGGTTTGTTTTCTTCACCTACAATATCAACAAATCAATTCTTTAAAACTCTAGCAATATTAAAATGTATAGACCACTTGGATTTTAGTTTTCCAAGAAATAGATTAAGTCTTGAATTAAAGAGGAGGACCTTCTATCAATGTTTGAATTCTCAATTTTGGATGACAGAATCATGAAAGAGTTTAGACCTCTCTTTATAAATCCTAGAATTGTCATAAGACTCTCTCATTATCTCATTAAGTTCACTCAGCTCAAGCAATCTTCTCTCACTAGCACTCTTAAAATCAAAATTTAATGCCTTATGTCCAATATGACTTGTGTTGCAACTCCACAAGTAAATGACAACATTTCCAAAATAATATCGCATATAGAGAAATTCCTATTGGGGACTTAAAATCAGTTCTATATTCCCATAAATATTTATCTAATTTAAGTGAATAGTCTTTTCTAGAGTGAGATATTGTTTTCTCCAGAATTTTTTTTAGCTTCCTGTTTGATATCTCCACTTTTCCATTGGACTGTGGATGGTAAGAAGTACCAGTTTTATGGGTGCATCCATATTTTTCCATTAAATCCTTAAAATTGTAGTTTTTAAAGTGTGTTATGATATCAGTTGTGAAGGATTTGGGCACTAAAAATATTGAAAAGATATTATTCTTGACAAATTTAATGACAATGTTGTCCTAATTTTTGGGAATATCTACTGCCTCAACCCATTTATATATATAATCTAAAACAACTAGAATAAACTCATTCCCATGAGATTATGGAAATGGACCCATGAAATCTAAACCCCAGAAATCAAAAATCTCTACTTTTATAATACCTTTTTGGGGTAATTATTGTTTTCTATCAACATTTCCCAACCATTGGAATCTATAACATCCAACAACATAACTTCTAGCATCTTTGAATAAGGTGGGCAAATAAAAACTATATTGAAGTACTTTTTGGGCTATCATCTCACCACCATGGTTTCCTCCCCAAGGTGAGGAGTGACAACTTTCTAAAATAGCTAGCATCTCTTCCTCTGGAACACGCCTCCTTAGTATCCCATTAGCACACCTCCTAAACAAAAAAGGATCATCCCAAAGGTAATAATTAATTTCATAAATGAATTTATTCCTTTGGTTATTAGACAAGTCTTTGGGAAAGACACTGGACACAAGAAAATTTGCATAGCTTTTAAACAAGGAAGACCGCCTAATTGAGACAGTGAGTAATTTTTCATCAGGGAAGGAGGAATTGATCTCACTTGGATCTTCAGAATAGGTATGAGGAATCCTATAAAGATGGTCTTAAACTAAGTTTTCATACCCCTACTTATCTCTAATTTCTAAATCAAATTATCGTAACAATGGAATCCATCTAATAAGCCTAGGATTATCCTTCTTCTTAGAAAGCAAATATTTTAAGGCATATTAGTCAGTGAAAATGATAACTTCTGAACCTCAGGGATATTGTCTAAAATTATCAAGGGAAAAAATAGCTAACAACTCATTTTCAGTGGTGGTATAGTTTCTTTGAGCCTCGTATAGCAATCCACTGGCCTAATAAACCGTATATAGCTTCTTATCTCTCCTCTATCCTAGGATAGCTCCAACATCCATATCACTAGCATCACACATTAATTCAAAAGAGAGTTCCCAATCGGGTGTAGTGATAATAAGTGATGAAGTGAGCTTTTAATTAATTATATTAAATTAATTAAGATAGTTTTGCTGAAAATGGAATGGGGAATCCTTATCAAGAAGAGAACACAATGGCTTAGTGATTTTAGATAAATATTTTATGAACCTCTGGTAGAAACCAGCATTCCCTAGAAAACTTCTAACACCTTTAACATTTTTGGGAGGTGAAATTTTTTATATTACTTCAATATTGGTAGTGTCAACCTCCAAACCCCTTTTGGATACTTTATATCCTAAAAAAATCCCTTCAGTGACCATGAATTGACACTTTTCCCAGTTAAGAACAAGGTTAGTATCTAAACATCTCTTAAGCACTAACTCCAAATTTCCTAAGAAAATATCAAATGTGCTTCCCACAATGGAGAAGTCATCCATGAAAACTTCTATGATTCACTCAATAATATTAGAAAAAATAGCCATCATGCATCTTTTAAAGGTAGCAGGGTCTCCCCCAAACCCAAAAGTAATCTTCTGATAGGAAAATGTCCCAAAGGTCCATGTGAAATTAGTCTTATCCTAATCATCTGGAGCTATTAGCATCTGTTCGTAACTAGAATATCCATCCAGAAAATATAAATATTCATTCCTAACAAGCCTCTCAAGCATTTGATCAAGGAAGGGCATTGAAAAATGTTCCTTCCTAGTGGATAAATTATGCTTCTTATTGTCTATAAAGACTCTTCACTTGTTAGCTTTTCTAACTTGAGTTACTTAATTTTTTTCATTTTTTACAATAGTGAAACCTCCTTTCTTAGGGACTACTGGGACTGGACTGACCCAGGTGCTATCAGAAATATGATATATTATTCCAGTGTTTAGTAGATTAATGAATTACTCTCTAACAACTACTTTCATGTTGGTATAAACCTTCTTTGAAATTTCACTCTAGGCTTATGGTTTGGTTCCATATGGATTTTATGTATGAAGAATGAAGGACTAATCCCTTTAATATCAGCTATGGTCTATCTATGGAATATTTAAATTTTTTAAGAACATTCAAAAATCTATCTTATTGATTAAAATTAATCTCACCAGAAATTATAATAGTAATTGTGTAATTTTCACCCAAAAATGAATATTTAAGATGTGCAGGAAGTGGTTTTTGTAACGTATAGGATCCGGGTGCTTCCCAAAGGTGACCTGTACCCAGTTGGTCACATGGACTCAAGTGCATTTCCTTGAATTCTAGAGGCTTCTAACAAGTACTAAGGGCCTTGGGTGAAATAGTGGGGAAACTATGCCTTTATTGGCAGAGTAAACACAGCATAAACAAATAGAAATATAATAAATGGAGTATATATAAATAATTCATGTCACATGTGTCTAGGAAAGTAGACAAACAAGTCACAATGCTAGAAATAAAATACTGAAACTAAAGTATAGAAAATTAGAAAACTCTAAAAGCATCATAAGCCTCAGCTTAGTCCCATGATCTCCAGCTCCAACAACAATCAAGTACCTAATGAAGAAGGGTGTTTTCCCTTATCTATACATGAAACCGTATAATCTATTTGGGTCCAAAATCATGACCCAAATAGAGTGTGAGACAAATACCAATATGCAACCACCAAAAGATCTATGACTAACTATCAGTGAATATATATAGCAGGCAATATGAAAAAATGAAGCAATAAACTAGGAAGTACTCAAAAGTAAACAATCCTACAGTTTTTAATTAAATTCATTTACATTTATTAATTATTCAATCCATTTAATAATGAAATTTATAGATCTAGCCTAAGATTTGTATCTCCCTATGTAATAGTAACAAAATAGATGTCTTAGAAGACCATCTAAAAAATCTAGTAATACCGAGCCCAAGTTTGTGATTTGGCTTGGCAGACTTGTCGCAATCAATCATAAGCAACCCTTCAGGAAAGTTCTCATAGTCTAACCCCTCTAGTATAACATGTCATCAATTCAAAAATAATGACCCTCTGGGAAATCTCTCACATTCTAACCCATTTTGTCCCACATATAACTAATCATTTACAGATGACCACCTAGGTAGATCTCACGGTCAATACCCCCTTGGTCTACATAGCAACAATAACTATAATGACCACCTTGCAGCTCTCACAGTCAATGCCCTAGGATCTAATATTCATTTAATAATGGTCCTCTGGGTAGCTCTCATAGTCTAACCCCTCTGGTATAACATAATAACAACTCATACATAAATGACCCTACCTCAGGAAGCTCTCACAATCAAATTCTCCTTGGTCAAACTTCTGCAATGCATAACATAGGAATTTCATATAATCAGCATCTCCATCCTAACAAAACAAGGCATGGGAACAAGGAAAGCCTAAAATCATCCTAGAAAAAATGGCCATAAACAATCAATAAAGGGAACGCATCCATGGGGTGTCCCATAATAATGTATCTAACCTTACGCATAAGCAATAACCCTTTCTCAATCAAACAAACAATAGCAGGTATTTAACAGGTTTAAATTCCAATCAAGAAATACCCCAAATGTGGGTATGCGATAATTTTAGCATATATAATCCAAAGAAGAACAAAAAAAAGGTACAAACCACCTACCTTAGGGTCTTATGATCAATACTCTTGAACATTGGCCCATGAATTGGCCTAGAATGACATAAATCTATAAAAAGGGTAAAAACGATCATCCCTCAATAACTCACGAGAGAGGAGAAATCAAGAAGAAAGACTCTAGGAGAAAATATAACTCACTGGTGGGATTCCAACGTGCCCAACAGCGTTTCAATTAGAGCTCGGATGGAGAATCGGTAGGGGTTCGAAGTTCACATTCATCTTGTCGATCTCTTATACAAAACACGGAAAAAAGAAGACAGTTCTAGACATAAGACACGACCCCACACCAATATATCAAATAAAAATAAAAATATACGGTGTGTTCATTAAATGTACAAGTTGTGTATTAGCCTTAACCAGCCCCTGCTTTAGGCGGTCTTCCAGGTCACCTACATGTTCATGTAATCAGCCGTTACACGGCCAGTACGCAGCTGTATGCGGTACCAGGGTACACAGTTTGTACTTAGAAAATTCTCATTTCTACTTTTTCCCCAAAAACAACCCAAATTCAAGATGCATACCAGAAATGAAGATCCGAGTTTTTACATTTTTAGTTCAAGAATGGGTGATTTTCTACTTGATGGAAGACTCTTGGTCCTAGGAGGACCAAGGTCTTCAATGTATTTCTTGAATGGTGTTTGAAATGATAAAATATTTTCAATTTCTAGATCAGTTTTAGAAATGATGGTACTATTTTCCAAAGTGGATAGATCGCTGTCTATATTTTCCAGATTTGAATTTAAAAGATTTATCAAAGAAAAATCATCAATTTTTCTTAAAATATCTCCCTCTACTTCATAAAATTTTTTCATCAGTGTTGGTGATATTAGATTCACCCTCAAGTTCACTCAAAAAGTTTCTAAGTTCAAAAACAGATGACACATCTTCAATAGAAGCAAAAACTGGACAGTTTCCTAGTTTTAGAAAAAAAATTAGATTCATTATTTGAGTAGATTCTTATACATATGAAATATGAAAATAAATATTTTTTGTTTCCAAATTAATTTCTTCATCAGAGGATTTTTTTCGGATTCTAAAAAATTTTCAAGTTGATTTTCAGCTTCTAAGGACTCTATATTTGAACAATTTTCATCCAATGTTGGTCCTTTGACATTCTTAAAGAAATTAAACTCTTCTTTTTGTTCTTTAATTTTGAAGATAAGCTAACCCTTATACACATCTATGAATTCTCCACCAGCGGATAAGAAATGCCTACCCAAGATGATGGGAACCACTTGGTCACACTTCATATAAAGAACTAAGAAGTTATCTAGCAGAAAAAGTTTTCCTACCCCAACTAGCAATCCATCTATTCTACCCATAGGACAAGTGAAAGAATGGTCATCCAATTGAAGTATGATTGTGGTGGGTTGAATATCACCCAATCTCAACTGTTGAAACAGTGATTATGGGAGAATATTGATGCTAGAACCTAAGTCACAAAGGAATTTTATTTGACTAGAATTTTCGAAGGTACATGGTATGAAAAAGCTACCTAGGTCTTTGAGTTTGGCTGGGGTTTTCTTTTGGAGTACAACACTACACTCTTTAGTGAGGTTATAGGTATAAAATACTTCAAGATTATTTTTTTTGAAAAAAAAAATTTAAGATATTTTAAGTAATATTGGATTTTAATTAAATCTTGAATGAATGATATGTTCACTTGGATCTTGGTCAAAATACCAAGGAACTGAAGAATTTCAGCCTTGGTGTTATTTTGGGGTTTTAATTTTTCATAGAAAGGGATGGGTGGGGAAAATTTATTAAGAACAGTAGGCATATACCTCATTTTTTCAACATTTTTTTCTTTTCCTTTATTCTTATTATTTTTAGAAACATTTTTATCTTGAATTTCAGGTGAAAAATTCATATTTTCCTCATTTTCAAAACTTTTCTCCTGATTTCTTAATTGTGTACAGAGTAGATTTTTATTTCCAGATTCACACAGTTTTTCAGTTTGGTCATTTTCAAAGTCATTTTCAGCTACAATTTGAGTATTAATCCCACTTATAGTAAAAAAATCCATGATATTATCTCTAGGGTTAAGTTCAGTTATTCTTGGAAATCTACCTTTATCCCTAGATGTCAAATATCTAGAAAATTGTCCCAGATGAGTTTCAATATTTTTCATTCTTATATCATTTTTAATTTTATCAAATTCATATTAAAATTTATGTTTATTCAATTGATTTTTGAATATTTCCTATTGATAATCCATTCTATTTAATATTATATCTAGTTTTGAAGATAGTTAGCTCTCATAATTTCCTTGAGAATTTAAAGACTCACCCCTCTGCTGATTTGGATAATTTTTCCAAGGTTGGTTTTGGTAATTAGGGTAAGTCGATTGTTTGATTAATCCGTGTTCTTGCCAAGATATATTTGTATGGTTCCTATAGACTTGGTTATAATTGTTATAAAATGGATCTTCCTTAGCAGGCATTCTAGGACCATAGTTGAAAAAATTTGAATTCTCTTTTTGGGATGGAATGTCAAATTTGGGACATAAATTCTTAGTATACCCAAACATTCCACACTAGGAACACTATTCCCTAAGAGATTGGTTTGTATTTTGATAGCCCAGTCGGTTCAATATTGTTTATAATTCTGGTTCATTAAATTTTGAAGTTGGTTAGTGATTTCAGTAAGTTGGACTTGAGTATCATTTCCTGAACCAATGTTTGGAACTATATTCACTCTTTTCCTTATAGAATTTTTATATTGAGAATTTAAAGTAAGGTTGTTGGAAATTTGTCTCAATTCTTCATCAATCTTATCATTATAATTTCCCCCATCTACTTGATCAACTAAGTTCTGACCAGAGGAGGACAACCCTTTATAGAAGGTATCCATAAAAAGGTGGGATGGGAGTTGGTGATGGCGACACTACTTAAGCATATCCTTGAATCTATCATAAGACTCATGAAATACTTCTCCATCCTCTTGGTAAAAACTAGTGATATTAGTTCTTAATTATCCTTTAAGTATTTGGGGATAAAATTTCATGAGAAATGAATTATAGACTTGGTCCTGATTCTTAAAAATATTCTCAACAAGACTCAAAAACTAGTTTTTAGCATTCTATTTAAGGAAAAAAGGGAAATAATCTCATTCTTATTTCATTATCAATGAGTCCTAGTAGTGGTAATTTCTGTTATGTATTGTAGAAATATCTAATGACGGATAAAGAGTCCTCATTATAGAGTCCATTAAAAGTAAGTAGTAGAGAAATGTGGGATTTTTTTAAATCATATTTTTTGGATCTAGGTGTAATTCCGATTGAATAAGGATTACTTGACACTTGATGGAGTTGTAACTCCCTTATACTTGGCCTTTATACTTCATCTAAGAGTTCGTGTTGATAGTTTTGTTGATTATTAGGTGCAGGAACTTTATTATCTAAATTTTCCATTTCAGTTTTATGTTTATTTCTAAGAGCAGTAAGATGTTTATCAAGTTTTAGTTTCAAGGGATCTAAACTAATAGTAGAAGATCTTGTGCTCATAAAAAATGTAATATCAGAGTGAAACTAGCACAAACACAGTGAAAAATAACTCAATAGTTCAGCACAATAGTAAATAAGTACTAATAGTGAAAACAATATAAAATAGCAACAAACAATACACACAGTAGGTAAACAAAGCAAAAAAATCAGAAATTTTTAAAAAAAATCAATTTGATTTTTTTTTGTGTGTTTTTTATGAGAATTTTTTTTTTTTGAATTTTTTTTAAAGAAAAGTTATCACTCAAAGCCTTCCCTAAAAATTGTTCCAAAAACATGACCTTATCATCATTGTAAAAGAGTTAAAGTTTAAAATTTTTATTTTCTTACTAACTATAGTCTACTGGTAAGCAGGGTCGAACCCATAAGGAAGGTGAAACAACCAATTTTCTTTTCAAAATAACCCACTGGTGTCAACAATGGTGAGTTTACTTTTCTAAAAAAATATTTTTTTTATTTTTATAATAAGTAATGAGACACTAGAAGAATATTTTTACTAAAGATAACTAATTCTAAAACAAAGCTATTATGAACTAATTGTAAAGTGGTGAACTAAGAAATATAAACAAACACTGAGAAAAATTATCAAGAAAACACTCTGGAATTATAAATTCCACTCGTTGAAAATTTACAACACACCTTAAAAAATATTGAAAAATATTCCATGCTAGAAGATAGTTCAAATAAAAGGTTGAATCTTGGATTTTTCCACTCCGGGTTTCATCAACTGCTAAATTTTAATGAAAATGATATTGGAACATAACTTGTCGTTAAATTATAATATTGATGAGATTAATTCTTGAGAAATATGATTTTAAGATCAATCTTGTTGATTGATCTTGAAGATTTTAATTTTGAAAAATAAGTAGGGTGCAGACAAATTGAATGAAAATCATAACTGATCTCACCTATCAATTCTGATTTGATAAAAGAGTAAAGTAAAGAATTGAGATATAAACCAATGAGATTTTACAACTCCCAAGCTATGGGTTTCAACCTAAGATCATATTTATTGTAAACAATAATATCATTTGATTACATAGTATAGAAATTTAGAACAAAAGAGGGAGAAAGAACTCCCCTAGTGCTCCTGCTCTCCACGACACTGTCTCTGAGAGGTGATGATCTTTGCTGGTCTCCCACTGCTCTGCTACTGGTCTCATGGGAAAGTGTCAAATCTTTGGTTGTCGAATGAATGATATCAGTCTATGGGATATATACTTCCTCACACTTCTTATCTATTTTAAATCAACTATCATCTAATAATTGTCACCACTCTTTTCCATTGACTTCGATAAGTCTTTCACAAAGTCACTGCACACATGCGTTTTTTCGTGCAAACCATGTCGTTCTAACTTAACCTATGTAACTAACTCCAGTCCAGGTGGTTAAAATGAACTTGGATGTAATAACTCAGATCTTTTTTTCAATGTATGGATCTAATTTTCAGGTTGTTTTGAGGGAAAAGTAATAGAAGAGGTTTTTCAAAGTACGTGTCGTGTACTCCTGAGAACACACCATGTACCTAGCATGCTGCATACAACTGTGTTATGTCCATGTAATGACTGAATACATGGCCATGTGGTGACCTGGAAGATCGCTTAAGTCAGGGGCTGGTTAAGGACACTATATGGCATGTAGTTTTAAAGAACATGCTGTGTATTTTTTTTAATTGATATATCATAGAGGGTTCATGTCTCATATCCAGAATTTTCTTCTTATTCATGTGTTTTATAAAGGAGTGCTCGGGAATGATGAACAAAAACCGAACCCCTGATTCTACATCCAAGCTCTGATTGATACACCGTATGGTGCATTGGAATCCCACTGGTGATTTCTTGAATACTCTAGAGCCTTTCTTTCTGATTACTCCTCTATCATGAGTTATTCAAGGTTGGGAATTTTTCACATATTTGTAGATCTATGTCGATCTAGGTCAATTCAAGGGTTGATGTTCAAGTATATAGATCATACGACATTGAGGTAGGTGGTTTGTGACTTTAGTTGTGTTTCCTTAGATTATATATTATTAAAGTGTCGCATACCCTCATTTTGGGTATTGCTTGATTTGGAATTTAACCTTGTTTATACCTGCTATGGTTTGATTGATTGATAAAGGGTTATTTATTATGTGTAGGTTAGATACCTTGTTTATGTAACACCCCATGGGTGTGTTTCCCTTGATTGATTGTTTATGATTTTTTGGTCTAGGATTCCTGTTAGTCTTGCCTTGATTTCAATGCCTTGGTTGATTAGGATGGAGTTTGATTGATTATATGAAATGCCTATGATATGCATTACAAATGTTTATCCATGTAGAAGTTTTAGATTACATGAATTGATTTGATATTATATGCACACTTTTTTTCCAATGGACTGTGAGAGCCTTGGACCAGGAAGACTACGGGGAATTACACTTTATTTACACAAGACTGTGAGAGCCTTGGTGTAGATGGTTGACCCAGAGGTATTGACCATGAGAGCTACCCAGGAGGTCATTTATATTTACCTTATGTTATTTTGACCTAGGGGGTATTGACCATGAGAGATACCCGGGAGGTCGTTTATAATTTATTGATGCTATATTGACCCAGGTGTTATTGACCATGAGAGCTACACAGGAGGTCGTTTATAATTTATTGATGCTATGTTGACCCAGGGGTATTGATCGTGAGAGAAACCCAGGAGGTCATTTATAATGAATTGATTCTATGTTAAACTAAAGTGGTTAGACCATGAGAGCTTTCCCAGAGGGTTGTTTATGAATGATTGAATGATTGTGACAAGTCTACCAATCCAAAGCACAAGCTTGAACTTGATCTTACTTGTTTGTTTATATGGTCTTCTAAGACATCTATTTTGTTACTATTACATAGGGGGATATAGAGATTAGGCTAGATCCCTAGATTGCATGATTAAAAGGATGAATAATTAATTTAATTGAAAACTGTAGTATTGTTTAATTTTGATTACTTACTATTTTATTGCTTTATTCTTGCATATTACCTATTATAAATATTCACTAATAGTTAGGCACATATCTTTTGGTGGTTACCTACTGAGATTCATCTCATACCCTGTTTGGGTCATTCTTTTTGGACCTAAACAGATTATATGAGTGCTGGTATAGATAAGGGAAAGCGCCCTTCTTCATCAGGTACTTGATTGTTGTTGGAGCTAGAGAGCATGGGACCAAGCTGAGGCTTGCGATGCTACTGGAGTTCACTTGTTTATTTTGTACATTGGTTTCTGTATTGATTTCAAGAATATTGACTTTTTTGGTTGTTTTCTTATATACATATTCCATGCATCATATATATATATATATATTGCGGCCTCTGTTGGATTTAATTTCAGTCTTCTACTATTTACTTTTTTTGGTATTACTATTTTTTCTATTGTTTATCATTTGTTTTCCACTATGTATACTCTGCCAATGAGGGTATAGTTTCCCATTATCACACCATAGCCCTTACTGCTAGTTGGAAACCTCTGACATTTGGGGAAATTCATTTGATGTTATGTGACCAACCGGGTTCGGGGCACCTTTGAGCGGAACCCAGATCCGGGATGTTACAAAGTGGTATCAGAGGTAGGTTTTCTTTTCTATTTTACCTTACAATTTGGAGCCAATATATTGGGATAGGAAGAAATAGGTACACTACTATAATTTCAGCCATTTTCAATGGGATATTTTTGAGGGGATCCCATCACAAAAACTCTTTTGCGATAGGGTCCCATCTCAAATAGCATGTTGCAAAAAACGGCGTCGTAATTAGTATTTTTTGCAATGGGCCTGTCACAAAAAAATACTACATGCGACGGGAAATCATCCTCTTGCAAATAGATCTATGATTAAAAACATTATATATATAAAAAACAGTTGTGATGGGCCCGTCTCAAAAAGTAGTTGCGACGGGCCCGTCGTCTGATCGCAAATAGTTCTCCGTTTATATATTTTATATATACCTAAACCTTTTATGATGAGCCCGTTGTAAAAACTTATTTGCAACGGTACAAGAACCTGTCGTAAATAAGTTTTAATATATATATATATATATATAATCTATTTTCAATGGGGTCTCGTCGTAAATACTTAATAAAATAAAAAATATATTTAATAAAATTATGATTAATGAAAAAATAATATTAATATTATTAAAATAAAAATAATTATAAATATTAAAATTATAAATATTTAAAAAAATATATAAAATGTCATAAAATATTATTATTATTATTATTAAAATAAACAAACATTAAAAAAATACTAATAATAAATAATAAAATATTAAAAAAATTAAATTATGCAATATTTGCACCAATATAAAAGACAAAAACTGTAAATAGTTCATATTACAACAAATATTTTTTAACATAATAAAAAATCATTGGGGGGATAGTCTTCCGAAGGAGCTGGAGGATCTGGAGGAGATGGTGGAGGAAACTTCATCCCTAAACTACGAGTCAGACAGCGCATGTACTTCATCTGCTCGTGATGCTGCTAGTGTCATCGATGCATCTCCTCCTCGTGTTGTTGTTCCTGCTACTGCCATCGACATATATTCTCCTCATACTACTACTACTGCTGCTTCTTCTGACACATCTCTTCCTCCATCTACTACTGCTGACGCATTTCTTCATGTTGCTTCTGCAAACTCTCTATAAACTCAATCTGAGCTCACAACTACTTCTGATACTGTGAGCTAGAATATGATTCCTCTCCACGAGCTCCTCTCGATCTAGATGCCGACATCATAGCAGTACCATAATAAGTCCCAGGAGTCAAATGAGAGTTGATACCAACTACTCATCCCTTCTCAAAGGCATACTAGGTGGCCTGCATCCATGCCGCCTCATCGAAATGGTGTTAACTAGTCAGATCAGCCATCTCGGCCTGACTCTCATTTCGTTTCTGAGATTTCATGGCCTCATATGACTCCTTTAGTTCCAATTTGAAATTAAAATAGTTAAAATATTATATGCAGTTAATTTTCAAACTGAAAAATAAATAATACTGACCACAATCTGACACTGGTGATCACCTCTAATCTCTCTAGTGGTTGGATCACTGTACATCCTCTGATAAATGTCTTACTCCATAATATCAGGATGCAAAAATGCTTATATAAATATAAAATAAACTATTTATATTTAATGTTATATAAAATATTTAAAAAATATACTTATCGGATGCTCTCTATGCGTACTGAATGTACGGATACCAGCTCGATGTGTCACCTCCTATCTCCCCCAGTTCTGCTAGCCCAATGAAGATCTCCTATGAAATCCAACACTCAACCAGTGTGAAAATAATCCATCCCAAATGTGAGATGAAATTTACTCTGGTCGTTGGGCTCTACACAACTCGTCAAATACTATCACTCCTGCTTTCTTAATGGTTGTCTTTCTCAAATTGTGCAAAAACTGATGGAAACGCTCACACATAGACACCTCACATGCCTCGTGGATAGAGTCATGCATTCTATCATCGATGAGATACCATAAACCCTACAAATAATTTATAATATCATGTTATTAATGAAATAAATTTCAAAATAAATATTATTTATTTACGTACCAGCTAATTATTGAACATTCCAAACTGCACATCAACAAGAATTTATTCCCATGTGATCCATGGCTAAGAAAAATAATTGTGCAAGATATCGCTCCTCTGTGAAATAGCTACATGCACAAAACTGTGAAAAAATAATAAATAATCAAACAATTAGTATATAAATAAATTAATGAAAGCTAACTAAAATACACAGGTTACCATACCTCCGCGTGTGTGGATCGAAGCCAAGACAGGGACATCGCTCAGGGATAGGGTTGAGAATCATTAGTCATGCAAGACCGTGCACCCTCCACGTACCCCTTGAACCACCAGCAGGCTGAGGGTCAGATGATCTCAAATCCTCCTCATCCAAAGGTAGCTCAGCCTCCTGCAACTCATGAAGTAGATCAGGGTCCATCTGAAACACAAAATGATTGTTGTTAGCAGATAGTTGAAAATAACTATTACATATATATATATATTAGTTATGATTATAACCAGCATTTAACTGTGTCAATGTTCACCTTCATCATCATTTTCATATCTGATGATGTCAATGTCTTCATATTCATCATCGGCATCATCAATATCCATATGAGTTTTAGTTTCATCATCACTTTCCATTTTAAATTCATTTGTAACATCATTAACATCATCATCACCATTGACCCTTAATTGTGAGGTGTCATCATCAATATTCATGTCTCTTTGTGAAAAATATGGATTTTGAGTAGTCTATTGAAAAATTTCAATTCCTTGTACTTCATCGGAACCACATTCAGTTTGAGTAAACTGATTTTCCCAAGATTTCATTTTTATTATGCTCCACCAATCACTCAGGTCTCTTAAAGTAGTATAGTATGTTGCATAATATATTTTATGTGCCTATTGAGCCAGTAAAAAATGGTTCATTTACTGCAATAAGACTTTTATATTTAATATCGACGATTCCATGAATCGTATGAACATGCAAGTCTCTCTCAGTATCTAACCACCGACATTTAAACATTGTTATGTAATTTTTCCCTAAATAAAACAGTTCAATAATTTCATCCAGCATGCCATAAAAGTAAACTTTAGTTTTTCTATGATGCAATCCTCTCAAGAAAACTTCATTTTTCATTGTTTTTTTTATTCCCCATATGCATGTGTATGAAATTGAAAACCATTCACCATATATGTATTATAAGATTTAACCATTTTGGATGGTGGGTTACTCAATATACACAATCACTTATCAATTTTATCAGCATGTTGATACACCTAAAAATTTGTAAAACAATTATCAATATAATAAATAATAAAGTGAATTGATATGTTAAACCATCAATAATTTATGTTACCAGTTTTTGAAACCATTAAGAAAAAAAATCAACGTTCTTCAAGAGAAGCTGTTGTAATTTGTGGAAGTTGTTTCTTGATATGATTATCATATAACCTAAAAATAAAATAAGTTTACTTAATGTAACATAAATTATAGAATAAGTGATAGAAGCACTCATAGTACAAATGATGTCATTTCTTTACAGTTGATCAGAACATATGTATAAGCTATGTGATGTTCATCATCTGAAATCCATCATTCATGAACTCCACCGAAGCCAAGATCTGGCTGATTAAAAACTGATAATTGATTTCCCATTTCATAATCAATATTACCCCCATTCCATCTCATGCAGTTTTGTTTTGAGGTATATTCAGATTCAAAATAATGAGAGAAGAAAAAAGAAATTTTTACTTGAAAATAAGCTTCAGCAATTGAGCCTTCAACTGATGCTTTGTTACATACTTTTTTCTTCAATTTATGCATGCATATCACTAATGGGTACATCCATCAAAACTGTACCGGACCTCTACATTTAGATTTATGTGGAAAATGTAATATCTGATGTTCCATTGAGTCAAATAAATCCGATGAGAAGATTTTTTCCAGTTTACATATAATTATAACAACATATTCTTCCAGTTTTCTTAGTGCATCGTAGTCGATTGTTACCGCACAAATGTCTCAAAAAATATGATATGTCTGTTATCGAATCCCAAATCATAGAATTCAACAAAACTCTAAATCCAATCGGCATAAGTCTTTCCATTATAACATGAAAATCATGACTTTTTAATCCAGTAATATGACCATTCTTAACACATCTACCCAAATTGGAAGCATAGTTATCTGGAAGTCTCAAATATGCAGTCCAAAGAAAAAATAATAAGTGAATCTCTTTGGATAGTGTATAATCTTCTTTTGGCTTCATTAACCTCTGTGATCTGACATTTTGAAACAGTTCAAGTTCTAGCAATCTGCAAATTTGGGCAAGATCTAATCATGCCTTTACATTATCTTTTGTCTTACCTAGTGTATCCAAAACTATATGAAATAAATTATCAAAATAGTTCTTTTTAATATGCATGACATCCAACATGTGGCGGACCAACAAATCAGACTAATATGGAAGATCCCAAAAAATGCTCCGTTTTATCCAATTATGTTTTTTCCCAAAGCCATGAGGTTTTTGTTGGTTTACTGTTGGCCCAAATGTGATGGGACGTAATGAAAATACAACTGATTTTAACTCTGTACCTAAGATCATTTTTGAAGGTTCATCCCTTTTAATTGTGCCTTTTCTGAAATGATATGTGTTACTCTGAAAAGGATGATCAGTTGGAAGAAATCTGCGATGACAGTCAAAATAGCAAGGTTTTTTTCCATTGACGAGCATAAAGGTGTTGTTGTCTTTAATATAGTAAGGACATGATTTCGGACCATGTGTACTCCAGCCAGATAACATGTCATATGCTGGGAAGTCACTAATCATCCACATCAATGCAGCTTTTAATATGAAATTTTGTTTCACAGCAACATCATATGTACTAACACCATTACTCCATAATGAATTTAACTTATAAATCAATGGTTTCAAATAAACATCAATACTCTTTTTCGGATGTCCTGGGATTAATAAGGTCAAAAATATATAGGTCTCCTTCATCAACATCCATGGAGGTAAATTGTATGGAGTTATAAAGATAGTTCAACATAAATACTGACTACCATAAGAACCAAATGGATAGAAATTGTCGGTAGAAAGACCCAATCGCACATTCCGGGATTCTAAAGCAAAATATTGATGCAGTCAGTCAAAATGTTTCCATGAATCACCATCAGATGGATGATTTAATCTTTTACCAGTTAAAATTTTGGTTTTGTGCCATGACATCATTGACATTGTGTTCTGAGAAATAAATAAACGTCGCAACTTGGGTGTAAGGGAGAAATATCTCAACTCTTTTACAGGAATTGATCCAGACTTCCCTGGTTAAGCTTCTTTATACCTCGATTTTCCACATGTGAGACAACTATTCAATGACTCATTTTCACCAGAATATAAGATGAAATCATTTTCACATGCATGAATCTTCCGATAACTAAGATCCAGATTACAAACCAGCCGCTTTATCTCATAGTAATTTGTAGGTAACACATTTCCTTCAAGTAATAGTGTTTTAACCAAAGAAATATCTTATCATAGTTGTTTAACATTGCATTATCTGATTTAATAGCCATAAATTTTGTAACTACTTCTAATTTGATTATCTTGAAACCAGAATATAATGCATCCTCAGTAGACCTCAACAACTCATAAAATTCAGATAGTGCCAACTCAAGAGTTAAATCAATATCATTCTAATTTTCAGTTTGTTGAGCAGATATACCTTCAATATCATGTACTAAATTTTGAAATTGTGATGGATCTGGAATCAATTTATTAGTATCTTCTCTAGAACTACGTTCACCATATTGATACCAAAAAACATAATCTATTTGAAAACCAAACCGCAATATATGTCCCCCAACCTTGTCAAATGTGTCAAACATTCTCAGAGCACATTTTTCACAAGGACACTTAATTGTGACTTCTGAAACAAATTTCGGTTTTGATGATGCAACTGATAAGAAATATTCAACACCCTAAATATATACAGGATTTAAACCAGAATCATTTGGATTTATACACTGATTTATCCAAGTGTGATAATCTAATAATGACAATTATCGACTTCCTTGTTCCATATTTTTCTATAAAATATAAAATCATTGCTTTTTTTGAATAATTTGAAATTAGAAAAACACTATCCAAAAAAAGAAGATAAATAATTATAACTACTTCTTAATAAGTACCATTAATTATGGGCGACACAATTTCAAGTGGATTGAAGACTACTCTTTTGTCTGACGGTTCATTTACTTGCAACTTTCTCATAATGAAATCACAATGAAGAATCTGCTCATAGGTACGCATATCCATTCTCGTGCATACAATAATGTATAAGCATACCTCTGATTAGATTCTTCATTGTGATTTCAGTGTGAGAAAGATGCAAGTAAATGAATTGTCAGACAAAAGATCCCCCTTTTCATCAATGAATCATCTTCTTGCAACTGTCACCACCTGAAAATATTATGAAAAATGTAATCCTACGAATGCATATTCAAACTTGTGCATATGATATTGGATATGCATACGTAGAAGCATACTTTTCATAATGTTTTGATTCGGTGAGAGTTGAAAGGAGAAGATTCATCGAGCAAAAGGACTTCCGCCAATCCACTGGAAATTATTCCAAGTCATTATAATTTATTACAATTGATTTTATTCCTAATTAATTCTAATTAATCCTAATTAATCCTAATTAATCCAAATTAATCCTAATTATTTCTAATTAATCCTAATTAATCCTAATTATTTCTAATTAATCCTAATTATTTCTAATTAATCCTATTTATTACTAATTATCGCTATTTATTGCTATTTATCGCTATTTATTAGTATTTATTAGTATTTATTATTATTTATTACTATTTATTACTATTTATTACTATTTATTACTATTTATTACTATTTATTACTATTTATTACTATTTATTACTATTTATTACTATTTATTACTATTTATTACTATTTATTTCTATTTATTTCTATTTATTTCTATTTATTTCTATTTATTTCTATTTATTTCTATTTATTGCTATTTATTCCTATTTATTACTATTTATTACTATTTATTACTATTTATTACTAATTATTACTAATTATTACTATTTATTACTATTTATTACTATTTATTACTATTTATTACTATTTATTACTATTTATTACTATTTACTACTATTCAATACTATTTATTACTATTTATTACTATTTATTGTTATTTATTACTATTTATTACTAATTATTACTATTTATTACTAATTATTACTAATTATTACTAATTATTAACAATTATTACTATTTATTACTATTTATTACTATTTATTACTATTTATTACTATTTATTACTAATTATTACTAATTATTACTAATTATTACTAATTATTACTAATTATTACTAATTATTACTAATTGTTACTAATTATTACTAATTGTTACTAATTATTACTAATTATTACTAATTATTACTATTTACTACTATTCATTACTATTTATTAGTATTTAGTACTAATTATTCGTATTTATTACTATTTATTACTAATTATTAGTATTTATTACTAATTATTGGAATTTATTACTAATTATTAATAATTATTAGTATTTATTACTAATTATTAGTATTTGTTACTAATTATTATTATTTATTACTAATTATTAATATTTATTACTATTTATTACTAATTATTAGTATTTATTACTAATTATTAGTATTTATTACTAATAATTAGTATTTATTATTACTAATTATTACTATTTATCACTATTTATTACAAATTATTACTATTTATTACTATTTATTACTATTTATTACTATTTATTACTAATTATTACTATTTATTACTAATTATTACTATTTATTATTATTTGTTACTATTTATTAGTATTTATTAGTATTTATTAGTATTTATTAGTATTTATTAGTATTTATTAGTATTTATTACTAATTATTACTATTTATTACTAATTATTACTAATTATTATTATTTATTACTAATTATTAGTATTTATTAATAATTATTAGTATTTATTACTAATTATTAGTATTTATTACTTATTATTAATATTTATTACTAATTGTAAATATTTATTACCATTTTTTCCTAATTATTACTATTTTTTCTAATTATTACTAATTAGCGTTAATTACTATTAATTACTACAAAATACAGCTACTAAATACTAATTACCGCTAATTATTTATATACATTACTAATTATCTTTAATAATTATTAATTATTACTAATTACTAAGAATTAGTACTAATAACTTCATTTTATTATTACAAATAAATATTTATAACAAAACAATTTAAATCTAAATTAATTACAACTAATCAACAATAATTAAAATTAATATAAAGAAATGAAATAAATACTAAATTAAATAAAACATAAGTACCTTTAAACTTGATCTCTTATAATTGTAGACGGCTTCACAAATTCTTCGTAAAAAAAACTAACTCTGAAAAATTTTCACTCTAAAATTAGAGTTTAGAGAGGCAGAGAAAGTAGGAATTGAGAAGAAGGAAAAAACTGATGGGGTATATATAGGTTAGATTAGTTGTGACGGGACTATTTGCGACGGGATTCCTGTCGCAAATACCTTCGGCCGCATTAATTACTGTTGGCGGTTAAAAGGTTATTTGTGACGGGTCTCGTCGCTAAAAGTAACATGCCGACACACTATTAGCGACGAGGCAACATCCCGTCGCAAATAGGTTTTTACCGTCGTCGGGTATTTGCGACGGGTCCCGTCGCAAATACCCCTCCAGCGAACAAACTAGTTGTAACGGGTTGATTGTCTTGTTGCAAATAATTAGTTATTTGTGACGGGTTGATTGTCCCGTCGCAAATAATTAGTTATTTGCGACGGGTTGATTGTCCCGTCGCAAATAACCTTTTCGACGGACTATTTGCGACGGGATTTATTCCCGTCGCAAATAACCCGTCGCAAAAATCAGTTTTTTCCATAGTGGTAGTTGGTAATAAGTTGTGCTCAGGGGTAGCTAACTCGTGTACAGGGAAAATCCAAGTTACCTCGAATATTGCAATTTTCTTGGTTTTGTAATTGTTACAGTTGATTTGATTTCACTGTTTGGTGATTCACTTGATTTGTGTAGTTATGATTGATATCATGTAGTTCTATTTCTATTGCAACCCGATGAGATGAGGGTATGACATCTCATGCATCATATAGGCACTTGCTAGTGATCACAGGTCATGCATTCTTGCCATGCCATTTAGGGTGCATTAATGATTGCATGTTGTTATGATAGATGTTGTGCTAGATATGCATGTTGTTGTGATAGATGTCATGATAGAAATACCTGATATTTGTGATAGGTTATTGGTATGTGTAAATTTTCATTTGGATGGATGCCAAACTTCGGTCCTTGAGGTGTTATGGGCTCTCTTGGATCAGAATTTGGTGGATCATGTTTGAAATTTAATTGAAATTTTATTAAGATATGATATGAATGATGATGATAAATTTTGATTCGCGGGGAGTATGGGCTCTCACGGGTTGGAACTTGGCATGCCTTGGCCAAATTTTAAGATTTTGGGGGTTCTAGAGAAGTTTTAGAGGCTTACTATCTAGAAACCCCAGAAAACACCGCGTGTTAGGTTATGAACACACACCATGTGTTCTTCTATTCTGGAAGAAATGACTTTTCTTAAGTACACACTGTGTACCGTATGTACACGCCATTTAGTTGTTGACCGTGTGACTGACTGTGTGAGTAGAGACACGGGGTTGATAAATGTTTGGTAGAACACGTCGTGTACAGGGAGTACACGTCGTGCTATAAAGAACCATGTATCTGGTCGTGTGACTAACGACACAAGTGGATGAAACTTGGGTTGTACATGTCGTGTCTAGATTATACACTCCATGCTATAGTCGACCGTGTGTCCGACCGTGTGACTAACGACACGGGTGGATGGAACTTTGGTTGTACACATCGTGTCTAGAGTGTGCATGTCGTGTAGTGTTACACCAACAAGACCGTGTAGTTTTAGCTGTGTAGAAGTACTGGGGTAGGAGGGAATATTCAAGTACATGTCGTGTCCAGGAGGAACACGCCGTGTGTATGGGGTGTTACATGACCATGTTAGTAGAGGTACACACCCATGTTAAGGATTAAAGGGAACACGTCGTGTGGTGGTTCTACATGTCGTGTAACCCTCTTTTATAAAACTTGAATGTTTTCCTTATCATGTTCTATTCTTGCACTTCTACATTTCATTCCTTGATAATCTTGTACTGAGGTGTGTGCTTGACCTTGCGGAGTCATGCCACCGAGATGTCCTCCGGTTGTACGCCAGGTACAGGGCGATGATCAGACACCGAAAATGGTACATCAGGGACTATCAGCAGATCATCTCATCGTGCTCGTCTTGGCACCAGCTGTTATACCAGACGTAGGTGCTGATGTATAGTTTTGTAAAGGCTTTATGAGGATGATGCAGACTTTTCAGGGAGCACAACATCCTGCCCTGACTATGGAAGAATTGACACAGGTGTTCCAGCAGCAGTATCCTCCCACTTTTTTAGGGGAGGGAGAACCACAGGCTATAGAGTCATGGTTGGAGGCCATGATCTCTATCTTCGAGCATCTGGATACACCTCCTGAGAGAAGGGTGAAGCTCGTGACTTACATGCTACGTGATTCCACCAAGAGATGGTGTGATGTTATCTCATAGGCAGGACATCATCGAGATATGATTTAATAATAGTTTCAGAGGACCTTCTATGATTACTTCTACCCTTAGACGTTGAGGGTCGACCGAGCCCAGGAGTTCATGCATTTGGAGTAGGGTGCTCTTTCAGTGATGGATTATTCTTCACGCTTTACAGATCTTCAACATTTATCACCTATTTTGGGAGGTGATGAGTTATCAATGGCTAGTAAATTTGAGAATGGTCTCAGGTATGACATCTGATCATAGGTGAATGTTTTAAGGATTACTTCGATGACTGATATATTAAACCTGGCATTGATTACCAAGCACAATATGAGGGATTTTGGGGCTACGAACTAGGGCGGTTCAGCATCCATGGATGGTATTCCTTCGACCAATAGCAGGAAGTGCCGTAGGGAGTTTACACACAGTGGTTATTCTAGTAGAAGGTATGTTTCTTCGGGTAGCCAAGTGGTGTGCTACCAGTGCGGGAAGAATGGGCATACGATACTAAAGTGCCCGAGAGACCCAGTTGAGTGCCGATCTTGTGGAAAGATGGATCATATTTAGCGTTTTTTCAGGGTGTTCTCTCCAGCAGTGAGTGAGAGGGGTTCTATGATGACTCCACATTCAGGAACAGGACCACCAGTTTCTCATCAGTCAGGGAACTAGAGTTCGTCATGCCATTCAGGCTAAATAGGTGGTCATGGTCATGGTAGCTAGATGATGGGTTTTCAGCAACAATAGGGTGGATCATCTTAGGGTAGCCAGGAAGAGTCGCAAGGCCATAGTACTGGTCAAAATTTTGTGATGGAACAAACCCAGTAGGAGCAGGATCCCAGACCCTCTACAATTAGAGGTACGATTCTAGTTGCCTCAGTTTTAGCTTCTGATCTTTTTGATACAGGGGCTTCCCATAGTTTTATGTCTATTTCTATTATGAAGAGCCTTGGTCTCTATATCTTTACTTTTGATGATTTTATAATGATAGAGACTCTTTTGGGGATTAGGACGGCTAGTGTATGTTAGTGCAAGGAGTTCCCTCTTGAGGTTGGTGAGTGTCACTACTTATGGGACCTATATGTCTTAGAGATGACAGGCTTTGATGCCATTTTTGGAATGGACTGGTTGGTCTCTTTTTAGGCCTTTGTTGACTTCTATCATCATAGGGTGAGTTTCACATTACTAGAGGGAGAATATTTTCTACACAAGGGTGAATGGGATGTCCAAATGAGCAGATCTGGACTCGATCATCATGGGTTGGGAGAAATTACATCTCAGATTTCTAGTTTATATATGGATGACCAAGTGACTTTATAGATGGACTTTCCTCTAGTGGTGGATCATTTCAGATATGTCTTTCCAGATGACTTTTTAGGTTTTACCTCCAGAGTGAGAGGTAGATTTCTCTTTCGATCTTGTTCTAGGAGAGGCACCGGTGTCCATTTCTTCTTATTAGATGGCTACACCAGAGTTATAGGAGCTCAATAAATAGTTAGAGGAGTTGTGGGAAAAAGGGTTCATTTGACCCAGTACTTCTCCTTGGGGTTCGCCTATCCTTTTTTCAAAGAAGGTGGAAGGTACCCTTAGACTTTGTGTGGATTATTAGAAGCTGAACCAGTTGATGGTTAAGAACCAATATCCCTTACCAAGGATTTATGATCTCTTTGATCAGCTTTGAGGATACTGGGTGTTCTCAAAGATGGACTTGAGATCCTGTTATCATCATTTGCACATTAGACCATCAGATATACCTCTTACAACCTTTCAGAGCAGGTACGATCTATACAAGTACTTGTTTATGTCATTTTGTCTCACAAACGCACTGGAAGTTTTCATGGAACTAATGAACCAAGTGTTCCGTCCTTACTTGTATTATTTTGTGGTAGTCTTCTTGGACAGTATCTTGGTGTACTCTCATACTCAACATGACCATTTCATCCTTCTTGAGATCATATTGAGTACATTGGGAGAGCATTGGTTATATGCTAAGATCACAAAATTCCACTTTTGGATGGATCAGATTCACTTATTGGGTCGCGTCATCTCAGAGACAATAGTATCAGTAGACCTAAAGAAGGTGATAGCGGTAGTTTCCTGGGATCATCCGAAGAATGTCTTTGAGGTATGTAGTTTTTGGGGCTGGATGGTTACTACGGATGCTTTATTCAGGACTTTTCATGCTTAGCAGCACCACTGACGGGACTGACTAAGAAAGGTACAAAGTACTTGTGGAAAAATTCATGTGATTCATCCTTTTAAGAGATGAAAGTGAGATTGAATTCAGCACTGACCCTAATTTTGACTGAACTGGGAAAGAGTTACACCGTTTACTGTGATGCATCAAGTATCAATCTAGGAGCAGTGATTATGCAAGGGGAGGAGTCGTTGGGTATGGGTCTCGGCAGTTGAGGCCACATGAGAGGAATTACCCAACGTATGATCTCGAGTTGGCTGTAGTTATGCATGCATTGTTCTATTTGAGACATTATCTTTTGGGATATCATTTTTTGGTATACACTAACCACAAAATCCTCAAGTATATCTTACTCAACATGGTCTGAATTTGAGACAGCGAAGGTGGGTTGAGTACCTTCAGTCTTTTTTACTTTGAGCTTGCCTACACACTTGGGAAAGGAAACGCAGTTGCTAATTCATTGAGTAGGAGGACTCGGATATAGGCAGTTCAGGAGGCCAGCAATGAGTGGAAGATTATGGATCTATTCCTTAAGATGCATTGAGAGGTTTATGATAGACATAGGGAGATGTTTCTTTCTTTTATATTTGTTACCTCTACTCTACTAGATTGACTACAAATGAGGCATCTATTAGATTTTAAAGGCCTAGTCCTATGGGAGAGTGTGTTAGACGAGGACCCTACTCCTAGGTGTATTATAGGCGAGGATGAGGTTTTTCATTTTCATGAACATGTATGGGTGTCAGTAGACATGCGTGAGGAGTTTTTGCAAGATTTTCATTCCTCAGTATGGGCAGTTCATCCTGGTGTCACCAAGATGTATCGAGATTTGCATCGTCAGTATTGGTGGTCAGGTATGAAGAGGGACGTAGCTGGTTTTTTTATGAGATGTTCCACCTGCCAATAGGTGAAGTCGGAGCATCAGCGACTGGCAAGGAATTTACAGTAGTTACCCATTCCTGAGTGGAAGTGGAATGATGTCATGATGTATTTTTTGTGAGATGTTTACCAAGGTCTCCTCGAGGAAATGATGCAGTTTGGGTTGTTGTTGATAGGATCACGAAGATTTCACGTTTCCTTCCAATTAAGGAAACCTTAAATTTTGATAATATTGGAAGGTTGTACATATTAGAGATTGTACATTTACATGGGGTTCTGCACTCTATCGTTTCAGACAGGGACACCCAGTTTACTTCTCATGTCTGGAAGTAACTATAGAGGGATTTGGGTACATAGTCACTTCTGAGTATATCTTACCATCCCCAGACAGATGGCTAGTCTGAGCACACGATTCAGGTTTTGGAGGACATGATTCAAGCATGCGTCTTGGATTTCGGAGGCTCTTGGGAGAGAAACATACCCCTAGTGGAGTTTTTCTACAATAACAGTTTTTAGGAAACAATTCAGATGGAACCTTATGAGGCTTTGTACGGTAGGCCATATCGATCACCCCTATGTTGGATGGAGGTAGGAGAGGTAGCTATGTTGGGACCTCGTCTTGTCTAGGAGGCCACTGTACAGGTGGAGTTGATTCGGAAGAGGATAGATACTGCACAATCTCACCAGAAATCTTATGTTGATTGATGAAGACGGCCTCTGGAGTTTGAGGTTGGAGATCAGGTTTTCCTGTGTGTCACACTGAGGTTGGGACACAGAAGTATTAGAAGGCAAGAGAATCTTTCACCGAGATACATCAATCTGTTTGAGGTTTTGGAGAGAGTTGTTCCGGTTGCCAATCGGTTATAGTTACCTCATAGATATTGGGCTACGCATGACGTATTTCATGTTTCTTAGCTGCAAAGTTACTTTTCAGACCTATCTCTTGTTTTTCAACTTGAGGAGGTTGAGTTGGAGGTGGATGAATCCTTCAAGTAGAACCCTATTCGGATTGTGGATCGCAACATGAAGGTTATTTGTGACCGGTCTGTTCCTCTAGTACGGGTGTTATGGCAGCACGAGTGAGTGCAGGATGAAACTTGGGAGAGGGAGGCTGATGTGTGATCGTACTGACCAGAGTTGTTCAGAGATTCTTCTTCACCAACCTTAGAAGGGAAATTCAAAGAATAATTTCTTTAAGGGGGGAAGTTTGTACGAACCTGGATCTTCTTTTCAGGTATGGATTGTATTTTTGAGTTGTTTTGAGGAAAAATAAAGAGAAGAGGTTTGTCTAAGTACACACCATGTAGTCCTGAGTACACACCATGTAACTAGAATTTTGTATACAACTGTGTTATGGCTTGTAATAGCTGAATACATGGTCATGTGGTGACCTAGTAGATCGCTTAAGTCGGGGCCGGTTAAGGACACTACACGGTGTGTCGTTTTAAATAACATGTCATGTACTTTTTTAATTGATATATCAGAGAAGGGTTACATCTCATATCTAGAACCATCTTCTTATTCCCATGTTTCATACAGGAGCGCTTAATAATGAAAAATGAAGATCGAACCCCCAATTCTCCATCTGATATCCGATTGAGACATCGTAGGGTGCGTTGGAATCCCACCAGTGAGTTCTCAAATCCTCTAAATCCTTTCTTCCTAATTCCTCCTCTCTCGTGAGTTATTCAAGGTTGGGAGTTTTTCACCTTTTTGATGATCTACGCCAATCTAGGACGATTCATGGGCTGATGTTCAAGTATATCGATCGTACAACATTGAGGTGGGTGGTTTGTGCCTTTCGTTATGTTGTCTTGGATTATATCTGCTTAAAGTGTCGCATACCCTCATTTTGGGTATTTCTTGATTTGTAATTTAACCATATTTATACCTGCTATGGTTTGATTGATTGATAAAGGTTTTTTTCTTATGTGTAAGGTTAGATACCTTGTTTACAGGACACCCCATGGGTGTGTTTCCCATGATTGATTGTTTATGGGCGTTTGGTCCAGGATTCCTGTTAGGATTTCCTTGATTTCCATGCCTTGGTTGATTAGGATAGAGTTTTATTTATTATATGAAATACCTATGATATACATTTCGAATGTTTATCCATGTAGTAGTTTCAGATTACATGAGATAATTTGATATTATATGCCCACTGTTTTTCCAATGGACCATGAGAGCCTTGGACCAGGAAGACTACGGGGACTTCCACATTATTTACATAGGGTCGTGAGAGCTTTTGTGTAGATGATTGACCTAGGGGTATTGACAGTGAGAGCTACCCAGGAGGTCATTTATATTTACCTTATGCTATGTTGACCCAGGGGGTATTGACCATGAGAGTTATGCAGGAGGTCGTTTATAATTTATTGATGTTATGTTGACCTAGGGTGTATTGACCGTGAGAGCTACCCAGGAGGTCATTTATAATTTATTGATGCTATGTTGACCCAAGGGTATTGATTGTGAGAGCTACCCAGGAGGTTGTTTATAATGAATTAGTGTTATGTTAAACCAAAGGGGTTAGACTGTGAGAACTTTCCCAGAGGGTTGTTTATGAATGATTGAATGATTGTGAAGAGTATGCCAAGCCAAAGAAAAATATTGGACTATCGGTGTTCAGCCAATGATTGTGACAAGTATGCCAAGCCAATTATTGAATGATTGTGATGAGTATTCAAAGCTTGAACGAGGTACTGAGCTACTGATAGTTGGTATGAAGTATCAGTGAGACCGGCAGAGGGACTATCGGTGTCTCAACATTTTTTTTTAAAAAAGACGGGTTCATTAATGATGAAAATCAGCAGACGTACAGACTCGAAGCCATGTAGGAAAATGGTCCAGCTAGAGCTGGTTGACATCAAAGGGGCCAGATACCGCCAATTGATGGGAAACCTTTTTTCCTTCCCTTTTGGTAAAGGAGAAGGTGTAGAAAGAAAAGTAGTGATGGATAGAGAGGATTTTCCTGATGAGGGACCCAAAGGACTAAAGTCCGCCATCGTTGAGATTGATGGCATTGATAATGGTGAGGCAGTTTGATTCGATGATGATTTTGTCCCATCCATGGTCAACAGCGAGCATCATTCCGGTGAGGATGGAGACAGCCTTGACAACCAACGATTCCCAAAAAACATGATGTGACTCATGTTTGGATGCAATGATTTGACCAAGATGGTTCCGGGCCAGCAGGCCAAGGGAAACAGGACCATCCTTGGGGAGATCCGCATCCATATTAATCTTGAGAATTCCTTCTGGGGGAAGGCTCCAAAGGGAGGAAAAAGAGGGGATTCCAAAGGAAATATGTTGTCTATTGTGGTGCTTCTAGCCCTCAAACCAGGAAGAGGCCCGTTTAATCCAGAATTTGGGAGGTTTGTGAACATGGTTGAAAACGGCATCATTGTGGTGGACTCAAATGATCCAAGCCATGATGCAAAGAGAGCCCGCTTTAGCTGATGAGAAGGAGGAGCACCATAGCATTAGGAGAGAGGGGAGGTCAGAGCCCATGATCAGTGAGGAATCTGTAGAAGAGCTCTATTTCCTCCAAATCTTCTTTACCCCCAGACATTGGATGATAGCGTGAAAGGGAGATTCTGGGATGTTCGGGCAGAAGGGGAAAAACCTGTCATTGGAAATATGTCAGAAGGTGAGAAGGCTCATGGTAGGGAGGGTGCCCTTGCACACCTACCACCAAAAGTGGTGTATTTTTTGGGGGACATTGAGTTTCCAAAGCGATTTCTAGGGCCCCCCTTCCCCCACATCATTCTGAGTGCCAACAATGAGTTGATAACCGGATTACACCTTATAGGCTCCAGAGAGGTCGTGGATCCAAAAGAGATAGTCGGGGCCGACGTCTAGAACACAGGGGATACTCAGGATAATTTTTTATCTCTTTCATTAAACCATGCATGTATCCTTTCCATGCACCACCCAAGCCCCTGATCATTAAAAAGGCATCTGACAGTGGCATCTTCAAAGCCTGGTTGGGTAGGGGATGATGCTCACACACCTTCCTTATCGATCATCCAGGGATCGGTCCAGATGTTAACTATTGAGCCATTCCCAATCCTCCAGCCCAGCCCTTTTCTCAGAAGACTACGGGCACCCCAGATACTTCTCCAGAGGAAGCTAGGATGGGGCCCAAGAGAGGATTCGTGGAATTCATTGTGGGGGAAGTATTTTTCACAGAGAACCCGCGCACAGAGAGAGGATGGGTGGTTTAAAAGGCATCAACCTTGCTTATCCAGCAGTGTGTCATTAAAGTGAAGAAGGTCTTAGAATCCCATTCCACCCTCAGATTTGGGTAAGCAGAGGTTCTCTTAGGCTATCCAGTGGGTTCTATTCCTCCCATTATTTTTTCCCCACCAGAAGTTGGTTGTGTGTGCGTGTATCTGATTGACTACAGCAACTGGGAGCTTATAGAGGGACATGAAATAGCTGGGGATGGATTGGAGATCAGCTTTAATAAGGGTCTCCTTGCCGACTTTGGAAATTCTTTTAGGGGTCCAGCCTTGAATTTTTTTTTCAATCCTGTTCAACATAGATGCGAATATTTCTTTTTTAGAGTGACCAATTATAAAAGGGTAGAAATTATTAAATGTCATCAAATCAATTTAAAATAATTATATTGAAAAAATTAATAAATTTATTTTATTTTAATTAATCAAGATTTAAAGATAAAATATTAAATTAAAGAATAAGTTAATCAATTATAAATAAAATGATTAAATTGTTAATTAATTAAAAACAAACACAACAAAATACTATTATTTAAAGAAGAATAAAAACTTAAAATGAAATTAGATTATTAAGATAAGAAAAACACAAATAGAGTTTTATAAAGTCTTAAAATACAATATTAGTTATAAAAATTGATTAATTAATTAATTTAATTATAAAATTACAAAAGTAAAATTAATTAGTAAAAATTGAAAGATTAATTAATTAAATAAATAAAAACTTAAATAAAAAATGTGGCAAAACTATGTGTTTTTAGATCCACATCACTTGGAAGACTCTAACTCTCTAATATTAGTTGTAAACAGTGCATTAGATATTTTGTAACTATCTTTTCTCACCTTCTCTTGATATATTTTTTGAAGGTAATACATCATGCTATATGCATGCATGTCCTCATGTTGCTTCAAAAGCTCATCGGTTATGGATGATAGTAAGAAACACTGAACATCTGTGAAATCATTCAAATGTTTCTCATAGAAATATAACTCTTCATCACTAGCCTCTTTACCAGGAACATCAAGAATGGGTTCTTTGATCACGTACAATTTCCTTTCATGGCGTACGATAATGTGTAAGCACCTTTTACACTCTTGGAAATTTGCGCTAGTGAGAAGGTTATCCTTCTAAAGTATGGATCGTAGTGATATGTTTGAAGTAATTTTTATTATTTTTTCTAATAATAAGATAATCAAAGTTTTAGTGCTTTATCTGATAAAATTAGACAAATAAATAAATATTATATTTATTGATATTACACTATTTTATCAAAACCCAATAGCTCTCTCCAGTTTTATTTTTATAAATTAATTGGAAAAATTCCGAGACCAGGCATTGAGACGGCGTATGATTCCGAGGCCTGTTGTTCCCGAAACAGTTCGTTGAAAAATGTTTAGTTTTTAATAGCACACATGAGAGGGTTTCTTAAAAAAGTGTAATAAATTCTAAATGGGTTCCTGAATCAAAAATCTGAGGGCATCGTTGCATTCAAAGAAGTAACTTTACCTTAGGTGGTACCTAACATCGACCAGCATGGGTTGACTGTGAAAGTTAGAATTTGGACGTAACCATCATTAAAATATTTTAATAAAAATATTTTATTGTACGTAGCAGAGTTTTTTTTAATGAAACCTTTGTCAAGAATTAAATTTTATCACCATAACCCTAAAATTACTTTGAGGCGTGGAAGGAGACTCTCTCAACGACGAATGTTGGTGGATCGAGGATCAATGACGACACGGACCTTTGTTCTTAGTCAATGAATGATCCAACCTTAAGGTAGGGAGTTTAATATATTTGTGATTTTTCTTCCTCATTCTTATATTCAATGCAGAACATGGACCAACCAACAAACAGGTTGATCCACGGTTCGAGTGTTCTTGTAGGATGGTTAATTGTTGAGGGGATTATGGGTAGATGTATCTTTGTGATTATCATTGTATTCATTATTCATTATTCATTCTAATAGGAAAAGATCTAGGCTTATATTAAAAAAGGTTGAGGCTCATTCCTTCAGTCGTTCTTATGCTTTCTCCCTCCCCCATTCTTGGCGTTCTTCATAGTTGGACCCTTGTGGACGCGGTTTGAATTTTTGGGAGGTTCTGAACGTGGTCGGACCCCCACATTGGTGGAAAGGTGAAGCGAAGGGAAAATCAATGAAGTACACAACCCAAGGATCATAGTCATGCCTTTGGTTTGAGAAATGTAGTATTGAAGGTGAATCAGTGCCTCACGGAAGGGGCCACTGGCACGTCGTCACCAGTGGCCGTCGTGTGTGGGTGTGGTGGACAGCGATGGGCCACCGCCAGCGGTTGGCGGGGCTGGAATGTGGCTCAGTAGAGCTATGTTGGAGATGGAGGTGGTGGCCATGTAATGTGGCTAGACACATTGACCAGGGTCCACGACAGGAGGTCGCGGCGGTGAGCTGCGATACTGATCAAAGTCGTGTTAGAGGAACCTACGGCGGCAAGGCTGTGGGGAATGCGTAGGAGGTGGGTTGGCTAGGTGAAACACGTCATGATTCCATTTTTTTCAGGTGACATGGGGGAATCCACATGTTTGGGGTGAACCATGTGGACCAGGGGGCCACAACCAGGTCAGGTCGCATCCGGCGGAGCAAACGGTCTCGTTGCATGTAGGGCAGACTAGGGTGGTCGGGCTACTTTGGTGGCCTAGTGGGATGGACCCAGTGGGTTGGGCCATACCAAACCAGACTAGGTCGGTTCAGGTTGGCTGGACTGGATCGGTTCAAGTTGGCCAGACCGGATCGAGTCAGCTGACGGGTTGGGTCGGGTCGAACACAAACCAGACCCGGGTCAGACCGTTTTACAAAAATGACCATATATTTCAAACTGCATGTCCATTTGATGATATATCTATTGAGTTGGAAGCCTTGAGATGAGATAGTCCTTTTGGAATACTGTAAGTGAGTGTTTTTGGAAGTCATAATATGACCTAATGGATTGAGGAATATTCTCCTAGAATGAGAGTGCTAAGTGCGGAATCCTGCGGTTGGCTGTGATTTGGTGACTATGTGACTTGGGGGCTACATGACTCATCAACACTTCATATGTTATCAAAAATCTATGTGTTCTCGACACTCCATGTGTTATAGACACTCCATGTATTATCGACACTCTGTGTGTTATCGACACTCCATGTGCTATCGACACTCGGTGTGTTCTCGACACTCGGTGTGTTATCGACACTCCGTGTGTTATCGACACTCTGTGTGTTATCAAAACTCTATGTGTTACTGACTCTGGGTGTTCTGTGGACTATGTATGATGATCTTGATTTTGTTATTTATACTTATACCCGTGTGAGCTGACTGTGTTTTTTGTGTTTACTTTGTGGTATACCGTGTATTTTTTCACGGTATACTTCATGTAATTATTAGTGGTATACTTAGTGTATTTCTTTGTGGTGTACTTCATGTATTTCTTATTGGTATTCCTTTGTGGTTTTAGGGTTTCCTACAGAGTATTGTTTTACTCACCCTTTCAGAGGATTTACCTACATGTGTTGTGTCTAGTGCAGATGATCGACACTTTGATGGAGTTCTAGGTGGACCAAGACCAGGTGGTGCTTAGAGTGATCATACATATGTATGGTGCTCCTACGACTTCATACAAATTTCCTACACCTACCATTCAGGTAGGGTTTTTTGTGGACAAGTTTCAGGAACTTGTGAATTCACTTGAAAGACTCTTTCTTTTGGTGGGATTGTATTCTAGACCTATTTACTTTCTAGTTTTCCTACTATCGTACTCTATGGTTGGTATCTTAGTGTGTGTGTGAATTATTTACTTAGTGTTTTTACATTTCAGTATTGTGGACTTATAGATGGGTGCATGTGTGTAGGTACATAAGAAAATGCCTTCCATTTGTGGGATATTCCTACTCGGTGCTAGTCACCAGCCCTTGGACTATCGGAGGTAGGCTTCGGGTAGTCATAGCACTGGCCCTTCTGGGAAGATTCATGAAAGAGTGGTATCAGATCTGGATGATTATACTTAAGGATATAGAGTTTGTGAGATTGGTTTGGGGAAACATTGTTAAGTATTTTGAGTTTGGCTTTCAGGCGAGGTAATCCAGTATTGGTGTGGCGGCCGATATATCCATACACCAAGACTCTGAATTCTGCTTTCTGACTCAGTACATGAAAACACTAGTTGTGGGGAAATTAATGATACATGCATCATATAGGATTTTGGCGTGTTCTCATGTTCTTATTGAGTCATATCACTAGGTATACTCTATTGATTTTGGTTCATCTTGGTCTATTTCAGGATACCTCCATGCAGACAGCCAGCCAGGATTCTGATGCATGATCACGAGGATGATCCTCTTAATGATGAGGCATTGGTATAGAGACTAGTACCAGAGATAGCACCTCTGGGTGGTGTACCAGTGATACCACCACCCATTGAGAAGTAGTAACTACTAGCACTACCTGTATAGGATGAACGCGGGCTGAGTGTGTTGCATGAGTTCTAGAATCAAAAACCTTTCAGGTTTAGGGGTCATCCAAACCCATAGGTATCTTAGGATTAGATGGAGGTAGTTACATGTGTATTCCGCCTTTTGAGGACACCTTTCAAACAGATGACGGTTCTAGTTGTGATCCTTCTTCAGGGCTCAGTGGGGTGATAGTGAAGCTTAGTGATTTATATGCATGACGAAACAAATCTCTCTTGGGAAGACTTTAAGAGCCTCTTTATGGATAAGTTATTTCCAGTGAAGTTATTATTATCACACATACAGGAGATCCTATATCTATAGTAGGGCAGTCAGACAGTAGCAGAGTACTTGGAAAGATTTACGGGTCTTTCTCGTTACTCTATGGATATGGTGCGGGACGCGTTCTTCGGGGTTCAGACATTAGATCATGGGTTATGTTATGAGATCAGGGCGTCAATGGTATCCCTTAGAATTCTGACTTATGTTGGGGTATTGGAGCGAGCTCTACTTTTGGAGATCTTTCTGGCGGAGTAGACTCCAGTAGTGGGAGCTACCAGTAGGAACCAAGCAGCTGAGTCTTCAGTGGTAGGTATCCAACAGCATATGCAGGGACCCAAGTGGGTCAGGAACTCTAAGGGATGACCCTAGGATACAAGATCAGTGGTGTGAGGCTCCCAGGGAAGAGTGAGTCAGCTGAAGGACATGTTGTGTTACTCGTACAGCTGTTAAGGGCATCTAGATAGAGATTTCCTAACCTGTCGTATGATCAATCAGGATACGGTTGAGGGACCACTGAGATAGAGGTGGAGACAGGAGCAGGGTGGTCCACAGGGTGGTGGGTGTTGAAGAGGATTAGGTTAGTTAGTAGGAGGTGGGTGGAGGTTCAAGGTACTACCACCACCACCCCTAGGTGGTTCACTATGGGCTCAGGGATCTTGTGGATAGAGACAAGGCCAAATTCAGGTGATGGAGGCTTATGACCCTGAGGCTCCCAGGATTATTAGAGGTATAATATGTGTCTTTTCTACATTATCTATAGTTTTTATAAACATAGGTGTCATTTATTCTTTTCTTTCCATGACCCTTGTTTAAAACTCATAGATTCTGGTTGAACTATTGACTCGATCCCTATGCTTAGAGACTCCTACAGGGGAGATTCAATTATCAAACACTAATGATGATAGTGTTCCCTTACTCTAGGGGGAAAGAGTTTCGGTTGGGATCTCTTAATGGTGGTTTCAAGGCCTTACGACATCATTCTCAGTATAGATTGTTTATCCACAGTTCATGCCTAGATTGATTGTTTTAGGTGCAAAGTGTTGTGTGTCCATAATGATGGGACCAGGTTTTCTTTTGTTGGAAAAAAGGAAACACATGAAGCGTAGGATGGAATCACACATAGGATGGTGCAACTTATTACTCATCAGTTGGCTAGTATCACCCTCGGTGCAGTGGATGATATGAGTCCTCATTTTCCTGTAGTGGTGGTGGAGTATGAGGAAATCTTTCCTGAGTTGTCCTCGGATTACCTCCCAATAGTTAGGTTGACTTCTATATTGATATGTACCCCGATACGACATTAATATCTACACCTTTATATTGGATGGATCCCACGGAACTTCGTGATTTAAGGTTACTGCTAGAGGACTTGCAGAGGAAGGGCTTCTTGAGACCTAGTGTTTCACCCTGGGTGGCCCTAGTTTTGTTTTCCAAGAAGGAAGATGGGAGCTTGAGATTATGTGTGGACTTTTAGCACCTGAACCAAGTGACTGTGAAGAATAAGTATCCACTACCGAGGATTGAAGACCTCTTCGATCAGCCTAAGGGAGAAAGGTAGTTCTCGAAGATAGACCTTAGATCTAGTCATCACCAACTTCGAGTACGGGATGAGGACATCCCGAAGACATATTTTAGATGTTGGTAAAACTAATATGAGTACTTGGTGATTTTTTTTGTCATGAATAATTCCCCAGAGGTGTTCATGGGACTCATGAATAGGATCTTCCATCCTTACTTAGATCGATTCATTGTGCTCTTCATTGATGAAATCCTATTGTACTCGGCGTCCGAGGAGAAGCACGCAATACACTTGAGGATGGTCTTGGACATACTTCGAGAGAACCAACTTTATGGGAAGCTCTCAAAATTTCAGTTCTATATTTGGGAGGTCCACTTTCTGGGACACATCATTTCAGAGGCTGGAGTTATAGTAGATCCATGGAAGATAGAGGCAGCGCTTGCTTAGAAGCCACCCAAGAGTGTTACTGAGGTGTGGAGTTTCCTTGGGTTGGCTGGGTATTATCGAAGGTTTGTGCCCGACTTTTCTATAGTATTATCAACCTTGATAGACTTGACATGAAAAGGGAAACCTTTTGTGTGGATGGAGAAGTGTTAGGATAGTTTTCAGTAGCTGAGACAGAGATTGATAAGCGCTCATATCTTGAGATTGTCGGAGGAGGATGTTGAGTATGTACTGTTCCACGATACATCAGGGACCAGGCTTGGTTGTGTCCTGATGTAGGGGAAATCGGTGATTGTCTATGGTTCAAGATAGTTGAGACCACATGAGAAGAACTATGTGATCCATGATCTTGAGTTATTAGTGGTAGTCTTTGCATTAAAGATGTGGTGACACTACCTAATTGGAAAATAGTTTACTGTCTACTCTGACCATAAGATTCTCAAGTATATCTTCTCTTAGAAGGATATGAACTTGAGATAGAGGCGATATCTAGAGTTCCTCAAAGACTATAACTTTGATATTTTCTATACTCTTGGGAAGGGGAACATGGTGGCAGATGCTCTCAGCAGGAGATCCATCATACAGTTGCTAAGATATGTGTTAGAGCAGTTAGTCGTGTTTTATATATACTTTATGGACGGATATGGAACATCTTACCACCAGTTGATGGTTTTCACCCCTCCACTCTTATAGTGAGTCAGGGAGGCATAGCTTGGGCATACCTACTTTGAGACGTTGCATGCTTAGATGTCCATAGGGAATACCCGATATTTGAAAGGTGTGGAGCACATCATTCTCTTCATAGGACACACAGTAGTACCGGTGACGTTGTGGGAGGAGTTCTTGATGGAGTTCCATACATCCCCTTTGGCAGTACATCTAGGTGTGGAGAAGATGTACCAATACCTACGACGTCAATTCCAGTGTCCATGGATGAAGAAGGTAGTGACAAAGTTTGTTTCTAGATACCTCACTTTCCAGCAAGTGAAGGCTGAGGACCAGGTTCCAACAGGTTTGACTCAACCCATAGAGGTGATAGAGTGGAAGTGGGATGGTATATTGATGGAATTCATGATGGGTTTACCATGGAAGTCCAGGGGTCATGATTTCATCTAGGTGATCTTTCATTGATTGACCAATTCAGTCCACTTCATACTGATCTGTGAGCAGAGTTCAGTAGAGAGCTGGGATGCCTCTATGTGAAGGATATAGTTTGGATTCATGAAGTGTCATCAATGATCATATCAGATCGTGATGCTCGTTTCACATCCCGACTATGTAAGAGATTGCAGGAGGTGTTTGGGACTCGATTATTCTTGAGAATGACATTTCATCCCCATACGGATGGCCAGACGGAGAGGACCATTTAGGTTCTATAGGACATACTACATGATTTCATCCTAGATTTTGGTCGTAGTTGGGAGGATCACCTACCCCTGGTGTAGTTTTCATACAACAAAAGTTACGACTCCACCATCAGTATGGCACCATTTGAGGCCTTATACGGGTGACCCTGCAGGTTTCCGCTTTACTAGACGGACCTAGGAGAGTCACCACTCATGGGGCCGAAGTTGGTTTAGGTGACTATAGAGAAGGTGTAGGTCATCTAGGAGCAGATTAAGACTACATAGATCCATCATAAGTCTTATGCTAATAGGATACAGAGTCCCTTGAAGGAGGGAGACTACGTTTTACTTTGGGTATCACCTTGACGAGGATTGTGGAGATTTGTCTGGGGTGAAAAGTGATATCTAAGATACATTGGCCATTTTTATATTCTAAGTAGAGATGGTGAGGTGGCATACCACCAATCTCTACCCTGTAGTTGTATCGTGTAAACGATGCCTTCTATGTGTCATAGCTAACGAGTTACGTGCATGATCTGTCGCACTTCATTGACTGGGGTGAGCTGAACATTGACACTGGGGTGACTTTTTCATAGTATGCAGTGGAGATCGAGGATCAACAGGAGATAATCCTTTTTGGGTGGTTGATTTATCTAGTGCGTGTTCGGTGGTAGTATGAGAATCTCTAGGAGAGCACATGGGAGCAGGAGCCTCATATTCATGCTCAGTACCCTCACCTTTTTTTTGAGTAATCCTTTTTTCACTTTTGGAGATGTAAATCCCTAAGGTGGAAATAATTTAATGACTTGGATTTTATCCGGTTTTATTTTTATAAATTAATTGGTAAAATTATGAGACTAGGTGCTGAGATGGAGTATGATTTCGAGGCCCGATGTATCTAGAACAGTTATTTTAAAAATGTTAAGTTTTTAATAGAACACATGAACGAGTTTCATGAAAAAAGTGGAATAACTTCTAAATGGTTTCCCAAATCAGAAATCTGAGGGAAACGTTGCATTCAGAGCAGTAAATTTACCTTAGGGGAGGCTAAACATTAACCGATGCAGGTCGACTATGAAAGTTAGAATTTGGATGTAATCGTTATTAAAATATTTTAATAAAAATATTTTATTGGACACAACAGAGTTTTTATTTTTAATGAAAAATTTTCAGGAATTCAGGGCTATCACCATAAACCTATAATTCCTCTAAGGTATGGAAGAAAACTCTCTCGATGACGAACATCAACAGATCGAGGATCAACGATGACATGGACCTTTGTTCTTCATCAATGACTGATCCAACATAGAGGTAGGGCATTTAATATCTTTATGATTTTTCTTACTCATTCTTAGATTCGATGAAGAATGCAGACCAACCAATGAATAGGTTCATCCATGGTTTGAGCGTTCTTGCGGGATGGTTAATTGTTATGCGGATTATGGGGAGATGTATCTTTGTGATTATAATTTTATTCATTATTCATTCTCAGTTCTTTATTATAATGGGAAATGATCTAGGACAACATGAACAAAGGCTGAGGTTCATTCCTTCGGATGTTCTTGTGCTTTATGCCTCCCCCATTCTTGGAATTCTTCACCGTTGGACCCTCGTGGTCATGGTTCGAATTTTTGGGAGGTTCTGAATGTGGTCAGACCCCCGGATTGGTGAAAAGAAAAATTGAAGGGAATATTGATGAATTACATGACCCAAGGATCGTAGGTGTTCCTTTTTTTCATGAAAAAGAGTACTAGAGGCAAATCGGTGGCCTGTGGAAAAGGCCACCGGCATGCCGGTGCTGGCGCCCACCGTGTGTAGGTGCGATAGATAGCGACAGCCGGTGGGGCTGGAATGCAGATCGGCAGAGTCATGTTGGAGTGGGAGGTAGTGGCCATGTAATGCGACTGGCCACATTGACCGAGGAATGAAGAAGGAGGCCGTATCGGTGAACTAGGACGCGGCTCGAAGCCACATCATAGGAACCCATGGCGGCGAGGTCACAGGGCATGCGAAGGAGGCGGGCCGACCTCATGAAACGCGGTACGTCACCGCATTGATATGGTGACATGGGGGGACCCATTTGGTCAAGGAGGACCACATGGACCAAGGGGCGCAGCCAAGGTGGGCCGCTTCCGGTAGAGAAAATTGGTCCGCTACATATAGGCCAGACTTCGGTGGTCAAGCTGCTACGGCAGTCGCACGGTCTGGACCTAGTAGCCTAGCGGGTCGGGTCCATCTGGCCTAGTGGGCCACACCCATCAAGCCAAGCCCAGTGGGTCGGGCTAGTTCAGGCCAGACCAGAACTGACTGGGTTGGGTCGGGTTGGCCAAACCGGATCGGGTTGGCCGATGGATCGGGTTGGTTTCGGCAGGTCGGGTCGGACCCAGACCGGACCCAAGTCGGACCTTTTTATAAAAATGTACATATATTTCAAATTGTGTGTCCTTTTGACAAGACATTTGTAGCATTGATAACCTTGAGATGAGGAGGTCCTTTTGGGATACAATAAGTGAGTTTTTGTGGAAGTCTCCATACATTCTAATAGATTGAGGTGTAGATTCTCCCGAAACGAGCATGCTAAGTGCAGAATCTTATGGCTGGCTATGACTTGGTGACTATATGACTTGGGGGATACATGACTCATCAAAACTATATGTGTTATAAACACTCTATGTTTTATCGACACTCTATGTGTTCTCTACAATCCTTATGTTATCGACACTCTGTGTGTTATTGACACTCCGTGTGTTATCGACACTACGTGTGTTATAAACACTCTGTGTGTTCTCAACACTCCGTGTGTTCTCGACACTCATTGTGTTATCGACACTCCATGTGTTATCAGCACTCTATGTGTTATCGACACTTTTTTTGTTATCTACATTCCTTATGTTATCGAATCTGGGTGTTCTGTGGACTATAACTGATAATCCTTCTTTTATTCTTTAGACTTATACCTATGTGAGATGACTATACTCTGTGTATTTCATTTGTGGTATACCATGTATTTATTCAAGGTATACTTCATGTATTTTTTATTATTATACTTCATGTATTTCTTTATGGTGTACTTCATGTATTTCTTAGTGGTATTTATTTATAGTTTCAAGATGTCCTACTGAGTATTGTTTTACTCACCTATGCACGGGCTTTTCCCGAATGTGTGGTGTCTTGTGCAGACAATTGACCATTTGAAGAAGTTCTAGGTAGACTAGGACCAGATGGTGATTAGAGTGATCAAAAGGATGTGTGGTTCTCCTAAGACTTTATACATATGTCCTACACCTACCCTTCAGGTAAGGTTTTCTGCAAACAAGTTTTGAGAACTTGTGCATTCACTTGATAGACTCTTTATTTTGGTGGGATTGTATTCTATCCCCATTTACTTTCCAGTTTTCCTACTTTCATACTCTGTGGTTGGTATCTTAGTGTGTGCGTGCATTTTTTTACTTAGTATTTTTACATTTCATCATTGTGGGCATGGAGATGGGTGTGTGTGTACAGGTACTTAGGAAAATGCCTCCCATTTGTGGGATATGCCAACTCACTGCTAGTTTCCAGCCCCTGGCCTATCGGAGGTGGGATTTGGGTAGTGATAGCATGGGACCCTCTAGGATGGGTCATGAAAAGTCAAGCAATTTGAAGGGTTTTAGGTAGGAATTCCAAATTCCAACTGCATTAACTCACATTTCCATGATCTTTTGAGTGGACACCTCAATCCTAAAATCATTAAATTGGATTTCTTTAAACTTTTACTCTCAGTTACACCAAGTACTATTTTGAAAGTTAACCCAAGATGTGAATAAAGTTAAGTTAGACCAAAACTTCAAGATAGAATTCCATGATAATTAAAATCACCCCAGCTTTGGCTGGTCAGGCACATTGAACTATGGTTTGATTTTAACTAAAGTAGTACAAGGATATACTAACTTAATATATGTAATTGAGGGATTTTATCTTTTATTCATGAATTTCCAATTATTATATTTATTATATGCTAATTAATATTCATTAGATTTATTAAAGTGATTAACCTTGTCTTAGATAATGTTTAAGCATAAGTCATTTTATTTTAGTTATATTTTTCATGATTATTAATTCATTAATTCATGTGATCATGAAAAAACATCCATAATGAAATAACCATGTGACTTGGAAAAAATAAAATAATAAAGTGGTATGACTATCAACTTTTACTAATGGTTAGTTTATCTAGTAGATGATAAACTAATTGTTGACCTGGGGAAAAATAACTTGAACCATTTATGGTTCGTGTTGTAACTTTCCACATGTCAACCTATGTATCTCTATTGGATTATTTTCACCTCAAATACAAACTTGAACTACCTCCACTATCTTATGAGCTCCATCCATTACATATAATTTTACTCACACGTAGGTGAGGGGAGACAAAGGATTGGTTAAGGTGTTTACATAAAATAAATCATGAGCACACATAGCCTTACATAATGAGAGGATGAATGACACGTAGGATAAAAATTTAATTTAATAATAAATTAAAAGAAACCAATAACATACAAAGTTCTGTTATAGCCTCATGATCATCCACATGCATTCAATAAATTATGCATTTAATTATCATTTAATTCTAATCATTCTTATTTAAGATAAATAAACCTCAAATCAATTAATTATATTCTTTAATTAATCAATTATTTTATCTTAATTATCATCAGAATTTTTTTGAGATAATCATCCTTCATAATTTTAAAAAAATTAAATAAATTAATCTAAAATTAACTATGTACAAAAAAATGTACCTTGGAGGCAACATGGTGAGTACCCATCTGAACTACCCAATGTGTATTATACTTATATATTGTTTATACTTTTGACATGTTTCATACATAACTTATCACGTAATTTCATGGCATGTACTATCAACTTAATGACCACACAGAACACATGTAATTGAAGTTCCTAAGGATCATTGAATCATTGAGAGAGGGGGTTGAATCAGTGATTGTCTTTTTAAAAAAAATCAACTTTAAGAAACTTAACCCCTAAAAATTGTTATAGGTTCTTCCTTATCAATTTTTAGTAAACTCAAATTAATTAATAAATACAAAAGTAAATAAGGCACGCATGATTTAAAAGGTTTGGACTTAGTGTGAGAATTTACATCTTTTTTATAGCCACTCTAGTGGGTCTATGGAAATTCACTATTGTGAATAAGTGAATACAAATCATGTCAACTCCTGTTGGACACCTTCTATCTATTAATAGGAAATATTATACCGACTCTCATCAAATTAAAAAAATTTCTTACAAAAACTGATCCCCAAAAGAAAATTAACTTGGAAACTTTTTTCTCCACAAAGTTCCATCCATAAATATTTGTCTAATCAGCCTATGTTCGATCTTCTGTGTCTGATGGACTATGCCCGATAGCCTCGGACAGAATGCCCATTTCTAAATTTGTGTTGTTCCAAACTTTATGATTTTCCTATAAAAAATTTGTTTTTAAAAATTCTGCTCAAAACTCATAATGATACCCTTAGTCCAATTCTCCATGTCCGATAATCTGAATTTTTCTTTATCCGATCATCTAATCAAAGAATCTATCCAGAAACTTCTCTTCAACATGAAATAAAACTTCAGTTAGAAACTCATTTCTAACACCATATTAGCAGTGTTTCAGAATTTATGCATAGGTGAACAGTGATAAGTATCATTGTACTTATTACTCTATTTATAGGTGCTCTAAATATAAGAAAGATGAGAAACTGAAATATTTTCCTCCTCACCCAAATTCATAATCCTGAAATTCAAGCACATTTGAACTTTATTCAAAATCCTCCAGACTCATATAAAGTAATATATAGTAAACGAGAGTCTTCTTGAATCTTCTAAACTCTTCTTGAATTTCCTTCCCTTAAATAAGATACAAAACCATTTGAAAGAAAAAAACACTAGTTAGGAAAAAAATATTTATGAAACTTTCTTCATCTGGTAAAAGAATATCCACACTTATTTATTAAATTTCTTCTCAACTCATGTATTATAAGTTCATCAAATAAGTTTATCTAATGGACTTTCTTAATATGAACTTTAAAACAAAATTTAACTTTTCTGCAATTGTTCTTAACACACTAAAATAAAAAAAACACAATTGAAAAATATGATGCACAAATCCAACTAAAAATGGTTGACTACATTGTTACAGCTTCTAAAGGCTTCATTTTCCCACAATAAATTTAGTAGAAACTCCAACATCTCTGATGTTTCTTTGTTGATTTATTCATCTGGTCAAATTCAACTTTCTTAAGAAATCATTATCCAATAGATTAATGTCATAAGATCATATGATGGATCAACATCAACTTGTTGTCCAATGAATCAGCATCAATAAATCATCTGATAGAAAAATCACACTTTTCTGTCTTTAAAAAACTTCTCAATATAATCAAACTCTCTGGTGAAGCAACTTCAAACTTTCTCATGCATTTTTTATAGAAAAGGTGATCTCCCCCTTTTTATTTTCTCAGATATTCTAATATATCATCTTGAGCCTCTTCATGTTTATTTCACAATTTTAATGCTGAAAAAACTCATAACTCAGAAACCACAAAGATAGAATTTCTAAAAAAAGAAAATTTTAATGATTCACATCTGATCATGTGCATCCAATGATCTAGATCTGATGAAACGCATCCTATTAGAAACTTTTCATTTCTTCAAACTTCATCAAATTCATACTTCCAGTTATCTTGAAAAATTCTACATCAGGTGATTTTCACTCCGATAAGCTGCAAATAGAAAAATTCTACATCAGGTGATTTTCACTCCGATAAGCTGCAAATAGAAAAATTCAACTTCCCTTTTTTAAATCAAAATCTTGAATCGTGATATTTTCATGATGATGAGAACTTTAAGATCATAAAATCACTATCCGAACTTTAAAATTTTGTATTCTACTAACATGATTCTTCCCATTTCCACCATAATTTTTTTCCTAATAATCCATTTTTCTTTGGGGTGTATGGAGAAATATACTAATGTTTGATTAAATTATTTTTCATATCATATTAAAAAGCATTGAATGTTAATTTTGTACCATTATATGTCTTTAACTTCTTTATACAAACACCCATTTCTCTCTCAACATCTCTTCTAAAAAATATGAACATTCCTATAGCCTCTGACTTGTGTTTCATAAACATGATGTTGGTCATATAAGTGAAATCATCAATAAAAGTGATAAATTATAATTCTTCTTTTGATGATTTATATCTGATTATTTCAAAAATATATGAATGAATAAGTTCAAGATTTTTAGTAGACTAAATCTCAACTTTTTTATAGTTTTTAATAACCATGTTTTCTTTCTGAAAAGTTATAAAAACATTATATTATCTTATTTTCAATGCTAGAAAATTTTATACAAAATAAAATTTTGAAAGTCTATTTATGTTTTTATATCCAAGATGTCCAAGTCTATGATGCTATAATTTATTTTCATATTCATCACTTAGATAATAGGATTCACGATGTTCTCTCATCTGGAAAATATTTCTGCTAGTTCTTTCTCCTTTAGTTATAACTTTTTCATCTTTAACACTTTTAATGATACAAGAATTTTTTCTAAAGATAACTTATTTTCCATAATTACAAAGTTAACTTACACTAATTGGTTTGTGTTTTATCCCACAAAAAATTGAACTTTCTTATATTTTAACTTTTATGCTTCAATCTTAGCCATTTCAATTCCTATGATTTTTAAAGAACTATCATTCCCAAAGGTAACATCTCCTCCATCATGATTTTTAGAATTTTTTAATATTTTTAAATTACTTTTCATGTGTTATGAACAACCACTATCAAGTATCCATGTTTTTTTCTTTTTCACTTACTTTAATTACTATCTCAACAGCAAAATCTCTTTACTTGAATTTCTTATTTCCAGCTTCCTTTTCTCTTCTAACATAAGAAAATTTCCCTGAAATATTTTTCATACATTATTTGAAATGATGGTCAACCTAGTCAAATCATCCACATACTTCTTACATACATTCAAATTTTTTTTCTATTGTAATTTTTCTAACATATTTAGATTTTACTTTTCCAATATTTTGTGTTTTAGGAAATTTATTCATTATGCTTCCACCATTGTTTCCCCGCTCTTTATAAATTCTTTCAGGAAGTGAAAAATTATGACAAAAAGTATATTCCATGTTCCCATAGATTCCATAGTACCATAAAAACCCTCAAATCTTGATTTTTTTTGAAGTAGAATCTTTCTTTGTAGAAACATTTTCAGGGTTGATAGCTTCTTTATAATCTAACAAACTATAGGCATAGGCCATCTTTCCTATGAATGGAATTTTTAACTTTTGGGGATGTGATAAGTTTCTATGATTTCTTATCAATATAGGTTTTACTAAAAAAATCTTAACACCTAAAATGTTAGAAAAAATAGATGAAATTTTTAGTTTGGTGGGTGTAGAATTCACCTCATTCTTGGATTGAGGTTTTTCTGCAGCTTTAGATGATTCATCATTTACTTCTAAAGCCTTTCTAAAATTTTAATCTAACTTTATTAAGGTAATTTTAGCTTCAAGGAGTTTTTATTGAGCTTTGTTAACTTAATATTCCTTATTTTTCATCTTTTTATTAAAGTCGTCAACCATCTTTCCCTATTTAGAAATTATCAATTTTTAACTTAAGATCTCATGGATGTATTCTTCTTCCTAATTATAAATGTATGTTATTCATTAAAAAACTTTTCCACTATCTTTCTTCATTATTATGGTTTCTTTTTTAGTGTTTTGTTTTTTTCAATACATGAAATAAGTTCTGATTTACCACATTAGTCTTCATTATTTGACGAATATGATTTCTTTTTCTCAACATTTATAAAGAAGGTTCTAATTATTTTAGAACTTTTTTCTTCTGATGAATCAATCTCAACTAAGTTTGATTATGCTTTCTTAATTAGCATTATTTTTCTATTTCTAGTAAACTTATTTCCACCAATGTACTTACTTTATTTATTTGAATTATTATCAAGCTTCTTCCATTAAATTTTTTCTTCAAAATGATATTTTAATTCAAAAACTTTATTTCTAGGTAAATTCATATAAAAATTACCAATTCCACCACACTCAAAATATTTTAGATTATGTTTTTCTCTATACTTTCCTTTTACTCTTCAATAATTCTTAGAGATAAGAGACATGATTTTTTTATTAAACTCACCATCCTTCTTGTATTTAAAATCACTAGGATCAACATCTTCGAAATCTTGAATTTTTATTTTTCTCATAGCCTAAAAAGTCATTTCATGTTTGATATTCTTTTTAAATGTTAGAGATTTTTTCATTTCATAAGAAAAAATAAATTTATGCAGTTAATCAAGTGATAAATCATATTTTTCTTCTAAAGAAAATATTTTAGAATCAAACCTATCTGAAAAAGTTTTTCATGAGTTTCTTAACAATTATAGAATATTCCAGGACATATATGAAACCACTGATGTTGCAAACAACTTCATTCAATTTGGTGAAGTATTAATTAATATTTTCTCAATATCTCATTCTTATATATTAAAACTTGTTATTCCAGATTTGTAATTTTTATTCTTTCACTTTAGTATTCCCTTTGAAAATACTTTTGAGCTTGTCCCATATAAACTTTTTTGTTTTGAGACCCATCACCTTAATATAAACATTTTCTAATGGATACATAAGAATATCATTTCTATCTTTTCCATAAAATTTAATATTTATCTTATCATACAAATTCATAGGATAATATTTCTCAATGGGTGGAATTCCAATTGTAATATCATCAACAACTTCTAGGACTAGTGACAGAAGATAGAGAATCATTCTATTTTTCCAGCCATAATAAATTTTTCCATTGAAAGTAGTAATTCCTATACTATTTAAGTAATTGAGGTTATCTATGATAAGTATTAAATAAGGGAACCTCCCTATGATACTAATTGAAGTTCCTAATGATTATTGAATCACTGAGAGGTGGGGGTGAATCAGTTATTATCTTTTTACAAAATTTTAAATTTAAGAAACTTAACCCCTACAAGTTGTTAGAGTTTATTCCTTATCAACAATTAGTAAACACAAATGCATGAATAAATATAAAAGTAAACAAGGAATGCATGATTTACAATGTATGGCCTCAGTGTGAGAACCTATATCCTTGTTATAGCCACTCACTAGTGGAAATTCCACTTATACCAACTCTTCAATCCCAACAGTTTAAAAAAACCATTGGGATATGATCCTATACCAACAGTTTTGTATAATCATTAGTATAGGGATATCTAGGGTGGGTTTTACCAATGGTTTGATACAACCATTGGGTAAAGTAGTATGGGGATGGTTTTACCAATATTTTTTATCAACTATTGTTATAGACTTAATATCCCAATGGTTTTTACAACCCATTGAGATAGAAAATCCCCAAATGCAGCGCAAGCAGCGACCCTCCAGAACTAGTGTCGAACATTTTTCCCTAAACTAGAGCTCCCACACTACGAAACCCACTTCCCAAATAGCTCTATAGTGTTCTAAATATACTTTCTAACCGACCATCTATCTTTCATTCAAGTAATTTTTGTTCTTCCACTTCAAATCCATACGTCTGACTTCATTTATTTTATATTTTTTCTTTCAGTTTTGCTGCAATGTATTTTGTACTGTGATCCTTTATGAGAATTATTATAATGTACTCTTATATAAATGTAATGATTTGATCTATAAATATTTCATGTATACTAGGAGTCATTTTCATCCACCATGAGCCACCTTGTTCATGATTCATGGGATGTTCAACAATTTGGTTCACACTATTTTCTACATATGCATGTTTCATTTGAGGTAGGATATTTTTTCCATGTCATAATCCTCCTTATCTAAAATGTTTATATGTTTATTAATCACTTATCTCTAGTAAATCTATGTGACACCATAAAAATCTTTTTCTCATGTTTGGTGTGAAAAAATTCATAACACCCATTCTGAGTAGGGGATTTAATGCTTATCTTTATTTTTTGTTTAATCAATAAGAAATAATTGTTTTTTTCATTCAGTAATGATGAAATTAACCTTAATAAATATTAAAATTGATTAATTAATGAATTTCATTTTTGGATATAGTTATCACTTGGGTTTTCAAAATGATAATGGTTTTCTTTTGTTTTACTAGATAAAATGAAATATTTGTATATGTTATATTCGATCATGTTTATTGTTGATGGAAATTGGATAAAGAATGCAAAACTTGTAATGAATTTTGGACAATTAAAAAATAGGGATGTTTAATTGGAACCATTCTTCATTGTATTTTATTAAAATCAATGTGATTCTTGATGAAGGTTTATTTAATATGTTCTTCCTTATATGAAATTAGATGTTATAATTAGTGGCATAATTTCATATCTCAGTTATAGGTATATGATAACTGGGGTTTCCTTTAGTTGTAACATATTTTAAAATATTTTTTTTAATTTAATAATTTAAACAATTTGTTGATTGATAATGATAATGACTTTCGGTCGAGTGAGCTAGTATGATTGTGAAAAATGTATTTATTGGTTTTAGGAGATATATAACCTCCTGATTATTTGTTGTTTTCTTAGTATCTTGTATGAAATATATTGATGTAATCCATATGATGAAATGAGATTTGATCCTGAGATTAATGATTGTTTAAAAATAGTGTCCATATGCATGGTGGTGTTAGGGATATAATAAAAACTAATTGAGTGGGTTGAATTTGGGTTTTCCTAGTGTTTTTGTGATGAAATTTGGGATATTTCTTTGAAAATGAATCTATTTTAATGGATGGATGTCCAGGTTTCCAATTTATTATTTCCATTCCCCATTGCTTGATACAGCTAGAAGTGAATTTTTATGCATCTTTTATATTATACTAGTATGAGTTCAAGAGTACCTAGAACATTACAATGATAATGGACATTAAATAATTTAACTCATGGGGTTGGTGGTTGAATGGAATTGAAGATGATTTCAAATATTTAGGAACCAAATAATTTGTTCGATAATATCTCGATTTATTGTAAATCAGTTAATTATTATTTTAATTTTAAAATGATTGAAATAATTATTTAATTGAATGTATTTTGAAATACTTGTGTGATCATATAAAATCTAGTCCTTATTAATGGTAACTGAGTGTCCAAGAGACAATAGCTATAGTCAAGGTTAAGGGTATTTAGTTTCCCATAATATAGATTGTGATCTATCATTATCTCTATATGTTTTATGATTTTATATGATACCCCGCCCATGTCGGTAGTGAAGATGACACTATAGGGGGGGGGTGTAGTGAGAGGGTGGGGGGGCTATGCAGTGGGTGGGTGGGGGTTGGCTGTAGGGGGTGTTGTGTAGTGGGTGGGGGGGAGGGGTTGTGTAGTGGGAGGGGGTGTGAAATGATAGGGGGTGTGGGGGTGTGTTGTGAGGGGGTGGGGGTGTAGAAGGGGTGTTCAGTGAGAAGGTGGGGTGGGGGATGTGTAGTGGGAGGTTGGGGGCTTTGTAATGGGAGGGGGTTGGTTGTAGGGGGACTATAGGGGGTGCAGTAAGAGGGTGGGGATGTGGGGAGGGGGGATGTGCAGTGAGAGGGTGGGGTGGGGTGGGGTTGTGGTGGGGGGTTGTGCAGTAGGAGGGTGGGGTCTGTGCAATGGGATGGGGAGGGTAGGGTTGGCTATATGGGGGGCTGTAGAGGGGGGTTGTGTAGTGTTAAGGGGTGCACAGTGAGAGGGTGGGGGCTGTGTAGTGGGAGGGGTGTGTAGTGAGAGGGTGGGGCTGTGGGTGGGGGTGGGGGTTGTGTAGTGGGAGGGGGATGTTTAGTGGTAGGAGGTGTTGGTTGTAGGGGGGTGTATATTGGGGTTATTTAGTGGGATGGGTGTGTAGTGAGAGGGTGGGGGTTGTTGGTGGGGAGCTGTGTAGTGGCAGGGGGTGTGTAGTGAGAGGGTGGAGGGTTGTTGGTGGGGGCTGTGGGAGGGGGGTGGGGTTGTGGGAGGGGGCGGGGTTGTGTAGTGGTATGGGGGTTGTGGGGGGGTTTTGTGAGGGGTGGGGTTGTAGGGGGTGTGCAGTGAGAGGGTGGGGTGGGGGATGTGCAGTGGTAGGGTGGAGGTTGTGCAATGGGAGGAGGGGTTGATTGGATGTATTTCCTTTTCAATGATTTCAATTTCTTATATTTGAGATGAGTTCATTTAAGAAGATAAAACAACATAATCACTTACTGGTTTAATACCTACACCCTTTAATACTAATCACCTATACACTTGAAGGATCAAAGTTTTGAGCACTTCAAGGTAAAGGTTCATATTAGCACTTGAAGTGTGTGGCCTTAAATTCAACAAGGACGATGGAGTTTAAAAATCATCAAATAAAAATCTCAATTAAAGAAGTGATTAGACATTAATGGGGTGATAAATAACATCCAATCCAGCCCCTTACTACTCCCTTGTATCAACCCATAAGTAGGTTATCCCTCCATTGATCTTATGGTTTCAATGGAAGCGGGAAGTAGACGCATTAGGGAGGAATTGAAGAAGTAAAGAAAACAATAAAAAGAAAATGGTCACTCCACCGTTGAGTGAATAATTTCACAAGGTTTGGTGTGAATAAATTCAAACCTTGAGAAAACGGTATCAAAGTGAGATGGATAAAAACAGAGTAATAGGATAAGAAGAACTTTTATTAAGAAACTAGGATGAATTAAAACAACTTACATGTGAAGGAAGAACGTTACAAAGACAAATTGGCAGCATAACATTAAGATGAAAACAAAGCTCCAAGATCCCCAACTCCTCCACCACCACTACCTTAAATAGAAATTTTTTAAGCCTTGGGTATATCGTTCAATATTCCAAGTCTCCTCAATTAATTTTGGTAGGCCATAGGTGGGTGGAAAGTTGAGGGAGAGTTGATTTTTCCACCCTTGACCCGAGGTGGAATCCATCTTTCATCCACCGAACAGACACGCTTAAAAAACCTTCTATATGGCCGAATTATAGTGCGACATAGAAGAAGAAAATGGATCCCCGGATGTATACTAAACTCCTGTAAAATTTGGGATAATTTCGAGTTTTTTATTCGGAGATATGATTAGATTAGTGGGCTGTTTTTCTGGGCCGCAGAATCTGGCCTAGAATTTTATCTCTAACTTGGGCCGCCTAAATGACCATAATGGAGGCCGAATTATCACTATCTCCTGAATAATTATTTGTTCCTATATATTTATTCTATCCTAACACGAAATTTGGGCTTCATTGGGTTTGTAATGTGGGTCTCACATTCTCATCAGTGGGATGGTGTCCAATCTACCTTCTCTAGAATTGCTTCCATTCATCTCCAAATATCTCCATCATACTTTATGAATCCTCCATTGATCCCTAAATGAAAAATGTTCATATATAAGTTTAGATATAGTTCAAAAAATATAAAATTAAAATATGGATAATTAAATTCCTTAAAATTATATGAATCATTGGGTACTTTAAATGATGTTAAAAAATGTACCACATAATAGTGCATTTTAAGAAGGTATTACAATCATAATGTGAAATGATGTTCAAAGTGTAAAATACACTAAAATTATGTTTATTAATAAAAAATAACATGAATTTTATATATATTAACAATGAATATTATCCTCATTTATTTTCTAATCACACCCCCCAACTTGAGTTTTTCTAGTCCCGAGCAAAATATATCTCAATAATATGAAATTCGAATTCCCTTTTACAAAGACATTTTAATACACAATGATCACCAAAAACCCTTATACCAAAAAATAATGAAACCCATCAAAATATTTTAATACATGATAGTTTCATAAGCAGATCCCAATCCCAATCCCATTCCTTTGTTCAAATTCATTTCCATTTTCATCCAATATCAATTAAGTATGAGGATGTGTTGTGCATCACAATAGACATGGGGTTTCATCTTTATTCAAGGGGGAAATGAAGGAAGCGCTAGGTAGAATCACATTTCAATATTAAGATTAGTATTCAATTTTTTTTATTGTATTTTTTTTTTTTGCAATTTTGCCTTGGTAATTGAAATTGCACTCAAAAGAGTCAACCCCTGTAGCGAGACTTTGCCGATGACTCCCAGGATCAAAGACCTTAGGGGACCAAGTGAATCCCACATACTCAGGAATCATCTCGAGTTAACTCAGTCAAAAGCAAATTCAAATTACCAAAAATAGAGATAAAATTACTAACTTTAGGCCAGACAACTATGGAGTCACGATCCCCAAGTGCCGAAAGTCACGCATTGGGTCATTTCATTTCTCTACGCGCAAATTTATTGTTTTTTTTAATTTTTTTTTTGAATACTCATATTAAAACTAAAATGATCACCAAACCTATGCTATTTATTTTGGGGACCCCATTAACTCAAACTAATACCTCACTATCCAAAGGACGTGCATTGTGATCTTTTTTTAATTTGGATGAAAATATAAACGATGAAATATTACATTGGATAGCCACACTTTCCAAAATCTATGCTCATGAAATTATACAAGGATTAAAATCAGAATCAAGGCATGCTAAATTATTTGATATTCAATTCCAAAGTGTACAATGTGTATTACCATGTTCAAAGTTAAAGGAATTTTTCCTTCCATTTACACAAAAAAAATAAAATCATTCATTTTTTTTACACAAAAGCATTTTTTATTTTATCTCCCCCCCAACTTAAAATAACATTGTCCCCAGTGTTTAAAGAAAAGAAAATTTAAAAGGGGGTAGAGGTAGAGAATGAAAGTTCAAAATGGAAATTGAAAATGAGGATCATGGAATGAAGTCACCTGGTGGTTGAAGTTGAAATTCTTATTGCTCCCTTTTAATCCTTTGATATCCATGTCACTTGCAGAGTTCCTTAGTAGAAAAAGGAAAAACAAAACAAACAAAACAAAACAAAACAAAACAATATATATATATATATTAAATAAAGTAAAATATAAGTATATATATAAAAATTATAGAATAAGGAAGCACAAAAAGCCGTAGGTCAGTGGTAAGTGCGCGCCCCTATCTCCCATCGGTCCCGGGTTCGAATCCCCGCGGCTTCACCGGTTGTGACGGGGTTTGACCTGTGATCCACGACGTGTCCCTTTTTATTATTATTATTATATTATTATTTATTTATTTATTTTTATTTTTATTTTAATACTACAAACACATTAAAATAAAACAAATTGATGATAAATTGTCTTCTTTTTAAATTTCTGGGTAAGGCATTACTCAAGGATCACACCACGTGACACAGATGAATATGGTGATCCCCTTTCATACCCATCCATACTCATAATAGAAGAACAGGTCAACCATCTATTTTTTTTTAAATATAAAAATGATTAATTAATCCTATTTAAAATATAAAGTTGATTAAAACAACAAAATGATAGGAAACTTGAAAACCATGGGTTTCCTCCCATGCAGCGCTTCGTTTAACATCGTTAGCCCGACATGGATCCTAAATCTATCAATTTTTTCCTGGTTCATAGATTGGCTCAATTAACTCAACCTTTATTTCTTGTTTATTTAATGATTTAATGAATAGTTTTAATCTTTGACCATTGACCTTGAAAATGTAACCACTTGTGGGATCTTGAATCTCTACTGCCCCATGGGCGTACACATGATGCACTATAAAAGGACCTGATCATCTAGACCTTAACTTTCCTGGGTGTAAATGAAGTTTTGAACTATACAAAAGCACAAGATTTCTCGGTTCAAAATGTTTGACCTTGATATTCCTAGATTGGTAGGCTTGAACTCTAGCTTTATTGATCCTTGAATTTTCATAATCCTCCATCCTTAGTTCCTCCAGTTCATTGAGATATAATTTCCTTTTTGTTCCGGCCAATGAGAGGTCATAATCCATTTTCTTAATTGCCCAAAAGGCCTTATGCTCAATTTCAACAGGTAAATGGCATGCTTTTCCATAAACCAACCTATATGGTGACATTACTAGGATGGTTTTGAATGCTGTAAAATATGCCCAAAGAGCATCCAAGAGTTTCTCGGACCAATCTTTCCTAGAAGGATTGACAGTTTTTTCAAGAATATTCTTAATCTCCCTATTTTCTAACTCAGCTTGACCATTGGTCTGTGGGTGGTAAGTAGTGGAAACTTTGTGAGAAATTCCATATTTTTTCATGAGTGATGAGAATGGACGATTGAAAAATGAGTTCCATGATCACTAATGACAGCCCTAGGAATTAAAAATCTAGATAAGATGTTTTCCTTGAGAAATATAATCACAGTTTAATGATCATTATATTTTGTAGTAATGGCCTCAACCCATTTGGAGACATAATCGATAGCTAAGAGAATGTAAAGATATCCCCTAGAGTTTGGGAAGAGACCCATGAAATCAATTCCCCAACAGTCAAATATTTCAACCACTAAGATGGGAGTGAGTGGAATTTGATTCCTTTTTGTGATGGACCCTACTAGTTGACACCTAGGACAGCTTTGACAAAATGTGTAGGAGTCCTTTGATAGGGTGGGCCAAAAGAGACCACATTGAAGAATCTTAGAAGATGTTTTCTTAGAGGAAAATTAACCTCCACATACCTCACTATGACAGAATTTAAGGATGGACTCTTGTTAGGATTCTGGGACACACCTCCTAATGACTTGGTCAGGGCAGAACTTATAGAGGTATGGATCATCAAACACATAGTGTCTAACATCAGAAAGGAATTTCCTTCGATCTTGATTCCCTAAGAATTTTGGAATGACTCCTATAACTAATAAATTGGATATGTCGGCATACCAAGGGCAGTCACTCACAGAGTATAGGTGTTCATTAGGAAATGAATCAGACGCGGAAATGTGATTTGAGTTATCTTTGAATTCCATCCTAGAGAGGTGATCGGCTACAACATTTTCAACACCCTTTTTATCCTTTATTGTGAGGTCAAATTATTGCAAGAGAAGGAACCACCTAATCAGTCTAGCCTTAGCATCTTGTTTTTGGAAGAGGTATTTTAGTGTAGAATGGTTAGTGAACACAGTGATGGGGGATCCTAAGAGGTAGGACCTAAACTTCTCTATGTAAAACACAATAGAAAGTAACTCCTTTTCAGTAGTGGTGTAGTTGATTTGGGCATCATTTAAGGATTTTCTTGCATAAGAAATGACATAAGGAGTTTTATCAAAATGTTGTCCTAACACAGCTCCTACAGCAAAGTCATCGGCATCACACATAAGTTTGAAAGGAAGGTTCCAATTTGGAGATTTCATAATGGGAGGAGAGGTGAGAGAGTATTTGAGGGTTGAGAATGAACCCTCACAGCTTTCTGTCCAAACAAATGGATCATCATTTACTAGGAGAGCACAAAGGGGACGGGAGATTGAACTAAATTCCTTGATGAATCTTCTATAGAAACCAGCATGTCCTAAGAAATACCTCACTTCCTTGACATTTTTGGGTTATGGAAGGTGACGAATGATGTCAACCTTGGATTTATCAACTTCAATCCCCCTAACTGAGACCAAATGGCCTAGAACTAGTCCCTCTTTAACCATGAAATGGCATTTTTTCCAGTTTAGGACCAGATTCTTTTCTTCACATCTTGAAAATACTCTCTCCACATTCTACAGACATCCCTCAAATGTATCCCCAAAAACAGAGAAGTCATCCATGAATACCTCTAGAAAATCCCCTACCATGTCTGAGAATATTCCCATCATGCACCGCTGGAAGGTTTCAGGGGCATTGCATAACCCGAAGGGAATGCGTTTGAAAGCAAAGGTGCCAAATGGACATGTGAATGTAGTCTTCCCTTGATCCTCTAGGGAGACCTCAATTAGATTATACCCCAAGTACCCATCTAAGAAACAATAGAAGGCATGACCTGCCACTCTCTCAAGGACTTGTTCAATGAATGGTAAGGGGAAATGGTCCTTCTTGGTGAATGAGTTTAGCTTCCTATAATCAATGCAGACCCTCCATCCACTAATCACCCTGGTTGGAAGAATCTCTCCATCCTTATTGGTTATCACTGTGATTCCTGCCTTCTTGGGAACCACTTGGATTGGGCTGATCCACTCACTCTCACCTATGGGATATATGATACCAGCTTTTAAAAATTTCAGAAGTTCCTTCCTTAATACCTCCATGAGATTAGGATTGAATCGCCATTGAGGTTGATGACATGGCTTTGAATCAGATTCTAGAACAATCCTATGAGTCCCGATAAGTGGGATAATCCCAGGAATATCAGACAGGGTCCAACCAATGGCTTTCTTATGTTTCCTAAGGAAATCTAGAAGCATCATCTCATGATTGTCTTTAAAAGACGAAGAAATGACAATAGGATATGTTTGATTGTCCCCTAGGAAGGCATAATTGAGTGCAGCGGGAAGTTCCTTCAATTCAAGATCAGTTTGGTTCAAAATTTCAGCAGAAGATTGGGACATTGAATCAAGTTCAACTTTGTTTTCTAGAGTTTTAGATAGATCTGATTCCCCATATTATAAGTTTCAGCTACAATATTGGTTTGATCATATTTAGGGAAGTAGTTTTTATTGGTATCTATGAAATTGGTTTCTTTAAAGGTTTCACTGATTGTTAGACCTAAGACTTCATCATAAGGGAAATTTAAAAATCATTCAAGCCAAGGAGATAAACTTCCTTCATGTGAATAAAGGAAATCAATATCATCCTGACATAAACATCCATCAAATATTCCTTGATGTTCTATGGATTCATTATCAATTCTTCCTATCATGTTTACTTCATGAATGTCCTCATCATCTCCTATTTGTGATCTTGCATTATAGATGTTCAAGTCTAGACTCATGTTCCCAAAGGTGATGGTCATGTTCCCATTTTGAACTCAGATAATAGAGTTGATTGTTGAAAGGAAAATACAACCAAGGATAATTGGGGTTTGTTCCTTATTTCCAAAGTTTGGATGGTTGTCAAGGACAATGAAGTCAGCAGGGTAGATGAAGTTTTCAACCTTTACCAGAACATCCTTTAAAATACCATTTGGAACCCTAATGCTATGATCAGCAAGTTGAAGTGTGACAGATGTGGGTTGGAGTTCTTCTAGGCCTAACTGGAAGTACACAGCATAGGGTATGATATTGACACTAGCACCTAGGTCACACAAGGCCTTGACAACTTTTCTCTCTCCTAGTTCAACATTGATGTAAGGGCAACCCGGGTCTTTCAACTTAGGAGTTATGGTCCCTTGAATGGTGGTACTCACATTAGAATCCAAAAGTACTTGGTTTTTATGTGAAAATTTTCTTTTAAAAGTGCACAAGTCCTTAAGGTACTTTGAGTAGGAAGGTATGGTTTGTATGTCATCGAGAAGGGGAATGTTCAACTTTACTTGTGAGAAGATTTCCCTCAATGTTTCACTCAATTCAGGCTTGGTTTTCCCCCTCATGCGTTGAGGAAATGGTGTAGGTTTTGGGGTTGTTTGTTGAAGAGTTATTTCTTTGACAATGTTATCGTGTTTTTCAGTTTGATCATTTGGTTCATTTGAATTTTCATCTAAGTTTAAATCTTCAGGTGGGTTTTGAATTAGTTGTTCAGGTTTCTCAATTTATTTCCAACTTAAAATAGTCACAGCCTTTAGTTGTTCATGAGTTGTTTGAGTATAACTTGACTCTCCCTTTGAAGCTGAGGATGGAATCTCCTGAGTAGGCATGGGTGCCTTTCCAGTTTTGATGGTTTGAAGTTCTTGTTTTAGGGAAAAGACTTCCGAGTTCATCCTCTCCATTTGTTTGCACAGTTGTTCTAGTAGGCTTTGTGGAACCGTTTGGTTTGGTGCTTGAGAAGATTGGTTTATCCTAGGGGGATATTTTGGAGGTGGGATGGTTTGTTGAAAATGGATCGGTGGCTGTTGGTATTGGATAGGTTTGGTTTGGAACTGGTTATGGGTTTGGTAGTTCTGATGGGGGTAAGGATTTTGTCCCTGTGGTTGGCTAGGTTGTTGGTTATCTTTCCAGTGGAAGCATGGGTGGTCATTATACCTTGGGTTGAAGTTGTTTTGGTATTGAGGCTTTTTAAAGTTCAAATAATTTACTTCCGCTGGGGGTCCTCCTAAAAGAACATCCTTGGTGGATGGAATGGTTGGGCAGTTGTCTGTCTTATGGTCATGTTTGTCACAAATTGTGCAAATAGGGTCTATAGTTTGGATTTCATGGACTTTTCTAAGGTCTATCTCTTCAACCTTCCTAGAGAGTGTTGTGAGTTTATCCCTAAGGCTTTCCTCTTCTTTAAGTGTATTAATTCCAGTATTTCTTTGTGTCTTTTCAGAATAAGGTGAAGTTTCCCATGTTTGGTTTTGTTCAGAAAGGCTTTCTAGATACTTGTAAGCATCATTTGGGGCTTTGTTTTTAAAGGTTCCATTACACATCATGTCAATGAATTGTTTGTTCCCTGGACCCAACCCTTCATAGAAAATTCTCACTTGTTCAGTAATAGAAAAACCATGGTGTGGAACCATTTTTAGAGTGTCCTTTAACCTTTCATGTGTTTCATAGAATGAATCTCCCTCTTTTTCAAAAAAGTTTTGGATGCTCTTTTTAAGTGCAATTATTTTGTGGTGGGGAAAGTATTTTTTGTAGAATTCTCTTTGTAGTTGGTCCCAAAAGTTGATGGATGATGGTATCAACTTTTTTAGCCAATTTTTAGCTCGATCCTTTAAAGAAAAAGGAAATATCCTCATCTTAGCTGATTCTAGTTGATGTGTTGGACACATGGTTTCTACAATGTCATTGAACTCCTTAATGTGAAGGTAGGGCATCTCGGACTCCATTCCATGGAATGTGGGAAGGTGGTTTAGGACATGGGGTTTAAAGATGTAGTTGGCATCTCCTAGGGAATTGTGTCTAATGAATGAGGGGGAATTGGTCTAGGAATGTGTAAGGTAGTCATTCATGGTTTGATCAATTGCATTCCCCAAGTTTGGGGCTACCTCATTTGGGTTTCCATTTTGGTTCCCACCTGGGTTTATGAGTTGGTTTCTTTGAATACATTCCATTGAAATGGGATCAATTTTTGACTCTGGAGTATTAGGAATATTAGGATCTAATGTAAAGAGTTCCCTTGGTGTACTTGACTCCCCAACCCCAGGACTATCCACCCTAACTATATGGTTTGATTGATCGCGGGTGTAGGCGAACATGCGCCAAAAGAAAAAAAACGATAAAGGGACGAGATAAGAGAATTTGGATGAGAAAAGAAGAAATGTGGGAGAATAGAATGGGTGTTTAGATTACTTACTTGGGTCCCCGGTAACGGCGCAAAAATTTGATTCACGCTCAAATTTACCCAAGAGAAGAAGGTAGAACGGTCCTTGTAGTCTAGCTTGGGTTGTCGAATCCTCAGAGACCTAAGAAGTAACCTACAGACACGTACATTCTATGGATTGTTTTTGGCTATGAATTGGCCAAATTGGATTTATTTTAGATGGGTTTAAAGTATATCTAACATATTTAAATGAATTCAATTTAAAATAATGAGTTGATCCTAGTTTATCACTCAAGGTGGATTGGACGTATTTCCTTTTCAATGATTTCAATTTCTTATATTTGAGATGAGTTCATTTAAGAAGATAAAACAACATAATCACTTAATGGTTTAATACCTACACCCTTTAATACTAATCACCTATACACTTTAAGGATCAAAGTTTTGATCACTTCAAGGTAAAGGTTCGTATTAGCACCTGAAGTGTGTGGCCTTAAATTCAACAAGGACGATGGAGTTTAAAAATCATCAAATAAAAATCTCAATTAAAGAAGTGATTATACATTAATGGGGTGATAAATAAAATAAAATACATCCCCTTTCTAATCACTTGTATCAACCCATAATTGGGTTATCCCTCCATTGATGTTATGGTTTCAGTGGAAGCGTGAAGTAGACTCGTGAGGGAGGAATTGAAGAAGTAAAGAAAACAATAAAAAGAAAATGGTCACTCCACCGTTGAGTGAATAATTTCACAAGGTTTGGTGTGAATAAATTCACACCTTGAGGCAACGGTATCAAATTGAGATGGATAAAAACAAAATAAGAGTATAATAAGAACTTTTATTAAGAAACTAGGATGAATTAAAACAACTTACATGTGAAGGAAGAACGTTACAAAGAAAAATTGGCAGCATAACATTAAGATGAAAACAAAGCTCCAAGATCCTCAAATCCTCAACCACCACTGCCTTAAATAGACATTTTTGAAGCCTTGGGTCGATCCTTAAATAGTCTAAGTCTCCTAAATTAATTTTGGTAGGCCATAGGTGGGTGGAAAGTTGAGGGAGAGTTGATTTTTCTACCCTCGACCCGAGGTGGCATACAGCTTTCATCCATCGAACAGAAGCTCTTAAAAGAACTTCTATATGGTATAATTATAGTGATACATAGAATAAGAAAATAGATACCCAGATGTCTCCTAACCTCTGGTAAAATTTGGGCCCATTTGGAGTTGTGGATTAGAATATATGATTAGATTAGTGGGATGTTTTTATGGGCCGCAGAATCTGGCCCATAATTTTATCTCTAACTTGGTCCGCCTAAATGACCAAAATGGAGGCATAATTAGCACTGGATTCTGAAGAATTATTTGTTCCTATATATGTATTCTATCCTCATAAAAAATTTGGTATTCATTGGGTTTGTAATGTGGGTCCCAAATTATCATCAGTGGGATGGTGTCCAATCTGCCTTCTCTATAATTGCTTCTATTCATCTCCAAATATCTCCATCATCCTTTATGAATCCTCCATTGATCCCTGAATGAAAAATGTTAATATTTAAGTGTATAAAATGTTACCAAAATATAAAATTAAAATATGGATAATTAAATTCCTTAAAATCATATGAATCATTGGGTACTTTAAATGATGTTCAAAAATGTACCAATTAATAGTGCATTTTAAGAAGGTATTACAATCATAATATGAAATGATGTTCAATGTGTAAAATTCACTAAAATGGTGTTTATTAATAACAAATAACATGAATATTATATATATTAACAATTAATATTAGCCTCATTTAGTGGCTAATCAATCACTCTCTGTATTGTGAATTGTCAATGCAAGGATAAGGATGAATATTCTTTAGCACCATCATCTTAAGCATGGATATTATTTCCCTATGAGAAATCATATCTAGCTCAAATTATTGAGTCTAAGGAAATGATCTTCCTTGAAGACATTCCCATTTTAAGGGAATATGTTGATGTGTTTCTCAAGGAATTTCCTAGTCTTCCTCCTAGTTGAGAGGTTGAATTTTCAATTGAGCTTCTACCTGGGGCGTTACCATTATCCAAGAATTTGTATATAATGGATGTTGTGGAAATTGAGGAGCTGAAGAAACAACTATAGGAGAATCTTGATAAAGGGTTTATATGCCCAAGTTCTTCACCATGGGGTGCACCAGTACTCTTATTCAAAAATAAGTATGGGTCAATGTGCCTTTGCATCAATTATCATGAGATCAACAAGATCACAATAAAGAACAAGTATCCTTTTACTCGGATTGATGACTTGTTTGATCGGCTATGTGGATCACAATACTTCTCCAAGGTGGATCTACAATTGTGATATTACCAAGTTAGGGTGAAGAAGGAGGATATCCCCAAGATTTCTTTTCATACAAGGTATGAGAACTATGAGTTCATAGTTATGCCTTTCGAACTCACTAATGTTCCAGAAATCTTCATGGACTTGATGAATAGATTCTTTAGAGATTACCTCAAAAACAATTGGTGGTATTTATAGATGATATTCTAATATACTCTAAAATTAAGGAGAAGCATGAGTAGAATTTTATTATTGTGCTAAAGACCTTGAAAAAGGAGAAGATTTATCCAAAGTACAGTAAATGTGAGTTCTAGTTAAAAGAAGTATCTTTCTTAGGGCATATCATCACAAGCAATAGGATATATGTGGACCCTTAAAAGATAGAAGAAATTGAAAGATGTTTGAGGCCAACATATGTGACAAATATTTGTAGTTTTCTTGGGTTAGTTGTGTATTATCTCTGATTTGTGAGAAATTGATCTCAATTATTAAACCCTCTTACCAAGCTAAATTGGAAGGGAGTAAATTTTTCTTAGAATGATGAATGTGATGAGATCTTTAAGGAGTTGAAAAGGAAGCTTATCGCTACCCCTGTTCTTACACTACCCTCAAGTGGAGAACTTTTTGTGGTATTTAGTTATGCTTCAAAAAAGGTCCTGGGTTGTGTTTTAATGAAGAATGAAAAAGTGATAACCTATTCTTCAAGGCAGCTGAAGATTCATGAGTAGAACTACCCAATTCATGATCTAGAGTTAGCTGCAGTGATCTTTGCTTTGAAAATTTGATAGTGTTATCTCTTTAGGGAGAAGTGTGAAATATATAAGGATCACAAAATCCTCAAGTATACATTCACACAAAAAGAGATAAATATGTGCCAAATAAGATGGTTAGATATGATCAAATATTACGACTGCTCAATCCACTACTATCCTGATAAAGCGAATAAAGTGGAAGACACTCTAAGAATAAAGGATCTAGAAATTATATCATTGATGAGAATTTAGAGGTATCCAATCTTCTTATATTTGGAAAGGATGAAAATTGGAATCAAAAAGGAAGGAACATCATCAATCCTTTCACAAATGATTGATCAATCATCTCTTCTGGAGAGGTTAAAGGACACTCAAAGAGTTGATGTGGGAATTTAGAAGAAAGTGTAAGTTATAAGGAAAGAGAAATCCTTAGAGTTCAATGTTAATGATGAATTTGTTATAAGATTTTGGTCAAGACTATGTATACCATCAAATCCCAAGTTAAGGAAGGATTTTTCGGATGATGCACGTGTCTCAATCTTCTCTATCCATCCAAGAAGCACAAAGATGTATTAAGATATCTAAAAACACTATTGGTGGGATGATATGAAGAAGGATATCATGGAATATACATCAAGATTTCTTGTATGTCTACAAGTGAAATAATAAAGGAAAAAATCCAAGGGGATGAAGAAACCATTACCCATACCTACATGGAAATGGAAAATATCATCATGGAATTTGTAACTGATCTTCCAAAGACATCAAGAGTGAATAATGATATATGGGTTGTGGTGGATATTCTTATAAAAATTGTACACTTCATTTTCATATAAGAGTAATTCTCACTGAATCTAATTTCGTGGATATACATCAGAGAAGTGGTTAGGCTGTATGGAGTACCATTATCGATTGTATCTGATCGAGATCCAAGATTCACATGAAAGTTCTGGAAAAGTCTTCATCATGCTCTAAACATTGATTTGAACTTTATCATGGCTTATCAACCTCAAATTTATAGCCCATCAGAGTAGACTATCTAGACACTTGAGGACATGTTGAGAGCATGCTCAATTGACTTCAAAGGAGTATGAGATCAATATATTCCTCTGGTCAAGTTCTCTTACAACAATAGTTTACACTCGAGCATCCAAATGGCTCTCTATGAATCCCTTTATGGGAAGAGGTTCAAGACACCTTCATGTTGGGATGAAGTTATTGAACGAAAACTACTAGGTATTAAAATGGTCGAGGAAATAATGGAAAAGGTTAAGGCCATTCAGTAGCACATCAAGGTTTCTCAGAGTCGACAGAAGAGCTATGTTGACAATCATTGATGAGACCTAGAGTTTGATATTGGAGACATGGTATTCCTCCACATATCTCAATAAAATAAAGTGATAATATTTTGTAATAAGGGAAATATTAGTCCAAGATACATCGACCCCTTTGAGATCCTTGATCGCATTGGAGCGGTGGCCTATCAACTTACACTCCCACCTAACCTATCTCAAGTTCATGATGCATTCCATGTATCACTCTTGAGGAAGTACATACCTGATCATTCACATGTACTCAATCCATAGGTGGTACCATTGGAGAATGATCTTTCCTATGAGGATCAGCCAGTGAATATCTTAGATCACAGAGACAAATTTCTATGAAATAAGACAACACAACTTATCAAAGTGATGTGGAGAAACCAAAAGTGATGTGGAGAAACCAAAAGTTTTAATAAGCAACATGAGAACTAGAGGAAGTGATGAAACATAATTACCCTCATTTGTTTTAATGGGGTGAAATGAAAATTTTGAGGGTGAAATTTCTCAAGGGGGAAGATTGTAACGACCCAAACTATTATAAATAAAATACCCTTATGATTTAATGTTTTGTTATGTAATATGGTTATATAAAACACATGAAATTATTATGTTATATCCAACTAGATTCAAAATACCATTAAGAATATTTATCGTTGATGATATAGCCGTTAAATAGTGATCACATGATTAGTATAAATATAGGGCTTTAACAAATTCAATTGACTCAAAAAAAAGGAAGTGATGGTCTTATCTAGTAGGATTATATCCTATAAATCCCATTTATTGGAGATTATGAGGGAGATAGAATATCTGGGCTTTTACCTTGACCAATCCCAAGCTAAGATCCAACAACTTAAGCATGAGAAAAACTATTTATAGGAGAAGTTCAAGCACATCAAGATCACAGCCCAAACCGTGTTTTTCGAATGACCCCATAAAAGTCTCACCATCGCACACCTTAATCTTAGGGCATACACTGGTGTTTTAAAGTTATATGTATCAAGGCCCTAGAAAATTTATTATGTACATTATTTTGTAAATAATAATGAATATATTTTTATTTTGATACTATAAAACAAGAATAGTATTTTTGGGTAATATTCAATTCTATTAAGGAATTTGTTTTGATGAATTAACATATTTTTGAAAGAAATAATATTTTAATTAAATTTTCTTATTAATTTTTTTATTAAATATAAATAATCAATTAATTTTTATGAATTTAAATGTAATGTTTTATTAGGGTTCAAAAACTATTATTGTCAAAAACCCATCATTTTCAATAAATGTTGGTTATTATTATTTTAAAGTTAAAATGAACATATTTAGAAAATTATTTAGATAAAATTAATATTATTTTTGGAATCATAACATCTAAATTATCCAATGGTGAATTTTTCAAAATTTTCTAAGACAGTCGAATTTTCGGGTAAAAATTAAATATCGTATAAATATGCGGTGTGTTTTATGACATTATAATAACCCAAAAACGATGTAATAAATACTATAATGGATATCATCAGAAAAATATATGTTTTACCCTTATAATAATTTGATTTCAAGATTATTTTACTAATTTTATAAATTCTTTATGAATCCTCCAAAACATATAATATATTTTATGATTTTAAATTCATTTATTTAAAAGTGTGAATCACCTCCACATGAGAAAGGGTAATATTTTAACAATTTTTTCCCTTTTCTAATAAAATATTAAAAAAAATCCCATTTTAAAGAAATCATGGGCAAAAACTATGGTAAGATTAGTGGTTTTGAATATTTTATTATATAGATTCTAAAACCTATGTTTATGAAATATTAAAGAATTACCCTCTCATTTCCTATATAAAACCACCCAAGATACCATTTATCTTCACTAAAAATCATTTTATAATGACATTAATCTTCCCTAATATCTCTAGAATCCTCCCAAGGTTCCCCCAAGCTCTCAAGAATACCCTTTCAAGATTTTGGTGTCATACTCTTAAGGTAAGGGATCCTCTCTTTCTCGCTTTTATTCAAGAATATCATCTATTCTATGGCCCTTTTATTTTTAATTCCTAATTATGTTTTATATTTTCTCACCTCTATCATACTGAACTTATGATTTATAAATTATTATATACCTATTTCTCTCTCATTAATCCCTCCTAATTACACCTGTTACCATGCTGAAATTTCATAAGAGTTTTTCCTTCCTCTTCTTTAATCAATATTCTTTATTATCATATGCCTTATATTTCCAATTAATAATGATGGAATATTTATTTCCATGTCTCTATTAATTCCCATATTAGGTATAAATGATAATATACCATTTTTTTCATCAACCCATTTTATTAATTTTTAAGTAACGTTGTTAGGCTGCAGATATTTCACTCCGATTTTCCAATTTCAAAGAAATTGTGTAGTGAATACCATACCAATTTACTATAAAATGTATTCACATTTATAAACTTATACCTATTTTATTTGGGAATTACATGTATGTATTCCACACTACATGATCATGGAATAAAATATTATGATGAATGAATCCACATTTTATGATCTATGTGGCACACTTAAGCATTATATTGAAATGAAAGTGACGAATGTGCCTGGAATTATTTAGCACTCCAATGCATTGGGTGATATTTAGTATCATGATATTTCATTTTGGGATAGGGAATAAACCTAATTCCTTTATGGTAATTTTTCCATTATGATGTCTCAGACTTTAGTTTTGACCTATGATGTAGTGTTTTAATTTGTTGCCATGTTTTCGATGTTACCTTTATGTTGTCATGCTATATCATGTCTTATCATTCATGTTTATGATTCCTACTCTTTTTATGACCCTTGATATTCCTATTTTATAACATTTTTTACCTTATTTCATGTTTATTCTCTTGCTCGGCTTTATAGCTCACCCCTTTCTTATGTATTTCTTTAGGTTGTCCCATGTAGTTTTAAGTGTGAGCATGTCAAAGAAGTTTTCAATAATGATGTTGTATTCCATGTTTTAAGTTATAATGTAATGTAACTAATTCCCAAATACACTATACTTCTTGATCTTTTGGTTTGAATTAAGTGTGTTTTATGTAATAAATCATTTGTTAATGTGTAATAAAGGGAATAATTGTTATATGTTCCACGAAAAATATTGGAGCACATGGAATGTAGTCTCTAAGTTACACAACCACTAGTCGTGTAGGTCATCTAATAAGATACATTACACGTCTGTAACTAAAATACTATACATTGTGTATGGAAGTTACATAGAATGTACTCTGGAAAACCATGCACTAGGCCGACCTGGTCATCATGCGATGTGTAATTAAATTTATCGCAGGTAATAAATACTCATGAATTAAATTAATTCAGAATTAATTTAGGGTGAATTAAAGACTAGTACATAGTGTGTACCTCTAGGTTACATATCTTTTACTCTTTTGTTGTCCTGCCAGACTCCTCGTCACCTCCAGATGATATCTTAAAATTTATTTCATTCATAAAATTAATCAATTTGATTATATTTTCAAGAAAAAAAAAAGAAAATAGATCTTTCAATTCTCATTAAAGAAATATCAAACTAGAATTGAAAACTAATGATAAATTCATAAATAAATAAATTATATTTAAGTAGTTATAAATAATTATGTGACTTCTCTGATACCACTTGAAGGTTCCAAGCTTAGTGGAAGTGTTGGATGGGTCATTCCAAACTCTTATTTTGTAATGATCGATGATTAATCTGATATTTACACAACTATAAATGCCATGATCAATGGAATTGAATTAAAAAATATAGATAATTGATAAATTTTGGAAACAATGTACAGTATCATCATATATTATTTTTAATTAATTTAAGAAATTAAAAAATTAGTTTGTGAGAAATTATTTCTTTGTTTATGGGTCTGACAATGTCTCTACATTGTACCATAATTGTTTTATATGAATAAATAATTGATTCCCTCCAGTGGTGATCCACACATGTTCCACAAACCTCTAAACATTTTCATGGGGATCTTTGGGTGTTAGCACTATAGATCTTAATGCTTATGCCAGTCACCTTCGATCTCCCTGAGAATATCTTCAATAAAGGGTTCTATTCAATCTCTCTAGACTTGTGAGTGGTGGTGGAGGAGGATTGCTCTATATTCTTAGGAGCATTCTTATAGAGGGAACTCTCTAGGGATTTTAGGGGATTCCCTCTAGATCTCATTATTCACAACACAAAATGAATTGGCTCTATTAAAAAAATAATATAATTGAGATTACATACCGCTAGGGTTAGAAAATAATAATTGCACATGCACCCATATTATTTTCATAATCCCTATATAATCTCATGTCTATAATGATAATATTATTATTATTATTTCTTGACATGCACTAAAATTGTGAATCAAATTAAATATTGTTTATTCAAATAATATTGAATATATATTATTTCTCACTGGACCATTAAACTTGGTATTTAATTCCTCCATAATATTTATTGGGCCTTGAATAATGACTATTTCTTTAATAAATAAATATCACTTTATTTTTTTACAATAAATAAATAACTATTATATTCACTAAATTGAAAATAAATGTTTATTAAATATTATGCTCGCATAATATTCTCTCAAATAACAAGTGATGGAATATATGCGATCATGAGAGCATGAATAATTATTAAACCATACACAGAAATAATATTTATTAAACTTTTTAAATAATAAATAATCATATATTATTTAACTGAGATCCTGGATACACTTAAGTGTCTGACCTTCTAAGTCTCTTTCTCAGTGGCATTAGGTAAAGCTACCTAAAGTTCATGTTTAGAATCTAACAACATGTCAAGGTGCCCATAGAGAAATAATTTAATTCCCCAATGACATAATACATTATATGGATGCTTACTGTGTAATATAATCATTTTATTATGATATCTCTAATCATGCAGGTTGCATGATGGTGTCATCAACCTATATACTCGATGCCTATTTCTTTGAATTTTCAAAATTTGAACTTGCCTATAGAACACCATGGACATGAATTTATTTAGGCAATATCATTTATATAAAATCTCATATGATATAAATTTCCATTAAATAATAGAAGGGACAAATAATTTCTCACATTATTTAGTAATGAAATATTACTCATGACGCACCCAACATATCCTACCTCACTACGAACATATGTTGTCATAGTTTTCATCAATACATCAAAGTGTGTGACTTATAATACTCATTAACAATAATCTTAAAAGTCTAATAATCAATACACATGTCCACATATAGGAACATCCAATGACACATATAAATGTGGATTTCCTACTGGCAGGTCATGTTCTCATAATATCCTATACCGGATATTACCAAGGAATTACACCATGAGAAGGTGCTTCAAAGTACTATGAGTCTCAACCCTTGATATCCTATATCATTTGTGTCCCTCAAATTATTTCATCTAGCTATAAATAATATATTTAATAATATTGTTCTGACACTTTTTAGGCTCTCATTATAATGGGAAACTACTATAAATTTTCAATGTGATAACCAATCTTAGGAAATTATCACATAATATGTTATGTATAAGAACAATCATGATGTGATAAGAAGTTTATTTATATTCAAAAAATGAATAAAATTTATCATAATGTATAAAAAAGTGGGTTCTAGGGCACCAACTCTAGCACGAATCTCAAGTACTGTATATATATGAAGATATATTAATTAAATGGTGATAAATTTTGAGCCCCTATACTTTTTATTTACTTTTATTGTCTATTTCATTGAATAAATGTTGTTTTATATTACCTCAATATTAATATTATACATTAAATTTCTTCATAAATGTGTCTCGTGCAAGATCGGTCTTACATTTTCAGTTTTGAAATTCTTCACAGTTTCAATCGACATTCGATCGATTTCACAGCACATTATTAGCATGATTGTATACTTCTAATTGAACATCATGATGAAATTACCTCAATCACTATCATCTACATAAGATAAATCTTATGGGAAAAAGTTATCTCACATGTTTCTCTAAACATTCTTCTTTTGACATAATTTTTCGCATGCACATCGACTCTACTCATTAAAAGAGATACATCAAAATTTGAGCATTATTTTCTATGTAAGATATTGTTTAATTTATTTTTCCACTTTTGATAAATTTGAAAATGATATTTGATTTTCCTAATCTTTTATTTTGGAAAAAATAATGAGCTTCAGAAGAGAATCAGTGACTCATGACTGTCAAAAATCTTATCCATTCCCTGAAGTGAATGTGATTGGTTAATAACTGATGTAGTTGATATCGAGAAAAAAATAATTCATAAAATTAAATATTGAAACAATTCCACCCAAAGTGGTTGAATGATGAAAATATCTTACTTTTCATATGTTAAAGTGATGAAGTAAATTTTATTAATCATCTCAAAAAAAATGATGGCGACATAATAAAATTTAACATCTCTTATCTATTTGTACATAGTAAAGGTTTCAAACTTGATTATGATGTTTAAATAATCATGACATATATGATATTTATTTTATTAATATAGATCCATCTATGTTGGATAAAAATTATGAATTAAATATTCATGTTATTGTCTTTAAGACACTATAAAACCTGAACAAATACTTTTATTTCATTCCATGAAGTGAATGAGAATATTTATTGAAAATGATTTATTTCATTCCCCAAAGTGAATGAAAATGTACATTATTTTATTTTAAATCATTTTTTAGGTGAATTGGATATTTTATGAATGATCATTGTGCAGTGTTTGTTTATAACAAATAATAATAATATAACCATAAAAAATAGGTTTGGTGATAACAAACATTTTAAGAGAACAATGAATTTTAATAATGAATATACAAAAAATCATCCCTGAAGGATGATATGAAAATAATTTCCTTTGACATTATATTAAAAGATATCATCATTTATCAATTATTTCTCATGTCATAGTAATGTCACATAAAGACATTATCATTTATTATGTGTGTATGGATTATTAATATCATCTCTTGTAATTCGTTTAATATTATCCCCTAAAGATGATATTATCCCCCTTATAGTTCATAGATGAGATAACATAATTACTTAACCATTTTAATCCAATATATTTTATGAAAATGGTTTTACCAAATGAAGTTATTAAATAATGATTATCATAATAAATAAAATTATTTTTTATGAAATATGATCATTATTGATAAATAATGAATTATCATTCATGAATCATGAAATTCAAATAATTAATTAATTCTCCTATGTGAATGTAATTACATTATTTCATTCCTTTAAGAGATTGAAATTATTCATAAGAATTTTGACAAGATTTATGCTACTCATACTTAAAATTTTATCATGAATATTTGAGAGATGATCAAATGATTTATCTTTTATTTGGTGTAGTGAATTATGTTATAAAAATTATTCTATGAATTTTTTTTTGTGACAATGAGGTGTATGTTGTGAATCCATAAGATTCTTACACATTGGTTATCACTACCATATTCACCAGATTCAAAATACATGAGGGATCTATTCCCATATATATGTATTGTAAAATAATATTTGAGTTAAAAGTTCCAAAAAATACAATAATCCTCTTAGTTATGGGTCTAGAAAATTATGATTATATTATGTTTTTTATCAACCGCCAAAAGTGGAAATTATAATGATAAATATGAGTATACTCAATGGAAGATCCTGAAGATCTTATATACATCCATCTTGAATAAAAACCTTTATAAATATTGTTTTGATTAAATGATTTAAGACAACTCATATATGAGTTAGTATATGCCCATGTAAGTATATTTACTAATAGAGAAAATAAATTAATGACTCCAGAAGAGTGAATATATTCTTATCTAGTAGTAAAAATTCTTAATTCTTTGTGATATCTGAAGTCTCAATGAGATATATTAATGATATTCTTAAAAATGAATATCATATAGAGACATTGGATACACTACTAAAAAACTGTTTTTACCTAGTTCTAAGATTTATCAGTGCTAGAAAAAATGATCATAAAGGGGCCCTCTATTAGAATTTGTAAAAAAACACTAATAAAGGTCCCCCATTTATCAGTGCTATTAAAAAGTGCTGATAAAGGGTATATTTTAAAAATATATATATATATTAATATATAAATATATTTATATTTATATAAATATAATATATATATTAAATACGTTTTAGATAAGGACAAATAGGCATTTACACTTAGTATATAAGATATTTAGTGAAAATGGCTTATAAAATAAATAAAAAATATTATTAAAATATAATTTTCTAATTATTATCAAGTAATAGTAATTTAATAACATTTGGATGACATGAAAATTAAATGAATTAATGAATGGTCTAAAATAAGTTGAAAACATGACTTGAACTTTAAACAACCATAACTTTTGATCTGGGTGTCCATTTGGGCTCTACCACATATGAAATAAAATCCTGTAAATATATATAAATGGGTGTCTAGATCAAAAATCTAAGGGCACCATTACATTTAGAGTAGTGACTTTACCTTAGGTGAGGCCTAACATCGGTCGGCGTAGGTCAGCTGTGAAAGTTAGTTTTGGACATTTAAAGAATAAAAAAAATTAAAAATTTATTTTATTTATCCATTGTGTTGATGTAGTGACCAAAATACTTTTAAGTAGGTTGTTATGTAGAAATTACAGGTTTATCCTCATAATCCTATAATTCTTTGAAAACGTTGGAGAGGAGAGCCTTGTAAAAACCTCTCGACAAACAACGATGATGGATCGAGCAGATCGTGGATCGTTACACTAGCGGAGTTGGAGGATCTCATCGATGATGGAAATGAAATCATTATTTGTTAATGATTATCCAAACTTGAGGTAGGGTGTGTAATTTCAATTTCAATTTCTAGTTATTAGATTTCATGATGAACGCTGATCAACCCACGAATAGGTTGACTTTTGGTTCGATCGTTCTTGTGGGATGGGTTGATTGGAGGTTCGATTTGGGGATAATTATGAGTCTAATTTTGATTTAACTTGATGATCATTCTAATGGGAATAGATCGAGGATGAAATTAACAATGTTTGAGGTTCGTTCCTCGAGTTTGACTATGTGATTTCTTTCCCCTATTTTTTCCCCATGCATTCTTTGTTCTTCATGGGATATGAACGGATGATTGTTGTGCCTTCAATTCATGGAACAATGATCCAAGATTTTAGATCCAACATCGGGATGACCCAGCAGAGGTATGATGGTGATGGTTATGGATTAATCTAATTATTTCAAAAGATATCATTCATCTATCATTCTTCAATCGGGTGATTGGAATCGGATTTCCAAGTGGATTGGAGGTCCAAAACTTACCAAATCAATGATGGTGTGACCGGATGACTTCAGATCTGGATTTTCCCAATGAGGTGTGGCCGAAATGGTGGTCAGATCAATGAGAAAGGTGATCGGTGTGTGGGCCAAGGATTCTAGAAAATCCTGATGAACACAATGTGTATTTCAGAATACACGGTGTGTGGGCCCCGCTGAGTGGAGTCTAGGGTTTTGGCTAGCAGAGAAGTTTCAAACTGCGTGTGACACCTGTCACATAGCATGTGGGACCTTCCCCAAGACTCGGTGTGTATCTTGGAGGATACACAGACATGGGGTGGAGTACACGACATATACTCCACCACACAGCCAGACCCAAACCGATTACACAGGCTACCCCATGTACCGGTACACGGGCAGGCAGACAGGGGTTGACACCATGTACTATCACATGGTCGGGGCATATGGGTAGACCTCAGATGGATGGAAATGATGTGTAAGCCTTTCTATATTTCATGTATATCCTTTTCTACATGACATGTTTTCCTAACATGGGTCGTTGTACACGGGCAGTACCCGGGGTCAAGGTACATGGCATGTGACCCTACTACATGTTTTTTACCCCTTTATATGTGTCTTAGATTCCTTTTTCACCATATCTTGGACAAGTTTTTTTAGGGTTCATTCCCTTGATCGTTTCCCTGAAGGTTAGTGTGTATCGTTTCCTACACACTACAGTATGATCTCTTCAGTTGGACTTCCTAGATAGAGTTATTGGAATCCTCTATGAGGCCCGGTGAGGGATCCTCTATTAATTATTCATTCCCTAGGTAGATTTATGGGTATATACATGACCAAATTTAGCAGGTGTTGATCCTCTACTTATCGGATTATCCCATATGGAGTTGTTGGTATCACCCCATGGCCCTAGATTTGATCCTCGACTGATGTATTTTATCTCTCTTCAGATCTATCAGTGTATCACTCTCATAATGGTTTCCAATGAATAGTAATTATCAGATGGACATTATTATTGTTATCAGACTCAGTAGTGTGTGCTCATGGATGAGTGCTTTGTGGAATCTTCAAGCTGGATCCCTAGGGGTGGTATGCGGTAGTTAATTACTTACCTCTAGACTGTGTGTCTTGTTTGAGTATATCTAGATATTATTGTTATATGTTTTACACATATACTTGTGTAGATATGATTGTATCTTTATTTTGTGTATTGATTTGTTCTTTCGGGGTGTCCTACTGAATATTTTTATACTCACCCATGCACAGGCTTTTCCCACATGTCTCGTGTCTTGTACAGATGAGCGACCTTTTAATGGAGTCCAGGGTGGACCAGGACTAGACATATCTTTGTGAGTTCACACAGGCCGAGGTGTTCCTACAACTTCGAGTAGCAGTTACAGTACCTATTTTTTTATAGGTTGGACTTTGTAGTTTACATACTCTTTTGGTGGGCTTGTATTCTGGCCTAGTTTTCTTTACTTGCTTTAATTCTGTTGTACTCTGTTGGTTGGGATAGTGGTATGCATGCATTTACTTTCTTAGTGTTTTTTTACATTTCAACATTTTAGGATTGGATATGTGTGCATGTGTACAAGTACTTAGAAAATGCCTCGCATGTTAGTGATATGCCTACTCGGTGCTAGTCACCATCCCCTGGACTATTATATGTGGGCTTGGGAAGTTTTGGAATGGGCCCCATTGGGACGGGTCATGAATGAGTGGTATCGGAGCGGAGTCAGTTCTACTTTTGGACTGAGAGTCTGTGAGATTGGTTTGTGGTAACAGTGTTAAGTGTTTCAAGTTTGGATTTCAGGCCAGGGATTCCAGTGTTGGTGTGGTAGCCGACGTATCCATACACCAGGACTCTGATAACCTGCTTTTCGACTCAGTACTTGAGAACACTGGTTGCAGGGAAAACAATGGTGAATGCATCATATAGAAATGGTTTGTGGTTTCCATGTCCTTCTTGAGTCATCTATCCAGATATACTCATTGACCGTGGTACATCTTATTTTCCTACATGATGCCTCTGCAATGTATACCAGCTAGGATCCAGCATATAGATCATGAGGATGACCCCCTTAGTGAAGAGGCTTTAGTATAGGGACCAGTTTCCGAGATGTTACCTCCAGGTGGTGAACCCGCTATACCACCACCTGTGGATCTACCCATGGTTCCTACAGTACCAGCAGATGGGGAGCGTAGGATAAGCGTGCTTCATGAGTTACAGAGATAGAGACCCCTCAGGTTCTAAGGCGATCTTGACCCTCAGGCAATTGAGGACTATCTTGAGGCGGTGACCCAAGTTTTCCGTCTAGTCAAGACACCAGTAGATCAAATGATGATCTTGGAAGAAAGCCTTCTGCGGGGATCAATAAAGAGATGGTAGAGTTTGACTATCCATAATCACGATGAGGTGACTCTCTTATGGACAGAGTTTGAGATCCTCTTCGAAGATAAGTTTTCACCGATTACACTGAGATCTGTACATATACATGAGTTTTTTTATCTTCAGTAGGGCGGTATAACAGTACCTTATTATTCATCGAGTTTCATAAAACTTTCCAGGTACTCAATGGATATGGTCAAGGATCAGTACTTTAAGGCTTGGACCTTTGAGCGAGGTCTGTGCAGAGGCATCTGAGCCAGTATTATCCCTCTTATCATTTCTACTTGTACTGGGGTGCTCGAGTGAGCTTTGGTGGTTGAGAGCTTCGTGGCTGAGCAGAGACAACTGGCGTTAGTCAGCAGTAGAAAAGAAGGTACAGATACCTTGACAGTAGAGATCCTACATCAATATCAAGGACTCGAGAATGGGAGACATTTTAGAATGAGTTCCCATGATAGAGAATCTATAGTTCAGGGTTCATAGGGTGGATCCAGCCAGCCTAGGGAGAGGTTGTTCTACCCGTGTGACAATAGGGGACATCTCACTCAAGATTGTCCAACCCGTTATGCTGCTGATAGGAAGATAGTGGATAGACCACTGAGGTAGAGGTGGAGGTAGGAGCATGCAGATCTGTAGGGTGGAAGACATGGAATAGGATTTGAGAGAACAACGAGAGTTGGTCAATGCTTCAACTTATTACAACCACCACCCCCAGGAGGTCAACACCAGGCTCAGGAAGCTGGAGGACAAGTGAGGGGATAAATTCATGTGGTCAAGTCTTATGAACCAGGAGCTCTAGGGATTATTCTAGGTATAATATGTTTCTTTTCTACTATGGTTTTCATACTGATAGACACATGTTCCAGTAATTCCTTTATCACCACATATCTTATACAAGACCTTGATATTCTGGTAGAACTGTTGACTCAACCCTTACGCTTGGAGAAACCTACTGGAGGAGACTCAATGATCACACATCTATGCTGACAGTGTGATCTTTACCTTATAGGTGAGAGTTTCATTTGAACCTCTTGGTGATATCGTCAAGGTCTGACAATGTCATTCTTGGTATGGACTGGTTATCTTTAGTCCAGGCCCAGATTGACTACTTTAGGTGAAGGGTGAAGTGTGTCCATAGTGATGGAATGAGTTTTTCCTCTATCGATGAAAAGGAAACTCAGGCAGCACAGGATGGACTCATTCATAAAAGGTTGCAGTTGATCACTCGTAACTTGTCTAGCATGACCCTTGGGGCAGCAGATGTCATGAGCTTCCAGTTTCTAATAGTAGTGGTGGAGTATGAGGATGTCTTCCCTGTAGATGTTCTAGTATTAACTCTCCACCAAGAGATAGAATTCTACATCTATTTTCACCCTCATACAACACCAATATCCTTACTGTAATATCAAATAGCTCCTATAGAGCTTCACGAGCTGAGAGTGCAGTTGTAGGATTTATAGAGGAAGGGGTTTGTGAGACCCAGTGTTTCACCTTGTACATCCCCAGTTTTTTTTCCAAAAAGGTAGACAGGATCTTGAGGTTGTGTGTGGATTACTGGATCTTGAACCAGGTGACATTGAAGAATAAGTATCCACTGTCAAGGATTTATGACCTATTCGATTAGTTGAGAGGGGTGTGATTATTCTGGAAGGTTGATCTCAGATCGAGCTATCACCAGCTGTGATTACAGGATGAGGATATACCGAAGATAGCTTTCATATTCTGCTATGGTCATTATGAGTACTTGGTGATGGTTTTTATCATAACGAATGCCCCATCAGTTTTCATGGGACTCATGAACCGGATCTTCCAGCCATACTTAGACCGATTCATGGTGGTCTTCATCGACGATATCCTTGTGTACTCGGTGTCTGAGCAGGATCATGAGAGACACTTACAGATAGTTCTGGACATGCTCCAACAACACTTTATTTATGGGATTCTCTCAAAATTCCAGTTCTAGATTTAGGAAGTCCACTTTCTATAAAAATTTTTCTCAGCGGATGGAGTGGTAGTGGACCCGAACAAGGTGGAGGCAGTGCTAGCATGGGATCGACCTAGGATCATGACGTAGGTGCGGAGCTTCCTTGGGATGGTAGGATATTATCGGATATTCATCCATGATTTATCTGGGATATCATCACCAATGAATGATTTGAACTGAAAGGGGCATCCTTTCATGTGGACAAAGAAGTGTCAGTAGGATTTTCATTAGTTGAGGTAGAGTTTGACAAGCGCCCTGATCTTGAGATTGTTATAGGAGGGATTCGAGTATGTATTGTTCTATGATGCATCAGGGACTATAATTGGTTGTGTTCTGATGTAGAGGTAGGAGGTGATGGCCTGTGGTTCATGCCAGTTGACACCACATGAGCAGAACTACATGACTCATGATCTTGATTTGGCAGCAGTAGTCTTCTCATTGAAGATGTGGTAATACTACTTGATGGGTGAGAGGTTTATCATCTACTCTGATCACAAAAGTCTCAAGTATATCTTCTCTCAGAAGTATATGAACTTGAGATAGTGGTGGTGGCTATATTTCCTCTAGGATTATGACTTTGAGATCATCTATGCTCCTGGGAAGTGAAATGTGGTGGCAGATGCTCTCAGCAGGAGATCTGGTTTTTAGTTGCTGGATGAGGCATCGAATTAGTTGGCCTCATTGTAGATATCCTTTATGGATATAGATGGGGGAGATTACCTCTAATCGATGGTTGTTACCCCTACACTCTTACAGTGATTTAGGGAGGCACAAATTCATGATACATACTGCGAGACTCTAGATGCTCATATATCTACAGGACATGATACTAATGGATATTTGAAAGGTGGGGAGCATGTTATTCTTTTCAGAGGATGTATAGTTGTACCAATGTTGTTTCGTGAGGAGGTTCTGAGGTAGTTTCATACATCCCCTTCGGTGGTACATCCAGGTGTGTCAAAGATGTACTAGGACCTTTGACATCAGTTCTGGTGGCCAGGAATGAATAAGGGAGTTGCAGAGTTTGTCTCTCAATGCCTTACTTGTCAGTAAGTGAAGGTTGAGCGCCAGGTTCTAGCAGGTTTGTCTCAACCTATTGAGGTGCTGGAGTGGAATTGGTATGGTATATCCATATACTTTATGATGGGTTTACCATATACATCCAGAGGAAATAATTCAATCTGGGTGATCATTGACTGACTCACCAAATTGTCCCACTTCCAAGCTATTCACTAGTAGAGTTTAGTAGAGATCTTGGGACGCCTCTACATGTAGAATATAGTTTGGCTTGATAGAGTTCCATCGATGGTTGTTTCAGATCGTGATGCTTGTTTCACATCCCGGTTGTGGAAGGGATTACATGAGGCTTTTTGGGACTTAATTACACTTGAGAACAGCGTTTTATCCCCAGAAGGATGGCCAGATCGAGAGGACCATTCAGGTTCTGAAGTACATGCTACAAGATTGCATGTTGGACTTCGGTCATAGCTGGGAGGATCACCTTCCACTGGTGGAGTTTTTGTACAATAATAGCTACCACTCCACCATTGTTATGACACTATTTGAGGCCTTGTGCGGGTGACCCTACAGGTCACCACTTTTTTAGACTGACTCGGGAGAGTCAGCACTTATGGGCCTAGAGTTGGTGAGAGCTACCACTAAGACTTTATAGATCATTCAGGAGTAGATAAAGATTGCATAGAGCTAGCATAATTCATATGCCGATAGAAGATAAAGGCTTTTGGAGTTTGAGGAAGGAGTCCATGTGTTCCTTCGGGTCTCACCTCGACGTGGGTTATGGAGATTTGGTTAGGGCGGCAAGTTATCTCCTAGGTTCATCGGCATTTTTCAGATACTAAATAGAGTTGGTGAGGTGGCATACCGCCTAGCTCTACCCCGTAGTTGCACTAGGTACACAACATCTTCAATGTATCGCAGTTGAGGAGGTATGTGCATGACCCATCGTGTGTCATTGACTAGGGTAAGCTTGACATCGAGGATGGAGTGAATTTTTCTAAGTACCCAGTGGATATTGAGGATTGGAAGGAGAGGATCTTTCATAGTCAAGAGATTCCCTTAGGGCATGTTTGGTGGTAGCACAAAAATATTTAAAAGAGAATGTGGGAGTGGGAGTCTCATATTCATGCACAGTACCCACATCTTTTTTAGTAGCCTTTTGTTTTGGATTTTCAGGGATGTAAATACCTAAGGTGGGGAGAATGTAATATCCCATATTTTTTCATATATTATTTTTAAATATTATATATAATTAATTCGAGACCAGGTATTGAGACAGCGTGCGATTCCGAGGCCCAGTGCACCTGGAATAAATGTTTGAAATATATTAAATATGTTAAATAGCACACGAGTAGTTTTCTTGAAAAAGTGGAATAAATTCTAAATGGGTTCCCAGATCAAAAATCTTAGAGTACCGTTGCATTCAGAGTAGCAATTTTACCTTAGGTGAGGCCTAACATCGGCCGACGCGGGTCGGATTCGAAATTTAGTTTTAGATGTTTAAAGAATAAAATAAATTAACGATTTATTTTATTTATCTATTGAATTGATGTAGTGAATGAAATATTTTAAGTAGGCTATTATGCAGAAATTCCAGGGTTATCCACACAACCATGGAATTCTCTGGAAACGTTGGAGAGGAGATCCATGGAGAAACCTCTCAACAAACGATGATGACGGATCAAGCGGATCGTGGATCATTAAACCAGCAGAGTTAAAGGATATGATCAATGATAGAAACGAAATATTTCTTTGTCAATGATCAATCCAAACTCAAGGTATAGTATGTAATTTCAATTTCCTTTTTCCCGTTCTTAGATTTAACAATAAACGTGGATAAACTCATAAACATTTTGACCTGTGGTTTGATTGTTCTTATGGGATGGATTGATTTCAGTTTTGATTTGGGGATGATTATGAGTGTTGTTTTGATTTATCTTGATGATCATTCTAATGGGAACTGATTGAGACCACAACAAAAAATGACTGAGGTTCATTCCTTGGGTTTGTCTATGTGATTTCTTCCCCCTATTTTTTTCCCACTGTGTTCTTTGTTCTTCATGGGATATGAACAGACAGTCATTTCACCTTCAATTCATGATGCAATAATCCAATATTTTATATCCGGCATCGGGAAAACCTAGTGAAGGTGAGACGGTGATGGAGACAGATGGATCAGAGTATTTTGAAAGATATCGTTCTTAAGAGTTCTTTGAGATGGTTATCAGAATCAGATTTATGAGTAGATTGGAGGCACGAAACTTACCGAATTGGTGATGGAATGATTGGACAACTTTGGATCTAGAGTTTACCAACAAGGCGCATCTGAAATAGTGGATGGATCAATGAGGAAGATGACCGTTGTGTGGACCAGGGATTTTAGAAAATCTCTATGAACATGACGTGTATTTCAAAATACATGGAATATGGACCCCACTGAGCAATGACTAGGGTTTTGGGTAGCATAGAAGTTCCACATATCTTGTGAAACCTATTACATGGCATGTGAGACCTTCCTCGGGACTCAACATGTATCTCGGAGGATACACGGACACAGGGTGGAGTACATGGCATGTACTCCACCACATGGATAGAACGGACTGGTTACACGGGCTACCCCATGTACCGGTACATGGGCAGGTGAACACGAGTTGACACCATGTACCAACACACGGTTGAGGCACATGGGAAGACCCCGGATGGAGGGACACACTGTTTAAACCTTTCTACATGCCGTGTATACCCTTTTCTACACAACACTTTTTCTTGACACAGTTTGTTGTACACAGGCAGTACCTAGGGTCAAGGGACATGGAGTGTGACCCTACTACATGTTGCGTACCCCTTTATATGTGGCTTATATTACTTTCCCACCATATCTTGTACAATTTTCATTAGGTTTTGTTCCCTTGATTATTTCCATAAAGGTTGGTGTGTATTGTTTCCTACACACTGGAGTATGATCCCATCAGTAGGACTTCCTAGATAGAGTTTTTGGAATCCTCCATGAGGCCTAGTGAGGGACCCTCTATTCATTATTCATGCCCTAGGTAAATTTCTGGGTATAGACATGAACAACTTTACCAGGCATCGGTCTTCTACTAAGAGGGTTGTTTCGGATGGAGTTTTTGGTATCACCCCATGTCCCTAGTTGTGATCCTCATCTAATGTATCGTATCTCTCTTTAGATATATCAGTGTATCTCTCTCATGATGGTTTCTGACGAACAATACTTCTCGGGTGGACATCATCAGTGTTATCGGACTCAGGAGTGCATTCTCCCAGATGAGTGCTTCATGGAATCTTTGAGCTAGATCCCTAGGGGCGGTATGCAGTAGTTGTGACTTACCACTAGACTATGTGTCTTTTTTGAGTATATCTAGATATCCTTGTTATATGTTGTAGACATATAATTGTGTAAAGATGATTGTATCTTTACTTTGTGTATTTCTTTGTAGTTTTAAAGTGTCCTACTAAGTATTATTATACTCACACCTTCATGGCCTTTTCCCATACATGTCATGTCTTGTGCAGACGAGTGATATTTTAACGAAGTCCAGGGCATACTAGGACTAGATGGAGCTTTGTGAGTTCAGAAAGGCCGAGGTGTTCCTACGGATTTGGGCAACAATCTTGGTACCTATTTGTTTACAGGTTGGACTTTGTAGTTTACAGACTCTTTTGGTGAGCTTGTATGCAGGTCATGTTTACTTTACTTTCTTTACTTCTGTCGTACTCTGTTGGTTGGGATAGTGGCATACATGAATTTACTTTCTTAGTGGTTTTTTACATTACAACATTTTGGGATTGGAGATGTGTGTGTGTGCGTGTGTGCAGGTACTTGGAAAATACCTCCCATGTTAGTGATATGCCTACTTGTTTCTAGTCACCAGCCCCTGGCCTATTTGAGGTAGGCTTGGGGAGTCACGACACGGGCCCCATTAGGATGGTTCATGACAAAAAATTATTAAAGAAAATTATTATATGTTCAACATATAAAGTTTTGGGTTTTTTATCCAAACTACATAGACCATTGAATATTGATAAGATTATTTTAAGTAATATTATTCCTTGTATATACAGATATTTATATACATTCGGATTATTTACAATTAATGTTATCATTTTTTATTAATTAAAATACCTATATATGAATCCTTGAAGGGTTAAATGCATGAAGAATATTCAAAATTATGAAAAATTCACCAAATATGATAAATTATGGAGTGAATTGAATAATGCATATTTCATGTATCCATATTAAGATAAAGAAAAATATAAAATTGAATTTATCATCCTATGGTTTGAATGAATCATTATATTAATCATATTATTAAGATGTTTTGAAAAACATCAAAACTCTCAAAGATTTTTCTAAAATCAGTGAACTATTTAATCCTAAAATTATATAGAATGTCCTTATATTTTGAATTAATAGTCTGGAAGATGAAATATTAAATTTTGGAATGATTTTACCCTTAATGAATAATTAAATATCTTTCTTCCAAGAGTGATATATGTCATACATGAGGGGATAATTAAGAACTTACTTACCCCATAAGGATTAAATATAAATGCATATTTTATTTAACCCTGAAGAATATGGATTTACATGTTCATATGTACCCTAAAAATAATAAGAAATCATATTACAATTCAAGAAAACTTTCTTCCCTACTCATTGAAATTTAAAGGGTATAAATTATTATTATTCCAAAATTAAAAACTGAATGTTTTGATTATGAATTGATCATGGACATTATATGAGTTAAATGATGAAATGATTGGAGAGAGATGTATATTTTGTACTCTTTTACCCTTACTCAAGTTTTTTCCCTTTGGGTTTTCTTGATAAAGTTTTTATTGAGAAAACGATATGGGGACTCGATGTTGATATTCTAAAGACACAATTAAATGATATAATTAGAGTGATCTTGGAATGTTTCACTTTTTTCAGTTTTATCAGGTTTTTTCCACTAAGTTTTCCTGATAAGGTTTTTAATAAAACAAATGACATGAAATTCAATTACTTTGTTTTCACTTGTTTTTCCAACAGAGTTTTTTAAAGTGAAAATTATATAAAATTTCATGAAATTATTACATCTAATGAAGTTGTTATGAAATAATGAATATGTGGATGTCATAATGACTCTTTTTTCTAAGGAAACAATGAATCCCTAATTACCAAAGTCTCATTGTTATGGACAAACCTTTTTATTTTTCTAAAAAATTTGTAATTAAAATCATTGAATTAGATATCATAGAGATTAATCTCAACCATTGGATTGAATCTCATGTGATCCATATATATTGTGACATATTAATGAAAGTGTGATGACTATATATATATATATATGATTAAAAATGGTCATTTGGAATTGGTTCAGTTACTATCGGAAAAAGTATTTTAGACTGGTTACCACCATGAGATCACCCCATTTATGTTGTGTCTACTCTCTCCAAACTCGCTCCAACTCCATGCATCATGTTTTGTCTGAGATTTTCCCTAGAAAGGACTAGCAGTAAGGGGAGGAATAAGAAATTGGGAAGGAGATGCAGAGAGTTAGAGTAAAATTTGTGGAGGGTTAATGATCTAGGTGGTTTGAAGATGTATTCTAATTATGGTGGTATGGGAGTTGGTGGTAAAAAATCTTGGTCTAGAGTTAGACATGGAATCTTGAAAAGAAAGGCTTCATTTGATCCACAAAATATAATCACATCAGGAAAATTTAACCTGGGGTGAGATTTTCTCAAAAAATAACTCCATATGGAAATCATGCATGATGAAACGCTACTCTGGATGACCTTAAAAATAGTTTATATATACATAGGGTAATAATAATAGTATACTCAGTAGGATCCTCCCTAGAGTCTCTCTTGAAAAAGATAAAGAAAGCATGCTAAAGCATAGTGAACAACAATGAAACTAACTTGTCACCTAAACAAGTATACTAAGTTCACATCATCGTCATAGATAATTCTCACCAAGTAACTCATACAAGAGAGCATATAATATAGTAATAAAACATCAAGGGTATCCCTCTTCCACTCCCCCAACTAGTTTTTCGCTCTATCCCAATGTCGCACGCCCTGAGCATATCTCTCCAAAAGTAAGTCACCCCAAAGACACTTGGGCAAGGCACCACCACATGCACACCTTATGCATCACATAACCACATTATCCCATCCACATATCTATATATAGTAACCAAGTAGATTTTGGGATCCACCACATCTCTTATGATGTATATCAAACATAGGGTATAATACCTCAATCCATTACAGTCCATACACTGAGTAAGTACCTCAATCCATCACATCTTATACCCACCATACCTATATCAATACTTTGGATACTATATCCGGTAACACATGTGTGTGATATAACCACAAATCATCACAAATATCTACACGTATATATGATAAAACTAACCATTGTGCATACTATCATAAGTAACTATCAAGAGAAGAGAGCATGGCCAGAGGGAGTAGTAAGTCATCCACCCTTCCACCGGGATATTGGGGAAAACACCTTCCTAGATTCCACTAGGTGTCAATCACCCTAACTGACATGGTTGGGGTAGTGTATGAAATCACAGAATATACATGATTTAATATAGCTCACAACCACACCATAGGTATAACCTAGTCTTAGACTCAACTGTAGCTAACGTCACTCGGACTCCTAGATTCCACTGCTAAGACCAAATATCCTATAAGCACACAAGCATATAAAAGAGATAAATTAAATTAATTATTTACTTTATATAAATTCCTTATATTAATTAATTCATTATCCATTAATTAACAATTAACATTATTCCACATTACATTACTTTTCATTGCATTACATTTCATTAACCATCAGAGTAAAGTTCATACCCTCCAGGAATAATCCAAACCAAGACCATGGTTTATCAATATTAAGATATTTTTATCATTTTAATTCCATAATAAACCAACCCCATGGGTTAAAATTTTATTTATTAATAGCACCATTCCATATATAGGTTCTCTAGGAAAACCATCCTAAGCTACCACCAAGAGAAAAAATGCAACCAAGAACCTCTAGCTGCCTCAGGCAGTGGGGAAAGAAATATAGAAAAACAAGAAACATGGCCATCATCCATTAGTTTAATCCCATATTTAACCCATTCTATCACCTCTGATGTCATCCCCAACACCCACGTGCAAATACCGATGCATCTCACCATCACAGGTGCCAACTACTGCCACATCATCCAGACCTACCATCCCCATATCATCCATCTCAGGCTCAGCTGTATTAGGCTCATATCACAAGGCTCATATCTAGAGAACAACGTAAAATAAGCGGGAATAAACAATCAATAAATATGAAAACTAAGCCCTCAAAAAAAGGCATTAATCCTTCACATGAAAACGAGCTCTCACAGCTCCAAAACAAGGCACTCAGCCTTTTCAAGAAAATAAGAAACTCAGGCCCTAGAGAAATATGTATCACACAATCAGTTCTTATTCCATCTTAAATTAACTGATTCATTTATTAATAGTTTCCAACTACGAGAAACCTAAGACATCAAGATATAACAATCTATCAAAGTCAGAACATGCTCCTAGCAATTATTTTCGGTTTTAACAACGTAGAAAAGTTCCATTCTCAATTAACATACTTTTTACAATTATTATCATCAAGAATAAACATGTTTCACATTATTTATTGATTACATTAATCATATAGAATATCAACTTCAATTAAACATTCACATTGCATCCATTTGATTATCATAAAGTTACATTAACCATTGGATTACAATCACGCCTCTTATTTAATTTCTCAAGCCAATTAATTATCAAATAATTCTGGGTTTATATTATTTACCAATTTTCCATTAAGAAAAACATATTAATCCATTGCATAAACAAACGTGTTAAAAAATCAAGGCATAAATATCACACTATCTAGAAAATCATGAGGCAAACCGCTGTCATGGTATAAAGCAACAACATCAACATGTGATCGCTATCCAATTATTTTAATTTGGTTCAATATTTATTAGGTTAATTATCTAACCATCTAAGGTGTTAAACCATGCTCAATTTATGATTTCACATAAATAAAATAGAATTAATGAATACCCTACCTCAAAGGTGTCAATGTTATTCACATGAAAATGAACCACGTTACAGATCTCCGATCACCTCCCCCGCAAGAACTGAATTCATCCAAGGATTCTACAACATAACCACACCAACAAAAAACCAAGAAAACCCCATTAAAAACAACGAATATCATCCAACATCACATGAAAAGAAGAATGGGAGGAAAATTAGACCAAATGAAGGACCCATGAGAAATAGAGGTAGAAATCACCTTGGATCACCACAGATCAAAAATGGAAGCCTAAAGATTGATCCACGGTTAAGGAATCCCCAAAATTTCTAGAAGGGAGGCATTAGTTTACTGGAAAAATAGAGAGGTGTTACTATTCATAGGTTTTGGTGAAAATCTAAGTGAATTCACCCCTTTAAAGATGCACTACATAGGGAAATTACATGATGTGTAATCCATTTACACATCGTGTAAATGTCAGGCATCGGTTTTTGATGAAAAATGTGTTGCCTTTTTATTATTTAAAACTGATTATTTACATGTCATGAAACATCCCATGAACCAGCCTTAAAAAGTGGTGAACTTCATTTGCATGGCTTTTAATGATTACATGACATTTAATCTCCTTACTTCTAGTATTTTCAGTAGATAACACATCCAGGCTTATTCTAAGCCTCCTCCAAGCTCCACAAGACTCAGAAACACATAAAGGGTTGGACCACATAGATCCAGGACCTAACATTATATACCTATCAAACAATTCTCATCATCAATAATCCTAACCAACCCCATAGAGGAAACAAAAAGGGGTCGTTCGAACAACCAACCGGTGAGATACCTCTCAAAGATCTTGCTATCTCAGGAGATCAACCAACTCACTCAGAGGAAACAAGATCAAAACCATGCAATAAAAACCATCTTCTGAACAATTTCATAGGGGAGATACCACTCAAATGAGGGTAAATCCACAAAAAGAAACAATATAAAACCATCTCATAAGATAGAAAGGTCAAAATACACTTGGAAATAATGTTACAAGAGAAGAGTTAAACATCAAAAAGCTTAGGGAACTAAGCACGCAGTTGTGAATCATGTTCCCGGGTACTCTCCTCCACACCATTGTTCCACCACAAGACATGAACCGAGGGAATAGAATTCCCTTGCAACACCTTCTCCTGGCGGTCCTGAATATCTAAAGGACACTTCTTGAAGGTTGTATCATCATCAACATCGATCTCGCCCCAATTTATAACATGAGAGTCATTATGAAGATAACAAAATAGCTACGATACATGAAAAACATCATGTATCCAACTCATATATGGGGTAAGTTCTATCTGATATTCCACAACTCCAACATGAGACAACAACTCAAAAAGCTCAACAAACCGGGGAGAAAACTTACTATCATGAACAAACCTTCACTGCCCATGACTAGGAGTCACCTTTAGGAACATGTGATCTCCAATATCAAACTCTAGAGGTTTTCTCCTGTGATCAGCATAGGTTTTTTTATTATCTTGGGATTACTTCATCCTCTTGTGAATTACCTGAACCATCTATGTTGCACTACAACTCATATATGGGGTAAGTTCTATCTGATATTCCACAACTCCAACATGAGACAACAACTCAAAAAGCTCAACAAACCGGGGAGAAAACTTACTATCATGAACAAACCTTCACTGCCCATGACTAGGAGTCACCTTTAGGAACATGTGATCTCCAATATCAAACTCTATAGGTTTTCTCCTGTGATCAGCATAGGTTTTTTTATTATCTTGGGATTACTTCATCCTCTTGTGAATTACCTGAACCATCTATGTTGCACTACAACAGAATCTCTATTTAGCGGCAGTTTTTTTTGCGTTTCGCGGTGGTTTAAACCGTCGCGGCATGGTTTGGCGGTGGTTTACAGAAACCGTTGCCTAATACGGCGTCGCCAATCTATTCGCGGTGGCTTTTTCCATTTTGTGGCAGTTTAAGGAAAGCGTTGTAGCTAACTCATTTCATGGCAGTTTTCCTGAATTTAGCGGCGGTTTTTACAATCCCTGGATATCAATTTATTCATGGCGGTTATAACCGCCACGAATAAACTCAAATTCAACGGCCGTAAAACCGCTGCCAAAGTCATGGGAACCTCCGCGGAACGAGGCAACAACGATTCAGCTATGTCACAGAAGTTAAAACTGCCGCTAAACGTAAGAAAAATTTTACGTTTAGCGGCAGTTTTCACAGTTTAGCGGCGGTTTAAACTGCCGCCCATATAAATGTCGCGGTGGTTAAAACCGCTGCTAAAAGCTGCCCAGAAAAAAAAAATCTGCTTTTGCTACACCACTGCCCTGAAAAACAAATCAAACTAGAAATATAAACCAACTAAGATACATTATAGCCCTCCTGCCATGCATAACCCACATCATGTATCATCATCACTAGCCCTCCTCCTTCACTACATCACATTCCCACAATCACTCCTCAATATCAAAAATAACAACATGAAAATCACACACCAAAACATCACTTTCCACAAAAAATCATTTGGTAAGAAATTATATATTATTCATATTTGGTTAAAATGGATTAATTAATTATAACTGATGATAAAATATTATAATTAATTATGTATGATTCCTTTGTATGTTATAGAACCTAAGAAAATGGGTGGTGAAAGATTGGTCCATGAAAAGCTTGGGGTGAGGTCTATCCATGAGCTGTTAAGTGGTGTGTCAATGGAAAGGGGCTTCAAAATGAGTTAGGCTCTCTAATGTTCTAGACCTATTGTTTTTATTATTATTTTGTGTGGTTTGAGGTGTGTAAGATTTCCATTGGATTCCATTCTCCTTCTATAAATCCAATTATTATTTTTTAATTAAATGGTTAATTGAAATTAAAATGTTAAGGTGATTGAAGACCATGAGAAAACTAAACTACGTGCTAGGGAACAAATAGAAGATTGTGTACTAGCCTGATTCCTCGATCTCTAAAGGATGAGGCATTGAACTTAGAGATCTAAAGTGACTTCCTGGCCCCTTCATTGGGGGGGCCTTTTGAGATGTCTTTTCCCTAGAGGATGAGCCGTGTATACCTTTTTATGGAGGTGTTTTGTGACCTAAGATGACCATCCAATGTGGGCTAGCTAAGACCCTTGAGACACCTCCAACAATTAAGTAATGTTTGACTTAGAAACCATGGCCTATCTAGTCTATAATGTGTCTTGGGTATACCATCAAGTTATACAATCATAGTAATTGTTTGTATTGACCAAAACCTTTTCAATTAGTTGTGATTTACTCTAGGTGGATGAACATAGGATGGACTAGGATTGGGTTTGCTGAGTGGACCATCTAAGTGGAACCTTCTAACTAATATGGTCCATGATCCATATTCCTAGAAAACCCATTATTTGGCTTCTGCATTGAGGCCGAGATGTTATTTTATATATTGACACTGCTAGAAATTGTGATTTATCGAATGAAAAGTACTAGATTGAGATAGTGGTCCATGAACAAGGATCTCAAGAGAGATTCCTCTATATACATATAGACCTAGAGGACCCATGTGGGTTCCCAGTAGATAGACCAACCCTGAACAGGTGCATGTGTTTCTTTAGAGATGGTTACAGGTGTCACTATAGAACCTGTACCAATGTGGATGCCTGATGGAGCTAAGATGATAATGATGGGAATGGTTGTTCGGTTGACCATGGTTTTATTTATATTTATATTTAGTCTTGATTCATGATATTTAACAAGATTCATTAGAATCTCTAATTGGGCATGACACAATTTCCATTACTTAGGACACCTGTGAATCACTTGTTGGGATGGATGAGACCCTTTGATTCTTATTGTGTTTCTAATCTATTATCATGACATATTTGGGGTGGACACTTAGTAAAACTAGCATCAATCATATATGATAGATTTAAAACTAATGGTGGTACCTTTTTTGAAAAAAAAATCCATCGGGTCATGTGTGCTAGATATATTCTAGTAATTTATATATCTTCTCACTAGAGTGTTAGTTTGGGGCATATGAGTAGTCCATTATAATAATTTTTCTATATAGAACATGATGATACACATGCATTCATAATTTGGGGTTTATATTGATAACATACAAGTAGATGGTGCTTTATAGCTTTATAGGGATTATGATAGGTGTGGGTGGACAATTGGAGCATCCATCAGGTCGATAACCCTCCTGGTAGCATAATGGATCCAAGGAATGAGTCCTATATTTATTTTTTGGATTACGTAACCCTATCATAGTGATAGTACATGGGTCCTCCATTCATAGAGTTAACCCTCTCAGTTGATGCACACAATGAACATTGAGTCATATATCATTCATTACAGCCAGTAACCCTCTTGAATAACAAATTATTTAGTGTTTAATGAGTCTATTATTACTTCTACTATTGAGGGAGGATGTAGAAGTGATTGATGTGTGATAGTATGGGTGAAAGTTAGAACATGAAAATGTGTGGTGGCACCTACCAATTCAAACATAGTCCTAAATGGAATGATGTATACCACACTCGAGAAATCAAGACATAAAAAGAAACATCAGAAATCAATAAAATGCATAAAAAGAAACATGAGAAATCAAGGAAATTTTAGGACATGAAAATGTGTGGTGGAAACTATGTGCCACAAATGTTACATATACAAACCAATTGTTCCCATATTTGTTCAACGCATCAACAATACAACTACTCAGGGTCCGATGATGCATCGTCACCCTCTCCACCTTCATCTCCACTTTCTGTTGTCACTTGTAAGAATATTATATTGAAAATTAAATACGGTTGCATATTTATATTAAAACTTAAAACCAATGAAAGTTAGAAAACTAAATGAATTTGATTTTTTGTGATTTACCTGCATACCACCAGTCAATGCACTACCATCGGGGGCATATCTTCTCATCTACTGACATATTTCAGTCAACTCTTTCTGCAAAGCAGATATCTGATCCCCCTGCTGGTGAACTGTGTTTCTTAAAGAAACAATCTCTTTCTTAGCATCTTCGGGTATGGGCTGAGTAAAGTTAGGAGTAGATGCAGCTGCCATCCCTGATGGCCTGCTAAAAAAATCAGATGGTACGGGTCCCAAACCCATCCCACGCACTCTCCCGGGATGCTCCTTCCCAAGGACTTTAGCAATCGGGTCGTCCTGGGAGACTGAGTAGGACTGCGCAGGATTGGAATCCCATAGTTCTTTAATTTTTACCTATAAATCAAATATCAATATATATTAACACAGTAAAAACTGATAATAAGTTATTATGATAAAAAATTGACTTCATACCCCAACTTCTTTAGTAGGCTCATTAACAAAGCTTCTATCTGATTTCTTGTAAACATCCAACCACAGTTCAGTTCTGGATGCTTCATGCCCTAAACTCTGGGAATACATTAAGCAAAGATAAATCAAAAATTCAATATATTAAACAGATAATATTGTCTTATAAATATTTATACTAATTAAAAGATTACCAATGTCGTTCGGCTTCTAGAAAAACTTTTTGAGCCCGCAATGTGCGGGATGACTTGCTTAGCCCAGTTTGATGTGTTCTGTCTTGAGAGATCCTGAAATAAATAAAATACAATTTAATACTAATGTATTTAATGTCATTTACTTTTCATATACAAGTATAAATGTAAAATGAGGATAATATAATAATATATATTTCAATACCATCCGCTTCTGATCACGATGTCTGTCAACAAACACTTTCCATTGTTCTTTCGGTACCCCACTGGGTAGCTTCTCATACATTTGTTGTGCGGTCAATGAAGTATCATTGACATCACACCACAATCTCCATTTGAAATCTTTTCACTTCTTACCTAGATTTTTCAACGTCCACTTCTGTGCTATCACATCAGAAATGGTAAAGTGGAAGAACATCTGTATACAAAAATTCATTTTGAACATATTAGTAACATGACATTAAATTAAACCATAATGTAATAAATTTACCTTTATTTGAGAATCATAAACTTCATTTTTCTAGATTGGAGGCATATATCTCCAATCGTCAGATGAAATGGGAAGGGAAACAGTCTCTGCTGCCAGCTGGCCTAAAATCTGGCCAAGTAACCCCGCGGCATCAGCCGTAGGGACCCCATAAGAATCAAATGGCACGACTATCTTCTCACCAGTCAAATTCCAAACATCTGAACTTCTTATGTTTTTCTACACAGTTTCATTTTTTTCTTCTTCAATGAGCAAAAAATTAGTATAAACAAAATGCAATAAATTTATTTAATTAAAATTTGTACCTATGACAATGACACTCCAGTATGCCTGGGATGAACTGGAAGGGGCATGTCGTTGCCCCACTACTGAGGCTCCTAAAGGGGGAGTTGATGACTCACCCTCTAATGGGACATCCACAGATGGTGTGAGAGGTGGTGCAGGGGGAGATGGTGCAGGGGTGTCGGTAGCTGATGCCTCAGATGTCATGGGGAGGGAGCCAGATGGATCGCCATCTATCGCAGAACTAGATGAAATAGTGTACCGCTTCTTCCTTGGCATTCCTGTCATTTAATAAAATAAAATTAAGTTCAAAATATATATTTCAAAAAAATTATGCATAAAAAAATTAAAAATGATAATAGATGCCCATTACTAACAGAAAAAATATATATAACAAAGATAATGAATGACTGTATAAATGAAACAAGTGGTTGCTGAATAAATAAATAATTGTACATACAATCATTTTCCCCTTCAATAATGTCGGTTTCCTGCTCCATTGCTTCATCCACTTAATTCATCCTTTCTATACTAATATTTTCAATATCATTATGGACAAATAATCCTGCTTCCTATTGCTGATTAACTTCAATTTCAGAGGTCAAATTTTCCACTTCATCACCCATATCATACAAATCTCTTTGTATTATGTGAGCAACTACACTCCAAACTTCATAGGAAACATCATTCACATAATATACCATTTTTTCTTATGATGCTAAGATATATGGATCATGCAGTTCACGATCACTAACATCCATCAAGCGAGAGAAGTTCACAGAAGTAAATTGCAAGGAATCTCTTTTAACACCTCTGATAAAATTGACCCATTTTCATTTGAATAAAACAACCGAAAAATGTCTGTGGTAGTTTAATTCAATAATATCATGCAGCTTTCCATAGTATTCCACTTCAGCAAATGTAAATATACCACTATTCTGTGTTTTCAAACCCACTTCTCGATCGACTGTACGAAATCTAAAGTCATTCACATTATAAGCGTCGAACTTTCTAACTTGTTTTAGAGGACCTCTAGCAAGAAACTTCAAATCTTCTGACACCTCTGCTCGAGTATCAGTATTCATGATCTGAAAAAAGAAATATACTTTATTATATTTACAAAATGTATGTTTCAAACTAATATTCATATTTATTACAATATTTATGAACTTACACGTCGTGCAAACCATTCTACAAGCTCTTTATTAACATATTTCGTTATATCTTTCTCATTTCATGTTCGGACTCTCATTCATATCTTTGTTTGTATCCTCAACTCTTCAATAAATGGATCTGCAATTTCACTATTCAGCAACACATATCTATGTGCCTATAATAATTCCAATTCAATCAATGTCACATTTGAGGTCCTTCCAACTGATCGGCCAATAGCAGGAAATATTTTGGATTTATGATGTATTTGAGATTGAGTCGATGTGTCGTCAACACGTACAAATCGATTAAATCTTATATCAATATCATCCAATTATCAAGAACAAAAGGTCAGACACTCCTTAGCCAAATAGCCTTCAGTAATAGAGCCTTCTGGTTGAGCTTTATTTCTCACGTATGATTCCAAATTCCCAAGATATCTGTGAAATAAAATAAACATAATTATGAATTTAATTAAGTACCAAAAATTGTTTACTTAACTGGAAAACATATAAATAAAGTACCTCTCAATTGGATACATCCATTGATAATGAACGGGGCCTCCTAATTTAGCTTCCTCAACCAAATACACAGTTAAATGCATCATTACAGTAAAAAACGACGGAGGAAAGATCATCTCCATTGCACAAAGGGTCAATACAAACCTCTCCTAGAGGTTGTCAAGCTGAAATGGATGTAGAGATTTCTCACATAGTTTTCTGAAAAAATTTTAGAACTCGAGTACAACAGCAGTAATTTTTTCAGGTAATAATATACGCAATGCCAATGGTAGTAACTGTTATAACAAAATATGTGAATCGTGACTTTTCAATCCATGTAACTTACGATTCTTCAAGTCAACACACCTCGAGATGTTACTTGAATACCCATAAGATACCTTAACATTCTTTAACATTCGAAGGAATGTATATTTATCCCTATTTTTCATTGAAAAAATTGTCGGAGGATACTTTTCATTCTCATCTGGCCAGAGATCGCATTTTATGTTCATTGCTTGTAAGTCTTTACGAGCATTGAGATGATCCTTCGACTTTCCATGATCATTAAGAAATGTGAATATCAAATTTTCATAGAAATTCTTCTCAATATTCATCACATCAAGATTATGCCGCAACAAATTAAATTCCCAATACGGAAGTTTGAAGAATATACTTTTTTTCTTCCATTATTGCGTTCTGGTTTCTCTTGACGATGCACTTCGGACCCGTTTTCCACTCTCATTCAAATGATAAACCTTCCTAAATTTTGTTTCAACATTTTCAAGCTGTGTCAATATTTCAAAACCAGTTAACAACTTTGGATGTGGTCTACGATCAATGGAACCATTAAATTTTGATCTGTTCAGCCGAAATCTATGAGATTCATTGAGAAATCTTCAATGACACAAGAAGCACTATTTTATAATATGAGGTAGCCATTTGGGCTCAAAATCAAAGTTACAAACGGGACAATCCAAACCCGTGTAAGTGTTCCAACCAGATAAATTCCCAAGCCCAGGGAAGTCACTAATGGTCCATATTAAAGCAGCATACATTTTGAACATTGTTTTAGAAGAAGCATCAAATGTCTCAACACTGTTGCTCCATAACTCCCGCAACTCGTCAATAAAAGGATGCAAGTATACATCAATATCATTTCCAGGCATTTTTTTTCCAGGAATAATCATCAAAAGGATAAAATATGTTTGTTTCATACACATCCAAGGAGGAAGATTATAAGGGATCAAAACAACTGGTCAAATGCTATAATTGGTACTCAAAGTCCCAAATGGGTTAAATCCATCGGCAGCCAATCCCAATCGAACATTCCTAGGATCAGCTAAGAAATCGAGATGTAATGAATCAAATGTCTTCCATGATTGAGAATCTCGTAGATGTCTCATTAACCCATTATTGTTATTATCTACAGAATTCCACTTCATGTATTCAGCGGTTTTTGATGACATGAATAATCTTTGCAATCGAGGCTTCAAAGGAAAGTAACGCAAAACCTTTTCAAGTGTGTTTCTTTTCTTCTTCTCCATGAAATTATGTTCATTCAGACTTCCAACATAACCCTTTTCCTGCCATCTAGAAGAAGAACATTTCTTGCAATTCTGTCTACTTGAATCCTCTCCCCAATAAAGCATACAATCATTGGGACACGCATGTATTTTTGTATAATTCAGACCAAGCTTGTTAACAACTTTTTTCATATCATAAAAAGATTCTGGGATTTTTGCTTTAGGAAATTCATCATGAATCAATTCCAATATCATGGACATTACCTTATTTGTAATTTCACATAGGCATTTGATATGGTACAACTTCAGCAGAAATGAAAGCTTTGAATATTTCAAACACCCACTATACAACTCTTGATTTCCATCGTCAACTAAATCATGAAACGCATTTTCCTCAGTAAATTTTTCTCTTACATTTGGCTCCACGGAATCAAGAGGAGGATCCAATGATATGTTACAATCTTGATCTGCCTGTGTTACAGTCTCAAAAACATCACTTGTCACGTTGCAATTTGTAGCACCCTCTTCGGGTTGTTTTGATATGTTTTGATGCTGATAGTGGTGTCTTGAAGTGCCGAATGCATCATTTATGAGGTTTTTCATTTCATTTTCCATTGTCGACGAACTTGGGACTTCATTCTGCAGATTAACATCAGTTCTCAATCTTTCTGTAACATTTGATTCTCCATGCCAAATCCAACACAAATATTGACCAGGGAATTGCTTCAGTATTAAATGTTCATAAACCTCATCTCTCTTCAACCATGTTCTAAATTTACATTTAGGATGTGGAAATTTTATTCTCCCTTCAACGGATCGATTAGAAATTGAAAAATCTAAAAACTCACTCAAACCCTTAACGTACTGAGGTGTGTTCCTCGGTAATGTGATCCAGCTTTTATGTATGTATATCACAATGTGCCTACACAATAATAAAAATAATTAAAACACATAGTTACTACTAAATAGAGAAAGAGATTCATATATACGATAGTGTAACATTACAGAAACATAATATAATAAAGATGAGCCCTTGAGTTAGATATGAACCCTCTAGTGTTTGGGATAGGGGAAGTTTCTTTGGTAAAGAGAAATAGTGTGCTAACAACGTGGTAGCTACTTTACCATGAAAACCAAATCATATTGTTAATTTGGAATAACCACAACCTAAGTTCTCTATAGAGTCTTCATATAAAACTCTAATATTGAATAAATATATTATAAATGATGTTTAGGGAAAACCTTATGATGCTTACAAAACTCAACACATTGTTAATTTGGAGTGGCAAGAACCACGTCAGGGATAGTCTTGAGGAATGATAAGTGGTGGTGTTCATGGAAATGCATGATGAAATATTTAATCAATAAAGATCAATGAACATTATATAACATCAAAACAAGAAAATTATTAGAGGGTGTGACACGTATGAGAGGAATCACCTTCTTAATTTCCTAGGTATAAAAATAGAACCTCCAATCAACTTAAAATATATATATTTATATATAAAAATAAAATAAATAAAAAATTTCATACAACTTAAAATATATATAATAATGAATATATTTCATCAAGAACAATGAACAAAGAACTCTTAAGATCTAATCTGGATTCCCAAATAGTAGCATCTAAAATCTCTATCGATTTGTCCAGAAAAACAACTCAAGAACACTATAGAGGGGGTGAACACTTGGGAGTACTCAGTAGGAATATATTTCTAAGTAGTTCTATATCCATGCAAGATATATGTGCCAGAATAGACATATGTGAAACAACTAAGCAATAATATAATATGGGTTATGCTAAAAAGAAATGTAACACATTATATATTTTCTATCTTTAACCATATCACCTGTAAAGGTATTATCATATTAAACCAATGGATTATCAAAAGAAAGTAAGCAATGGGGATTTTTATTTCCATGTAATTATAACAATAATGTATAGATTCTGTATTTATAACATCATCATCGAATAATTATGCCACTTCAAAAAAATTTCCATAATATGGAAACCATCAATATTTTCGACAAAACAGAAAACCCAACTCTTAACATGTGTCAATCATCACTGTCACGTCATCATATTAGCTAGAAAATAGGTAATCCCAACTCTCAACCTATGTCAATCATCTCATCATCATCACATCAGCATAACAAGAAAGTCCAACTCTCAACCAGTGTTAACCATCCCAACATCCACTAAATTTCCACATCATTACCTCAATGACACATGTTATAACCTCGAGCCATCACAACTAAAAACATGACATAGATTTAAAGCCATCACAACCTAGGGAAATGTGTACATGTTATACCTTAATCCATTATAAACCATAATATAAGCATGTATTGTAACCATGACCCATCACAACCCATGATTATAGTATCAAACAACCACAAACAATCAAGCAGGTAGAAAAACAATCACTTAAGAATAAAAACTAACAAACACATATAAAAAATCACATGCAATAAGTAGAAAAACAAATAATCATAAACGAAAACATATGCATACAATACAATAAATACAACATTACAATTTATTATAAGAAACAATAATAATAAATAAATAACTAATATCAAAACAACAACAAAATTAGAAATCAAACCCTAGGGTTCGTATAGGTCGTCGGGGAATCAGGGTCGCCGGGGTCGCCGGGTCGCTGGGGTCACGGGGGGTCGGGGTCGCTGAGGTCGCGGGGTCGCCGGGGTTGCGGGGTCGCTAGGGTCATGGGGTCGCTGGGGTCATGGGGGGCCGGGGTCGTGGGGGAAGTGGGGGGCTGGGGGAATCGCGGTCGCTGGGTGAGAAAGAGGAGGGTCGGGGTGGGGGGGAAGGGTCGGGGATGTTAAAAAAAATGTTTCGCGACAGTTTATTATAAACCTCCGTGAAACCTTTTTTTTTAAAGGTTGAGCGGCGGTTCTAGGAACCGCCGCTAAACGGCGATTTTTTTGTAGTTTCGTATTCTGTACCAGTTCCGACATGAGAATTACTACCTCTCTGATCCCAATCTAGTACAATGGAGAACAGCAAGGTCAGTCATGAAAAGATTAAAAAGTAATCATACCAATAGTGGAGTGGAAACTATTATTGTAAAAAAATTGACTAAGGGTAGGTTCCTCGTCCATGGACCTCCAAATTTCAGGACATAAGAGCACAACGTGTCTTCAAGATTTTGGATGGTTTGATCTGTCTGACCATCTGTCTGGGGATGAAAAGTAGTGCTAAGGCATAACTGAGAACCAAAAGCATGCTAGATACCTCTCTACACCATTGATATAAAACTAGTATCTCGGTCATAAATGATCGCCCTTGGGACTTCATGGAGTGACACCACCTCCTCTAGATATTCCTCAATAAAACCTCAACTAATCTCAACTCCCTGATCACTATAAAGTGGGATGATTTTTTTAAATGATCTAATATAACCCATATAACATCATAGACTCCCTAATCTCAAGGTAAATTAGTAATTAAGTCCATTGAGATGTCTTCCCACTTCTACTAGGGAACATCTAATGGTTGGAGTAACCTACTAGGAACATGATGCTCGACCTTCACCTTCTGGCAGACCAAACATAGAGAAACAAACTTTTCAATATCATGCTTCAACCCAGGCCATCAAAGAGGACCTCTTAATTCTCGATAGATCTTTGTCAGGGGTTTTTGGGTTTTTATTATTTTTCAAGGTTGTTAGGATTTTTTTGGTTTTTTGGGGTTTTTAGGGTTTTGTTTGAGGTTTTAGGGTTTTATGGGTTTTTATATTTTTCTAATATTTTTATCATTTTATAGAGTTTTTAGTGGGTTTTAGGGTTTTTATTGGTTTTTAGAATTTTTAAGGTTTTTAGGGGTTTTTATGTTTTTCAGGGGTTTTTCAATATTTTTATGGTTTTTTATGTTTTCATGAATTTTTAGGGATTTTTAGGATTTTTATGGTTTTAAGGGTTTTTAGGGGTTTTATGGTTTCTTTTTGGGTTTTTAGAGTTTTATTGAGTTTTTTATGGTTTTTAAGGTTTTTAGAGTTTTTTAATATTTTAAGGTTTTTTAAGGGTTTTAGAGTTTTTAGTGGGTTTTAGGGTTTTTATTGGTTTTTAGGGTTTTTATGATTTTTAGTGGTTTTATTGTTTTCAGGGGTATTTCATGGTTTTTATGGTTTTTTAAATTTTTAGGGATTTTTGGGGATTTTCAAGAATTTTTATGGTTTTGGGGGATTTTTAGAGATTTTAGGGAGTTTATGGGTTTCTAGGGGTTTTATGGGATTTTTATGGTTTTTAGGGTTTTTTGGGTATTTATGGTTTTTTGGGGGTTTTAGGGTTTTTTTGAGTTTTTTTGGAATTTTAATGTTTTTTAGAGTTTTTAACATTTTTGGTGTTTTAAATGTTTTTAGATTTTTTAGTGGGGTTTAGGGTTTTTATAGGGTTTTAGTGTTTTTAAGGTTTTTAGGGGTTTTATGGTTTTTAGGGGGTTTTCAGGGGTTTTAGGGGTTTTTACATTTTCATGGATTTTTTGGTATTTTTTAGGATTTTTTTGTTTTTATGTTTTTTAGGGTCTTTAGGGATTTTTTAGGGTTTTTACAGTTTTTTAGGGATTTTAGGGGTTTTATGGGGTTTTAGCATCGTTTTGGGGTCTTCTAGTTTCTTTAGTTTTTTAGGTTTTTTAAGGTTTTTAGAGTTTTTCATGTTTTTAGTTATTTGAAGGGTTTTTATAGTTTTTAAATGGTTTTTAGGGTTTTTATGGGTTTTTAGGGTTTTTTAAGGTTTTTATGGTTTTCAGCGACTTTTCAAGTTTTTTAGGGTTTTTAAGTTTTCAGGGATTTTAGGGAATTTTTTGGATTTTTATGATTTTTAGGATTTCTTAGGTTTTTTAGTGATTTTGAAGGTTTTGAGTATTTTTTAGGGTTTTCAGGGCCATTTTTATTTTTTACGGTTTTTGTTGAGTTTTTAGGGATTTAAAGGTTTTTTAATGTTTTTTAATGTTTTTTTACATTTTTAGGGGTTTTAAGGGTTTTTATATTTTTAAGGGGGGGTTTATGGTTTTTATGGGTTTTTAGGGTTTTTTAAGGTTTTCTGGGGCTTTGATGGTTTTTAATTGTTTTTCATATTTTTTAAGGTTTTTTTATGTTTTTTGTAATTTTTAGGGCTTTTTTGGTATTTTTATGGGTTTTAGGTCTTTTACGGGTTTTTAGGGGGTTTTAGGGGTTTTATTGTTTTTTAGTGTTTTTAGGGATTTTAGGGATTTTCTCTATTTTTAGGGTTTTTAGGGGTTTTCAATGTTTTTAGGGTCTTTGAGGGTTTTAGGGTTTTTTTGAGCTTTCTAGGGATTTAAAGGTTTTTATATTTTTTTAATGTTTTTAGGGGTTTTGACAAACACAATCAACCCAAAAAACACTACAAAGTTGCCTTAATGGATTTTTTCCCAAAAAATGTTGAGAAGATGAAAGGTTATGGTTTTGTTTCATCTTCTTAAACCACCTTTTTTTATTCTTCTTATTGTTGTCTCCCTTAGTTTTGAAAATATTATGTGACTTTTCAAGAAGATTTCATAGTCCATACATACTGATTGGTTTTCTATATTTTTTTCCTTTTACTTGTAGACATAATTGTTGGTCAACTGTATTATCAAGTGATTGGTTAATCAGGGAAATAATATCATTATCCCTTTCTAAATATGAGTAATAATGGTAATACATTAAGCAATAAATGGATTACACTGTTTTTCTCAACCCAATAATGGAAAGAAAATAGAAAATAAAAGTGAATGAAAAAAAAGAGAAAAGGAATGCACAGGATGTGAAAAACATGAAAAGGGGTATAAATCCCCCCCTGGAATGTCACTAATGATGTGTGGGGTTTCCATTGGCTTTGATATCAACAATGAAATTTTCAAAGACCCTAAAATGTAGATAGGGAATATGACGATGTGTCATTATCCAGATGAATAGAATACTCACTCATGTTCTTCACATCAAAACTAACCTATTAATGTTTACATTTAAAAGAAAGGGGGTTGAAATGGTGTGTATATAAAATAAGTATAGGAGAAGAAAAATGAATGTAAATAATGACTAGATAGGCCATAGATAATTCTCTCATCCACTGTATCTTAATCACTCATAAATAAATTCACTCCTCTTCCCAATCTCAACAAGAAACTCGAAACCTCAAGATACTCACCTCCTATCTGGTATTTTTGGTTATGTGATGTAAGAAATGATCACTACAACACTTATTTCACCCATCCACAATGAATAAGGACCCTCAATCAATCCTCAATTGATTCTCAATACCCTCCACCATGTGAGAAATAAAAGAAGAATGATGTGAGATAATGTGTAAACCAAATTAAGATAATATGTTGAGATGAAATACACAGTCATAGTGATGATCATATATTATTCTTTTATATCACTAATATCTCATGAAAATGAGTGCAAGAGAAATAAAAAATATGATTTCACTAAAATTAAATAGTAATGGGAGTGGATTTCTCCTTATCCAGGTCACAATGACCTACAATTCCATCATTGGAGCTTCAAAAAATAAATAAAGAAAAACTAGTATGAGATATCCATATTTTTGGTGTGAGACCAAACTCATATCACAGTGATCTTCTTGTTCTTTTTAAAGGATTCACAACAACTTTAAAATCAAATGATCCCCCCACTTATAGTTTTTTATTCGACCCACATCACCAGCTTTTGAGAGATTCCAGCTTTGATCATTTTCCTCCTCCCACTTCTCTGGTAGCTAGTATAATCCCCAATTACCTTATTGAATAGATGTGCACCATGTGGAAATATAAAATTATTCTTATAGGATTTATTCATGTAATATGAATGATAATATTTTTTTGTATAAAGGATTCATGCATGAAGTTCATATGGTAATGAATATGATCAATGAATTCGGTATTTTACAATGTTATTTCTTAAGGGAATACCCTTACATAGTATAGTTTCTATGTGAATGGCCTTCACACAACTTTAGTAGGACACTTACACAATTTTGGGTTACCTTGATGCGGTATATAGAATACACTCTCTACACTTCCATAACCTCAACAATTGAATATGATGCAACCCCTTGTGTAGTGATGGCCTTTATGCAGGAGTAGTGAGGACCTTTATATATCATTAGTGTAACATGGAAGGACCTTTATGTAGTTCCTTGAAGCTTATCCAATCACACAAAGTGAACCTCAACCATGGTGTAACACCATATCCTAGAGCATTTTAGCGACCATTTCCATTATCATTGCACATCTCTCTATTTAATCTTAGTACATGACATTTGATACCCCAAAGAATTCACCATTTCATCCTTTGAACTTCCTTGTGTTATATGCCCTCACATGGAATTTTAGTGATCATGGTAGTGATTGTTTCTGTGCGACCATCATGTATGGTGGTTGGACAATACCAAATGATGGGGATAAAGACATATGTTGTGATATATGAAGTTATATGAAATATATTTCAAGTTATACAAAATTACTTTAAAGTCACATGAAATTCAAAGCAAGTCAAAAAAAATGGTCCCCTTCTCATTTCTTAGACCTACAAGTAGGAAAATCCTCAAACCGGTGTAGGTTTTTTCAAGATTAAAATCAAAATGAATTTAAACAATGAAACTAATATTTAAAATCCTTTAATAATTTAATTTCATAATATAAAATTCAAAGTATGGATTTCTCAATTAATCCCCAAAAATAAATAAATCTATAAAACTCAAGATTAAATCCATTTAATGGTTTAATTCCAGATTTCCAAAAGTAACTAAAATGAATTAATTACTTGGGTTTTATATCAGTTTGGTGGTTAGAATACAATAAAAAATAGTCAATTTTTTGGGAAATATTATCTCTCATTATTGGAAGATTCATACACTTAACCAAAAACTTTATGTGTAACATATTCTATCATATGTATCATATACATTTGTATTAAGTGTATATCTAATAGGTTCACCATCCACCCTTGGTATGTTGGTGGTATCTCATACACCTAAATTGGTTTAATGATCTATCATTCACCTTGTAACACCCCAAGCTTTCATAGTACGTTTCCCTTTGAATAATGCAGTAGTTTGTGTTGTACGTAACTTGGAGTTTCAACACACCACGACCAATCAAACTAGCAGTTATGAATGGTAATATCCACTTTTTGAAATTTTATAAATTTTATTTTTCAAAATTTAATTCATTTATGGATTTAGAATATCAAAATTATCTTAGGGTGAATTTTTGGTATTTTTATGAAAACTTTCAATTTTTGATGAATAGTGAAAAACACCGCGTTATTGTTTAAAACCGAATTTTTATTTAAATAATTAGTTATTTTATTTTAATTTATTTTAGGTCAAAATAGATACATAATACCTATATATTTTCAATTTAATTCATTGGAGTAATTTTATAATAAGTTTAGATATATAAAATTTTATTGAACTTTTTACCGTCTTTTACCCACCTTCTAGGAGCATTTGAAAATTTGCCTAAAACTTAATTTTACTGCTTCTGTGAGTTGAATTTCAAAAATACAAGAGACAAGGTTAATATCAGTAAGTAAAATGTGGTTCAATAAGATAAGAATAATTTTTTTGTGAATAGTAACTTTTGACTTTTATTAACCATAGTTAAAAGTAGATAGGGTAATTAAAGGTAAAAATGATATTATAATTACCCTAACACATGACCTAATTCTATTGGATAAGTTTAATTCTACTAAAAACAACCTTAGGAATAAAATATTATCCTTTTGGTCCACTTGGATTAGATTAGGACATTTATTGTTATTTTATTTAAAGAAGAGTTAAAAGTGTTAAATTCAAATTCTAATAACTAAACCATTCTTAATATAGGGTTAAACATAATATAAATTCGACAATAAATATTCATTATAAAGATAAAAAATATTTCCTACATAATTGTATTTTATTTATAATTTTTAGACATTAGATAATTTAATTTATTTAAGACACAATGATGATGCAGTAATTACCTTATTAATGAAATATTAAAATAATTGATATTATAAATATCCAAATAAATGTAAATTGAGAATTATGATGAATTAAAATAATTTTATAGGTTAATATGACATGTTAGGGTCTATTAAATAAATTTTATTCTAAGTGATAAAGTTTTTATGGCTTTCAAAAAAATAAAATACAAAATAGTGTCAAAATTGACATAATTGAGTTTTTAAAACAAATATTATATTATTAATTGATATAATATTCCTAAAAATATAAGGTTCAGAAAAAGGACTTATATAAGGTTATATATATTAATAATGAATCACTTGGTGTTCTCTTGGCTTATTATATTAAGTTTATTGACCATATAATATAAAAATACAAAGAGACATGGTAAATGTCAAACTATTTAACTAAGAGTTAAATCTAAAAGATAAGGTTAATATGGTGACCTAAACTTGTATAAAACCTATTTGTTGAGATTTTTTAGACCCAACCCCACCTTATACTATAAATAAATCATTTTGGATCCATTAGAAACCAAAAATTATTTTATTATAAAATAATATTTCAAGATTTTCCTAAAGTGACCCCCGCCTCTCTTATAAAAGGGTACTTCCCCTTATCTTAATTTCACACCTCCAAAGCCATTTGGATCAGCCAAACCCTACCCAAATATCTTACAAACTTCTATCACTTCAAAATATATGCCTTACTTTTATCATAAATCCAACCTAAGGAGCCCTTTTGATCAACTCAAAAGGAAACACCCAAAGAAGAGGTAATAATTTCACCACCCTCTTTCAAGTTCTTTTCTTCTTCCACTTCCTCTTTCTTTGTTGTTCCCATAAAAAATAATAAATCCAGTACCTCCTACATAATTTTATGTTATTATAAATATGTTACAACCATATTCATTATTCTATCAATCCTATGAATGACAGAGTCACCATACGTGCGTACGTACGGCTTACCGTCTCCACGTCATGGTGTAGTTTGTTATTCAAACACTTCATTATTTGGATGGGTATAATAATGAGTATAACTAATGTAAATAATAAATATAAAATGTTAATTATTCTTTATATATGATATATTATCCAATTACATATGATTTTACCATCAATATAATGATATTGCTACTCGTGCGTACTTACGGATCATCATCTCCACAAACGCGATGAGATTCATTCCCCATCATAATCATTCAAGAATGATTTTCATTTTATGATTGAAAATAATGTTTAAGAACTTAATATAATTCTTGATATGAATCAAATATATCCTATTCATAACAAACATGTCTTACGTAACCAAGCATATAAATAAAAACGAATCAGTTAACACCCGAAACAATGATACTACTAAAATATTATTAACAAAGCAATATTAGAAGATCATATATGATATAATATTTATGTATATGATTATTTTATAATTTAATAACAATTATTTAACTATTATACATAAGGTTAACATACCCTCTACCAAGGAAAAGTACAAGTTAAGGGTTAATTCTACAATCTCTTTACTTATCTGAGGTTGTTAATATGTAAGTATCTACTGGGACCTCTTTATCATCCACATATGTATTTTCTTAAAAATGTAATTCAAAAAAAATTACTATTTACTAGAATATGGGTTAAAGTAATTTATACCATTATTTGACCATATATGTTTTGAAATGAATCTTCCTGTCATTTTCCAAACAAGGTGCTTTATGAACTTTTCGACAAAATTAAGGTAAGAATGTTTTTTTAACTTATACGGTGGGTGCGGATATTTTTTGTTGTTATAACATCATCGAAGCTTCCCATACAAGATTATAATAATATTTTCAAAATAAATGTTTTCTTTTATAATTATTTGACTTTTAAATGGTTTCAAAATAGAAATAGGTATTTCTTTCAAATAGTTTTCATTTCATCTATGTCAACATCCTTTGATGGATTTTAAACTTGTTTATTATGATAAAAATCTTCCATATTGTATTGAAGGTTTTGTGATATTTTTTATTGTGGATGTGTTATTTTTGTACCATTCATGGTTTATGGATAAAGTATTGACATTTCGTATGCTAGTTTTAATATGAATGTTTATGTTATGTTTAAACCTTTTCATATTAGGAATGAATTAGACTTAGTAAGTGATGGGTGGAGCCTGCTATATCTCCTCGATGCATCGGTAGGTCTTGTGAGACAAACTAGTGTCTTGGAACAAGGCCTTGAAAAAATATTATTTGTAGTCTTGGAACAAATCCTTGACTATATGGTTATGAAATCTGGCATTATGCATTCCATCATTATGAAATTGGCTATTGATATTACATGTGATTATTTGACTAGTAAAATATCTATGTGAATAAGTAAATGGAATTATTTTATTTATATTGGCCATATTATGCATAATTTTATGTTTAAAAGTATTTTGTTTTAGTCTTATACATTGACTTAAATGTTTATTCTTATTTATGAAAGTTTTCTCTATATTGTTATCCTTACTGAGCATCTAAGATCACCCCTTTCTATGTTTTATTTTTCCCAGGATGCGAAGAAGTATATTATGACTGACCTGCAGGGATAGTCTAAGGGATATGAATGTAGTCAATGGAGACAATTTTGTTGTTGTTTTTCATTTTATAATGTAATGTAAAACTTATGAATGTATCTAGTACTTCCAAGGCTACTAAACTAATCGGTCTTTTGGGATTTAATCCCTTGTGAGCATGCCAATGTTATATAATAATGCACTGACTCTGGGTAACTGGGGTTGGAGCATTATAGTTGGTATCAGAGGAAGTTTAGTACAAACCTTGGAAGCTAGATTTAGAAAAACTCTGATTAGATAACATTACCCTAAGACTTTGAGGATTAATATAGAAGAACTTTCTAGAATTTTGGTAATGTAGAGATTTTGTGATTTTTCCAAGAAATACATCCCTGTCAGGATACAAGCAGGTAGAGGTGGCTCTGGCACAGATGTACTTATGAGTGAAACTCTGACAAGGAGTTTCAGGCTTGACCTGGGGTATCCTAGTACATGACAATGGGCCTTACTACACTCTTGGTTACGACACTCCCAGGGGATATGCTTAGGAAAATTCATATTTTCTTTATAAACTATTATGAAGGATTTATGAGTATATACCTCCTCAAAGAAAACATTTTTATGATTATTAATTATATCCATAAACTTTTCAATTTATGTTAAGTGTTTTAAAAGTTTGGAATTATGTATTGCAATTCATAAACTAATCTACTGTATTCCATTATTTAGAAATGGTGCCTAGTGGAAGGAATGGAAATTGTATCAATACACATGATCCATGTATGGATTTCTCTCCTAATAAAGATAATTATAGTAGATATGTTGATGTAACTAGTGTTGATCATCTTATCACCATACCGGGATAACTCACTCAGGTTATGAATAATAACCTTACCCGTATGGATCACCCTGATCCACAATGTAGAGGATCAATGTTAGATCGCTTCATGAGGAAAAAAACACCAACATTCAATGGGAGTACAAATCCATTAGTAGATGAGAAATGGATAAGTTTCTTAGAGAAAATATTTTATGCTTTAGGGAGTAGCGAAAGGGAAAAAGTTGTCATGGCAGTTTATCACCTCATAGGAGATGCAGATCAATGGTGGTCATTAATCCAAACACAAAGGAAGATGAAGAATTATAGAACATGGAATGAAGGGAGTTTAAAGATATTTTATTAGAAAAATACTTTCCTTGTGACCATTGAGAGGATATGGAAAGACAATTTCTGAGTATAAGGGAAAATGAGGATAAGAATGTCGCAAAGTATGTGGCTAACTTTACAAGGTTAGCAAGGCATGCAACAGATTATATACGTAACTCAAGGAGTAAGATTGATCGATTCTTTGATGGGTTAAAACCATTTCTCTATTGAGAATTAGTCTCATAATCCTTCTAATTGTACAAAGATATTGTCTCATGTGCTGTTAAGACAGAAAAGGAATTCTCTAAGTCTTACGACTTTAAAGAAAAGCAATAGAAGAAGATATCTACTGAGCACTCTGGAAATGGAAATAAGGGGAAGAAGGGAAAAGTTGAATATCCATCCTTTAGTAAATGTGGGAAGAAACACTTTGGTACTTTCCCGAAGGGAATGGGAGTCTATTATAAGTGTGGTGAAAAAGGCCACCAAGCTCATGATTGCAAGGGAAAAAAATAGGTTGTCAATGTTGAATGCTACAGTTGTAAAGAAATGGGGAATTATGCAAATGAATTTCTTAAGCATTAGGGAAACTTACCTCAAAAAAGTTCAATGGATCAAGGCCAAGCTTATGCAATCACTACTACTGAGGTTGAAGCTCCGAAAGATGTGGTGGCAGGTAATTTAATAGTTTCCTCAAGTTTAGACAATGATTTATTTGATTTGGATCATCACATTATTTCATATCTTCCTAGTTTTCTAAGAAAATTAGATATTTCCAATTTGATTTAACAAGGGAGTTATCAGTAAAACTCCTAAGGGAAGTATCATTGCAACAAAGTTTTGTGAATTAGTTCCCATTAGGGCATATAAATGTTCTTTATCCACTGATCTCATCGCCATTCCCATGATTGAATTTGATATAATCCTCGGTATGTATTTGCTTTCGGACCATGATGCAAAAATTTATTGTAAGAAGAAGGAGGTTACAATTTTTAATGATGATAAGAAGTACCTTATTTTTAGAGCGGAAACATCACCATCTAATTCTTATCTATATCCACCCCCAATAGCTCTACTAAATTCAATTATTGGGGAGGAAGAGAATGAAATAACTATGGGTGAGGAAAGGAATGTTAAAATAGAGGACGTACCTATTGTTCAATAATATGTTGATGTTTTTCCAGAGGATTTACCTGGACATCCTCCAAAATGAGAAATTGAGTTTTCCATTGATTTAATTCCTAGTTCAAGGCCCATATTGAAGATCCCTTATAGAATGGCCAATGTGGAATTAGTGGAACTAAAGAAAAAACTAGAGGAATTGAGTAATAAGGGATTTATTCACCCTAGTGTTTTTCCATGGGGAGCCCATTTTCTTTTTATTAATAAGAAAGATGGATCTATGAGGTTGTGCATTGACTATAGGGAGATCAATGTTATAACAATAAAGAACAAGTATCCCCTACCTCGCATTGATGATTTATTTGATAAACTTAATAAAGCTCAATATTTTTCAAAGATTGATATTTGATATGGATATCATCAGTTATGCATGAAGAATAAAGACATTCCAAATACAGCATTTCGAACCAGGTACGGGCATTATGAGTTTACAGTAATGCCTTTTGGACTGACTAATGCACCCTATTTTTTATGGATCAAATGAACAGAGTTTTTAAGGAATATCTTGATGACTTTTTAGTGGTATTTATTTATTATATCTTGGTATACTCCAAAATCTATAAAGATCATGAAAATCACTTGCGCATTATTCTAAAGACTCTTAGAAGAAATGAATTATATGGGAAGTTTAGCAAGTGTGAATTCTGGCTTCAGGAGATTTTTTTTCTTGGTCATATTGTCTCTAAGGATGGAATCTCTATTGATCCTTTTAAGACAAGAGAAATACAATAATGGCCAACACCGATGAGTATAACTGAGGTACATAGTTTTATTGGTTTAGCGGGTTATTATCGACGCTTCGTCCAGAATTTTGCCCGATTGGCAAACCCATTAACCAAGCTCACATGTAAAGGGGTTAAATTTGTTTGGAAAAAATAGTGTGAAGAATGTTTTGAAGAACTAAAGAGAATATTATTCAATTTTCCTATATTGACTCTAACATTGTGGAATGATGGGTTTGTTATTTATAGTGATGCTTCAAAGAAAGGACTTGGTTTTGTCCTTATGCAGAATGATAGAGTTATTTCCTATGCATCACGATAGCTAAAAATTCATGAACAAAACTATCCCACTCATGATCTTGAGTTAGCAGTTGTAATCTTTGCTTTGAATATATAGAGACACTATATCTATGGTGAAAAATGTGAGATATATATTGATCATAAGAGTTTAAAGTATATTTTTCTCATATAAAGAACTCAACATGAGGCAAAGATAATGGCTTGAACTACTCAAAGATTATGATTTCACTATACACTACCACCCAGGGAAGGAAAATAAGGTGTTAGATGCTTTGAGCAGAAAAGATCATGGAGTTTTGAACAAGATGAGAGTTAAAAGAAATCCTATGTTCATGGATCTAGTAAATATGGATATGGTAATAACCATGGAAGGTAAAACATCAATACTTTTTCAAATGGTTTCCAAACCATCTTTACTAGAAAGGATAAAGAGTTCTCAGACCGATGATAAGGATTTTCAAAAGAAGATTAAAGCTGTGAATGATGGGAGATTGAGTGACTTCATATATGAAGATGGAATTTTGAAATTTGGGAAGAGACTTTGTGTACTTAACATACCTGATCTAAAAAGTTAATTTTTGGATGATTCTCATAGCTCCAATTTCTCTATACACCCTGGGAGTACCAAGATGTATAGAGATTTGAAGGAACGTTTTTTGTGGGACAACATGAAGAGGGAGATTAGTGATTTTGTGTCAAGATGTATGGTTTGTCAACAAGTGAAAGCTGGAAGGCAACATCCTGGAGGAGTCATGAAACCTCTTCCCATACCTGAGTGAAATAGGATAATATTACAATGGAATTTTTTAGGGGGATACCAAAGACTCCTAGAAGGAATGATGCAATATGGGTCATTGTTGGTCGTCTTACCAAGTCATCGCATTTTGTTGCTATAAGAGAAGATTTACCACTTGAACGTCTGGCAAGACTATATATTAATGAATTTGTAAGACTCCATGGTGTACCCCTATTGATTGTTTCTGATAGTGATACCCATTTTACATCAAGATTCTGGAAAAGTATTCAGAAGGCCTTGGATACTGAACTTCATTTGAGCATTTCCTACCACCCTCAAACTGATGGAAAATCAGAACAAGCTATTCAAACCTTAGAAGACATGTTGAGATCTTACTCACTTGACTTTCTAGGTATGTGGAATCAGTATTTACCTCTGGTATAATTTTCCTGTAACAATGGGTTCTATTCAAGTATTCAGATGGCACCATATGAAGAATTATATGGAAAGAGATGTCGCACACCAACTTGTTGGGATGATGTTGGTGAAAGAAAACTCGTAGGCCTAGAACTTGTTGAGGAAACAATGGAAAAGGTAAAGATTATCCAAACCCACATCAAAGTAGCTCAAATTAGGCAAAAGAGATATACCAATAATCAGAGGAAGGATTCATAATTTCAAGTAGCAGATCATGTTTTCTTGAAGGTATCTTCATAGAAGGGTGTTATATGATTTGGTAAGAAGGGTAAATTGAGTCCTAGGTACATCAAACCTTTTGAAATTCTAGAATGAATTAAATTTGTAGCTTATCGTTTGGCAATGCATCCAAATCTCTCCAAAGTTCATGATGTGTTCCACGTATCACTGTTGAGAAAATACATGCCTGACCCAACGCATGTACTCACCTATGATGAAATAGAACTAGAACCTGACCTATCTTATTGCGAAGATCCTATCAAAATTCTTGATACCAGAGAACAAGTGCTGAGAAACTGGATGACTCGTCTGGTAAAAGTTCTATGGAGAAACCATAAGATGGAAGAGGCAACGTGGGAACCTGAGGAACTTATGATGAAGAACCACCCAAATCTTTTTATGCAGTAATATTCTAGAAATTTTGAGGATGAAATTATTTGAATGAGGGTAGAATGTAACACCCCAAGATTCCACGGTACGTTTCTCTTTGAATAATGTAGTATCTTGTGTTGTACGCAACTTGGAGTTTTAACACACCACGACCAATCAAACTAGCCGTTATGAATAGTAATACCCACTTTTTGAAATTTTATAAATTTTATTTTTCAAAATGGACTTTTATTTTTGGATTTTAAATATCAAAATTAGCTTAGGGTGAATTTTTGGTATTTTTCTGAAAACTTTCAATTTTTGATGAATAGTGAAAAACACTACGTTATTGTTTAAAATCAAATTTTTATTTAAATAATTCATTATTTTATTTTAATTTATTTTAGGTCAAAATAGATACATAATACCTATATATGTTCAATTTAATTCATTGGAGTCATTTTAAAATAATTTTAGATATATAAAATTTTATTGAACTTTTTACCGTCTTTTACCCACCTTCTAGGAGCATTTGAAAATTTGCATAAAACTTAATTTTACCGCTTCTATGAGTTGAATTTTAAAAATATGAGAGACACGGTTAATATTATTAGGTAAAATTTGGTTCAATAAAATGAAAATAATTTTTGGTGAATAGTAACTTTTGACTTTTATTAAACACGGTTAAAAGTAAATAGGGTAATTAAAGGTAAAAATGATATTATAATTACCCTAAAACATTTCCTAATTCAATTGTATAGGTGTAATTCGACCAAAAACAAACTTAGGAATAAAATATGATCCTTTTGGTCCACTTGGATTAGATTAGGACATTTATTATTATTTTATTTAAAGAAGAGTTAAAAGTGTTAAATTCAAAGTTTAATAACTAAACCATTTTTAATATAGGGTTACACACAATATAAATTCGACTATAAATATTCATTAGAAATATAAAAATATTTCCTACATAATGGTATTTTATTTATAATTTTAAACATTAAATAATTTAATTTATTTATGACACAATGATGATGCAGTAATTACCTTATTAATGAAATATTAAAATAATTGATATTATAAATATCCAAATAAATTTAAATTGAGACTTCTGATGAATTAAAATAATTTTCTAGGTTAATATTACATGTTAGGGTTGATTAAATAAATTTTATTCTAAGTGATAAAGTTTTTATGGCTTTCAAAAAAATCAAATACTAAATAGTGTCAAAATTGACATAATTGAGTTTTTAAAACAAATACTATATTATTAATTGATATAATATTTCTAAAAATATAAGGTTCAGTAAAAGGACTTATATAAAGTTATATATATTAATAATGAACCACTTGGGGTTCTCTTATCTTATTATAGTAAGTTTATTAACCATATAATATAAAAATACAAAGAAACATGGTAAATGTCAAACTATTTAACTAAGAGTTAAATCTAAAAGATCAGGCTAATATGGTGACCTAAACCTGTCTAAAACCTATTTATTGAGATTTTTTTGACTCATAACCACCTTATACTCAAAATAAATCATTTTTGAGCCATTGTAAACCGAAAATTATTTTATTATAGAATAATATTTCAAGCTTTTCCTAAAGTGGCCCTCACCTCTCCTGTAAAAGGGTACTTCCCCTTATCTTAATTTCACACCTCCAACGCCATTTGGATCGACCAACCCCTACCCAAATATCTTTCCAACTTCCCTCAATTCAACCTAGAGGCCTTACTTTGATCACAAATCCAACCTAAGGATCCCTTTTGATCAACTCAAAAAGAAACACCTGAAGAAGAGGTAATAATTTCACCACCCTCTTTCAAGTTCTTTTCTTCTTCCACTTCCTCTTTCTTTGTTGTTCCCATAAAAAAATAATAACTCCAGTACCTCCTACATAATTTTATGTTATTATAAATATTTTATAACCATATTCATTATTCTATCTATCATATGAATGACAAAGTCACTATACGTGCGTATGTACGGTGCGGTTATTTTCTACCGTTTTAACATCATCGAAGCTTCCCATTCAAGCTTATAAGAATATTTTAAAAATAAATGTTTTCTTTTATAATTATGTGACTTTTAAATGGTTTAAAAATAAAAATAGGTATTTCTTTCAAGTAGTTTTCATTTCCTCTATGTAAACATCCTTTGATGGATTTTAAACTTGTTTGAAGTTGATTTATTATGATACAAATCTTCCATATTATATTAAAGGTTTTGTGATATGTTTGACTGTGGATATGTTATTTTTGTAACATTCATGGTTTATGGATAAATTATTGACATTTCTTATGATATTTTTAATACAAATGTTTATGTTATGTTTAAATCTTTTCATATAAGGAATACATTGGACTTAGTAAGTGACGGGTGGAGCCTGTTATAGCTCCTCGATGCATCGGTAGGTCTCATGATACAAACTAGTTTCTTGGCACAAGTCCTTGACAAAATATTATTTTTAGTCTTGGAATAAGGCCTTGACTATTTGATTATGAAGTCTGACATTATGAATTCCATCATTATGAAATTGGCTATTAATATTGCATGTGATTATTCGACTAGTAGAATATCCATGTGAATAAGTAAATGGAATTATTTGATTTATGTTGGCCATATTATAAATAATTTTATGTTTAAAAGGATTATTTTAGTCTTATACATTTCATTAAATGTTTATGCTTATTTATGAAAGTTTCTGCTATATTGTTATCCTTACTGAGTATCTGAGCTCACCCCTTACTATGTTTTATTTTTTCCAGGATGCGAAGAAGTATATTATGACTGGAATGCAGGGATAGTCTAAGGGATATGAATGTGATCAATGGAGACAATGTTGTTGTTGTTTTTCATTTTATAATGTAATTTAAAACTTATGAATGTATCTAGTACTTCCAAGGCTACTAAACTGGTCGTTCTTTTGGGATTTTATCTCTTGTGATCATGCCAATGTTATGTAATAATGCACCGACTCTGGGTAACCGGGGTCTGGGCGTTACACACCTTGAGGCCAATGAAATGGTGGAAAATTTTATGATGTGTAGGGTATCCAAAAATTGAGAATAGAGAATTTTTGCACACAACAAATTCTCTCTGAACTCCTCCTTCTCTCTCCCTCTCAAGAACGAGAAGTGAAAGAGAGATTTCTTCAAGACTGAAGAAAGAGCGATTAAGAATGAATTGTGTAAGACAGTTGACTTTCCATGCAAGCACCTAGAGATTGATTAGTGTTTTTTGGAGATCATAAGAGCATGTTTATATCACCACTAGAGGGATTCTATCCTTATATACCCACAATGCAACAAAGGTAATCTGAAGGGATCTTTTTAGATGATCGATATTCACCAAGGAAGAAAGTTCCTAATCCCAGATATTTATTTCTTAAAATATTAAATAAATTAATTATAAATTTTACATGTAAGATCCTTACTATTATTTTCAAACAATGATTATTAAAATAAATTTTAATATATCACACACCTCTATACGCTTCCGCTGCACCCAGAACCAACACATTAGTGGTATCTCATCCACCTAAATTGGTTCAATGATCCATCATTCACCTTGAGTCTAATGAAATGGTGGAACCACATCCACTTTAAGATGTTATGTTTATGGTAAATCATCTACTTAAGGTTTCATATTGCTGTAGAATCATCCACTTATGAGAGTTATCTTGGTGGTGTATCATCCACTTGGGTATTCGTTTCAATGGTATACTATCCACCTAAGATTCAATGTTGGTGGTGTATTGACCACTTAAGATGTGAAAGCAATGGTGCCTTTTCCACCTAGAGGATGGTATTGGCAGTGCATTTTCCACCTATAGATGTTGTCTCAGTGGTGTATTGTCCACCTAATTAGGATGTCTTGGTAGTGTCTCATCTACCCAATCTATGGAACGATAGTATATCATCTACCTAAGAATGGATAGTGGTGGTGTATAATCCACCTAGGTTTTTTGATGCCTCATTCATAGGGTAGTGACTTTCTCACCTTTGGTACTATTTTGGCAATGAATCATTAACCTTGATCGCTTATGATAGTGATAGATCCTTCACTCAGTGATGATTGATGGTGATTGCTCATTCACCCTATTTATTATACAAGGAGTGAAATATCATTCATCCTCAAGGTGTGTTTAGATCATGATTATATTTTATCATTCCATCACTAGACGAAGTAGGTATGACCACATGTGGTTTGGTGGGATCACTCCATAGGATGACTGGTTATTTATTTATTATTGTTTTTTTACTATTATTTTACATGAATAATACACCTGTATTTATTGGAATTTTAGGGACATCATTGTTGGTGACCTAATAAGTTGTACCCATGCCTTGATTGGGTTCCCTGATACTAGATAAAACTTTATATTTCATGATGTGGGTAAGGGAAAGGTTTCTTCTTCTTTGGATGGATGAGCCGGGAGACATATCTGATGGTGGGAAATAGGGTTGATCCAAGGCTCAGAACCAATGGTGGATGTATCCTTGATTTTTTTTAAATATACCATATTGTATATGATCTTCCCACAAAATATCCAACTTATGTTTGTATAACTTGCATGACATGTATAGTTCTACATTTTAATATAGCATGACGTTTTTATTTACTCTTGGATGGAATTTACTTGATGACTATCTTATACTAATATTGTATTGTGTATACTATTTGGTTATTACTTTCAATATATTTTGATGGTTATTTTTACCTGAGGCTATAGTCTCCAAACCTTTTGTATATTGACCCTTACTACTAGTCGACAACCTCTAGAATGTGAAGTGGTGTGCTTGAGGTATGTAGCACCTAGTTTGGTCATGATGGAGGTGAACCAAATTAAGGATGTTACAATATTCACCCTGAAGCAAACTTCAAGTACACATGTTATATTCCATGTATATTGTTCTCAATATTTTTGTTGGAACCAAAGGTATTTATTGATTGGATTTGTTGTAAATATATATTATTTATCTATTAAGAGTTGTTTTAAAGTATTATAAAGGAATTTGAAGAACCTTTAAATGGTACGAAGAATCTGTAATTCAAGAAAAAGTATGTTGAAACCATGATGCAAGGAAATGGACCATGCCGTAACTAGAGTTTATGTTCAAAAATTTGGAAAAGTCATGGAAATTGGTAAGGTTTATATACTTTACAATATCTGTATTTTTAAGGAGTTACACACCACAGGACCACTGCCTACACTAAAGTGGTGTTTGGAGTTAAAAAAATAGGTCAAACCATTGTAGTACCACAAGAGAAAGGCATCATCATGAGGCAGCATCAAGCTCGACCATAGAACTGATTAGAATGATGAAGGGGTAGAGTGGCTAGTATAGGTCAGCTCTAGGAGGAAAGAACCATAATGCAGGGAAGCACCTCAAATAAAATCACCTTATGAGATGACATAGTGACCCACCGACCAAGGTAGGGCTAAAGGGATTTGTTTAGTGAATGGTTGTTGTGTTCAAGGTAATAAATCATCCCCATCTCAAAGCCATTTCTGATGTGGGATTCATAAAAAGTGGGCGACATTACAAGACAAGTAACCAAGATAAAAAATATAAAGGTTTGATTTCACACAAGGAATACTTTGTTATATGTTTCAAGTCTGGTGGTGATTCCATATAGGTGATCAGGCCAACTTTTAGTGTCACTAGTATTTTTAAGATACCAATGATGTATAGAAATACCACGCCATAGTCAAGTTGAAATGGAAGATGGACCATACCACATTGTAATTCCCATATTGTGAAGGGTGTACATTTGGTGGATCGAGAGAAATGAGTTTACTAACTCTATAAAATGTTGTACAATGGAGTCTTTCTACACATTTTAACTTTCATTGTAGTTAAAAACAGTTAAGTTGAAACTATATCATCATGATGCAAAAGGGTTTGTTGCGCTATAATATATGACTTCAGTATATTTTGAATAGCACTGACAATGTGTTTATATCTTGTAGGTTTTCAGGTCATTTAAACATCTTAAACTAGAAAATTAAAATTGAATGATTGATATTTAATGAAAGATTAATCAATGTCATAATTTTAAGTAGAAGGGAGAAGAGGGTAAATTGAATTTTGAATTTTAAAATTTAAAATTCAAACATTCTTAGAATTTAGAGAGACTTTTTGTGATGAAGTATAAAAACACGCATAGATTAGAGAATATAACATGAGAATATTAAAGACTAGGGAGATTGGAATATCATTGAATATGGGGACTAGAGAAGAGAAGTGTGTGAGACTGAATTGCATTGAATATTATGATTGGAAGAAAGGTTTGGTGTTCATATCATTGAAGATATGGTATAGAATGATTATAACATCATGAAGAACACCCTTGTTGCTTATTGTTATTTAGCTTTGATATAAATCTTTTAAGATTAACCTGTGAGCCAATTTCATCATTATATCCCTCCTAAAAGTAGTGAGTGGAAGATAGGAAGAGTTTGTGGTCCTTATTGGAGTAGTGAGCTATTCATAATGTTGTAATCACGTATTGTTGATATGCAATCCTTGGAGTATCCTTTTATAGGTGAACCAGGTAAAATCAGTGTGTTCATCTTCTTTATATTTTAGCATTTGATTGAGGTTAAATATCAAATTCAATTTATCTTTTCTAGCATTGAGATAAGATCCAATTTGATCTAAAGAGAATAATAAATCTCATGACCCTAATTCATCCCCCTCTTAGGGTGTATAGTGGTATCAGAGTACAATAATTCTTTCCCATCTTCATAAACTTTACATATATAGGTTAGTAAGATAAAATAAAAATTTACCAGCACAAACATGCAAATTTACCCATACCATCCAACCACTCAAGTGGTTTATATATAGTAATAACTTTAGTGTTTTTTTGTAAAATACCCAACAATAATTTCAGAAATATTAGCCTCACTAATAATCATGTTTTCCTTATCATATTACATCACCCTGTTAACCTGATTATGAACTATAGGTTCTTATTTAGCCTTGGTTTTCTTGCTAGGACAATTCTTATCTCAATGCCCAGCCCGGATGCAATTCCAACACAATTTGTTTTCATTCAAATTATTATCCTTTAACTTTATTTTCTAGTTTCAAATTGGGGTTCATGTTGTACAATTTCTAACTATATTTTTTTATTGTCACCATATGTTATCATATTATCCCTTGGTTCAGTTGATACCCTATGGTTTTCATTCCTATGTTGTTCTTCCACATAAATTAAAATCATTATGTCTTTAAGAGATAATTTACTATTCCAATGCTTGAGATTTATACCCAAACCCTTCAAAGACTAAGAAAAATTCTCCGCAATTGATATACCTTTAAACTTCTCAAGAATCTTTATTTTTGTTTCGGATGGTGAATGTTTGATATACATAAATTCATATGTTTGTTCAATCATTGATTTTCATTCAACAATTTAGAATTTCAGGAATTCTAAAACTAAATAATTTTCTAAACCTAAGTTATTAGTGTTATATTTCTTATCCAATTCACCCTAAAGTGATTTTACAATTTTCAACTCGGAACAATACACATCAAATGAAACGTTTGATGATGTAAAGAGAATAATCACTCTACCTAACTGATCCCTTTCATTCCACACAACAATTTCATCAGTTTTGGGATCATCCTTAATTGGTTTAGTTTTTTCAAATTGAATTATAAGAAACATACCCCTAATTGCTAATTGTATTTTCATATGTTGTTTCCAACATTTGGAGTGTTTTCTATTCAATTTCTTAGGTAGTCCAAGCATATCAACTCTAAAAACGCCAATTCTAGAACCTCTATTATTTGGTGAGGTTGAGCATACAATATATAAATCTATAATTAACATATTCAATTGTACAATTTAAATTTTCTTCTATGACAATTAATTTTATTTATATCAATTAATTATTCATATAATATTTCTATTATTTTGATCGTTACATATTGATAGAAAAATTAATTAATGGAATTAATTACTTAAATCATTGTTTTTTATCATAGTTAATGGACTATAATTAATTAATGAGAGTAATGGATTCCAATGCATTTTTTCATAAATAAAATAAATATCTCTACCAAAATATCATAATTATTGTTTATTATTTTGATTAATTGACTGATTCTTAATTAACATCACTGTTAATTAGCATAGTTAATTGGTCTATAATTGGTAAATAATAATTAAAATATAATAATAACTACATTTAATTAGGTGTTTGGTATTGAGTACCCAATTAACAAGTTGACATCATATTAAGATTTATATAAAACAAATATATTAATGAAATCATTACACATATAATTATTTAAAATTAGAAAGTCCTCCCATCATCACATTTGTGTTAAATGATTAGTTAGAAATGGGTTAAGAACTTAATAAAATGATATAGACATTGATTGATGAAAAAAATTTAAATTGAAATTGATCAAAAATTTAAATTAACAGACTTCAAAAAATTGAAACAATTTGATTATTATAACAAAATGGCGAAAAATGAATAAAAATAGATCATCATACACATACTCTAAATGATTGGTTAGAACCTAGTAAAACCTTAATAGAATAAATCAATAAGAATAAAATTAAATTTGAATTGATAAGGTGCAGGGAATAAAATTTAAATCATAGTATATCAAAATTTAAAATAAAATTTAATGAAATAAAAAACTGTTATAAAATAATAAATATGTGGATGTCATGATGACCCTTGTTTCACAAGGTAATGATAACTCCCTAATTCCTAAAGTCTTATTATTATGGTTGAACCTTTTGGGTTTCCCCAAACATTTAGAATTTCATCCATTGAATTAGATATTGTAGGGGATTAATATCGACCATTGGATCAAACTGAAGGTTCTGGGTGAGGTGGAAGCATCGAATGGGGCATACCCAAATCTGATTTTTTTAATTATTTATGAATAATACGAGATTAACATGATGATAAATTCCATGATCAATAGGATTGAATAAAATAATATAGACAATAGATAAATGTTAGAACCAAAGTGCAGGATTATCACATATTATTTATAAATAATTTAAGCAATTAAAGAATTACATTGTAAGAAATTATTTCTTCATTAATGGATATGACAGCATCTCTACATAATATCACTATCACATTGTAATAATCAAGAATAAATTCCCTCTAGAAGTGATCCACACGTGATCTATGAACCTCTGAATGTCATTGTTAGAATCTTTGGGTGCAAGCATGACAGATCATAACGCTTTCATCGTTCACCTTTGATCGCCCTAAAAATCACTTCAAGGAGGGATTCTCTTTGATCTCTATAGACTTCAGAGTTTTGGTAGAGGAGGATCTATCTCTGTTTTTAAGAGAATTCTTGGAGAGGGAACTCTCTAGGGCTTTGATAGGATTCTCTCCAGATCTCATTGTGAACAACACTAAATGAATTGATCTATTAAGAAAATAATATAATTGGGTTTATATACCGTGGGGGTTAGAAAATAATAGTTTCACATGCACCCTTATTATTTTCGTAATTCACATGGGACCCCATGTTTATAAAAATATTATTATTATTATTTCTTGACATTTTATAAACTTTAGAATTAAATTAAATATTATTTATTCAAATAATATTCAATATATATTATTTCTCATCAGACCATTAAAATCGATCTGTTATTCCTTCATAATATTTATCGGGCCTTGAATAATGACTATTTATTTAATAAATAAATATCAATGCATTATTATCCAATAAATAAATAAATATTATATTCACTAAATAAAAAATATTTATTTATTAAATATTCTGCTCACATAATATTCTCTCGAATAACTGGTGATAAAATATATGTGATCAATAAAACATGAATAATTATTAAACAATGTGTGGGAATAATATTTATTTAACTTTATAAATAATAAATAATAATATATTATTTAACTTAGATTATGGATATACTTAGTGTGTGAACCTATGTGTCTCTTCCTTAGTGACATTAGGTGAAGGAGCCTAAAGTACAAGGTTAATGTCTAACAACATGCCAAGACACCCATAGAGAATAAAGTTAATGTCTCAACAACATAATACCCCATACAGATTATTACTGTGTAATATAATCTTTTTATCATGATATCTCTAATCAAGCAGGTTGTATGTTGGTGTCATCAACCTATGTGCTCAATGTCTCTTTCTTTGACTTTTCAGAAATCAAAATTCATTATAGAACACTATGACCATAGATTTATTTAGTCTATATCATTTCCATAAAGGCACAAAGATATCAACTTCCATTAAATAACATAAGTGAAAAATCATTTCTTATATTATTCATTAATGAAATATTACTCGTGACACACCCAACGTATCCTACCTTGCCACAAGCACATGTCATCGCGGTTTTTGACAATACACCAAATTAAGTGGCTTATAATACTCATTAATAATAATCCTAAAGTCTAAGGATCAATACACACATCCGAAAATAGAAAAATCCAATGACACATATAAATGTGGGTTTCCTACTATCAGGTCTCACTCTCATGATATCCTATAATGGATATTAACAAGGGAGTTCACCATGAGAAGGTGCCTAAAAGTCCTATAAGTCTTTACTCCTGATATCCTATATCATTTTTCCCCTCAAATGATCTATACGGTTATAGAACATATATTTAAGAATACTGGCATGACACTTCTGGGTTCTCATCATAACAGGGAACTCTTATGACCTTTTAGTGTAACAGCTACTCTTATATTATTATCACATACCGTGTTATGCAGAAGAAGAATCATGATGTGATGAGGAGTTTATTAATATTAAAAACAATAAATACAAGTTATCATAAAGAAGTACATAGAAGTTGGTTAACATCCCTCGCATTGGATGGGGTTTGGTGGTCTTGAAACAGGTCGCGACTAGTTGTTGGGGCCTGAATCCACTCCAACTCTGCTCTGGCTTCATGCCCCATTACTTCTTTCCCAGTCGTTCTGGTGCGGTGGCTTGAAGGAGGTTTTGGGATATGTTGTTTGAGTGGTCGATGGAGTTTCAATAGGCGCATCTTGTGTAGGATTGGTCTGGTGGTGTGTACTGATCGGTGGTGGTGCACATGGACCGTGGATGTAGGTTTTTCATGTCTTATGAAATTTTAATTTGTACTGTTTTGTTTGTTTTGCTAGTTTTTGAATTGTGTGTTTCATCTAATTGATATTTTTTATGCTATTGTGGTGAAATTTACTTGTGGGATATTGGTATCTAAATCGGATGTGATTTTTGTAAGGGTTCTTAATTAACTATTAAAAGTGATTTTTCTTGAAAATAAAAATATTGACTTGGAGGAATAGACTTCCACTTTCACTAGATCCAACTACTGACAACCTTCGGTCCGCTGACTCTCACATAATACTCATGCTTCTGTTAAGATAAGACTTTAGTCAAGGGGTCTACCATGTTTTCTTCTATGGGAAATATTTTTACTATAACTTCACCCCTTTGATAAAAATCCCTCAAGAAGTGATACTTATGAAGTATGTGCTTTGTCTATTGATATGACCTTGGTTATTTTTCAATATCTATCATTGTAATATTATCACAATACACTATAATAGGGTAATTACTTCTAGGTACCACATCAAGTTCTTGAACAATGTTTCGTATCCAAATGGGTTCCTTGGTTTCATCAGAAGCCTCTATATACTCGGACACCACTATAGAATCAACAAAAACATGTTCTTTGAAATCTTCCAACTTACATCTCCTTGATTGAGACAAAAAACATATCATGACTGTAACTTCAGATAATTCTGATCTGTTTGAAAACTAGCATCAGTATAACCCTTAATGATTAGATCCTCATCTCTTATATACACCAAGAACGTATCCTTAGTTGTTATTAGATACTTAAGGATTCCCTTAATATCATACCAATTTCATTCTCTTGGATCAACTTGATATTTGCCTACTATGCTCAATGCATAGGAAACATCAAGTCTAGTACATAATATGGCATACCTAACTGATCTTATCATTGAAGCGTATGAGATATTACTCATTCTCTATTTCTCGTGTTATGTTTGAGGTCACATTTTCTTAAAAAGATTTATAACATGTGACATTGGAACCAATACCCTTTTGGATTGTTTTATACCAGATCTCTTTAGTATTCGGTCAATGTATATATTTTGACTTAGTCCAAAAAACCTCTTAGATCTATCATGAATGATATTTATCCCGAGAATATTGGTTGTTTCACCTAATTCCTTCATAGAGAAACACATGTTTAACCAGTCCTTAATAGACTGTAATTATGATATTTCATTTACAATAAGTAATTTATCCTCAACATATACTACTAGGATAACAACCACATTCTTAATAAACCTTTAGTAAACACATGGATCACATTAGTTTTTAATGAATCCAAATTCTTTTATAGCTTCATTGAATCGAATGTCACATGGCCTAGATGCTTGCTTCAATACATAAATGGATATCTGAAACTTGTATATCCTATTAGCATCACTTGGAGCCAAAAAACCTTTTGGTTTTGTCATGTTGACATCTTCCTGAAGGTTCCCATTAAGGAAAACTGTTTTGATATCCATCTTCCAAATTTCATAGTCATGGTAAGCTGATATAGCAAGTAGAATTATAATGGATTTAAACATGGAAATTGGTGAAAAGGTTACATCATAGTCAATTCTTTGATGTTTTTAAACCCTTTATTCACTAGGCTTTCTTTATAGGTATTTAATTTACATTTTATGTCCAATTTTCTCTTGAATACCTATTTTTACCTCACGGTCTTTACATCAACTAGAACATTGACCAGAATCCAAACTTGGTTCTGATACATGGAATCCATTTCATAATTCATGGCTTCATGTCGTCTCGTAGGTTCTTAGCTCTTTACTACTTCTTTGTAGGAGATAGGTTCATCATTGTCAAAAAATAATGATTCATCATATTTGATGACTAAAAAACCATATCTCTCTGGTTCTCTTACCTCTCTAGTACTCATACATAGTACTTGTGTTTCAAGAATTACTTCTTCAAAAGGACTTGTAGAATATTTTCACATACTAACTCTTGTATATATTGAGCATCAACCTCATCAAAATAAATCTTGTCCCCACTATCCTTTTTGAGTATGTGTTGCCTCTCAAGAAAGACGGTTTGTCTGGTGAAAATCACTTTCTTATTTGCGGGGTTGTATAGGTAGTATACCTTTGTTTCCTTAGTATACCCTATAAAGATACACTTTGTGCCTTGGGGTGTAATTTTGTTTCCTGATAAGGTCTTAAAAAATTCCTCACAACCCATACATGTGTACGTGAAAAAACAGGTTTCTTTCCGCTCCATAACTCGAAGAGAATTCTGTTGTCTACTTTAGTTGGTACTCGGTTAGTGTGTATGCCATAGTTTGTAATGAATATACCTAAAAGGATAATGTAAGATTTGTATGACTCATCATCGACCATACCATTTCTAACAAGGTACAATTCCTCCTTTCACTAAAACCATTCCATTGTGGTGTGTAAGGTAGAGTGAGTTGATATAGAATCCCAAACTCCCATAAAAATTCAATGAACTCTTGGTTAAGATATTCACCACCTTGATCTGATCGAATCTTTATCTTTATTAAAAGTTTATTCTCTACTTTATTCTTGAATTAATTAAATTTCTCAAAGGACTTAAGCTTATACCTCATCATTTAGACATAACCATATCTACTCAAGTCATTAGTAAAAGTTGTGGAGTAAGAATACCCACCACTAGCTTCTATTGAAAATGGTCCACACACATCAGTGTTTACTAATCCTAGAAGATCTGTAGACCTTTCACCATGTCAAAAAAATGATGGTTTGGTCGTTTTTTCTTGTAAACAAGCATGAAATCTTTTGAGTGGTTTTAGCTCAAAATAGTCTAAATAACCATCTTGATAGAGCTTTGTCAAACGTTTCTCATTCACATAACCAATATGGTGATGGTATAGTTGGGTGTTATATGAGTCATGTGAACATGATTTGTTATCTATTGTCAATACTTGGTTTTCATAATTTAAAACATAAAGACTGTTATTTAAATGTGACTTTCCATAACATATGTTGTAACACCCCGAGCTTCCACGATACGCTTCTCATTCAATAATACAATAGCTTGCATTGTACGCAACTTCGAGTTCTAAAACATCGCGACAAATCAAAGTAGCCGTTATGAATAGTAATAACCACTTTTTAAAATTATAGAAATTTTATATTTCAAAATGGACTTCATTTTTGTATTCCTAATATTGAAATTAGCCTATGTTGAATTTTTTGTAATTTTCTGAGAACTTCAAAATTTTTATGAATAGTGAAAAATACTTAAAACAACTTTTTTAATCAAAATAATTCATAGTGATAAATTATACTATTGAGTGGTTTTAGAGTATAATTAGAATATATTTTTACCATTTTATCCAATGGTGGTCATTAGAATTAATTTGACATTGAAATTGGACATAAACAATTGTCAATCTTTTGATATAAATTGTTTCTTAAAAACACGCTATTTTTTTTGTGACAGCGGGAATTAATTATAAAATTAATTAATGCAACTAATATGTTTGGAATTTTGTAAAATAGACATCATTTTTCAATTCGGAATATCAATTATAGCTTAGGGTGAAATTTTGGCCTTATTCTGAAAAACTTCAATTTTTGATGAATAGTGAAACCACTAAGTGGTTGTTAAATAACTGATTTTTCGTTTAAATGAAATATTACCACTTCTGTGTTTTGATTTTCAAAAATCCGACATACATGGTTGTCATAAAGAAGTAAAATGTGGTTCAATGGGATAAAAATAATTTTTTGGTGAATAGTAACTTATTAAGTTCTTAATCGCGATTAGTGGTAATTAGGGTAGTTTAAGGTATAAATAATACTTTAATAATATTAAATGACCTAGACACATGTCCCAACCTCATTGGTTGTGTCATGGCCGACCAAGACAAGCCATGGCCTAACTTGGGGACCCCATGGATCCACTTTTGTTGGGAAATAACATAAATTACTTTTTATTTAATGTTAAAGTGAAAATGACACTAACATAAAGTGTTTTACTAAAACAATTTTTAAGTAGGGTTACACAAGTCCAAATTTTGATTATAAATAGTCATTGGAAAGATAAAAAGATTTCCTATATCATAGTATTTTTTTTATAATTTTTAGACATTAAATAAATTTAATTATTTATGACATAATAATGATGCAGCGATGACATCATTATTTGACGATTTAAATAAAATGGAAAGGTAATATAAAATCTATGATCTACACATGGCCAAAACCAATTGGATGAGTGGATTTCGATGCCTTATCACCTTATCCACGAATTCTATCAATGTGGGACCTTTTAAAACCGAAACACATTTTCAAATAATGTAATGTTCCTTTACTTTCCAAAAGTGCCCTTCCTCTCCTCTTATAAAAGGCCCCCACCTCTACCTCATTTCACACACTCTTCAAGCCATTGGCTCGGCCAACCCCTGCCCATTTGCTCTCTCCACATCCCTCTCCTCATCCTAGAGGATTCCCTTTGGGCAGAATCCTTTCAAAGGAAGCCTTTAGGCTCAACTCAAAAGGAGTTACACTTTTTAAGGTAATTCATTCTCTCATGTTCTTTTGTTTTATTTTGCTTCTCCAACCCCCTAAACTCTTTTTATTTACTTCTTTTGTAACAACACCAGTATCTTAAATATACTAGGATGTTGTTATAAGATTTATTTGAGCTACACTTCCACACAACTACATCAAATGGTTAAAGAACATAAGGTTTCCGTGGATGGCGAAATTCTGCCTCCCGAAACGATGATTGTTCAACACTCATTTAACACCTTCAAAGGTGGCCATTATGATGTCACTATTTTTATATATGATATATAATATGTTTATGTTTTCCTTAAGCTTCTGTTTTTTTCATTTTGGGCATACCTTTATGGTTTCCATTATGGGTAAAACACGATATCTTCATTTTAGGAAGCGCGGACTACCGCCCCCTGAAAGTGATTTGATTCGTTAATACCATATGTGGGATGTGTGAAGGATAAAGTTAATGATATTATATATGTTATTATACTGGAATTATAATATACTCTCATATCATTATGATTCCATTCCAGAAAATATGAAATAGAAATGGAAGTAGCGTTCATGCGTACGTACGGCTTACCGTCTCCATGAACGGTGCATTTCATTTCTTACCTCTAAATGTGATGTAATATTATAAATGAATGTATGTACTGGATATATATTACATATATGATATCTACATCATGAATACCATTCTGGATATAATGAACCTTTGACCAAATTAACAACATGTAAGTGTAAGAAGCCTATTTTTGACTTAAGAACCAAATACCGACAAAATGAACATTATTAACTTAAATAATTACATAATGTTCATATCATTGTAATAAGTGATATAATAAGGATAATGAAGTTGAAAATGGTTCTTAATAAGGTATATATTAACTCTAGTTTATTATTCAGGAGGTTAAAGAACGGTTGAGTCAAGTCAGACACGAGGTAAGGGAACTTCTTAACCCAACTTCCATTCTTTGGGTTAATCTCCTACTTTCAAATTATGTCATGATATTATTATGTCCTATCTTGTATTTTTACATTCTTTATGTGTACCTATAGTGAATACACATAATATATATATTTTATTTAAAAATTATCTTTTAAAGTACTTCGTCTCAATCTCCTTTCATTGAGGCATATTTGGTTTTATACACAATTTTCATTTATACGGTGTATAAACCCCTTTGACTTTTACGTTTGTACAAAAGGAATCTTTTTATACGAAGCGTTTTGCTAAACGACAAAAGGGAATGTTTTTCTTTCCGTACTTATGCGGCGACAATGACTTCTCCGCCGCCGTGACCATTATTTGAGTTTCGGCTTCCTTTACAATCCATCACTTTTTTTTTATGAAAAATAAATACAAAGTTTTAACATTCTTTTATTTTGGTATTGAAAATGGTTTTGAAAGAATTTTTACTATATCAATGTGTTGTATTGATATCTTGTGATTGAAATGTGGAAATGTTATGTTTCCTTTATGCATGTTTTATGTGATACGATTATGTTATGGTTTATGATATGTTTAAACCTATTCATATGAGGAATGCATTGGACTTAATAAGTGACGGGTGGAGCCCGCTATAGCTCCTCGATGCATCGGCAGGTCTCATGAGACAAACTAGTGTCTTGGCACAAGGCCTTGACAAAATCTTATTTGTAGTCTTGGCACGAGGCCTTGGCTATGTGGTTATGATAGTCTGGCATTATGCATTCCATCATTATGAAAGTGGTTATTGATATTACATGTGATTATTCGACCAGTAGAATATCCATGTGAAGAAGTAAATGGCATTATCTCATTTTACTTTTGCCATATTATGTTGAAGTTCATGTTTAAGAGGCTTTTGTTTTAGTTATACATTGCCTTAAATGTTAATGTTTATTTATGAAAGCTTCCGCATTATTGTTATCCTTACTGAGCATTTGAGCTCACCCCTTTCAATGTTTAAAAATTTTCCAGGTTGTGAAGAAGTATTTTATGACTGACTTGCAAGAATAATCAGTGAAGATATGAGTGTGGAATATGAAGACCATGTTTTTTTTTGTAGTTTGTTTAATTTTGATGTAATGAAAGACTTATGAATGTATCTAGTGTTTCCAAGGCTACTAAACTAATCGGTCTTTCGAGACTTGATCTTTTGGGATCATGCCAATGTTACGAAGTAATGCACCGGCTCCGGGTAGCTGGGGTCGGGGCGTTACAGTTGGTATCAGAGGCAGTTTAGTACTAACCTTGGAAGCTAGATTTAGATAAACTCTGATTAGAGCACATAGCCCGAAGATAGACTTTGAGGATTAGTATAAAAGAACATCTTAGAATATTGGTATTGTAGAGATTTTGTGAGTTTTCCAAGCAATACATTCCTGTCTGGATACGAGCAGGTAGAGGCGGCTCTGGCACAGATGTACCTAGGGGTAAAACCCGAAAACACCGCTTTGAGCTAGACTCGAACGGGAACTGGTGCACGACAACGGGCCTTGCTGCACTCTTGGTTACGACACTCCCGGGGGATATGCTTTGGATAATTCCCATTTTCTTTACAAACCACTATGAAGGGTTACGAGTATATACTTCCTCAAAGAATACATTTTTATAATTATGGATTATATCCATAATTAGTTCAATTTATGTTAAGTGTTTTACAAGTATGGAATTATGTATTTTGATTCATAAACTAATCTAGTTTATGCCATTGTTTAGAAATGGCGCCTAGTAGAAGGAATGGAAACTGTATCAATGCACGAACTCCGTGTAGGGATTGCCCTCCTGCTCAGGATAATTATGGTGGAGCTAGTGATACAACTGGTGCTGATCAGCTTCTCACCATACTGGGACAACTCACGCAGGTTATGAATAACAACCTTACTCGTATGGAGCACCCTGATCCGCAACGTGGAGGATCAATGTTAGACCGCTTCATGAGGCAACAACCACCAACCTTCAATGGGAGTACAAATCCTATAGTAGCTGAGCAATGGATAAATTCCTTAGAGAAAATATTCCATGCCTTGGGGAGTAGTGAAAGGGAGAAGGTTGTCATGGCAGTTTACCGCCTCACTGGAGATGCCGATCAGTGGTGGTCGCTGATTCAAAACACAAAGGAAGATGACGACGTATCAAGTATGGAATGGAGGGAGTTCAAAGAGCTTTTCTTAGAAAAATACTTTCCTCGTGACCATCGAGCAGATATGGAAAGGCAATTTCTGAGTCTGAGGCAGAAGGAGGATGAGAATGTCGCAAAGTATGAGGCTAACTTTACAAGGTTAGCGAGGCATGCTGCCGATTATATACGTAACCCAAGGAGTAAGATTGATCGTTTCTTTGATGGGTTAAAACCATTTCTCCGTCGAGCTTTAGTATCACAATCCTTCTCATCATACGAAGATATAGTCTCATGTGCTATCAAGACAGAAAAGGAATTCTCTAAGTCTTATGACAACAAAGTAAAGCAAGAGAAGAAGAGAACGGTGGAACAAGAGACAGATAAAGGGAAAAAGGGAAAGAAGGATTTTCCATTATGTGATAATTGTGGGAAGAATCACCCTGGTACTTGCCTAAAAGGAATGGGAGTCTGTTATAAATGTGGAGAAAAAGGTCACCAGGCACGTGATTGCAAGGGAAAGAAAGAGGCTGTCAAAGTTGAATGCTACAATTGTAGAGAAATGGGTCATTACGCAAATGAATGTCCTAAGCGTCAAGGAATCTTACCTCAGAAAAGGCCAAGGGATCAAGGACAATCTTATGCTATTACTACAGTTGAAGCAGAATAACTAATGTATTGATGCTTTCGGACTCATGGATTATATTCTGGTTATTAGAATAATGTGATCTATATAAGGATTGTACTGCAGTACTTGTTGGTTTCAGTAAGGTTTTAATATGATGAAGGTAATTATATTTTTAGTATGTGACAATAAAAGAAACTTTACTTTGTTTGGGGAATCTGTTACAATTGATTTTGGAATTTAGAGGCCTTTTAGAGAAAGTCTGGACGGAGGTATTTTGGATAACTATTAAGGTTGGAATGGATTAAGTTGAACCATGGATATTATTATTTAAGGATAAAGCATTTCTGAAGATTATTTTTGGAATATTATAATACTATAGTTTTAGGAAAAGGACAACCTGTAGGGTGGGGAATAACCCGTCGCGTCGGAAAAAGCTGCAGAAATCGAACCCACAACCATAGTGCGACAGGCCTTTATTTCCTACCACTAGCCTACAGGAAGTCCCTGGTTATTAGAAAATAATTTTACTAATCTAAATGGTATGTGTTAACATTTTGAACCTTATACAATTAGGATAAATAGAATATTTTTGAGTTCTGTTACCATTTGGAGTAAAAGTTGGGGTTGTGGTAAAAAAAAAAAATTTAACGAATGAAAGTATACATAACAAGTATGTATATTCCCTTACGTTCTTAGTAAATCTCCTAAATAAATTCCTTAACATTATAAAAGGTAACTTAAAACAAAAATGTTGTCGGTTAACTTTTCCAACTGGGGATTCAATGACCGTTTAACCAATCACAAGTTTGTGATTTTCTTGTGGTTAAACTTTCTCCTAATCCTGTTTTCTATAACTCTCCATCAGACCTTGATGGTTTGTTTCTCCTCCATATCCATATTTTCATATAATCCTAGAATGGGCTATATCGGGTGACCTTTGTACTTATCCTGCTTTCTTTTAATGTTATATATTTATTAACCTTATTTCCGATGTGGGTTTTCCTCAAAGGTATTTTCTCTTTTCAACCTTTTATTATCAAAGAAAAATTTCAAATTGCGAGGACGCAATTTATTGAAGGAGGGGAGAATGTAACACCCCGAGCTTCCACGATACGCTTCTCATTCAATAATACAATAGCTTGCATTGTACGCAACTTCGAGTTCTAAAACATCGCGACAAATCAAAGTAGCCGTTATGAATAGTAATAACCACTTTTTAAAATTATAGAAATTTTATATTTCAAAATGGACTTCATTTTTGTATTCCTAATATTGAAATTAGCCTATGTTGAATTTTTTGTAATTTTCTGAGAACTTCAAAATTTTTATGAATAGTGAAAAATACTTAAAACAACTTTTTTAATCAAAATAATTCATAGTGATAAATTATACTATTGAGTGGTTTTAGAGTATAATTAGAATATATTTTTACCATTTTATCCAATGGTGGTCATTAGAATTAATTTGACATTGAAATTGGACATAAACAATTGTCAATCTTTTGATATAAATTGTTTCTTAAAAACACGCTATTTTTTTTGTGACAGCGGGAATTAATTATAAAATTAATTAATGCAACTAATATGTTTGGAATTTTGTAAAATAGACATCATTTTTCAATTCGGAATATCAATTATAGCTTAGGGTGAAATTTTGGCCTTATTCTGAAAAACTTCAATTTTTGATGAATAGTGAAACCACTAAGTGGTTGTTAAATAACTGATTTTTCGTTTAAATGAAATATTACCACTTCTGTGTTTTGATTTTCAAAAATCCGACATACATGGTTGTCATAAAGAAGTAAAATGTGGTTCAATGGGATAAAAATAATTTTTTGGTGAATAGTAACTTATTAAGTTCTTAATCGCGATTAGTGGTAATTAGGGTAGTTTAAGGTATAAATAATACTTTAATAATATTAAATGACCTAGACACATGTCCCAACCTCATTGGTTGTGTCATGGCCGACCAAGACAAGCCATGGCCTAACTTGGGGACCCCATGGATCCACTTTTGTTGGGAAATAACATAAATTACTTTTTATTTAATGTTAAAGTGAAAATGACACTAACATAAAGTGTTTTACTAAAACAATTTTTAAGTAGGGTTACACAAGTCCAAATTTTGATTATAAATAGTCATTGGAAAGATAAAAAGATTTCCTATATCATAGTATTTTTTTTATAATTTTTAGACATTAAATAAATTTAATTATTTATGACATAATAATGATGCAGCGATGACATCATTATTTGACGATTTAAATAAAATGGAAAGGTAATATAAAATCTATGATCTACACATGGCCAAAACCAATTGGATGAGTGGATTTCGATGCCTTATCACCTTATCCACGAATTCTATCAATGTGGGACCTTTTAAAACCGAAACACATTTTCAAATAATGTAATGTTCCTTTACTTTCCAAAAGTGCCCTTCCTCTCCTCTTATAAAAGGCCCCCACCTCTACCTCATTTCACACACTCTTCAAGCCATTGTCTCGGCCAACCCCTGCCCATTTGCTCTCTCCACATCCCTCTCCTCATCCTAGAGGATTCCCTTTGGGCAGAATCCTTTCAAAGGAAGCCTTTAGGCTCAACTCAAAAGGAGTTACACTTTTTAAGGTAATTCATTCTCTCATGTTCTTTTGTTTTATTTTGCTTCTCCAACCCCCTAAAATCTTTTTATTTACTTCTTTTGTAACAACACCAGTATCTTAAATATACTAGGATGTTGTTATAAGATTTATTTGAGCTACACTTCCACACAACTACATCAAATGGTTAAAGAACATAAGGTTTCCGTGGATGGCGAAATTCTGCCTCCCGAAACGATGATTGTTCAACACTCATTTAACACCTTCAAAGGTGGCCATTATGATGTCACTATTTTTATATATGATATATAATATGTTTATGTTTTCCTTAAGCTTCTGTTTTTTTCATTTTGGGCATACCTTTATGGTTTCCATTATGGGTAAAACACGATATCTTCATTTTAGGAAGCGCGGACTACCGCCCCCTGAAAGTGATTTGATTCGTTAATACCATATGTGGGATGTGTGAAGGATAAAGTTAATGATATTATATATGTTATTATACTGGAATTATAATATACTCTCATATCATTATGATTCCATTCCAGAAAATATGAAATAGAAATGGAAGTAGCGTTCATGCGTACGTACGGCTTACCGTCTCCATGAACGGTGCATTTCATTTCTTACCTCTAAATGTGATGTAATATTATAAATGAATGTATGTACTGGATATATATGACATATATGATATCTAAATCATGAATACCATTCTGGATATAATGAACCTTTGACCAAATTAACAACATGTAAGTGTAAGAAGCCTATTTTTGACTTAAGAACCAAATACCGACAAAATGAACATTATTAACTTAAATAATTACATAATGTTCATATCATTGTAATAAGTGATATAATAAGGATAATGAAGTTGAAAATGGTTCTTAATAAGGTATATATTAACTCTAGTTTATTATTCAGGAGGTTAAAGAACGGTTGAGTCAAGTCAGACACGAGGTAAGGGAACTTCTTAACCCAACTTCCATTCTTTGGGTTAATCTCCTACTTTCAAATTATGTCATGATATTATTATGTCCTATCTTGTATTTTTACATTCTTTATGTGTACCTATAGTGAATACACATAATATATATATTTTATTTAAAAATTATCTTTTAAAGTACTTCGTCTCAATCTCCTTTCATTGAGGCATATTTGGTTTTATACACAATTTTCATTTATACGGTGTATAAACCCCTTTGACTTTTACGTTTGTACAAAAGGAATCTTTTTATACGAAGCGTTTTGCTAAACGACAAAAGGGAATGTTTTTCTTTCCGTACTTATGCGGCGACAATGACTTCTCCGCCGCCGTGACCATTATTTGAGTTTCGGCTTCCTTTACAATCCATCACTTTTTTTTTATGAAAAATAAATACAAAGTTTTAACATTCTTTTATTTTGGTATTGAAAATGGTTTTGAAAGAATTTTTACTATATCAATGTGTTGTATTGATATCTTGTGATTGAAATGTGGAAATGTTATGTTTCCTTTATGCATGTTTTATGTGATACGATTATGTTATGGTTTATGATATGTTTAAACCTATTCATATGAGGAATGCATTGGACTTAATAAGTGACGGGTGGAGCCCGCTATAGCTCCTCGATGCATCGGCAGGTCTCATGAGACAAACTAGTGTCTTGGCACAAGGCCTTGACAAAATCTTATTTGTAGTCTTGGCACGAGGCCTTGGCTATGTGGTTATGATAGTCTGGCATTATGCATTCCATCATTATGAAAGTGGTTATTGATATTACATGTGATTATTCGACCAGTAGAATATCCATGTGAAGAAGTAAATGGCATTATCTCATTTTACTTTTGCCATATTATGTTGAAGTTCATGTTTAAGAGGCTTTTGTTTTAGTTATACATTGCCTTAAATGTTAATGTTTATTTATGAAAGCTTCCGCATTATTGTTATCCTTACTGAGCATTTGAGCTCACCCCTTTCAATGTTTAAAAATTTTCCAGGTTGTGAAGAAGTATTTTATGACTGACTTGCAAGAATAATCAGTGAAGATATGAGTGTGGAATATGAAGACCATGTTTTTTTTTGTAGTTTGTTTAATTTTGATGTAATGAAAGACTTATGAATGTATCTAGTGTTTCCAAGGCTACTAAACTAATCGGTCTTTCGAGACTTGATCTTTTGGGATCATGCCAATGTTACGAAGTAATGCACCGGCTCCGGGTAGCTGGGGTCGGGGCGTTACATATGTTGTATTTATAAAAGAAACAAATTTTATTTAAAAAATTTAAAATAAAACCATCTACATCTAGGCATGATATAGAAATTATGTTTTTGCCAACAGTTGGTACATAATAACAATCTATTAAAACCAATATCATTCCTATTGGTAATTAAAGGCGGTAGTCACCAATGGATAGAGAATCCATTCTCGCACCATTGGTAGCTCAAAAATCCACCTCTATAGAAATTTTATGAAATATACTTGGTTCCTGTATTTAGATACAGATGGGAGGACCACAAGTTGTATATAAAACCCAATGTGTAGATATTGAATGATTACACTCGATAATGAACATGTGTTTAGTTTCCCCCTGCTTCTAGGTGCAGTTCCTCTTCTAGTGGTGTTTATTTCCACATAAAAAACATACTACTTCCTTTTCCTTTCCCTGCCTCTAGATCTTTATATTCTTGGAAGGTTGTTGCTTAGAAGATTTAGACTTGTTATGGGTCTTGGGCTCCTTAATCTTGTTCTTCCTTTTATTATTCTCTATAAGGATTGTGGGTTTGTTACGCCCCATGTCCTTATCCACATAGAGAATCAGAGTAAGAAGTTTTGAAAGACTCTTCTCATTATTTATCATGTTATAGTTAATAATAAAACTGAATAAGGACTTGGGTAGTGAGGAAAGTGTGAGATTTTTCCACAACTCATCTGGGAATTTAAACCCTAAGATGTCTAAGCATTAAATGTTGCCAATAAGCTTGACTACATGAGGGACAGTAGATGCCAACTCTCCAAGATTAGTTGTAAATGGTGCATTGTAGATCTCATATCTCTATTGTCTCGCCTTATATTGATATAGATCCCAAAGGTGAGACATCATTCTATACAGATCCATGTCCTCATGTTGCTTCAAAATCTCATTAGTCATAGATGATAGCATGAAACACTAAACATATTCAGAATCATTCAAATGTTTCTCATAGAGAGATAACTCTTCATCACTAGCCTCTTTATTAGGCTCATTAAGAATAGGTTCCTCTAGCACATACACTTTTCTTTCATGGCATATGATAATGTGTAAGTTCCTTTGCCACTCTTGAAAATTTGTGATGGTGAGAAGGCTATCCTTCTCAAGTATGGATCATAGTGATATGTTTGAAGTCATTTTTATTATTGTTTCTAAAAATAATATTTTTAGTACTTTAGTACTTTATCTTATAAAATTTAGATAAATAAATAAATATTATATTTATTAATCTCCTAATATTTTATCAAAACCCAATAGCCCTCACCATTAACTTCAGGATATCTTTTTGTTTGGAAATTCTAGTGGAAATGATCCATATTCCCCTTATAATCACCTTGATTTTTTCTAGTCAAGAAATTTAAAGGGTTTTAGGTAGGCATTCCAAATTCCAACTACATTAACTCACAGATCCTTGATATTTTGAGTGGACTCCTCAATCCTGAAATCATTAAATTGAATTTCTTTAACCTTTTCCTCTCAGTAACACCAAGTTCTACTTTGATAGTTAACCCTTGATGTGAATTGTGTTAAGTTAACCCATAACTTTAAGATAGGATTCCTCGATAATTGAAAGCACCCCAAATTTGGTTAGTTAAGCACATTGAACTATGGTTTTATTTTAACTAAAGTGGTGGAAGTCTATGCTAACGTAATATATATAATTGAGGGATTTTATATTTTATGCATAAATTTCCAATTATTATATTTATTACATTCTTATTAATATTAAGTGTATTTACTTAAATGATTAACCTTGTCTTAGGTAATGTTTACGCATAAGTCAGTTTATTTTAGTTCTATTTTTCATGATTGTTAATTCATTAATTCATGTGATTATGACAAAACATCCATAATGAAATAACCATGAAACTTGATAGAAATAAAATAATAAAGTGTTATGACCATGATCTTTTACTAATGGTTAGTTTATCTAGTGGATGATAAACTAACCTTTGACCTAGGTAAAAACACATTGAACCATTTATGGTTCATGTTGTAACTTTCCAAATGTTTACTTTTGTATCTCTCTTAGATTAGTTTCACCTCAAATCCAAACTTGAACTATCTCCACTATCTTGGGAGCTCCATCCATTATATATGATTTTAATCACACTCAGGTGAGGAGAACCAAAGGATTGGTTAAGGGGTTTACATAAATGAAATCATGGGCACGCAGACCCTTACATAATGAGCCCTTACATAATGAGAGAAGGGATGACACGCAGGCCAAAAATTTAATTTAATAATAAATTAAAAGAATGTAATCACATACAAAGGTATGGTCTATGCTCATGATTATCCACATGCATTCAATAAATTATGTGTTTAATTAGAATTAAATTCTAATTGTTTGTATTTAATATAAACCATGATTGAATCAATTAATTATATTCTTTAATTAATCAATTAGTTTATCTTAATTCTCATCATAATTTTCTTGAGATTGACATCAATCATAATTTTAAACAAATTAAATAAATTAATTTAAAATTAACTATGTATAAAAAAATGTACCTTAGAGGCAACACGGTGAGTACCAATCTGAACTACCCAACATGTATTATACTTATATATTGTTTACTCTTGTGAAATGTGGAATACATGACTTATCACATAATTTCATGGCATGTACTATAAACTTAATGACCACACAGAATGCATGGTATTTATGTAACATGTTATTGAAGTTCATAAGGATTGTTGAATCACTAAGGGGGGGGGTCAATGATTTTATTTTTACAAAATTTCAATTTTAAGAAACTTAACCCTTGAAAATTGTTATAGTTTCTTCCTTATCAACTTTTAGTAAACTCAAATGCATGCAGAAATACAAAATTAAACAAGGCACACATGATTTACAAGGTTTTTCCTCAGTTTGAGAACTTACATCTTTTCCATAGCCACTCTGGTGGGTCTATGTAAATTCACTATTATGAAGAAGTGAATACAACTCATGTAAAATCCTGTTGGAAACCTTCTATCTCTTAATATGAAATATTATACTGACTCTAATCAGCTTAAAAATTCTGCTTACAAAATCTGAGCCACAAAATAAAATGAACTTTAAAACTTTATGTTCTACAAATTTCCATCCAAAAATCTGCGTCTGATTAGCTTCTATTTGATCTTTTGCGTCTGATGGCCTGTACCCAATAGACTCAGACCGATTTCCCTTTTCTCAATCTGTGTTGTTCCAAACTTTATGATTTTTCTATAAAATAAAACTATGTTTCTAAAACTTATACTCAAAACTAAGACTGATACCCTTATCCCAATTCTCCCTGTGCGATAATCTGAATTTTTCTATGTCTGATCATCAAATTGAATAATCTATCCAGAAACTCTTATTTCTTTAATTTCTTCTTAGCTCAAGCATTAAATTCATCATAGAAGTTTGTCTGATGGACTTTCTTAATATGAACTGCAAAACAAAATTTAAATTTTCTACAATTTCTCTTGACCCACTAAAACAAAACAAAAAAACACAATTGCAAAATTTGATGCACAAAGCCAACTGAAAATGGTTGACTACATTGTTACAACTTATAAATATTTCAATTTCCCATAATGAATTGGGTAGAAACTCCAACATCTCTTATATTTATTTGTTCATTTATTCATCTGGTCAACTTCAACTTTCTTAATAAATCTTTTTCTCATGGATCAGTGTCATAAACTTTTCTGATGGATCGACATCAACTACTTGTCTGATGAATCAGCATCAATGGATCGTCTAATAGAAAACTAGCACTTTTATATCTTTCAGAAACTTCTCAATCTGATCAACTTCTATGGTGAATCAACTTAAAAAATTTATCACGCATTTTTGATATAAAATGTGATCTCCCCCTTTGTCTTTACTCAGGTATTCTAATTTGGAATCTTGAGCCACTTCATATTTCTTTCCAAATTGTAACACCACAAAAACTCAGAACTTAGAAACTGCAAAGCTAGAATTTATAACAAAAGAAACTTCTGATGATTCATGTCTAATCATGTGAATATAATGATCTGTATTCGATGAATCACACCCAATTAATAACTTTTCATTTCTTCAAACTTCATCAAATTCAACCTTCCCGTTATCTTGAAAACTTATGTGTTTGGTGCTTTTCAGTATGATAAGCTACAACCAGGAAACTTCAACTTCCCTTTTTAAAATTGAAAGCTTGAATCATGATATTTTGATGATGTTGAGAACTTTAAGATCAAAAAAGCACCGTCTAAATTACTTTGGGAAGTTCCTAACTTTTCAAATTTCCAAAACTCAGAAACTTTATAACTTTTTTAATTTAAGTAACATTTGACTTACCAATAAGATCTTTGTCTGATGATCTTCATCTTCATACAAACTCAGACTTTCTAACAAACACAACATTCGATGAGTTGTGTCCAATCTGGTTCGTGTGATGGGTCATTCGATCATCATCTTTGCAAAACACTATCTTCATCCGTACTTTCAGAAACTTCACAAAAAACATTTTATTAACTTCCAACAAAATATCCTTCACCAGATTTTTAAAAACATTCTTTACAAAATGTTAGTTATCAACAAAAAAAAATTAAATACAAAAAAATCACAAAGGATCTTCAATATCCCCCTTTGTATTTGTTGACAACCCTCGTTAATAATTTTTTCAACTCATAATTTTTCAACACTCTGACTTTTTATAACTCATTTTCGTAATAACTCAAATTTTTAAATTTTACCAAAATATAGCCTTTCTCAAAAGAGTGTTATGACACCACACTACTGGATAAAGTAATGTTTTTTAAGGAATTCCATTCCATAGTGAAAAAAAAATCTGGTCGTGTTAAGATAAATTCTCCCTCACTTTTTTTCTCTCTCTAGTTTTATGATAACCATAGATTCAAATTCATTTAAGTAAGGAAAGTACTTCTCTCTCCCTTATAGGATAAATTTGTTCATATTCTACCTCTTTTTCAACATAATCCAAAGAATAGTGGGGGTTATTTCTTATAAAAATTAAGAAATTAAAGTTGGAGGTTGATCATGAAGTTGCAGCCTCAATTCTTCAAATCTCTCCCTTGGCATGGATTTTGTGGAAATATAAACAATTTGATATTTATCTCCCCCATTTTATGATAATCACAACTTCATATTCATTTAAGTAAAAAAATACTACTCTCCCACTTATAAGATAAATTTGTACATATTATCCCCCTTTGTCAATATAATCCAAAGCACAATGGGGGTTCTTCCTTATGAAATTTAGGGAATTAAAGGTAGAGGTTAAACATGAAGCTGCAACCTAAATTATTTAAATCTCTCCCTTGGCATGATTTTTTTTAGATAGGAAAATGTATCTTTATTTTTTTTTAATGTGTAAACCAAGGAAGAAATTTGATTCTCCCAACATTGATATCTCAAAATTCTTCTTCATCTTCATCAAAAATTACTTCGTCCATGTACACAATTACAATCAGAGTGTTAAAGTTTACTTCATTCACATATAAGTTGTTTTCAATATTTCCTTTAGTAAAATTCAACTTTTTCAATAAATTATAAAGTTTGGAGACTAGGATATATGGGCTTATTTCAACCCATACAGGGATTTATTCAATTTACAAACCTTGCATCCATCTTTATCAAGTAGAAAACCCACAAGGTTTCTCAATGTAAACATCTTATTTAATATCACCATTAAGGAAAATTGGTTTTATATCCACTTTACAAACTTTATAATTTTAATGTGTATCCACTACTAGAAACATTATAATAGTTTCTAATCTTGCAAAGAGGGAAAAAGTTTCTTCAAAATCAACACCTTCCACCTATTCATAGCCTTTACAAACAATTCTTGGTTTGTTTATTCAAACTTCTCCATGTTCGTTCAACTAGTTTTTTTACACCCATTTTGTTCCAATAAAATTTTTACCTACTAGTCATGGAACAAGTTCTCATGTTTATTTTTCTCAATTTGATTCAACTCTTCATTCATTGAATTTACCCAATATTTATGTTTTATTACTTTAGAAACTGATTCTGGTTTAATATTTGAAATGAGTGATGTTTGATTTTCTAATCTCAACCTCCTTCTTGTTTGAATCATAGATTTGTGATTTCAAAGTATATTTTTAGTTTCAAATTTTTTAGTAAGGTATGAAATTTTAAATTTTATATTTAAACTTCACTTTCCACATCACACGATTCTTATGATTCTTAATATATCTGTTTTGGGTCACTTTCACTTTTGTTGGAAGTCTTTAGTTTTTCTTCCTCAACATTTTCAATATTATTTATTAAGGAATTTATATTTTCAATAAATTTCACATCATTAGAATCTACTAACTTTTGTAAAAATTTGTTCCAATATTTATAACTCCTTCTATTGATTGAATATCCCATGAAAGTTCTTTCCTTGGTTTTTTCGTCAAATTTCCTAAGAACCAGATTTTTTATTTTTAGTAAACAGGGACTTCCAAAAACCTTGAAATATTTCACTGAAGGTTTTTTGTTATACCACATTTCATAGGAATTCATGTTGTATTTTGGATTTATAAAACATCAGTTTTGAACATGTACAACAATACTAATAGTTTATCTCCAGTAGAACTTTGAAAGTGTGTATTTTGCTAACATGATTCTTCCCATTTCCACCAAACTTTTATTTTTATTTTCTACTAATCCATTTTGTTATAGGGTGTATAAGTACTATACTGATGTTTGATTCCATGCTTTTTTAGATTATATTCAAAACCATTGAATGATAATTTTTTATCATTATATGTCTTCAACTTCTTTATATAAACACCCATTTCTCTCTCAACATGTCTTCTAAGAAATTTAAACATTTATACAGCCTCTGACTTGTGTTTCATAAACTTAATGTTGTTCATCTGAGATAAATCATCAATAAAAGTGATAAAGTACAAATATAATTTGGATGATTAATGTATCATTGGTCCACAAAGATATTATTGAATAAGTTCAAGAGGTTTGGTAGACTAGATCTCAACTTTCTGAGGGTTTTTACTAAAAATATTTCCTTTTTGAAAAGTTATAAAAACATCATCTTCTCTTATTTTCAATGCTAGAAAATTTCATACAAAATAAATTTTGAAAATATAGTCATGTTTTTATGTCCAAGTTGTCCAATTCTATGATTCTGCAATTTATTTTCATCTTCAGTACTTAGATAACAGGAGTCACAATGTTCTCTTGTCTAGAAAATATTTGTGCTAGTTTTTTCTCCTTTAGTTATAACTTTTTATCTTTCACACTTTTTGTGATACAATAATTTTTTTCTGAAAATCACTTCTTTCCCATCATTAAAAAGTTAACTTACACTAAGTAGGTTGTGTTTTATCCCATAAACAAATAGAAATTCTTTATATTTTAATTTTTCTACTTCAATCTCAGCCGTTTCAATTCCTATTATTTTTAAAAAACTATCATTCCCAAAGGTAACATATCCTCCATCATAATTTTTATAATTTTTTAATATTTTTAAATCATTTTTAATTTGTGATGAACAACCACTATCAAGTATCCATGGTTTTTTCTTTTTTTACTAGCTTTAAGTATTGTCTCAGCAATAACAAAAAATTCCTCAGCTTTCTTCTTTCCAGCTTACTTTTCTATTCTAGCATAATAACTTTTACCTGGAAGAGTTTTCATACATTATTTGGAATGATGGAAAACCTAGTCACTTCTTCCACATACTTCTTCTGGACATTCAAATTTGTTTTCAGTTGTAATTTTTCTAATATATTGAGATTTTACTTTTCCAACATTTTTTGTTTTAGGAAAGTCAATCATTATGCTTCCACCATTTCTTCCCCCACAGTTTATACCTTTTTCAGGAAGTGAAAAATTATGCCAACAATTATATTCCATGTGCCTATAGATTCCACAGCACCAAAAAAAACCATCAAATCTATATTTTTTGTTAAAGTAGGATCTTTCTTTGTAGAAACATTATCAAGGTAGATAACTTCTTTTTTTCTCTAACATACTATGGGAATAGGCCATCTTTCCTATGAATGGAATTTTCAACTTTTGAGGATTTGATTGGTTTCTCACATCACTTATTAATCTATTTTTTCCTAAAAAAATTCTTAACACCTGAAATGTTAGAAAAAATAGATGAAATTTTTAGTTTAGTGGGTGTAGAATTCACCTTATTCTTAGACTAAGGTTTTTCTGAAACTTTAGATGATTCATATTTTACTTTTGAATCCTTGATGAAATTTTCATTTAGATTTCTTAAGGTAATTTTAGCTTCAAGGAGTTTTTATTGAGTTTTTTTACTTCATATTCCTCAGCTTCCAAGTTCTTATTAAGGACTTCAACCATGTTTCCCTATTCAGAAATTCTCAATTTGTAACTTAAAATCTCTTGAAAGTATACTTATTATTTATTATAAACGTATTTTCTTCATTCAATAACTTTTCCACTATATTTATTCATTATTTTTATTTCTTTTTGAGTGTTATGTTTTTCTCAATACATGCAACAAGTTCTAATCTAAGCTGATACTATTTATAATATTCTTCACCTCATTATTCTTCATTGTTTGAAAAATATGATTTTTTTACATTTACAAAGAAGGTTATAATTCTTTCAAAACTTTCATCTTCTCGTGAATCAATATCATCTAAATCTGATTCTACTTTCTTACTTGGCATGATTTTTCTATTTCTAGTAAACTTCTTTCCACCAGTGTACTTACTTACTTTCTTTGAAGTTTTATCAAACTTATTCCATCAAAGTTTTTCTTAAGAATGATCTTTGATTTCAAAAACTTTATTTTTGAGGAAATTCATAGAAAAATGCCCAATTCCACCATAATAAAAATATTTTAGAGTAATTTTTCCTCCATACTTTCCTCTTCCTATTTGAAAATTCTTAGAGATAAGATACATGATTTTTTTCATTTAACTCATCATCCTCCTTATCTTCAGAATCACCAGGATCAACATCTTCAATGTCTTGAATTTTAATTTTTCTCATAACCTCAAAATCCATTTCATCTTTGATCTTATTTTTGAATGATAAATATTTTTTCATTTCATAACCAACAAGAAAGTTATGCAATTAATCAAGTGATAAATCATATTTATCTTCTAAAGTAGATATTTTAGAATCAACACTATCCAAAAAGTTTTTCATGAGTTTCTTAACTATTATTGAATATTTCAAGACATATCTAAACCTTTAATGTTACAGACAACTTCATTCACTTTGGTGAAGTATTCATCAATAGTTTCTCCATCTCTCATTCTTATGTCTTCAAACGTGCTATGTCAGATTTATAATCTTGATTACTTCACTTTAGTATTCCCTTTGAAAATGCTTTTGAGCTTGTCCCACATAATATTTACTATTTTGAGATTCATCACCTTCATATAAACATTTTATGATAGAGTTATAAGAATATAATCTATAGCTTTTCCAACAACTTCAATATTTATCTTATCATCCAAAGTCATAGGATCATCTTTCTCAATGGATGGAAATTCACTTGTAGTTGCATCAATAACTTCCAGGACAAGTGATAGAATATGGAGAATCGTTTTGTTTTTTCATCTATAATATTTTTTGTCATCAAAAGTAGGAATTCCTCTACTGTTGATGGAATTTAGATTATCCATGATAATGATTCAATAAGGGAACATCCCTCTGATACTACTTGAAGTTCCTAAGGATCATTGAATCACTGAGAGGCAGGGGTGAATCAGTTATTGTCTTTTTACAAAATTTCAACTTTAAGAAACTTAACTCCTACAAATTGTTAGAGTTTCTTCCTTATCAACTTCTAGTAAACTCAAATACGTGCAAAAATAGAAAAATAAACAAGGCACGTGTGATTTAAAATGTTTGTCCTCAGTGTGAGAACTTACATCTATGTCATATCCACTCTTGTGGGTCTATGGAAATTCACTATTTTGAATAAGTGAATAAAACTTATGAAAACTCTCGTTGGACACCTTCTATCTCTCGGTAGCAAAGATTATACCAACTCCTGCCAGTTTAAAATTTTGCTTACAGAATTTGCACCAAAAAATAAAATGAACATTGAAACTTTTGGCTCCACAAAGGTCCATATGTAAATCTACATCTGATTAGCCTCTATCTGATCTTATACATATGATGTCCTAATTCCAATAGCCTCTGACCTATATCCCTTTTCTCAATATATTTTTTTCTAAACTTTTTGATCTGCCTATAAAACAAAACTATTATTCTAAAACTTCTACTCAAAACTCATACCAATGAACCTAGTCTAATTCTCCATGTTCAGTAATCTGAATTTTTCTTTGTCCAATCATCTGATCGAAGAATCTATTCGAAAACTCTTCTTCAACATGAAACACAACTTCAGTTGGAAACTCGATTTTGACACCAAATCAGTAGTGTTTCGGATTTTATGAATGGGTGAATAGTGACAAGTACCACTATACTTGCAACTCTATTTATAGCTACTACATAAATAGTAATGGGGGGAAATTAAAATTTTCTTCCACTCACCCAAATTCATAATCTCGAATTTCAATAACATTTTAACTTCATTAAAACTCTTCTCAACTATTCTCAAGTAATCTAGAGTAAACTAGAGTCTTCTTGAATCTTATGAACTCTTATCAAATTTACTTCCTTTAAACAAGATACAAACCCATTTGAAAGAACAAAACATCAGTCTAGAAATGATTTTCTAGAAAACAAATCTTTTTGAAACTTTCTTTGTTCGGTAAAAGAACGTACACGCTTATTTCTTTAATTTATTCTTATCTCAAACATTATAAATTCATCAGATAAGTCTATCTGATGGGCTTTATTACTATTCTCTTCAAAACAACATTGAACTTTACTGCAATTTCTCTTGTCTTACTAAAATAAAACAAAAAAAACACAATTGTAAATTTTGATGTACAAAGCCAACTAAAAATGGTTGACTACATTATTACAACTTATAAATACTTTAGCTGTCTGTAACGACTTTATTATAAACTCAAAAATCTATGATATTTGTTTATTTGTTTATTTATTTGTTCATATTCAACTTTTTTAACAAATCATTTTCTGATGGATTAGTGCCATAAGCTCATCTAATAGATCGATATCAACTGTTTGTCTGATGGATCGACATCAATAGCTCATCTAATAACAAAATCACACTTTTATATCTTTTAGCAATTTCTAAATCCAATCTACTTATGTGGTGAAGAAACTTCAAACCTCCTCACACATTTTTATAGCAAATATAATATCCATATTTGTCTTTTCTCATATATTCTAATCTAACATATTGAGCCTCTTCATATTTCTTTAACAATTTCAACACTAAAAAAAATCAGAACTCAGAAATTGAAAAACTATACTTTTTAACAAAAGAAACATCTGATGATTCACATATGACCAGGTGAATCTGAAAATTTGTATCTGATGAACCATGTTCTATCAGAAACTTTTCGTTTCTTCAAACTTCATCAAATTCATACTTCTAGTTATCTTGAAAACTTATGTGTCTAGTGCTTCTTGGTCCGATAAGCTGCATCTGAAAAACTTAAACTTCCATTTTTAAATTGAAAGCTTGAATTATGAGACTTTCATGATGTTGAGAACTTTAAGATCGAAAAATCATCATCTGACTTATTTTGGAAAGTTCCTAACTTTCAAAATTTCCAAAAGGTGAGAACTTTATAGCTTTCTTTAACTTAGTAACTTCTAACTTACCAACAAGATCCTTGTCTAATGATCTTCATCTTTATACAAACTTATAATTTCTAACAATCACAATATCTAATGAGTTGTGTTTGATCTGTTTTGTCCAATGGAACATCCCGTCGACATCTTTTAAAAACACTATCTTTATACGGACTTTCAGAAACTTCACAATAAACATTTTATTAAATTATAGCAAAACATATTTCACCTGATTTACAAAAAAAAATCTTTAAAAAAAGTTATTTTTCAACAAAAAAACATTGTAAATATAAAAAAATCACAAAGGATATTCAGTTATGTTTCAATGTGCATAAAGTAATAACTGTAATACAACTTATAAATGATATGTAGAACCAAACATTACACCAAAATTAATTAGAAATTTATATATATAAAACTCGATTCATAGTGTGTACTATCAACTTAATGACCACATGGAACACATGTTTATATGGTTTGAATAGTATAATAAATTAATTTTTAATTCTGTGTAATTTGTTAAAAGTACACAGTGTGTACATTGGAGTTACATGTCATGTATTATTCTCACCATCTTTCCATAGCACATACCTAGGGACTCAATGTGCAACTGTACCATGAAAAATATTGGAGTACACAACATGTAGTCTCTGAGTTACATGACCACCAGTTATGTAGGATGTATAAGAAGATATGTGACATGTATGTGACTAAAGGACTATACGTTGTGTACGAAAGTTACACGGCATGTACTTTGGATGAACATGCACCAGGATGGCCCGGTCAACATGCAGTGTGTAATTAAATTCACTGCATGTAATAAATACACATGGATTGAATTATTTCTGAATTAATTCAGGGTGCATTAAACACCAGTACATGACATGTACCTCTGGGTTACATAGCTTGTACTATTGTTTTGTCCTGTCAGACTCCTCGTCACCTCTGAATGATATCTTAGAATTTATTTCATTCATAAAATTAATCAATTTGATTATATTTTCAAGAAATGAAGAGGAAGAAAACAGATCTCATAATTCGGATTAAAGAAATATCAAACAGGAATTGAAAACTCATGACAAATGCATAGATAAATGAGTCATCTTTAAGTAGTTATGAATAATTATGAGGCCTCTCTGATAACACTTGAAGGTTTTAGGCATAGCATAAGTTTCATATGGGACATTCCAAACTCTTTTTTTTTGTCGTGATTGTTGATTAATCAGAGATTTACATGACGATAAATTCCATGATCAACAAAATTGAATAAAAAAATACATATAATTGATAAATTATAGAAATAATGTGCAGGATCATCACATGTTATTTTTAATTAATTTAATAAATTAAATAATTAACTTGTGAGAAATTCTTTCTTCATTGATGGATCTCACAACGTCTCTACATCGTACAATTGTTGTGTTGTATGAATCAAGAATAGATTCCCTATAGTGGTGATCCACATGTGTTCCATGAACCTCCAAACATTGTCGTAGGAATATCTGAGTGTTACCACAACAGATCTTGATGCTTGCATCATTCACCTTCGATCACCCTAAGAATCTCTTCAATAAAGGGTTATCTTTGATCTCTCTATACTTGTGAGTGATGGTGGAGGAGGATCTCTCTCTATTCTTGGGAGCATTCTTGGAGAAGGATCTCTCTATGGATTTGAGGGGATTCTATTAGGATCTCTCTATGCACAACATAAAATGAATTGGCAGTATTAAGAAAATAATATAATTGAGTTTACATACCGCTAGGGTTAGAAAATAATAATTTCACATGCACCCATATTATTTTCGTAATCCATATGAAATCCCATGTCTATATTATTATTATTATTATTATTATTATTATTATTATTATTATTATTATTATTTCTTGACATGCGCTAAACTCATGAATTAAATTAAATATTATTTATTCAAATAATATTTAATATATATTATTTCTCATCAGACCATTAAACTTGGTCTATCATTCCTCCATAATATTTATTGGGCCTTGAATAATGACTATTTATTTAATAAATAAATATTATATTCACTAAAATGCAAATAAATATTTATTAAATATTATGCTCACATAATATTCTCTCAAATAACTGGTGACAGAATATATGTGATCGTGAAATCATGAATAATTACTAAACCATGTACAAAAATAATATTTATTCAACTTATTAAATAATAAATAATCATATATTATTTAACTGGGATTCTAGATACACTTAGTGTATGACCTTCTAAGTCTCTTTCTCAGTAGCATTAGGTGAAGCTACCTAAAGTTCATGGTTAGTGTCTAACAACATGTCAAGGTACCCATGGAGAAAGAATTTAATACCCCAATGACATAATACCTCATACGAACATTTACTATGTAATATAATCATTTTATCATGATATCTCTAATCAATCATGTTGCATGCTGGTGTCATCAACCTATATGCTCGATGTCGCTTTCTTTGATTTTTTGTAAATCAAACTTACCTATAGAACACCATGGACATGAATTTATTTAGGCTATTTCATTTCCATCAAAGGGCCTATGATATCAATTTCTTTTAAATAATATAAGGGAAAAATATTTTCTTGCATTGTTCATTAATGAAATATTACTCATGATGCACCCAACATATCCTACCTCACCGCAAACATATGTTATCACAATTTTCATCAATATATAAAAGTGTGTGAATTATAATACTTATTAATAATAATCTTAAAGTTTAAGAATTAATACACACATCCGCAGATAGGAACATCCAATGACACATATAAATGTGTATTTCCTATTGGTGAGTCTCGTTCTCATAATATCCTATATTGAATATTACCAAGGGCGTACACCATGAGAAGGTGCTTCAATATCCTATGAGTCTCCACCCCCGGTAGCCTATATAATTTGTGTCCCTTGAATTATTTCATCGAGCTATAGAACATATATTTAATAATATTGTCCTGATACTTCTAGGTTCTTATTATAGTAGGGAAATGTAATGACTTTTTAGTGTGACAGCTACTCTTAGGATATTATCATATACTATTTTATGCATAAGAACAATAATTATGTGATAAAAAGTTTATTAATATTCAAAACAATGAATACATGTTACCATAAATTACATAGAAGTTGGTTTTGTGGCACCAACTCGAGCACAAATCTCATGTATTCTATATAAATGGCGATATGTTAATGAAATGGTGACAACTTTTGACCCCTATACTTTGTATTTACTTCTATTTACTATTTATTTTCATCAATGTTGTTGTTTTTCGCTGCCATATGAATATTTGACATTCATTTCTTCAGTAATGTGTTTCGCCCATGATCGGTCTTACATTTTCGGTTTTGAAATTCTTCACAGCTTTAATTGGTGTTTGATCGATTACACAACACATTATTAGCATGATTTACTTCTCCAAATTGTGCATCATGATGAAATTACCTCAATCGCTATCATATACATAAGATAAATCTTACAGTAAAAAGGCATCTCACATGTTTCTCTAAACATTATTCTTTTGACATACTCTTTCGTGTGTGCATCGACTCTACTCATTTCAAGAGCTACATCAAAAGGTGAGACTTATTTTATATGTAAGATATTATTGCATTTATTTTTCCCATTTTGATAAATTTGAAAATGATATATGATTTTCTTAATCTTTTATTGTGGGAAAAATAATGAGCTCTGGAAGAGAAACAATGACTCACGGCTGTCAAAATTCCAGTCCATTCCCTAAAGTGAATGTGATTGGTTAATAACTGATATAGTTGATGTCAAGATAAACATCATTCATAAAATAAAATAATGAAACAATGCCACCCAAAGTTTCTGAATGATGAACATTGCTTACTTGTCGTGCGTCGAAGTACTGAAGTAAATTTTACTAATCATCTCTTAAAAATGATGGATGCATAATAAAATTTAACATATCTTATCCATTTTCACACCATGAAGGTGTCCAACTAGATTATAATATTTAAATAATCATGACAAAGATTATATTTATTTTATTAATACACATCCCTCGAAGTTGGATAAAAAATCTAAATTAAATATTCATGTTATTGTCTTTAAGACACTATAAAACACGAACAAAATAATTTTATTTCATTCCCTGAAGTGAATGGGAATATTTTTGAAAATGATTTATTTCATTCCCCAAAGTGAATGAAAATATACATTATTTTATTTTAAATCATTTTCAAGGTGAATGGGATATTTTACGAATGATCATTATGCAGTATTTGTTTATAACAAATAATAATAATATAACCATAAAAATAGGTTTGATGACAATAAAAATTTTAAGAGAACAATGAAATTTGATAATGAATATACAATAATGCATCCCTGAAGGATATATGAAAATAGTGTCCTTTAACATTATATTAAAAGATATCGTCATTTATTAATTGCCGGAATGGCCTGAAGGCCTTATTTTTTATTTTATTATGGATAATCCCCCTTTTAAAGGTTGAAGGGGGACCTGTACATGACCCGTAAGCCCAAGGTACAAGGCCCGACATGACTTGCAATACATGAAAATGATTTTACCACCTGAAGTGGTTAAATAATGATTATCATAATAAATAAAATTAGTATTTTATGCAAGATGATCATTATTGATAAATAATGAATTATCATTCATGAATCATGAAATTCAAATGATGAATGAATTATCTGATGTAAATGTAATTACATTATTTCATTCCTTTAAGAGAGTGAAATTATTCATGAAGATTTTGAAATGATTTGTGCTACTCATACTCAGAATTTTATCATGAATATTTGAGAGTTGATTAGACGATTTATCTTTAATTTGGTGTGGTGAATTATGTTATAAAAATTATTCTATGGATTATATTTTTTTTATTAAAATGAGGTGTATGTTGTGAATCCAGAAGATTCTTCCACATTGGTTCTCACTACCATATTCACTAGCTTCAAAATACATGGGGGCTCTATTCCAATATAGACATACTGTAAAATAATATTTGAGCCAAAAGTTCCAAAATATACAATAATCCTCTTGGTGATGGGCCTAACACATTATGATTATATTATGAATTCATCAACCGCCAAAAGTGGAAATTATAATGGTAAATATGAGTATTCGCAATGGAAGATCCTAAAGATCTTATATACATCCATCTTGAAGCAAAACCTTTATAAATATTGTTTTTATTAAATTCTTCAAAAAAAATCATATATGAGTTAGTATATGCTCATGTAATTATATTTACCAATAGGGAAAATCAATTAACAACTCCAGAAGATTGGATATATTTATATTTAATAGTAAAAATTCTTAATGCTTTGTCATATCTGAAGTCTCAATGAGATATATAAATGATATTCTTAAAAATAAATATCATATAGAGACATTGGATGCACTACTAAAAAACCAAGTTTATCCAGTGTTAGGCTTCATCAACGCTAGCTAAAAGTGCTGATAAAGGCTAGCTTTATCAGCGCTATAAATAATGCTGATAAAGGGGACCTTTACCAGCACTTGTAAAAAAAGCACTAATAAAGGTCCCCCATTTATCAACATTATTAAAAAAACACTGATAAAAGGTATATTTCAAAAAAAAATCATTAAAAATGATATATTAATATATAGATATATTTATATTGATATAAATATAATATATATATTTTTAAATATGTTTTAGATTCGGCTAAATCGAAATTTACACTTAATATATAAGATATTTAGTGAAAATGACCTATAAAATAAATAAAAATATTATTAATTAATAATTTGCTAATTATTATCAAGTAATATTCATTTAACAACAGTTTAATGACATAAAAATTAAATGAATTAATGAACGGTCTAAGATAAGTTAAAAACATGACTTGAACTTCAAACAACCATAACTTTTGATTCGAGTGTCTGTTTGGGCTTTACCATATATCAAATCAAAGCCTACGAAGATCTCTACACACCAAAGAGTTAACAGAACCCTCAATCACGTTTTTTGAGGCGAAAAATACCCAAAATGCCTTCAAAATTGAGTTTTTAGCCTTAGCATCCCAATTTTTTAACATTTGATGGAATTTCAGCCTCATTTAAGGGGGTCTTTTTGCCCATTTTCAGTGGGGATTGAATTTATTCTCAGGGATCACATTCATATTGATATTACGGTTTTAAAATTTTATCATTTTTCAAAATTTAGTTTTATTTATAATTAAATATATGCATATTATCTTATATTTTCTTATAATGAAACACTTGTATCAATACATATATCAACATATTTACGTAAAAATGTATATTTAAATATATAAAATAAATATTTATTATTCATTTTATTTAAAGTAAAAAAATTTCCATTTTATCTATCTTATACAAATGTATTAATATATATATTTATATATACACCTATACAAGTAATGTTTATATATTGTCATGACCCCCTCCCTCCAAAGATGCCCCTCCTGAGCTGGAAATGGTGAAAGGGAGATAATGACCCCCGAGTCCCACCTCCAGTAGGCCCCGGAGTGGCGACTAGCACCAAGGGTATGAGTTTTCACAATTATGGGAGGCATTACCCTGTTTATTAATTAAGATCGGGAAATAGGATGAGTCAAACACCAAAAGAAAAGGAACAAGTAAATGAAAATAAACCCAAAACCAACCCATATGCATGTTTTATACAAAACTGAAACAAAAGTACAAGAACAAGAAAATCTCCAAGGTACGATACCAAAAAGAAAGCAAAAACTACAACTAGAAAAACACCAATGCCCAACTAGAAAGGTCCCACACGGTCCCTAAAGACCTCCTGAAGACCTGAAAGTAAATGTAGGGTGAGCATACAAGTATACTCAGTAGGAAAACCTAAAGCTCTCGTGCACAGGTGGGGAGAAATCCTAATGCCCCGTGAGAAAACAGAAGGAACCAAATCCTAGCAAGGAATCTATCCACCCAACCTTACAAGCCACACTCACCAAATATCGCAAGTCAATGGAGTAGTATAGTAATATTATCAAAGTATGGGTACCCCGCACCACCTTCCCACTGAATACTGCTCAAGCCCTCACGCCTAACGCTCTGATGCTTCCCCCTCTCCCTGAGATAGTGACGTAACCTAGCCATACGAAGCTCGAGCTAGTGTCGCAACCTGGCCATACGAAGCTCGTAGTATCCTTCCGACACACAATCCTCGGCCATAACCACATTTCATCCCACATTTCACCGGCACTCAATACTCGGCCATAACCACATCTCATCCCGATGACACCTGGGAACCACATCACATCCTCATCCTGAAGACTCTTGGGAACACATCACATCCTCATCCCGAAGACTCTTGGGAAATATCTGTCATAACCTACCCGAAGGATCTTGGGCTATAGAACCTGGAAAAGGGAGCACATGGAAGAACAGTAACCAGCCATCCTTTGAATGTTTGGGAATCTCACCCCCCGTCCCACGGGTGTTCGGTACATAGTGCTCAACATGGGTGGGGTGCGTAAAGAAACATAAAACATACAAATTTATATAATTATATCAACCACTCAGCCCATCCTAAGGCTTCTACACAAAAGATCTAAGCACATGTCTCGACACTGCTACCATGAAAGTATGCACACAATGAATAGCCCCAAACCCCATTAAGATTTTCATGTTTCAACAGTTTTAGTTTATCAGTTCCTTAACTACCGAGAAACTAGCAACAACCAAACCAGATCAATCATTCGTAAAACATATCCCTGCCAACCAAAAATATAGTTAGGGAAAAACACAAGCAACACAAAACCATTTTCTTTCACCAGCCAATCAATTCCATTGATTTTCCGTATTTAATCAACTGTCATGCCCCACAATTCATTAGTTAACTCTTCCACTTTTATTCATATGTACAACCCATCCCTGCAGCCCTGCTGCCAACCACCATAACCACAAACACCTCGGAAACAATACCCGTACCACATCATTATCCCTTCAATACCATTCACCATAGCTCTGCTGCCCATCACAACCATATGATACACGCCAATCCACAACCAATCCAACCACAGCCCCGCTGCTCACCCGTTCCACAACAACCCACGAAACACCCCTTCACATAATTAAACCCCAACCAGCACCCACAGAATTCATTCTTTCATTTAATTTAATCGGGGTGATCATACAAGGGTTCTAGGTATTCATTTAATCATACAACTTTACATGATTAACCAATTTCCACATTCTATGAAATTCCATCCACAAAACAATCCAGAAACACAAGGAAACATTTAATTGCTCAATCAAAGGCCTCCAATGACCGTGATTTTTAGTAGGCATAAGCCTATTCAATTCAAAACATAATCAAAGGATAAACATTGATGGAAATAGAACAACGATATCAACAAAATTTCCCCAAACCCATTCTTTAACCAGTTATTATCTTTATTTACTGGTTCAACCATACCTCATGAAAACAAGAGGATACCCACCCCACATGATGCACAAAAGAGAGAGAGATGAAGGTAAGATCCCTACCTCAAAGGTTTTTGATGAAAACCCCAACAGACGAAGAACGCATAAGAAGCCGGGCTGATCCTCCAAGAATCCTCCTTAGATCCCTTCTCCTAACACAACCAAGACCAAATATCATCATATTTGGCATCCACACACTTAGATCTACCCATAACGGGCATAGATCTAAGAAACTGAGGGAAGGGGAGAAGTAGATCTAAGTAGATCTAAGGAAACTATCAAGAACGAAGGAGAACGATCACATACCTCAAGAAACCAGCTTCGATTCGCCAAGGGAAGCCTTCAGATCGCCTCCAAAATGCTTGAGAGAGGTTCTCCTACCTTTAAGGGAGGGTAATCCTGAGTTATGGCTGCTTAGGGTCTTAAACAAACCATTTAGAGGCAAAATGAGTTAGATCCACAATTTTAGGATCTAAGATTAAGTGCCCGCACAGTTAGTCCGCACGGTTTGACAAACCGTGTGCTAACCGTGCATTAGCTACTGCCTCTCCAACACTCCTCACATGGTTATTCCGCACAGTTAGCCAAACCGTGTGCTAACTGTGCGTTAGCCACTGCCTCTAACAACCACCTCACACGGTTTGGCCGCACGGTTTAGACAAACCGTGCGCAACCCGTGCGAAAGCTACTTCCCTTTGGTCTTCCTTAAAAGTTCACCCAAACGCACCCCCAAGTCACCTTAACCTCCCAGAACACCTCTAACACCACATTTTTACAAAGTAATGGACCGGAGAGGTTCAGGCCATTACATCAGATACCTCTCAAACTATTCTCGTTCTTGAGAATCAAAACCAGACTCGAAGAAAAGAGGGGGTCCGAACAACCACCCCGAAAGATACCTCTCAAGAGTGAACCTCTCTGAAATATAGGAACACCTATCCCTTAAGAAACCATGAAACATTAAAGGGTCAAGTTGTCCAATCATATAGGTTAGGGAGTTTATTCCCCCATGTCAAGATATTATCCTCTTTGGGCGGCACTGACTCGCCCGCACGGGTTTAATCACATCCACCTTAATGCTTCTTGATTAGGGATCAGGTCCTCCCCTCCCCATAGTACCGACTCTTCATACGTATTCAGAGAACAAGGAAAACAACACATTCCGTAGTTAACAAGGTAAAAACGCTTCATCACAAACCAGTATAACAGAACAAAACTCAAAACAGCTATGGGTATTGGGCGCGCATCTGTGCCTCCTGTTCCCAGGTGCTCTCCTCAAGCCCACCATGCCTCCATAGCACACGAACCAAAGGAATGGTTTGACCATGAAGCACCTTCTCTTCACGAACTTTGATCATCACGGGTCATTCCACGAACATTGCATCGTCCGCGATATCTAGCTCTCCCCAGTCGAGGACGTGTGAATAGTCGTGCAGGTACCGATGGAGCTGAGACACATGGAAGACGTCGTGCACCCTTTGCAGCGGTGGTGGAAATGCCAGTTGATAAGCCACCTCGCCAACCTGCCGCAACACCTCGAAGGGCCCGACAAACTTGGGAGAAATCTTGTTTCCCTTTACGAATCTTCATTGCCCGCGCCGAGGAGAGACCTTCAAGAACACATGGTCCCCAACCTCAAACTCCAAGGGCCTCCTCCTATTATCAGCATATGACTTATGCCAGTCTTGAGTTGCCTTCATCCTCTCTCGTATAAGCTGAACCTTCTCCTTCGTGCTCTGCACCACCTCCGGGCCAAGAACACCTGCTTCTCCGATCTCTGTTCAGCATACGGGTGAGTGACATGACCTCCCGTACAAAGCTTCGAAAGGAGACATTCCAATGGTAGAGTGATAGATGTTGTTGTAAGAGAACTCTATCAGAGGAAAGTGTTGTGCCCATGATCCTCCAAGGCCCAAAACACATTCTCGTAGCATATCTTCCAAAGTCTGGATGGTGCACTCTATCTGCCCATCTGTCTAGGGGTGGAAAGCAGTGTTGAGGCATAGCTGGGTGCCAAAAGCATATTGTAATCCTCTCCAGACCCGCGAGGTAAACCGGGTATCCCGGTCGGAGATTATAAATCTCGGAACTTCGTGCAATTGCACCACCTCATTCATATACCTATGAGCTAGGGACTCAACCGTACTTGACTCCTTGATTGCTAGGAAGTGGGCTGATTTCGCCAGCCGGTCCACCACTACCTAGATGGCGTCGCAACCCCCCTTGAACTCTGGGCAGCCCCATGACAAAATCCATCGAGATGTCATCCCACTTCCACTCAGGGACATCTAAAGGTTGTAACAGACCTCCTAGAATGTGGTGTTCAGCCTTCACCTGTTGACACACGAGGCACTTTGCTACGAACTCTGCTACTGTCTGTTTCACCCCGGGCCACCAGAACTACCCTCTCAAGCCCTGGTACATCTTGGAAGCTCCTGGGTGTACTTCCAGGGGTGAGTTGTGGAACTCACCAAGAACTCTCTCGCGCATTGCCTATGGAACAAACAATTTCCCCCAGAAAATCATCTGATTCAGACTATCCTCCGACCATCCTTCCGGATCACTGCCCTGGCTAGCCCAATCGCGCATCACTTCACTCTCTATGTCTCCCCACTGAGAATCCTCCACCTGTCATAGTAGGGAGGACTGCACTATCATCTGAAATAGACAACCTCTACCACCATCTTCACATACATCGAGGCATAGTGCAACCAATTCTTCCATCACCTTCCAGACATCTACCGAATTTTGAACCGCGTCCTTCCTCCTACTCAAAGTGTTATCCACCACATTTCCCTTGACTTCGGTGTAGGAGATTTCGAAGTCGTAGTCCTGGAGGAACTCCATCCACCTTCGTTGCCACAAATTCAGATCCCGCTGGGAGAAGATATACTTCAAACTCTCGTGATCCGTGAAGACCATGAAGCGCTCCTCGATGAGGTAATGTCGCCACAACTTCAGTGCGAACACAACCGTCGTAAGCTCTAGATCGTGGGTGGCATAGTTACGTTCATGAGGACGTAACTGCCTAGACCCATAAGAGATCACCCCTTGTTGTTGCATCAGCACGCACCCCAAGACTTGGCCTGAGGCATCACAGAATACCTCAAACGTTACTCCCTCCTCTGGTAATCTCAACACTGGGGAACTAACCAACTTTACCTTTAGATAACTGAAGGATGCCTCACACTGCTCATCCCACACGAAAGCTCGATCCTTCTTCGTCAAGGCTGTCAAAGGTGCTGCAACTCGGGAGAAGTTGGGTACGAACCTCTAGTAGTAACCTGATAATCGATGCCTAGAATGACGTTGTATGGCTGCATTTGCAGTAAAAGGAGATCTCTACTAGATTGGTGTGGCCCCAACATCAACCTACATCTCCAACAAACACGAGACAAGCTGGTCTGACCTCCTACTGGCATACTCAAAACCAAGGGTACGGAAAGTGTCTCTATGTCTCAGCCCAAGGCACAGGCTAGACTGGGCAAAACAAAGGAGTGTGAAGCTCCTGAATCAAACAAGACATAGGCAAGGGTACTAAACAAGTTTATCGTACCTCGAACGACTTCTGGCCCTGCTAGAATTGTTGCCTATGTGGCGTGCATCTGCCCATGCCCAGTTCCTCTGCCTCCCGGCTGTCGGCCACCTCCCCAACCACACCATGGTCGTGGTCCCTAAGGAGCTTCCTGAGGTCGGCCTCCTCCTGCAACGTCTACCCTCGGAGGAGCGGGAGCTCGCTGCCCCTACTGCTGCTGCTGGAAGGGCCTGGCTGAAAACTAATGTGGCTGAGGCGGGTGTTGTACTGGTCCACCGCCACTGTACTGTACTCGGTCTGGGAACTGGTTCTGAAGGTGCCCACGGCTGCCACAGATGAAACACCTCGGTCCCGAGCCCGAAGGAAAAGGGAGAGGACCGGGAGATCGGAACTGAAACTACTAAGGCCTGCTCCCTACTGGTCGGAACCTAGAGGGCCCTTATGTTGGAGGCCTGCTGCTAATGGCTTTCCCATTCGACGAGCCCAACTAGATTCCCTCTCGCGACACACCTCCTAGCTTGTGCATCCTCTCCACCACTTCAGATTTCTTTTAGACCTCCAAGTATGTCGGTAAGGTGAAGGGAGTAACAACATACTGGAGAGAAGGTCGAAGTGCCTCCTCCAAACGTCTCGCCCGAGACTCCTCATCCGGAAAGAGGTCGGGAGCAAAGCGAAGGAGATCCTTGAACTTGATCCTCAAATCTCTCACTAACATACTCCCCTGCTGGAGAGAGAGTAGTTCCTGCCTCTTCTCAACCTTCATCATGGAAGAGAGGAATTCCGCCCGGAATTCCTTCTCGAAGTCAGCCGACATGACCTCAGCCTCCCTCTTCTCCCCAAGATAAAGAGTCCACCATTGACACGCTACTTCACGCATCTGGCTCATAGCCATAGGAACCCAGTACTCCGTCGGAGCCCGGATCAAGCTAAAATCTATCACCATCTCCTCTAGCCAGCTCTCTGTCTCCATGTCTGAGATACTGCCCTCGTACTTCCTGAGGGTCTGCCGCTGAAAGGCTCGAAGCGTCTTCTGCCACTGATCATCCTCCTCCTCTCGGTCAGCCCTTTGTCGATCAGCCAAGTCAACCTCTTGGGCCTCGATCGCCCACACTACTCGTGGTCATCTCCCAGGTGTCATAGCTTCAAGGTAAACAAGGAATGCCTAAGCCCGAGTAGTGTAGAATATTGTTCTTAAATTTTCTTAGACTCCTTATTCATTTTAAATCCCCAAAATGCCCAGAAACAAGGGAACACAAGTCATTATGATGCATGTACCTTTCCTAGGGTCTCTACCCTGCAATCAGTGTGGCCTCAATTGGTCGTTCGGTAGGTCCAGAGTCCTTGTATCGGATCACGAGGGGCCCTAAAATCACATGTCCTAGCTGGTCTTCCCTGGCCTATTTCACGATCCAAGATCACCCGACATTGTTTCCCTACCATCCCATGCAATCCTCACTGTGCCTAACTCCAGACTTCATCCTATCCCTCAACCTCCACCCTCTGATACCATTCTGTCACGACCCCCTCCCTCCAAAGATGCCCCTCCTGAGCTGGAAATGGTGAAAGAGAGATAATGACCCCCGAGTCCCGCCTCCAGTAGGCCCCGGAGTGGCGACTAGCACAAAGGGTATGAGTTTTCACAATTATGGGAGGCATTAACCTTTTTATTAATTAATATCGGGAAATAAGATGAGTCAAACACCAAAAGAAAAATAACAAGTAAATGAAAATAAACCCAAAACCAACCCATATGCATGTTTTATACAAAACTGAAACAAAATTACAAGAACAAGAAAAGCTCCAAGGTACGGTACCAAAAAGAAAGCAAAAACTACAACCAGCAAAACTCCAACGCCCAACTAGCAAGGTCCCACATGGTCCCTGAAGTCCTCATGAAGACCTGAAAGTAAACGTAGGGTGAGCATACAAGTATAATCAGTAGGAAAACCTAAAGCTCTCGTGCACAGGTGGGGATACATCCTAATGCCCCGTGAGAAAATAGAAGGAACCAAAGCCTAGAAAGGAATCTATCCACCCAACCTTACAAGACACACTCACCAAATATCGCAAGTCAATAGAGTAGTATAGTAATATTATCAAAGTATGGGTACCCCGTACCACCTTCCCACTGAATACTGCTCAAGCCCTCATGCCTAACGCTCTGATGCTTCCCCCTCTTCCTAAGCTAGTGCTGCAACCTGGCCATATGAAGCTCATAGTATCCCGCCAGCACACAATCCTCAGCCATAACCACATCTCATCCCGCATTCCGTCAACACTCAATCCTCATCCATAACCACATCTCATCCCTAAGACACCTGGGAACCATAACACATCCTCATCCCGAAGACTCTTGGGAACACATCACATCCTCATCCCGAAGACTCTTGGGAAATATCTGTCATAACCTGCCCGAAGGATCTTGGGCTATAGAACCTGGAAGAGGGAGAACAGGGAAGAACAGTAACCAGCCATCCTTTGGATGTTTGGGAATCTCACCCCCCGTCCCACGGGTGTTCGGCACGTAGTGATCAACATGGGTGGGGTGTGTAAAGAAACATAAAACATATAGATTTATATAATTATATCAACCACTCAGCCCATCCTAAGGCTTCTACACAAAAGATCTGAGCACATGACTCGACACTGCTACCACGAAAGTATGCACACAATGAACAGCCCCAAACCCCATTAAGCTTTTCATGTTTCAACAGTTTTAGTTTATCAGTTCCTTAACTACCGAGAAACTAGTAACAACCAAACCAGATCAATCATTCGTAAAACATATCCTTGCCAACCACAAATATAATTAAGGAAAAACACAAGCAACACAAAACCATTTTCTTTCACCAGCTAATCAATTCCATTGATTTTCCGTATTTAATCAACTACTATGCCCCACAATTCATTAGTTAACTCTTCCACTTTTATTCATATGTACAACCCATCCCTGCAGCCCTGCTGCCAACCACCACAACCACAAACACCTCAGAAACAATACCCATACCGCATCATTATTCCTTCGATACCATTCACCGCAGCTCCGCTGCCCATCACAACCACATGATACATGTCAATCCACAACCAAGCCAACCGCAGCCCCGATGCTCACCCATTCCACAACAACCCACAAAACACCCCTTCACATAATTAAACCCCAACCAGCACCCACAGAATTCATTCTTTCATTTAATTTTAATCGGGGTGATCATACAAGGGTTCCAGGTATTCATTTAATCATCCAACTTTACATGATTAACCAATTTCCACATTCTATGAAATTCCATCCACAAAAAAATCCAGAAACACAGGGAAACATTTAATTGTGCAAGCAAAGCTCCCCAACGACCGTGATTTTCAGTAGGCATAATCCTATTCAATTCACAACATAATCAAAGGATAAGCATTGATGGAAGTAGAACAACGATATCAAAAAAAAAACCAAACTCGTTCTTTAACCAGTTATTATCTTTATTTACTGGATCAATCGTACCTCATGAAAACAAGAGGATACCCACCCCGCATGATGCACAAAAGAGATAGAGACAAAGGTATGATCCCTACCTCAAAGGTGTTTGATGAAAACCCCAACAGACGAAGAACGCACAAGAAGTCGGGCTGATCCTCCAAGAATCCTCCTTAGATCCCTTCTCTTAACACAATCAAGACCAAATCTCGTCATATTTGGCATCCACACACTTAGATCTACCCATAACGGGCGTAAATCTAAGAAACTGAGGGAAGAGGAGAAGTAGATCTAAGTAGATCTAAGGAAACAATCAAGAAAGAAGGAGAACGATCACATACCTCAAGAAACCGGCTACGATTCGCCAAGGGAAGCCTTTGGATCGCCTCCAAAATGCTTGAGAGAGGTTCTCCTACCTTCAAGGGAGGGTAATCCCAAGTTATGGCCGCTTAGGGGCTTAAACGAACCATTTAGAGGCAAAACGAGTTAGATCCACAATTTTAGGATCTAAGATTAAGTGCTCGCACGGTTTGACAAACCGTGCGCTAACCATGCGTTAGCTACTGCCTCGCCAACACTCCTCACACGGTTAGTCTGCATGGTTAGCCAAACTGTGCGCTAATCATGTGTTAGCCACTGCCTCTAACACCCACCTCGCACGGTTTGGCCGCACGGTTTAGACAAACCATGCGCAGCCCGTGCGAAAGCTACTACCCTTTGGTCTTCTTTAAAAGTTCACCCAAACGCACCCCCCAAGTCACCTTAACCTACCAGAACACCTCTAACACCACATTTTTACAAAGTAATGGACCGGAGAGGTCTGGGCCATTACATATATAAACATGTGTATGTCAATAGACAAATATATATGTATATGTATATTCTAATATATGTAAATAAATACATATTCTAAAAGTGTATTTAAAATAATATATAACTATTTTTTACATTATAAAAATATATGAATACATGTATATATATATACTTATAAATATATATATATATATATATAATGTTTATATATACATATATGTGTGTATTAACGGATATATATTTAGATTGTATTTTAGTGTATATTCAAATGAATATAATATATAATGTACAATGTATAATATATAGTATATAATATATAATATATTTAAATAAATATAAGTGTATATATATATATAAACAGAAATATCATAAAATAGACAATAAAACATTTTGGTGCAGTGGTAAAGGCGTTCGAGTTCCAAAGGAGAGGTACACGGATCAAATCTAGGCACGCGTAGGTGGCTCAAATTTCACAAAGCACTGATAAGGCGGGTGGGAAGTGCTGGTAGGGGGGAGCATTGATAGGGGGGAGCGGGCTCAAAGTGGTTCGAAAAAAATCTCCCTTATCAGTGATGCCTTTATCATCACTAAAAAAATATTGATAAATGCCCCTTTATCAGGACTAAAAAAACACTGATAAAAACCCGCTTTATTAGCACTTTTTTAGCATTGCTAAATGAGGCGTTTATCAGTACTTTTTGTGAGCGCTAATAAAGCTCGACCTTTAACCTCGCTTTGGTAGTCAGCACTTTATAAGCACTGTTAAAGGCCCTTTACTAGTGCTGTTAAAAGCCAATTTTTTAGCAGTGATAAAAGAGGTACCTCGATATGTAACAAGCATTCATAAAAAATGATTATAAAGAATTTATTATGTGCAATCAAATCAATAATGTTAAACAATAAGTTTACTGATCCTATCACTTAAAATATAGTACATGATGGTTTAAGTCATCCATGATCAATTATAATGAAAGATATTGATTCAAGTATACATGAGCATCAATTTGTTGATAACATAGTAGACATCCGTCAATGAGAGAATGATGAATTTATTTAATTAATGCATGTCTACTAAATTATTATAGAATTCATTCCCATCAGGTTATTATGAACGCCCTTTGTATTATAATTCACAATGAGTTACCAGTTAATAAAGTACCTATTATTGAGGTGAATTATTTATACCATTAATAGCTATTTTGGAAATGAATTTTCCATATATTTATGAAGAACAAATTATAAAGTATATATGGGTGTGCCCACATGCCATGTGATCCATTTAAATACTATATGAAAGTTGAATCTACTAGATGTTCATGTGTGCTGTTAGTAGCTCATGAGTATACATTTCATGTTATGCATGTTGATTAAAATAAACATTGAGCATCAAATGTTATATATAAAATGGTCATGCAGAACCATTGACAAGATGCTCACAACACTTACATAAATGTAAAGTGTTGAAAATTAATATTATGATTATACACACCAAAAGTGCGATTGAACTGATTATATAAAATCATTATTCACAATGAGTATAATACAATAAATATATTTTCCCTTAAAGAGAAGGGCGAATATATCGAAAAAATTATATCTTTTTAGATATCATCCCTGAAGTGACAATGGTGCAAAAAAAATACGAGATCTCATTCAATGTTTTTAGTAATATATTTGAATTTTCAAACGCTTTCAAAACTTACTCATGATAACACTACTGGAAAAGCAAGTTTTACCAACGGTTACAAACCGTTGGGAAAAGCCCTGGAACCGTTGGGAAATGTTATCCCAACGGTTCCAGCAACCGTTGGTATGTGGGGCGTTGGGATAGATTTATACCAACGGTTCACTGTGAACCGTTGGAAAAATCCCTCTCAGATTTCAATGTGCCTACGGTTCAAGGAGAACCGTTGGCAAAAATGGGATTTATGTTTTACCAACGGTTCAGCTGAACCGTTGGTATAAAGAACAGCAGATTTCTTAACAGGGGTATACCAACGGTTTGAAACTGTTGGCATACACCCTCAATCACAAAAAAAAAATACAGCCTGCAATTAAAAAGCTGAGCCTGCAATCAAAAAACGCAGACTGCAACCAAAACTGCAGAATGTAATCAAAACTGCAGACTACAACCTCTATTTTTCACGGATAGGAAACACACTGCAATCACATAAAAAAAATTGCAGACTGTAACCAGTGTTTTTCATGGACACAAAACACACTGCAATCACAAAAAAACACAAAACTACCATGCAATCACAAAAAACACTCATTCTGTGTCTTATCAGGACAGTGCAACCTGTAGTCACACCAAAACACACTACAAACACACAAAAACACACTCCTTTTGTCTGTTTACCGAACACCGCAACCTATAATCTCACAAAAACACGCACATTCTGTGTGTTTCAGGGACACTTCAACCTGCAATCAAACAAAAATGAACAAAAAACACACTAAATTAGGGGTCATCCTTACATCACTCTTTGATATTATGGTTTCCAGAACAATCTCAGTTTCCAAATTCTTTAGCGATTGATATACTAGAATGGTGGCCCTCTTAGCAAGTTCCTCTGTTTGAGATATCAATGAAAAAGGTGGAAAAAAATTCATACATCATCCAATGAATACCAAAGTAATGTAGATGTATTATAGGCACCCCCACATATGTTGGATAATTTTATTCTTCAGTTGTGTAATCATATGCCGATAGAGCACCCTAGATGTCTTCTCCAGTAGGTGCTTCCTCACTATTCATGGTAGGGACCTCAAATATTATCATTTTCCTATCATCTAGCATTTCTAGGATTTCATCACCTCTTATTACAACTTGATTGGTCATTGGATCCTAACCCCCTTACATGAAAACCACCTATTCAATTTTTTGAATATGGGTGTTCAAGCAAGGTTGGCCTTTAGGGAAATGATTGTGGACCACTTTGGGAGGGTTGGAAGGGTCCACCCTCTCCGCTTATTGGGTTATCAATTTCTCAATGAAAAGAGGTCAGATATTTATAATCTATCATCAAAGAATAATCCTAGCTATATTTTCAGTAGATAGAGTCTTATGAACTATAAGGACAAAGTCGTCATGTCATGTGGAGAGATGATCCAATGAGTATAAGTGATGATGAATTACACTCATCAAGCATGTTGCTAAAGCCTTGAAATTCATCTAGGAAGGCAAGAATATCCATAGCCGATATGAGATATTCCATCATGTGTACTGCTTCAAAAATAATGATGTTCCTATAATGAAATATAAAATTAGTAGGGTGATGTGAAATGTAGCCATCACACTCAGTGGTCATCCATGATCCATTAACTTCTTGAATGGTAGAGGTAATCAGTGTATTCATTTTCAATGATCCCTTTGCCACTAATGCGGTGGTTTATATGGTAGGGGTGGGGCTTCAGACCACTTTCACCAATATATATATGTTTCACTAGTATCTTTACATTCTACCAGTGTTTGATCATGTATGTATTTGTATTCAGACCCCTATTTAGGTTAGTAGGTCCCATAGGTGGGAAGAAGGAAAGGGGCTTATCCCCTACACTTCCTTCATCACCCTATGACTAGAAAACATCTCTTTTTCTTCCAGGGTATTCAAACTCATGACACCTATTGGGGTGCCACCCATGGAGTACTCTAGAAATTTCCTAAATTGAGAAAATGAACTTTTCTTGTTTAAACATCATTCATTGTCTTCTTGATTAATCTTCCACTCGTACATGGAATCACTCATTGTTCTATTTTTAATGAAATATTTATATTTTCTATGATGTTGGAATAATAATCTAGAAAAATTTATAATATATTCAGTATAAATTGAGAAAATGACCTTTTCTCAAACTGTTTAAAGTGACACTTTTAGATAAATGAGGTCTGATTTCATGGGAACATGGATTTCCAACCTAGAATATCAGTAGATCTAAGGAAGATACAATTATGTATCAGTAAGGATTAGGGAATGTGTCTGAAATAAAATGTTTCCTTGGGATTTATGACTAATACATGAGGTCCATCTAGGACTTTCTTGCCAAGAAGTATCCAGTACTATTCACATACAGAAGGTAGACATGTTTGAATGTAGGAAATAATGAATAGAGGACTTCTTATACATGACGGAGAATATGTTTCCAGCTTAGATTTTACATAATAGTATAAACGCTTCACTGTACCAGATCGAGAAGAATCTCCGTTAACATGTACTAATTTATTGAAGACTTTATTGTATTTTTTAATCCCATGTTTGATTGCAAAACATATTTATTGTGTTTATGATAGATCTTATTCTTTTATATTTAAATCATATTTTATGCCTCTTAAACACATGGCCTTCATTCCATATTCCCTGTAATATATAAACACCTCTAATCACTGTAATTACTCAAATATTTATACATTTTAATACTAAATTGGTTCTTGAAATATCACCAAAAATAGTATCATAATACAAAGTACGCTATAGTGAAATGGAACCAAAAAATCAAAAATAAATGAAGGCAGATGAAATAATTTAAATTGGAAGAACAAAATTTACTTGAATCAAAGATAGATGGCCAGTTTTAATGTAGATTTAGCACCCTCAAGAGCAGGTTGGGAAGTAGGGTTCGAACCACAACCTAAAATGATATATTCCTTGTGGGGTATCATAATACAAACTAAATTGCAGTGAAATAGAATGACAAAATCTAAAGTAAATGGAGTCAGACGTACCGATTTAAAGTGGAAGAGAAAATCGATGGGAAACCAGACCTGTTGCACTGGGAAGTAGGGTTCACGTTGAGAGCCGATTGGGAAGTAGGGTTCGCGTCCATCTTTCGGAAAAAATCTTCGAAATGGGGCGTCGAGATGTCATTTATGGCAAAATCTGATGGGTTCTGGAGGCTCGAAGATGGGTTTCAGATGCCTGTGTGTCGAGCTCTCGTTTAGGGAAAGCTTCTCGAGAAGGTTTCGGGAGGGTCGAAATGGGTTGGGAGGCCAGCGCTGATTATTTTCCAGGATTTTTGTAAAACAATATCCCAAAGGTTTATTAAAACGTTGGAGAAAATAAAAATTTACAACTTATACCAACGATTAATTTAAACCGTTGGTATATTAAACTATTTCCAACGGTTTTGTTAAACCGTTGGAAACATTGTGTTGGTATAAACTGGGTTTCCAGTAGTGTAATGAATTTTGATATATGTCAGCATCATAATAATTGGCCAAAAGTATTAAAGAAGCTTATGATGTGTTCAACATATAAAGTTTTGGGTTTGTTATCTAAACTACGTAGACCATTGAATGCTGATAAGATCATTATAAGTAATATTCTTCCTTGTATATAGAGATATTTATATACATTTGGATTGTTTTTAATTAATGTTATCACTTTTATTGATTGTAATATCTATATGTGAATCCTTGAAGGATTTGAAATACGTGTAGCATATTCAAAATTATGAAAATTTCAACAAATCTGATAAATTATGGAGTGAACTGAATAAGACGTATTTCATGTATCCATATTAAGATAAAGAAAAATATAAAATTGATTTTATCATCCTATGGTTTGTACGAATCATTATATTCATCACATTATTAAGATGTTTTGACAAACATCAAAACTCTCGAAAAGTTTTATAAAATCAATGAACTATTCGATCTTGAAATCACATGGAATGTCCTTGTATTTTGAATTAATCACCCTGAAGATGAAATATTAAATTTTGGAATGATTTTACTTTTAATGAATAATTAAATCTCTTACTTCAAAGAGTGATACATGTCATACGTGAGAGGATAATGAAGGACTTACTTACCCCATGAAAATTAAATATAAATGCATATTTTATTTAACCCCGAAGAATATGCATGTACATGTGCATATGTACCCTGCAAATAGTAAGAAATTGTATTGTAATTCAAGACAGCGTTCTTCCCTACTCATTGAAATTTAAAGGGTATAAATTATTATTATTCCAAAATTCAAAACCAGATGTTTTGATTATGAATTGATCATGGACATTCTATGAGTTAAGTAATGCAGTGATGAGAGAGAGATGTAACTGTTGTACTCTTTTATCCCTACTCAAGTTTTTTCCTTTGGGATTTTCTAGATAAAGTTTTTATTGAGACAATGTTATGAGGACTCGATGTTGTTGCACTCTTTTTTCCTAATCAAGGGTTTTTCTCACAAATGGTTTTTCCTTGATGAGGTTTTTAACGAGACAGTCATACATATCCAATGGAAGAGAGATATAAATTATTATGGATGTATGTAGTTAATGGCAACTGTTGGCCTTCCCCATGAGTCGTAATTTCCAATGAGACCATTCATTAATACCTATGGTCTTCCTCCAATGCCTTGAAGCCATAATTAAATATTAATATTAAACGATGTTTTGAAGACATAGTTAAATGATATAATCAAAGGAGGTTTGGAATGTTGCACCCCCCCCCTTCATTGAATTTTTTCTCACTGAGTTTTTTTGATAAGGTTTTTAACAAAACAACATAACATGAAATTCAATTACTTTGTTTTCACTTATTTTTTCCACACAATTTTTTTAAAGTGAAATTTATATAAAATTTCATGAAATTATGACTTCGAAGGAGGTGTTATGAAACAATGAATATGTGGATGACATAATGACCCTTCCCCCCCCAAGGCAACAATTACTCCCTAATCCCCAAAGTCTCATTGTTTTGACATCTTTTGGATTCTATCAAACATTTGGAATTCCAACCATCGAATTAGATATTATAGAGATTAATCTCGATCAAATCCCATATGCTCTCTATATATACAGAGATAAGTTAATGAGACTGTGATGACTTTTGACTCTTTATACTCCATTCCTAGTTATTTTGTCTATTTATTTGCATCAATATTGTTGTTTGCAATATCATACGATTATTTTAAATCAAGTCTGGTCAAAAAGGCAGTTGTCACTATATTTCTTCCTCTCATTCTTCTTCTACCTCTCATTATTATTTTTTCCAGTCATTTGGAATTGGGTCGGTTAACGTCGGAAAAAGTATTTTAGACTGGATTACCGCCACGAGATCGCCCCATTTATGTTGCAGCGGCACTCTCCAAACTCGCCCCAGCTCCGCGCATCATGTTTCGTCCGAGCTTTTGCCCTAGCAATGATCGGCGGTAAGGGCAGGAATAAGAAATTGGGAAGGAGACTCGGAGAGTCGGCGTCGAATTGGCAGAGGGCTGATGATCTAGGCGGTTCGAAGACGTCTGCTGGCGGCGGTGGTACGAGAGTGGGTGGTCGAAACCTGAACTACGGGAATGGCAGTAGGCGCACAAGTGGGAAAATGGGTTGGAGAAGGGAATCTGGATTCAAGTGGCGGCGCGGCGGTGGTTTTGGCGGTGATACTCGGTCGATGGCAAATAAGCGGTTTCGTAATGATTTGGACGAGGATAAAGATGTCGATGAAGATAATGTAGGTGTTTCTCCGCGCAATAACGGTTATGATGAGATTGGAAACGGAAGGTTAATAGACAGTTCTAAAGATTTAATTAATTTCGACGACGACACAGTGGCAGCAGCTGCCGCCGGTCCTTCAGTTTCTCCACTCGGTGGAGGCGAGTCCTACCTAAGTGAGAGCAGGTGTGTTATTTTTACCTCTTGTTCTATGTTTATATTTTTCTTATGATTTTACAGTTCCAAGCTTGTTTGTGTCTTGCCATATCAACTTCGTCAATCCATTGGAAGGTGGAGATGCCTTGTTGCGTTTACAGCGTGAAGTTGAAACACAAAAGGCGTCTCAGTTGGCTATTTAGCTGACATATTTTTTCCAAAATCTTGGTCCGGAGTTAGATGTGGAATCTTGAAAAGCAATGCTTCGTTTGATCCACAAAATGTAACCATGCATGATGAATGATATGTTTGAACTTCTGATATAAAATAGCCAATGTAGTGTTTATAATCCCCTCATGCTTACTCCAGGTGAAAAACTTTCACAAATTTGAAGGCTCGAAAACATGGGATCAAATGAAGGGATTCATATTGCCCGTTGTTTTATACTCACGTTACTCTGTATATGCTCACTTGGCTTTATACATTCATGCTAATCATGCTTCTTTACACAATTGGTTTGTATGGGCGTGGCAGGTTTGATCATGTTCCATATCTCCTCTATCTAGGCTGCTGGATATGAGAAGATAACAAGTCTTTCTTTCATTCTTGAAGGTATGTTCTTCTCAATACGATTGAATATTTTATTATGTGAGCCACATGTATTGTTTTCTAGTGTGGTTTCTATAAACCAGCCAAATTGAATTATTGTGGCTACATATTTTAATGGGAGAATTATGCATAAATCCGAGAGTTTATCTTATTTTTTGCCCAAGGTCCATTAGTCTCTATGTAAATCTACTCCCATGCCTACAAATAAACAAGTCTACCCCAATTTTGACTTATGCTTTTCTAGTTACTATTTGTTGGATGTGCACTAAAATGACCACCACTATCCTGTGGTGACGCATATGATGTTGTGGGCGACATGAAGAACCTTTGTGGTGTTTTGTTTAACAAAGTTTTGTATTTGTTGACAACTAATCTTTTTGTTGAAGAATGTTTTTGAGTTACAGAAAATTGAAGTTGTTGGTTGCTGAAGATTTCCTTAAAGAAGATTATGTTGAAGAATAAGAAGTCAGAAGTTAAGAAAGTATCTCAAACTTTCTTAACAAAATCAGACGATGCTTTACTGATCTTAAAGTTCTCACAAATCATGAAAAACTTAATGATAAAAGCTGTTGAAGAAATGGTGAAGAGGATTGATGTTTTTCACTAAGAAAAATTCTGAGAAAATTCAGAGTCTGCTTCGTGAGCCAGAAATTCGGAGTCTACTTGCTGAGCCTGAAGTTCGGAGTCTACTTGCTAAACCTGAAGTTCGGAGTCTACTTGCTAAACCTGAAGTTTGGAGTCTACTTGCTAAACCTGAAGTTCGGAGTCTACTTGCTGAGCCTGAAGTTCAGTCTATTTGCTGAGCCAGAAGTTCGAAGTCTACTTGCTGAGCCAGAAGTTCGGAGTCTACTTGCTAAATCAGAAGTTCGGAGTCTACTTGCTAACCCTGAAGTTCGGAGTCTACTTGCTGAGCCAGAAATTCGGAGTGTACTTCCTGAACCAGAAATTCGGAGTGTACTTCCTGAACCAGAAATTCGGAGTGTACTTCCTGAACCAGAAATTCGGAGTGTACTTCCTGAACCAGAAATTCGGAGTGTACTTCCTGAACCAGAAATTCAGAGTGTACTTCCTGAACTAGAAATTCGGAGTGTACTTCCTGAACCAGAAATTCGGAGTGTACTTCCTGAACCAGAAATTCGGAGTGTACTTCCTGAACTAGAAATTACCAGAAATTCAGAGTGTACTTCCTGAGCCAGAAATTCGGAGTGTACTCCCTGAGCCAGAAATTCGGAGTGTACTCCCTGAGCCAGAAATTCGGAGTGTACTCCCTGAGCCAGAAATTCGGAGTGTACTCCCTGAACCAGAAATTCGGAGTGTACTTCTCGGACCAGAAATTCGGAGTGTACTTCCCAGACCAGAAATTCGGAGTGTACTTCCCGAACCAGAAATTCGGAGTGTACTCCCTGAGCCAGAAATTCAGAGTGTACTCCCTGAGCCAGAAATTCAGAGTGTACTCCCTGAGCCAGAAATTCGGAGTGTACTCCCTGAGCCAGAAATTCGGAGTGTACTCCCTGAGCCAGAAATTCGGAGTGTACTCCCTGAGCCAGAAATTCGGAGTGTACTCCCTGAGCCAGAAATTCAGAGTGTACTTCCCGAACCAGAAATTCGGAGTGTACTTCCCGAACCAGAAATTCGGAGTGTACTTCCTGAACCAGAAATTCGGAGTGTACTTCTTGAACCAGAAATTCGGAGTGTACTTCCTGAGCCAGAAATTCGGAGTGTACTTCCTTAGCCAGAAATTCGGAGAGTACTTTCTGAACCAGAAATTCGGAATGACAATCCTGAGCCAGAAATTCGGAATGACAATTCTGAGCCAGAAATTCGGAATGACAATTCTGAGCCAGAAATTCGGAATGACAATCCTGAGTTTAAGAAAACCAGAATTTCAACTTTGCTTAAATCTCGGAGAAATTTAAGGAGATTTGAAGAAGTCAAAGATTGAAGATTAAATGCGAGAGATTTACGGAGTTTTTTTTGAAATTTGAAGAAGCGAGAAAGTTTTTCAAGATTCCCGCCTTTGTTTTCTGAGTTGCCTATAAATATGTGCTCAAATCATTCGCTCATTTGCAACTTTTTACACACGCGGAAAAGGCGGAGCGCTGGAGAATTCTTTGTGAAAAGTTCCTACCATCTTGAAGAAGTTTCATTGGGTGTTTGAGAAGAAGAGAATCCAGATTGAATATTCAGAGTGAACATTTGTGCGGAACCATCATTATCTTGCTGAGAAGACCGATTTCAGAATATCGGATTCTAGGAAACCGGATTGAGAATTCGGAGTGGGCATTTGTGCGGAACCATCATTATCTTGCTGAGAAGATCGATTTCAGAAAATCAGATTCAAGAAATCGGATTGAAGATTCAGAGTGATCATTCGGAGTTAGCATTTGTGGAGCAGTTTATCAAAGTTCTTATTCATGTGTTTGACTCATTTGTTCTTTAAGGAAACATTGTAAACTGACGGGTTTCAGTATAATCTTTCCTATCGGGAGATAGAAGGTGTCCAACGGGAGTTGGCACAAGTTGTATTCACTTCTTCATTATAGTGGATTTCCATAGACCCACGGAGTGTCTATGGTAAGGACGTAGGTTCTCTTATTGAGACCGAACCTTGTAAATCTTGTGTGCCTTTCTTGGTTTTCCTTTCTTACATGCTTGAGTATCTTGCTAAAGGTTGATAAGGAAATTAATCTTAACAGGTTGCAAGAGTTAAGTTTGTTAGTCTTGAAACTTATAAAAGTTAAACAACCGATTCAACCCCCCTTCTCAGTTGTCATTCGATCCTTGGAACTTCAAGTGGTATCAGAGGGAGGTTCCCTTGTTCAATCCTTATCATGGAGAATATCATTTCTGTCAACAGTAGATGAATTCCTACATTCGATGGCAAGAATTATTATGGATGGAAAAATAGGATGATTCCTTATCTCTTATCTCTTGGCCTTGAAGTTGTTGATGTTGCTACTATTGGCTTTCCACCTATTGAGAAAAATGCTCCTATGACATTTGCTGACAAGAGAAACATAAAAGTTGATGGAAAGGCTAGAAATGCTATTCTCATGTCCTTATCAGAAAATGTTTATCAGAAGGTGATGGGTCTCACAACATCAAAAAGCATGTGGGACAAGCTGGAAAGTGTTTTTGAAGGAAACACAAAAGTCAAGGAGGCCAAGCTGCAAATCTGGCGTAGTAAGTTTGAAGACATCAGGATGAGAGATGATGAAACAATTGATGAATACTTCACCAGAGTTAATGAAATTGTATGCAACATCAGGGGATTCAGAGAAAACTTGGAAGATTCTACAATTGTGAAGAAACTTATGAGAAACTTTCCAGACAGGTTTGATTCTAAAATTTCAGCTTTAGAAGATAAGGATGATTTATCTCTTGATGAACTGCATAACTTTCTTGTTGCCTATGAAATGAGGAAAGCTCCAATCTTTAAGAAGAAGATGAAAAATGAAATGAATTTTGAAGCTATGAGAAAGATGAAAATCCAAGATGATGAAGAAGCTGACCCTTGTAAGTCTGTTGATAAGGAAGATGAAGAGTTGAATGAAAAAATCATGTCTCTCATATCCAAGAACTATCGAAGAGGAAGAGGAAAGTATGGAGGGAAACTTCCTCTCAAATGTTTTGAGTGTGGTGGAATTGGACACTTTGCTATGAATTGCCCTAAAAAGAAAGTTGAAGAATATCAAGATGTTTCTAATGAGAATTCTCGGTGGAAGAAGTATAACAAGAATGAAAAAGAAGAGAAGACTTCAAAAGAATTCAAGAAGAAATTTTCAGGAAAGAAAAGAAGTATGTTGAGCAAGAAGGTTGAATCGGAATCATCTGACAATGATTTCTCAGAAGATGAAAGTAAAGAAAGATTCAGAACCTTCATTGCAAAAGTTGAGAAAACAAATATTTCCTCAGAAAGTGAAGAAGGTGATGAAGAATCTTACAGAGAATATCAACTAAGATCCGAACTCCTTGCATGTCTTGAGCAAAACAAATCTCTCAAGAAAGAAATTCGTGTGATGAAGAAAAATCATAAAGAAGTTCATGATGGAAGTAAAGATGTCACCAAGAAGGAAGATGAATACATTCAAGAAATTTTAAGTTACAAACTTAGAATTGCTGAACAAGGAAAGATGATTGAAGATCTTAGCTTGAAGCTGGAAGCTAAGGAAGAAGAAGCAAACAATGTGAAATCAAAACTCCTTGATTCTGAAAATACCCTGAGGAAGATGAATGAAAACTTCAACAAAGCTACAGAAATAAAAGCTGAGACCTCTAAAAATGCTGTGAAGGCTCATTATGAGAATTAGGTGAAATCTTCTCTTACCAAAAATAATGTTTCATCTGATTCTTCTAACATTTTAGGTTTCGGAAGAAGTGTTAGTAAAGCTTGGGTGGAGAAAGGATGTAAGAAATCTATCAATCCCATAAAAGTAGAAGACTTGCTCAAAAGAAGAGATGACCTACATCCTGAGTTTTCTAGAGCTGAAAGAAGTTATCAACCTCAACAAAGTTTCTATAATGAAAGATCATTCATCAATAGAAAATCAAGATTTGAGGGATATTGCTGGTGTTATGGAATATATGGGCATAGAGCTTATAATTGTTGGCACAATTTATCTCTACCCGGAAGAAGGTTTGAGCAAAGTGGAAGAAATAGTAACTCTCCGTACTCACAGAAAGTTGAAAAGGTGAATTCTCAAGATGTTAGAAACATTCCAACAAAGAATCAATTTGAATGTTTGGAAGACGTTTGTGGAAGATGTGATCAGTTTGGTCATCATGCCGAACGATGTATGACACTCATTCCAGAACAAGTTTCTTATGATAAGAAAGAAAAGAATGCTGAAAATAAGAAGGTTGATGAGAGAGCTTTTGTTGTTGAGACAGCTTTGAAAGCAAGTAAGAGGAACAAACCATGGATTCTTGATAGTGGTTGTTCTTCACACATGACAGGTGATATAAAAATCTTGGAACATGTTGAAAATCATGATGGAGGAGCGGTTACGTTTGGCAATGATAGTTCCCTAAAAATTAAGGGAATCGGAACGACAGAGATTGAAGCAGAGAAACTGAAATCTAAGGAAGTCTTGCTTGTTGATGGGCTAAAACATAACTTAATTAGTGTAAGTTAACTTTGTGATGATGGAAAAGAAGTTATCTTTAGAAAGGATTCTTGTATCATCAAAAGTGTGAAAAATGGAAAAGTGATTACAAAAGGAGAAAGAACTAATGAGAATCTCTTTCAAATTGGAGAATCCAATAACTCTGGTTATTTGAGTGCTGAAGATGAAAATAAGTTGTGGCATCGAAAACTTGGCCACCTTGGGCAGAAGAACATGAGTAAGCTTTCTAAAGTTGATGCTGTTCGGAATTTTCCAGAACTGAAAAGAAGAGATGAAGATGTTTGTATTACTTGCCAGAAAGGAAAGATGACTAACAAATGGCATAAAAGAGTTGAGATTCAATCTAACAAACCACTTGAGCTTATTCATTTCAATCTGTGTGGGCTGATGAGACATCAATCAACAAAAGGAGATCTATACTTTATCACTTTTATTGATGACTTCACTCGGATGACAAACATCATGTTCATGAAGCATAAGTCAGAGGCTATTGAAATGTTTAAATTCTTCAGAAGAGATGTCGAGAAAGAATTGTGGGGTTCCATAAAGAAATTAAGAACAGACAATGGTACCGAATTCACAAGCAATGCTTTTGAAACTTACCTAAGGAAGCATGGTATCAAACATCAGTATAGTGCTCCCTATACACCACAACAAAATGGAGTTGCAGAAAGGAAAAATAGAAGTTTGGTGGAAATGGGAAGAAGTATGTTATCAGAATACAAACTTTCAAAATTCTTTTGGAGAGAAGCTGTTAGCATTGCTGTACATGTTCAAAATAGATGCTTGTTGAGACCAGAAACCTACATGACTCCTTACGAGATGTGGTATAACAAAAAACCTTCTTTTAATTACTTCAAAGTTTTTGGAAGTCCATGCTTGCTCAAAATAAAAAATCCGGACTTAGGAAAGTTTGATGAGAAAGCTGAAGAAGGAATATTTATGGGTTATTCACCGAATGGAAGAAGTTACAAATGTTGGAACAAACGTAAGTTGGTGGATTCATATGATGTGAAGGTAATTGAAAATCCAAGTTCCTTCACAAAATTTGTTAAGAATACTGAGGAAGATAAATCAGAGAATCCCCACCAGAGTGAGAGTGACTCAGATAAGTCACATGGGGAAGAAAGTGATGCTGGGAAAGGAAATGTGAGTTTTCCTACATTACAAAAACATGTTGAACCTGAAAATATTATTGGGGATCAGAAGGCTCCAATTCAGACAAGAAGGAAGTTAAGATTAAAAAATCAGACTTCCCTTATCTCAAAAGTTAAAACCAGAATCAGTTTCAGAAGCTATTCAACATAAAGAATGGGTGGATGCTATGAATGAAGAACTAGATCAGATTGAGAAGAATGAAACATGAGAACTTGTTCCAAGGCCAGCAAATAAGAATGTTATCGGAACCAAATGGGTTTACAGAAATAAATTGAATGAGCATGGAGAAGTTACAAGAAACAAAACAAGACTTGTGTGTAAAGGGTATGCACAAGTGGAAGGTGTGGATTTTGATGAAACCTTTGCCCCTGTTGCAAGGTTGGAAACTATTCGAATGTTTCTTGCAGTGGCTGCTCATCGGAATTACAAAGTTTATCAGATGGATGTAAAGTCAGCTTTCTTAAATGGTGAGATTGAGGAAGAAGTTTACATTGAACAACCTTGTGAGTTTTTGATCGATGATGATGAAAACAAAGTTTGCAAATTGAAGAAGGCCTTGTATGGGTTGAAACAAGCTCCACGAGCATGGTATTCGAAGCTTGACAATTTTCTGAGAAAGATGAACTTTTCTAAAGGAAATGTTGATAGCAACTTGTATGTTAAAGATGTTGACTTTGGAACTTTAATTGTAATCGTTTATGTGGATGATATAATTTTTGCTGGAGATGAAGAAAAGGTTTGTGAAGAGTTCGCTGAAGAGATGAAGAAAAATTTTGAAATGTCAATGTTGGGAGAATTAACTTTCTTCCTTGGCTTACAAGTTCAACAACAAGAAAACTACATTTTCCTATCCCAAGAAAAGTATGCCAAAGAATTGTTAAAGAAGTTTGAGATGGAAGAATCAAAGGAAGTTTCAACCCCTATCTCAGTGAGCACAAAGTTGAGCAAAGTTGAGTCAGGAAACAGTGTGAATCAGAAAGACTTTCGAAAGTTGACAGGAAGTCTTCTTTATCTTACAACTTCAAGGCCTGATATTGCTTATGCAGTGACTCTCTGTTCCCGATATCAAAGTAATCCAAAAGAATCACATATGTTGGCAGTTAAAGAGAATTCTGAGATATGTTAAAGGAACAACTTCACATGGGTTGTTATACAAGAGAAACAATGAGATGAAGTTTCATGGTTATACTGATGCTGATTGAGCTGGTGATTGTAATGATAGAAAATCAACATCAGGAGGGACATTTTTCTTAGGGGAATGTTGTGTGAGTTGGCACAGTAAGAAACAAAGCTTAGTAACTTTAAGCACATCTGAATCCGAATATGTTGCAGCTACTCAGGCTTGTACTCAAATGATGTGGATAAAGGTTCAGCTGAAAGATTTGAAAGTGAAAGTTTTTAAACCTTTGAAGATACCATGTGATAATCAAAGTGCCATTGATCTTTCCAAGAATCCTGTTCAACATTCAAGATCAAAGCATATTGATATAAAATATCATTTTTTAAAAGAGAAAGCTGCTGCTGGAGAAGTCTTGCTGGAATATATTTCAACAAAGTATCAGATTGCCGATATTTTCACAAAAGCAATGTCAAAGGAGAGGTTTGTTGAACTGAGGCTGCAACTCCATGTTCAGCCTCCTCCCATGACTTCCTAAAACTCATAAGGAAGTTTCCCCCACTGTGCTTTGGATTATGTTGACAAAGGGGGAGAGTAAGTTTTCTTTGATGAATCTAAAACTGTGGTTATCATATAATGGGGGAGAGAGAAAGAAAAATGAGAGAGAAAGAAAAATGAGAGAAGAAAAGAAAAGTGAAAAAGAAAAAGATCAAAGTTGAGAGGGAGTTTGAGTAAGGTGAAGTTTATCTTTACCTGGCCGCAAATTTTTCTTGTCATCGAGGGATGAAAATCCTTCAAAAACATTACTTTATCCAGTAGTGTGGTGTCAGGACACTCTTTTTGAGAAAGACTATGTTTTGGTAAAATTCAAGAACTTGAGATGTTAAATTTTTGAGAGGTGAAAACTTGTCACCAAGGGTTGCCAACAAATCCAAAGGGGGAGATTGAAGAACCTTTGTGGTGTTTTGTTTAACAAAGTTCTGTATTTGTTGACAACTAATCTTTTTGTTGAAGAATGTTTTTGAGTTACAGAAAGTTGAAGTTGTTGGTTGCTGAAGATTTCCTTAAAGAAGATTATGTTGAAGAATAAGAAGTTAGAAGTTAAGAAAGTATCTCAAACTTTCTTAACAAAATCAGACGATGCTTTACTGATCTTAAAGTTCTCACAAATCATGAAAAGCTTCATGATAAAAGCTGTTGAAGAAATGGTGAAGAGGATTGATGTTTTTCACTAAGAAAAATTCTGAGAAAATTTGGAGTCTACTTCATGAGCCAGAAATTCGGAGTCTACTTGCTGAGCCCGAAGTTCGGAGTCTACTTGCTAAACCTGAAGTTTGGAGTCTACTTGCTAAACCTGAAGTTCGGAGTCTACTTGCTAAATCTGAAATTCGTAGTCTACTTGCTGAGCCTGAAGTTCAGAGTCTACTTGCTGAGCCAGAAGTTCGAAGTCTACTTGCTAAACCTGAAGTTTGGAGTCTACTTGCTAAGCCTGAAGTTCAGAGTCTACTTGCTGAGCCTGAAGTTCGGAGTCTACTTGCTGAGCCAGAAGTTCAGAGTGTACTTACTGAACAAAAAATTCGGAGTGTACTTCCTGAACCAGAAATTCGGAGTGTACTTCTTGGACCAGAAATTCGGAGTGTACCAGAAATTCGGAGTGTACTTCCTGAACCAGAAATTCGGAGTGTACTTCCTGAACCAGAAATTCGGAGTGTACTTTCTGGACCAGAAATTCGGAGTGTACTTCCTGGACCAGAAATTCGAAGTGTACTTCCTGGACCAGAAATTCGGAGTGTACTTCCTGCACCAGAAATTCGGAGTGTACTTCCTGAACCAGAAATTCGGAGTGTACTTCCTGAACCAGAAATTCGGAGTGTACTTCCTGAACCAGAAATTCGGAGTGTACTTTCTGAACCAGAAATTCGGAGTGTACTTCCTGAACCAGAAATTTGAAGATTCTTGAACCAGAAATTCGGAGTGTACTTCCTGAACCAGAAATTCGGAGTGTACTTCCTGAGCCAGAAATTCAGAGTGTACTTCCTGAACCAAAATTCGGAATGACAATCCTGAGCCAGAAATTCAGAATGACAATCCTGAGTCAGAAATTCGAAATGACAATTCTGAGCCAGAAATTCGGAATGACAATTCTGAGTTCAAGAAAACCAGAATTTCAACTTTGCTTAAATCTCGGAGAAATTTAAGGAGATTTGAAGAAGTCAAAGATTGAAGATTAAATGCGAGAGATTTACAGAGTTTTTTTTGAAATTTGAAGAAGCGGGAAAGTTTTTCAAGATTCTCTCCTTTGTTTTCTAAGTTGCCTATAAATATGTGCTCAGATCATTCGCTCATTTGCAACTTTTTACACACGCGGAAAAGGCGGAGCGCTGGAGAATTCTTTGTGAACAGTTCCTACCATCTTGAAGAAGTTTCATTGAGTGTTTGAGAAGAAGAGAATCCAGATTGAATATTCAGAGTGGGCATTTGTGCGGAATCATCATTATCTTGCTGAAAAGACCGATTTCAGAATATCGGATTCAAGGAAACCAAATTGAGAATTCGGAGTGATCATTTGTGCGGAACCATCATTATCTTGCTGTGAAGATCGGTTTCAGAAAATCGGATTGAAGATTCGGAGTGATCATTCAAAGTGAGCATTTGTGGAGCAGCTTATCAAAGTTCTTATTCATGTGTTTGGCTCATTTATTCTTTAAGGAAACATTGTAAACTGACGGGAGTCAGTATAATCTTTCCTATCGGGAGATAGAAGGTGTCCAACGGGAGTTGGCACAAGTTGTATTCACTTCTTCATTATAGTGGATTTCCATAGACCCACAGGAGTGGCTATGACAAAGACGTAGGTTCTCTTATTGAGACCGAACCTTGTAAATCTTGTGTGCCTTTCTTGGTTTTCCTTTCTTGCATGCTTGAGTATCTTGCTAAAGGTTGATAAGTAAATTAATCTTAAAAGGTTGCAAGGGTTAAGTTTGTTAAAGTCTTGAAACTTATAAAAGTTAAACAACTGATTCAACCTCCCCTTCTCAGTTGTCATTCGATCCTTGGAACTTCACGACAACCACACTAGTTTTAGTGTGCATGTGATGCATGAGGCCGCCACGTCCTTCTCCACTCGGTTTTCATTAGTTATGAACCAAAGGGTTGGTTCGTTTAGGGCTGACACACCTCATTCGTTGAAGTGTTCAACGAATGAACACCAAACATGCTATAACGTTTGGGTTCCATGGATGACACCCGATACACTGCGTTATGGTCGACACTCTTCATTCAATGAAGAGCATTGAGGTTGCCTATCTAAGGATGCGATCCTTCGCCGTTTTATGCTCTATTTTTTGAATACACTTACACTTTTGATTCCTTGAAGATAGATCCGTTTGTGTTTGGGTTCGCTTCCGCCGCAAAGGGTCATAAGATGATCTAACGAAATCCATCAGTGTTATCAAAACAAGTTTCTTCAAGGATTAAACGTGTTTAATCTATGTTTTTGAAAAACATTACCGTCACCATGGTGTGGAACTGCCTGTGGTAGTTCTTGGTTGAGATTCTCCAGGCACCACGACTGGTTTCACGAGGTAGGAGTCCCCATGGTCCTTCAAAACGTCCAGATCACCAACACGACGTCGTAGTTTAAAGTGTGGTGCACCTTTGAGTTGCTGTTGCGTAAAGGTAAGACTGCTTACCTTTATGCGAGACGTCGCTTGATAATTGCCCACACCACGGGTGATGAAATGACTTGTTTGGCCATTTTGAAAGGCCATTTCACCATGGCTTACCATTAGGCAAAAGGTCCGTGTAAAGGTAATCCGTTGGTTACCTTTATGCGGAGGATGCAAAATGGCCACCATCTAAGGACCATGACTTTTTGCCAGCTCTGGTGGAGCATAGTGGAATGACCGAATGATGCGGCGCTAAAGTGTGCGGGTGTTCTTTCCTCAAGCACAAGTTCGTGGTGCCTTCATCGTGAAGAACCACGACGGAATGAAGGTGACCGAATGATGGTTTGGAGGTGGTGTGTTCCAGAAACGACGGTACAAGATGTCTGGGTTTGGTTAAACATGCGGCTTATCTCGTGGATCAAGGTTCCGTTTCCATTTGGGGTAGGATCTTCCGGAGATATTCCTGTTGAGTCAAAAGTTTTTTTATGACATTTCCATTCCTTTTGTTTCGGAAATCAAACTCTTTCTTAAATACTTGATTACTAATTTTTTATGTCCAAAGTGTTTTGAGAATGTTTTTGTAGAAAATATATACTTTTACCATACTTAAAAATAGTTCCTAAAGTATTCATGAATTTATACTAACTTTCTTCATTACGATTATCCGAATGAGTATGAAACCGATAACAATCGGATTCACTTTACCAGATCAGTTATAAGACATTCTGTCTTGTCTTTTGTACCGACAGAGGCCTTATAATCGGACTGATATGAGAACCGGTAAACATCAAATCCACATTTATAAAGATCATCGTAATGACATATATAAGGAATTCCATCAGATTGACTAAAGTTTAAATTATGAATACGGAAAACTATTTTCTATCGCAATGGAGCATCTTTTACACTGTGATGGTATAAATTCAATACGATGTGGGACATTTTGTTATGCCAGAAAGATATGAGCTGTTAATGTCAGGTGTCCAAGCCCTTGCGATAAACTCGGAGAAAATATGACCGTTAGAAGATCATGATGATCGTTGAAAGCTCGCCCATAAATACCCGATTATTCAAAGAGTTTGGAGCTGACACATTGCGTATGCTTTGCTGAAATTGATGCATGCGAGAGCTCTGAAAGTTATCAAAAGCGTGAACAATTTGTTTCTAGACTTTTGTAATTGTTTAGAGTCTTTTTGTTTTAAAGAAATCCCTATCCGGGTTGTTTCCTTTAGAACGTTTGCAAATTGTTTTTGTGTCCGATTGTGTGAATACGATCGAGGGTTTCCGAGGTTAGGAAGACGGAGAATCCGATCATCGTATTGATTGAGGGCACATGGGGATAGTGTGACAGAATTCGATCCGTCGGATCAAGGGCTGCCTAGGATAGGCAGACAGATAAGCCGGTCATCGCATCGAGGGCTTTCCTTGCTGAGGAAAGACAGACTTACTTGTAAGTATAAAACAAGAGAACCTTTATCTTAGGTTATTGGATACCCTTCTCTTTGAGTTAAAAGATGTATATTCATTTGTATTACTTGTTTTCTTACAAGTCTTATTTTCGCTGCATGTAATAGAAAATGATACTTTTTATATTCATCTTTCTATTTGTATCTTGTTTATCGTAATAGATTTGATTATGGTACAGTTGTATTACTTTGTTTAAATCGATTCATCTGTGAATACGATATTACTCTGATTACTATTCTATACGCTTTTAAGATAGAATCATTGCATTCTTCAGTATACTCTGATATAATCGTAACTACTGTGATTACAATTTTACTTTGTAGATTTAATCATCTGTGATTACGAACTGTGGTAAATAACATATCAGAATCAACCCGATTACGATACTCTTATAATCGGACTGAGGGCCAAGTCTGAATCCGATTTCCTTTTACATAAGTGGTTTTGTGAATTGCTTAGTTTAATTCTTATTAAACTAAAGTTTTTAGAACTACAATTCACCCCCTCTTGTAATTAGTTCATCTAGAATACATTCTTTCGATCTTAATCAGTGTAATTCTAATATACTGATACAACAATTGGTATCAGAGGAGGTTTCCACTGCTTAAATACTTGCTTAATCTTTTACCGACTTTACTTTTGCAAGTCTTTTAAATTTTACAACACTATCATGTTTGTTGAAAATAAAGTTTTTCTTTTATAGATGGAAAAAATGAATATTGGATCCATTGATAATCTGAATCCCAACAGACCACCAATTTTTGATGGTAACGACTTTGAGTACTGGAGGGATAAAATGAAGATTTTCGTAATCAGCACTGAAGTTGATAATTTTGTGATGCTAACTGGGAATTAAAAAATACCTGATAAGGGAGTTAGTGTCTTTACAAATCAAGAAAACCAAGAGTTTCAGCTTAATTACAGAGTCAAATTTCGTCATGTGAAACGACCCATAGTATTTAGAAAAAGTTGGAAGTTAGTCACTTCGGAACTTCAAAAGTTGTTGAAACTAGAAGAACTATGTTAAGAGCTGACCATCAAACTTTCAATTTTCTATCAGGAGAATCTGTTACAAAGATGCATCAGAGATCCATGACGATTATTTATAGTCTGCAAGCTATTGGTGAAAAAGGTTTAGATGATGAAATTCTTGTTGAGAAAATCATTGACATCATGCCCAATGAATGAGAATAAAAAAAACTGCCGTTGATGAAACCAGAAAGGTTAGTAGTCTTACTCTAGATGATCTTATTGGAACCCTGACGCAGTATGAAAATATACTCAAGAGAGATGCTGGAAAAGCTAAGAAAAAGAATGGTGGAGTTGCTTTCAATACTAACTATAGTTCCTGCTAAAGTTCAGACACCGGAAAGTTTGTTAAATTTTCCAAAAAGAAGAAAATTGTTTTTCAATCTGACTCAAGTGCTTCTGAACATTCTGAAAGTGAACTAGCTAATCTTGCTCGAAGGATGAACAAGATGGTAAAAAAGATTTTCAGTATCGATATAAGAAAAGTAACAAGGACATGAATGAAAAGAAAGATCCTGAAGTTACTTGTTATGAGTGTAATAAAGCTGGACATATCATATCTGATTGCCCTAAGTTGAAAAGGAAAGATGGAGAAGAAAGACATTCTGATAGGAATCAGAGAAAGTTTTATAAGTCCAAGAACAAGAAATTTCTAAATGATTCCTGAAGTGTTAGTGGAGGAGATTCCTCAAATAACTCTTGTGATCAAGAATGTTCTAGATAGAGGAACATAGGTCTTCTTGTCAAAATACCCAATGAAAATCTTTTTCTAATGGCCAAGGTACGCACTGCTGAAAACCTTACAAATCCATCTCAGAGTGCAAATTATCTTGATTTCGATAATGAGAAAAATTCAAAATCTTCGGATGAAGAATCTTCCTCAACATGGGATAATACTTTTCCTTCTTACGAAGAAGTATCTTGTTTTGCAAAACTCCTTGAAAATGAAAATTGCAAAGTTAAAAAAAAACTTGATAAAACAAATTGAAGGATAAATGTTTAACAAAAAAAAGTATTAAATATTTCTAAAGATATTGATAAGACTATTTTTTGAAAAAGATACTATTTCTAAAGATTTAGAAAAATTAATTTCTGAAAAGAATAATTTACAAACTAGTTTTGAAAAACTCAATTCCGAAACCATTACTCAAGAGGATAAGGATTTAATTATCAAACTAAAATCCGAAATTTCTTCTTTAAGAAAACTTTTTTCAAACTTTACTTCCGATAAGGAAAGTTTTGATAAAATGTATAAATAAATTCGTTCTCATGGTACACTCATAGAAAACCATTTTTTAGTAACAATTTCTTTGTTCCTAAGAATGACCCCTTTTGCACAAAGTGTCAAAGTGGAGGACATTGGAAAAAGAATTGTTCTCTTAATAAAGTTCAATCCTTAGGTGTCCCTAAAGCTTATTTTTCAAAACAAATGCGGATTCCAAAAATTTTACTTGTTGACATTTTCGAACCCAAGAAGGTTTGGGTGCCGAAAGCCTAATGTTTTTGTTTTTAGAAACAAAGGTAGTACCAACAACAAGAATACTTGGTATATGGATAGTGGATGTTCCTGTCATATGACCGGTAACAAAGACCTTTTCAAAAAGATCATCAAGATGAAAGGTGAAAAAGTTACTTTCAGAGATAATGCTCAAGGAGAGATTATCAGTATAGATAATATAGTTTTTGGTAAAACCTTAATTTCAAATGTTTTATTTGTTAAAGGTCTTAAGCACAATCTTATAAGCATAAGTCAATTATGTGATGAAGGTTACCTTGTGAATTTTAGAAATGATAAATGTGTAGCACACAATTCCAAGGATGAATTCATTCTTTTTGCCCATCGGCATGAGAATGTATACACACTTAGAATTTCTTAAGAGCCAAGACTTACCATGATTTAGTTCAATGAAAGATCAATCTTGGTTATGACATAGAAGGTTAGGGCACTGTAACCTTAGAAACTTATGTAAGTTGTCTAAGAAAAGACTTGTTAACGATCTACCGCAACTTAGATTTGATTCTTCAAGTCTGTGATCCTTGTCAATACGGTAAACAACATAAGTCAAGCTTTAAATCTATTAGTGAAGTCTCAACTACTGATACTTTACAGTTAGTGCACATAGATTTATTCGGTCTTACACAAACTGGAAGTATTGGAGGTAAATACTATGTATATGTTTTGGTTTATGATTACACTAGATACACATGAGTTATTTTTTTTAAGTAAAGAAATCTGAAGTCTTTTATTTCAAGACTTTTGTTGCTAAAGTTAAAAATGAGAAAAACCTTCCCTTTCATAGTGATCATAGTGGAGAATTTGTAAACTCTGATTTTGAAACTTTTTGTTGTAAGAAATACATTACACATAACTTCTCAGCTTCTAGAACCCCTCAGCAAAATGGTGTTGTTGAAAGAAGAAATCACATTCTTCAGGAAATAACAAGAACCATGTTGCTCAATTGCTAAACATTTTTGGGTTGGAGCGGTTAGTAATGCTTGCTATACTATAAATCGAGTTTTAATTCGATCTTTTATTAATAAAACCCCTTACGAGTTGTGGACAGGCCGAAAACCAATAGTTTCTTACTTTAAAGTATTTGGATGCAAAATATTCATCTTGAATACGAAAGATAACTTGCACAAATTCGCACCTAAATCCGATGAAGGAATAATTTTAGGTTATTCCACTACTTCTAAGGCTTATAGAGTTTTTAATAAAAATTCTTATACTGTTGATGAAACAGTACATGCTAAATTTGATGAAATCGACCTTTTTGTTTTTAAACAATCCCAACCAACATCCTCAGATGTGTTTTCTAAAACTGATTCTCAACCTTTGTTTGAAAATTCTTCTTATAATGAAAATACTCAAGAAATAGTTTCTGTGAAGTATTTTACTCGAGAAAATTTTCTACCTTGTGTTGATGAACAATTACGACTAGAAGTTCCTTGAAGAATGAAATAAAACATATTGCTTTTCTTTCCCAATTTGAACCTAAAAATCCTGATGAAGCTTTAGGTGATCAAGATTGGATTAAGGCTATGCAAGATGAGCTAAATGAATTCGAAAGGAACGAACTCTGGACTTTGTTTAAACACCTAAAAAGACTTCCATAATTGGAGTAAAATCGGTTTTCAAAAATAAATGTGATGAAAATGGGATAATCATTAGAAATAAAGCAAGACTTGTTGCAAAAGTTTATAATTAACAAGAAGACATAGACTATGAAGAAACCTATGCACCGATAACAAGATTAGAAGCTATTAGTATTCTACTAGGTTTTGGTGTATTCTTCAATTTCAAACTTTTTCAAATGGATGTGAAATGTGTTTTTCTTAACGGATATGTTCATGAGGAAGTTTATGTTGAACAACCCCCTGGTTTTGAAAATACAAAACATCCTGAATACGTTTATAAACTTACCAAAACTTTATATGACCTTAAACAAGCCCCTAGAGTTTCATATGATAGGTTAATAAGATTTTTGTTACCAAACAATTTTGTTAAAGGAGCTGCGAATCCTACTCTTTTTATAAAAGAAGTCAACAAAAATATTATGATTGTTCAAATTGATGTTGATGACATTATATTCAGATCAATTCAACAATCTTTAACTGATTCCTTTGTGAATCTTATGAAGTCTGTGTTTGAGATGAGTATGATGATTGCGTTAACATTTTTTCTTGGTTTTCAAATTTTTTTAAAACCAAAAGGTACTTATATATCTCAATATAAGTATCTAAAAGTTCTTAAAAAGTTCGGATACGACAATACTAAAAGTATTAGTATTCCATCGGTACCTCAAATACTCTTGATCTTGATGAGGCTGGACAATCAGTTGATCAAACAACTTTTAGAGGTATGATATAAGTCTACTATACTTAACAGCTAGTCTATCAGACTTAATGTTTTTTGTATGCTTATGTGTAAGATATCAAGCTAATTCAAAGGAATCCCATCTTAAAGCTGTAAAATGAATTTTTTGTTATTTAAAGAGAACTATGAATTTAAGACTTTTTTATTCTTCTTGAATTGTTTTCGTACTAAAAAGTTTTTTGGATGCTGATTTTGGTGGTTGTACAATGGATATAAAAAGTACTTCCGGAACTTGTTATTTCTTAGGAAATTCATTAGTTTCTTGGTCTTGTAAGAAATAACACTCGTAGCACTTTCCACTGCTAAAGTCGAATATGCGGCATCTGGAAGTTGTTGTGTTCAAGTGTTGTGGATGCAATACATACTTACTATGACATGAGTTTTACAAAAACTCAAATACCACGCGATAACACTATTGTCATAGCTTTAAGTAAAAGCTCTGCACATCACTCTCGTGCAAAACACATAGATATTTGTAAAATGATAAAAGGTGTGGAAATCAATACCCAAGATCCAAGATGCCTCTTAAGAGAGGCCTTGAAGTTTATTTGTAGGGAAATATAAAGATGACAAAACACTTACGTTTGATGTGGGACACATACTCTAACACCTCCCTCAAGCTAGGTCCACCTAGCTTGGATGTATAAAGAAAAACAGAGCAAAGTAAAGAAAAACAAAGTAAACAATAAACACTGCAAACACCTCCCCTTAAGCTGGACATACCCAGCTTGATTACAAAACAAGACGAAAAAAAATCCGCGATCGCAGCGCCTCCTCAAGATGAAAATGATTGATGATGGAAGATGTTGCTGAAATAGCTGGAAAGAAGATGCACTAGCAGGAATAGCCGAATTGTGCCTCAGCAGGAATAGCCGGGTTATGCGGGGCCGGTCGATGGGGCGCTGGGAAAGCCACACAGGCGGGGTCGGTTGACGAGGCGCTAGGAAAGACGCACAGGTGGGGCCGGTCGATGGGGTGCTGGGAAAACCGCACAGGCGGGGCCGGTCGACAGGGCGTCGGGAAAGCCGCATAGAGAAAACCGACGAGGTACTCAGAGGAAACACCACTAAGAAACTGAAGAGGGGAAACACACAAAGGAGCCCTTGTAGATCTGCAAATCGCGTTCAAGAATGCTGCGAGTATGAAAAGCCTCCTCGATCTGAAAGTAGCGCACAAACAATGCGCATTGGCTGGATTTGAATCTGAAGTCGCATATGAAGACCCTTCCACTAGATATGGGAGCCGCGCACAAACAGAGCGCGACAAAGCTTGGATCGGGATCTGCAATCCAATGGAAACAAAATTGCTTCTGGAAATCGCACACGCAGGGAGCTGATTCTGGAAATCGCACAAGAACAAACGACACGAGTACGAATAGCCTCATGGATTTGGAAATCGCGTGTAGGAGAACGTCGCTCAGGAGAGAAGGGGTGCGTTGAGGATGGGGTGCTGTTGTGTAGGAGAGGACAGGTGTGGCCGGTGGGCACAATGGGGTTCACAGTCAGAGATGGAGGGTCGTCGTGCAGGGAGTCGCCGATCAGGGAGGTGCTGACGCGGCCCTGTAACGGCGGCTGGTGGGTAAGCGAATCAACACAAGAGCCGTCAGGCTGGAGGTTCCCTCACACAGGAGGGGCGACGATAGGGGAGGTCGTCGTGAGGTGGCGTCGCATGGGAGGGGCCATCGCCGGGGTAGAGGGCCGTTGCGCAAGAGGGCCATCGCGCAGGTGGGCCAGCGCTGCAGGATCTAGAGGATAGGCTGCCGGTGCGGAGGAGCGAGAGGACGAAGAACAACGTCGAATCTCGGTCGATGAAAGACACCTCGTATGTCGGAGAAAACGATCTGGAAATCCTGGAGAATGAGGGATTTTGGGCCGGCGACGGGGCGCATCGGAGGAACCGCGCAGGCGGGCTGGCGATGGGTTGCTGGGGTAGTTGCCCATTGCGCAAGGAGCCGTCGCATAGGGTGATGTGCGGGAGGGAGGATCGTCGGCTGTCGCGCAGGGGCTGAGGCGCGGAAGGGGGCTGATGCATGGAGAGCAAACGAGGGAGAGACGCACAGGAGGTGGAGGAGGAGCGACACCTATGGCTCTCTGGCCATGGAGGCCGCCGCCCCACTTTAGGGGAAATCGTAGGTTTTCTCAGAGATAAATGAGAGGGGAGGGTGGGATAGGGTTAGAGAACTCCCTTTGATACCATGTAGAATGATAAAAGGAGTGGAAATCAATACCCAAGATTCAAGATGCCTCTTAAGAGAGGCCTTGGAGTTTATTTATAGGGAAATATAAAGATGAAAAAACACTCACGCCCGATGTGGGATTCATACTCCAACAATATTAGACACCATTTTCTTAGAGATCATACACAAAAAGGAGGTATCATTTTACAATTCATTGGAACGCAAGAACAACTTGCTGATATTTTTACAAAACCATTATCTTCCGATAGATTTGAATACATTAAACAAAAGATAGGAATGATCAATCTTGTTTTACCAATCTCCTTACACTAAGTTACTCATTTTTATAGGGGTACATGTGATTGTTGCATTTCAAAATTTTTTGTTTTTCAAATTTTTTAGTTTTCTTCAAAACTTTTTCATAATGAATTTTTACGGACTCATATTTCTTTACAAAATTTTCGGAATCAATATTCTTAAAAGGATTATTGTATTCAGAAAATTTCACATATTTTCTGGACTCATGTTTTCTAATTTTTTTTTGGTATTAGAAAATTCTCTGAGAATAATCTTTTATATCGTATCCAAATTTATTTCTCTACTGTTGGATTATTTTGGGAAGCTGAATCGTCGCTCAGTTCGCCTATATAAAGGGGGGGACTCCCGTGTCCCACATCGGAAATCTCTATCTCTTTGAGTCGAAGTGTTGCTCCTTCAAAAGCCCACAGTCCGATTACTCTTCGCCTCTTCACGTCAGAATCATCGGCTTCTACCCCAAATACGATGCTGCGACTAAAGATTACGATGAGTGGTTTGTGTTCAGAGAAAGGTTAGTTGATAAAGCCTTCCATTGCAAATATGATTCTTCTCTGAAAAGGATAATAGAATTCCAAGGATGGAAATCTCTTTGTGGAGCACATTCTAAGAATTTTTTTGATTATGTCTTTTTGAATCTTGTTCAAAATTTCTATAAGACAGTTGAGTTTTTTATCTTTGAAAAACAAAAATTTTCCTTCATGGTTTAAGACAAAAGGTATAAAATGACTTATACAAAGGCTGCGAGTCTTCTTGAAATTCTATCGGTTGGAGATGCTTTCTGCCCTTCTCACAAGTTACCAGATGAAAAAGGTTCTTTTAATAAGAAGGCTGAGGATTTGTTGTTCGATCATTATAAAAAATATCGAAAGGTCTATCACCTAACATCGAATAATCGGATTGTTACCTTATGGATGCATGGCTTCTTAATTTCGAGGAAAGGAGACCGTGATAACTTGAAAGTCACTGGTGTATTCATTTTGGATTACCTTGTGAATATGAGAAAAATAAACGTTATCGGAGCTATTAAATCTCAAATTCTAATGTTTCCAGCTGTTTTGAGTAAGTTGTTGGTATTCATGAAATCCTTCAACATTGCAAATAAGTCAAATCCAACAAAGACAAAAATCCCCTTCTTCAGTGATGATACCTTGAAAAGGATGAAATTTTCCTTTGATTTCGAATCAAAGTTGTTTGTTGTTGATCCAGAGCCGAATCATCTAAGAAAGCTGAACAGGGTGTTGAAAAGAAAAAGAAGAAAGTTGAGAAGGGTAGCGAGGAAGAAGGAAGCTGAACAGGGTAGTTAGGTTTAGAAAAGGAAAGTTGAAACTTCCTCACATCTAAAAGAAAAGAAACAAAAAAAAGTTACTGATGAAGTTGCTCAAGAGCATAGAAAGAAAATGACTGAAAGAAAAGGAGATCCTCAGTTCAGACTCAACCCTGCTGCATCCTTAGCTATCAAATTACATGGTGCCGAAGCGTTAGAAAGAGAAGTGTAGAAATGGAAGAGTGAACCGAATACCCAATGTGTCATACTAAGGGAGGCCTTGGGATTATTTTATAATGAATAAAAGAAATTACATGATACGTTAAGTTTGATGCGGGACTTGACACAACCTAATCTCTAACACTCCCCTCTCAAGCTAGGTGTTCCTAGCTTGGATAAATAATAAAAAAAAAACAAAGCACAACAGTCCCCCTCAAGCTGGGACATATATATTTATCATGCCCAGTTTGTTACACAAAAATTGGACTCTTGGTCCATACACTCCTTTTGTGAGAACATCGGCAAGTTGATAAGAGGTGCGAACGTGTCCGAAGACGATCTTTTTATTTTCAAAGTTTTCTCGAATGAAATGACAATCAACTTCAATATGCTTTGTCCGCTCATAAAAGACTGGATTTGTGTCAGTCTTGATAGCAACTTGATTGTCACACCAGATATGTGCTGGTTTCTTGGACGTATACCCAATCTCGTGAAGAATTTGTTGTGCTCAAATAATCTCTGCAATCACATATGCCATGTATAAATGGAAGAGTGAACCGAATACCCAAGGTGTCTCACTAAGGGGTGGCGGGGGGCTGGGGTGTGGGGCGCCGGTAAGGCTGATTTAAGATCAAAATCTCATCTCTATGAAGATTTTCGTAAAGAAATGGAAGAAGATGCCATGGTATTGAACTTTTAGGAAAAACCAGTGAAGGTGTTCAAGAAGAAGATGACAGTGAATACGATGAAATAGAAAAATGTGTTTGAAGAAGAAGAAGAAGAAAATGTGATTAAGGATGTCAACGGGGATGAAAGAGATGTTCAATCTGATAAGTTTTCCTTAAGAACTTCACAGGCATCCTCAACAAAATTGCCTTCCTCTGAAAAGAAAAATCCAAAACTCCTGAGAAGCAAAAGTCTCCATCAATTCAAGAAGCCAAATCTTCATCAAAGAAGGAAGACAAAGACCATAATTCAAAAACAGTAGCCGATAGAGATCATTCTGATAAAAGAAATAATGATGATGATATCATTCAAATTTCGTTTGGAATGCAAGTTGGTGGAAGAGTTGAGAAATCAGTTTCAAAGAAAGATGACAATGGAAAAAGAAAGAAAATGGAAGTTGGAACCTCTCATCCTCATTTGCCCGAGATTGAAATATCAGATTCAATGGATACCATCACAGTTCAAGGAGTTCACTATATTGCTCAAGCTTTACAGAGACTTGAAGATACTATTCCTTAATTTCCAAGGCTAGAAGCAAAGATTGATTTAGTTCATGAAAATCAAATTCAGAAATCAGAGTCAGTAAAAGTGACAGAGTTGTTCGGAATGAGGCCGAGCTTAAAATCCTTCAAGAAAGTTGTCAAGCTCACAAAAAAGTATGTAACAAAGTTGTGAAATGGTCACATAATGTCAATGCCGAAATCAAGATGCATGAAGAATCATTTGAAGAATTAAAGAAATACATGGATGAATCTGCAGAAGCCTACAACGACTTATCCAAAAGCATGGAAGACGGGATAAAGTTTATGGAGACAATTTAAGAATATGTCTGATAATCCGTCTCAAGATATCAAAGACATCAATGGGAAAATGAAATACATGCAGATAGAGATTTCAAGACAAAAAGTTTACAAAGATGAAATCATCAGTTTGAAGAATCAGAATGAAGCTTTGGAAGAAAGACTTTGGATCCAAGAAGAGAAACAAATCTCAAGATGAAGTGATAACAAGTCTTCTGGAAGATGAAATCATTAGTTTGAATATCTTCCAATTCTGATTGGTTGAATGTTCTTTCATTTATTTCAGATGATCAAGTACTTCATTATATTCTTTCGTATGTTTCTCTAACCCTTTTCAGGTATTTAAAGACTTTTCCCCATTCCTTTTTGGAAATCATAAAGGGGGAGAATTTTATAGAAAGAGGGAAATGTTTTAAGGGGGACAAATATCTATAAAGAAGTGAATACGATCCTTAGGGGGAGTTTTTATCCTAAGGGGGGGTTAGTTGTATTCATGATTATATTCAGATGAGTTTTAAAACTCAGGGGGAGATAAGTCTTCAATTTTCAATTTTGAATACAAAGTATTTAAAAGATAATGGACCTAAGTTTTTCAAAGTCATTTTCTATTTAAGCTTTGTGGTTTGTGCCTTCCAGAAAGGGAGAGATTGTTGAGTTAAAAGTTTATTTATTATTTTTTTATTCCTTTTGTTTTGAAAATCACATTCTTTCTTAAATACATGATTATTAACTTTTTATGTCCAAAGTGTTTTAGAATGTTTTTTGTAGAAAACATAGACTTCTACCATACTTAGAAGTAGTTCTAAAGTATTCATGAATTTATACTAACTTTCTTCATTACGATTATCGTAATGAATATGGAACCGATAACAATCAGATTCACCTTATCAGATCAGTTATAAGACATTCTGGCTTGTCTTTCGTACTGACATAGTCCTTATAATCAGATTGATATCAGAACCAATAAACATCGGATCCACATTCATAAAGATCATCGTAATGACATATACAATGAAATCCATCGGATTGACTAAAGTTTAAATTTTGAATACGGAAAACTATTTTCTATCGTAATGGAATGCCTTTTACACTGTGATGGTGTAAATTCAATATGATGTCGGACATTCTGTTATGCCAGAAAGATATGAGCTGTCAATGCCAGATGTCCAAGTCCTTGGGACAAACTTGGAGAAAATATGACTGTTGAAAGCTCACCTATAAATACTTGATCATTCAAAGAGTTTGGAGTTGACATATTGCATATGCTTTGCTTAAATTGTTGCTATGCGAGAGCTCTGAAAATTATCAAAAGCGTGAACAACTTGTTCCTAGACTTTTGTAATTGTTTATAGTCTTTGTTTTAAAGGAATCTCTGTTCGGGTTTTTTCCTTTAGAACGTTTGCAAATTGTTTTTGCGTCCGATTGCGTGAATACAATCGCGGGTTTCTGAGGGTAGGAAGACAGAGAATCCGATTATCGTATTGACTGAGGGCACACAGGGATAGTGTGATAGAATCTGATCCATCGAGTCGAGGGCTGCCTAGGATAGGCAAACAAAGAAGACGATCATCGTATCAGGGGCTTTCCTTGCCGAGGAAAGACAGACTTACTTGTAAGTATAAACAAGAGAACCTTTATCCTAAGTTATTGGATACCATTCTCTTTGGGTTAAAAGAGGTATATTCATTTGTATTACTTGTTTTCTTACAAGTCTTATTTCCGCTGCATGTAATAGAAAGTGATACTTTTATATTCATCTTTCTATTTGTATTTTGTTTATCGTAATAGCTTTGATTACGATACAATTGTATTACTTCATTTAAATCGATTCATCTATGAATATGATATTATTCTGATTACGATTCTATAGGCTTTTAAGATAGAACCATTACATTCTTCAGTATACTCTGATATAATCATAAGTACTGTGATTATGATTTTATTCTGTGCAGATTTAATCTTCTGTGATTACGACCTGCAGTAAATAACATATTAGAATCAACCCGATTACGGTACTCTTATAATCGGACTGAGGGCCAAGTATAAATCCGATTTCATTTTACATAGAGGTTTTGTGAATTGCATAGTTTAATTCTTATTAACCTAAAGTTTTTAGAACTACAATTCACCCTCCCTTTTGTAATTAGTCCATCTAGAATACATTCTTTCGATTCTAATCAGTATATTTCTAATATACTGATACAACAATAGTCTGAAAGGGACCGTTTGTTCTCTCACCTGCAAAGCCTTTGGGAAGCTGACCACGACTCGTCGATGCCGTAAGAGGGACAACCCCAAATCCTGGGCGTATTTCTTTGCAAAGGAGTAGTGTTGATGACTTGTGATTCAAACTCAGTGGCAATGACTTTCAGAAGGCCATCAGAGTTCCAGAATGACAAAGGAGCCTTTTGATGGTTCAGAACCAGGTTGGAATGTCGTGGGAGAAAAGGACCACGATTACCTTGGTCGCACTGAGCAATGAAGCTTCTCTTTTGGAATGTTTTTAGCGGGAGTATGATAGTTCGATGATACCGGAAGTTACGTTTCGAATGGATGTTGGTTCTGATGGTATCACTGTAGCCAGATGTATCGGAAGCTCTCGGGTTGTGGAAGCTTAGTGGCAGAGTTTCGAGAACAAGGGGTCGGAAGGAGTGGGGCCATGAACACGGTACTCGGTGCAGCTTACTGACGGGACTTCAACAAATTCGGACGATGCTCAAATCTGTTTTCTTTGGGGAAATTCCCTGGAGGCATTCAAAAGGTTTCATGGTTTTACAGAACGGGTGGTAGAGTCCGGAAAACTGGGTCGACTTTGTCTCAGAGGGAGGGCTTGGATGATCTTGGGCACGGTGGAGGACCATGCAGACACTACACTGCAAAGGGAGGACGAAAGTTGTCGCTTAGAAGTTATGGTGAAATCCTTTGGAATAATTTTCAAGTGGGAGATTGGTTATGGTGTGAAAACTGTTTTTTGGTTAAGTTTTTGGAATTTCTGGAACTTGTCTTTTCAGAATGACACTTGTGGAATTAGGATGCAGAGCAGTTCACCTTCACCCAAGGGAAGTCCGAATCTAGGCCAACAACAGCAGGAACAAAATCCATGTTCCGAAGGGAGTGACATAGGAGGATGTTCCAGATGTGACATGGAAGTTCCAGAGGAAGTCTGCATGCAGCTGATTCTGGTGATGGAGGCTATATAGGATTAAACTAATCGCATTGGAGTAGCCTTGGTGTTTTAAAGGCGGCACCATATTAATTTGAAGGGTTTCAGAAGATTGATCCGAGAAGCGGATGATGATACAAATGCGAGCACGGAGTGCAGAAGCTGAAGGGGTGTGGTTCTGGCAGCAGGCACACGAATGCAAGAAGAGTGGTAGAGAATCCAATGCTTGCACTGTTCACTGGAAGGGCCAGTTTAGGCGGCAATGCTTGTCGGTTGCCTTGAACGAATGGAGGGACGATCACAAAGTTTGGAAGGCTGTGCAACCAGTGGAGCTTGCTAGCAGCTGCAGGGAACCTCTATAAATAGAGGGTGCAAACTCCCTTGTTCAAGTGACGAAGAGGATGGGACAACGTTCGTTCCCACGTGGGGACTTTCCCCATGGAGCGCTTGTGATAAGGATGGAGACAACTGGACTAGGCTGCCTTGGACAGCACAACTGGACAGCCTGGAAAATAATATAATAGGTGAGGATTTCAAGCTGGGAATCAGGTTAGCTCATGCCATGCCACAAGCCACAACTGGAACGGTTAAAAGGAGTATTCTGGAAGGGAGCCAGGGCCCACAACACAACTGTTTGCTAACCAAGTGGGGAATAAATTGGGGAGGAGCCCACAGGTGTTACTCAAAGGATCCCAAGGGAATATACTGGGGAATAAACCTGGGAGGGCCCCACAGCTGTTACTCAAAGGATCCCAGGGGAATATGCTGGGGAATAAACCTGGGAGAGACCCTTGGGTGTTAAAAGGAGGGCCGGTGAGAAAGGGGGGGGGAGAAAATCTGTTAGGCACGACTGGAAAGCTTGGGCGGGAGAGCTATGGAGTCTTCCAAGTAGTCTTTTTTTTTTCTTCTTCTCTGTTTTTCTGCTGTTTCTTCCTCTGTTACATTTCTTCTGTAATTCTGTTGCACTTATCTTTTTAATACAAAGTAGCCCTCCTAGAAAGAGGGTTGTTGGAGTTGGGGTTTCTATCATTTGGTCCGACCTGCCGGAAATTATTTTCGTCTACCGCACAGGAGGGGAGTGATGCTGTATTGCGCTCAGAGCAGAGGAGCGCTGCCTGAAAATTTCTCGTACGCTCACTCGATGAACGAAGCTCCAATCACTGCCAGAACCTCTTACAGTACGAGTGCAATGACGTGGGAGATGCGGCTTGACAAGGTGGACCAACAACTTAGGGATATTGATGCTACGCTCGCATCGATCCGGCTGGAGCGGGTGCAAGCTGAATTCCGGAAAACACTAACTCTTCTGGAGAGTCGTTTGAAAAAAATGTCGCTGCCGAAGGGGGATCAACTTACACAGGCGGCATGAATGGTTGAGGTGCACTCAGACGCGGTTGGCAACCCAAAAATGACGCAGTACGTGGAAGGCGAACAACCGACGCAAGAAATGGTGGAAACCAGTGCGTGTTCAGTCGGAGACGGCGACTTGGAGACGCTGCAGCAACAAAAGGACGAGCAGACTTCATACAACACAACGACGATTGAAGCGTTGACAACGAAGTATATCCCACAATCAACAGTGGTCAGGAAGGAAGTGGATTCGTTTACAACTAAAATTGAAGAAAAGGAGCAACGCGCTTCGCTGGATGATGATCTACCAGCGCTAGTTTCTGAAGAATCAAGAGCACGATCAGGCGAAACGTTGGCTCGGAACGTGGATTGGGCAATGAATACAACCAACGTCGTGAGGGATCAGTGTCTGACCACTCGAGTGGAATTGTCGATATTCCACGAGAAGGGTCCTAAGGGTCGGCTCACAAGCTCGGAATTGTATTTTTGGATCCAGCAAACTTCGAAGGAATCTAAGTTTCCCTCTGATCAGGAATTTAAAACAGCGTTCATGGAGCGATTTCGTGGGATGGAAACTCCAAACGTCTTGACTACGTCTCTTGTTTTATCCTCAGTGTCTCCAACTCCAGAAGCAGCGGAGTTTGTTTTGCTTTTGATGGAGGAGATAGAGCATGCACATAGGATGACAGAAATACAGCGAGGGGCCGAAGGAGATTTGGTTCATGAGGTAGGGAGGAGCATTTGGAAGATCGCATGGCGCACATGTGCGGCAAGGGCACATTGTAGACGACCACAACAACTCAGTCTTCACTCAATGGCTCTCCTCGGTTCTATCCAGAGTAAAAAAACAGAGCGGAATATCTGGGAGATTGCGTGGAATGTATGTGAAGATAATGGACATCACAATCAGATTCTACAAGACCATAGAGGCTGTAACCTTTGTGTGGAGCTGTATTTCCAAAGACATGAACAAACATTGGTGATGGCGGAATTTTCAGTACGTCAGTTTCGTCTCAAGCGAAAGATGCAGGCTGACCATGGAGAGGTAAGTTGGCAAACTCTGAGCTCTTCTTCCTCTTGTAAATCTGTTGTGGAGGCACTGGTCTCCCAACTATGTTTTGGAATCGTCCAATATTGGTGCCAACCACATCGACCTTGGAATGACCTGCTCAAGGATGTTGCAAATGAGGAGAAAGACTATAGTATGGGTATAGAAGCAACTAGGATACTACGACTATATGGATTACCCACCAGATCAGTGTTCAACACGCGTCGCAAATGTGATGATACCACGTACATGGTGGAGACTCATTTCAAAACCAATTCGCAGTTTTACAGGCAGATGTTAAGCTGCAAAGAAACAACACTTATAACAACGGGTATGACAAGATGGGAAACTATCACTCTATCCTGTGGCGTGGAAGAAGCTGCTCGTGCCCCCCTGGTTCATCTCTCAGCAGAGTCTAGTGAAATTTTCAGCAGACAAGGGGTGTTGACTCCTTTTAAAGTCCCTCTGTACCTAGCAGAGGTGTTCCAACTCCAGAATAAAGGAGCTGCTGCTAAGGAAGCTCTCGCCCTGTCTGTTTGGACACCCATAATACAGCCGAGGATGCTCGTGATCTTCGGGCAGGATGATGAGCTAGCAACAACAGTTTTCAAAACCAGCGGGAGTGCAGGAGAGCGGTGGAACAAGCTTCGAGCAGAGTTGTTAGATGAGGTCCATGGAGGAGGACTAGACAAACTTCACAAGCAAGAAGGGGGTTTGTGGCAGCAGCCCTCTCGGCCCAGTTCACACCAACAAACATGGGCCTTACTTGGAGAAGAAGAGAAGAACTTATGTGAGGAGGAACCCCCACATCAGGCCTGAGAAGAAGGGAGGATCGTATGGGAAATTGCTTGGCATTCCTGCGTAGAAAGGGTGTATTTTAAGGGACCACATCAACACTGTTTTAAATTAGTAGTGTTGTCCTGTTCTAACAAAAAGACAAAATGCAATGAACATGAATCTCTTTATCCAAACTTCAGTTTAATTTTCTTCAGTCTCAAAACTGGATTTCAAGGAGGGCCGAGTGATAAGGATGGAGACAGCTGGACTAGGCTGCCTTGGACAACACAACTGGGCAGCCTGGAAAATAATATAATAGGTGAGGATTTCAAGCTGGGAATCAGGTTAGCTCATGCCAGGCCACAAGCCACAGTTGGAACGGTTAAAAGGAGTATTCTGGAAGGGAGCCAGGTGTCACGCCCCGCCAAATGGAGAGGAGACCCGATGACGAGGTTCTCTAGAATCCTCTAGAGTTCTCTACATCTCCACCAAGTTCCGGAATATTCCAGACTTCTCCGGAGTGTTGCGGAACACCCCTTGGGCCTTGAAGGGTTCGGAACATTCTAGGTCTCCATGGAAGGTTGTGGATCTCAACGGGTTCTAGAATGCTTCATGTATATTCTAGTAGAGTAGGCTAGAATACTCTAGAATCATGTGGAAGTGTACATATTCTAGAATGTTGTAGACTTTGCCACCAAGCCCTATATAAAGGGAGTGACTCCTCATTTGTAAAGACACACAGAAGTTGAGAGCATTTGAGAGCTTCTTTGCACTTGTGTCTTGTGAGCTTGTCAAGCACTTCCCTTACGATCCTTACTTCCGTTGTGAGTGTTGAAAGGCTGAACTCGTCTAGGCTTTGTGAAAGGGAAGCTAGCCGGGTGCCGCACTAGAGCTTAGGAGAAGGTCAAGTCCCGTGACAGTTGGTATCAAAGGTGTTCAAGGCAAGTGTTCGTGATGGCAAGCTCGAATGTGGAGGACCCTATCATGTCTGAGAAGGAGGCCATGCTGTCCGTTCCTAGGAAGAAGGGTGGGAAGTCTCGTGAGACCGTGGCGACTCTTGAGGAGCGTCTCCTAAGGGCGGAGGAGTGCCTTGCTGATGTGAAACAACGGCTCGAGTATGTCGAGGGAGACGATGAGGAAGGGGCACTAGGCATCGTGGGCCTACGTGATGTGCTCTTTAATCTCCAAGACCGAGTGACATCAGTTGAGAGGTATGCCAAGGAGAATGTTGCCGATAAAGACGCCTTCATGGATTGGACAAAGGGGATCTTAGCACAACATGGAGATGCTATGGCCAGGTACGACCAAACTCTTGATCAACTTAAGAGGGAGTGGTCAAATTATCGTGGCGAGTTGGCTAGTGGGGTGCTTGTGCGGGACACACCAAAGATTGATGTGTTTCGTCCAAAACACTTCAATGGCAAGAGGGATGCCAAGGAGGTAGACAACTTCTTTTGGCAAGTTGAGCAGTACTTCGAGGCAATAGGCTTGATGGAGGATATGAGCCGTGTGAAGACTGCCGTTCTCTACTTTGGTGATGATGCCTTTCTATGGTGGAGGATGAAGCACCAAGAGCTCAAGGATGGTGGGAAGACACTTCCATCATGGGAAGAGTTCAAGCAATGAGTCTATGCTCAGTTCTACCCCGAGGAAGCTGATTGGGAAGCAAGGGACAAGCTGCGAACTTTGAAGCATACGGGGACAATCCATGAGTATGTTCGGGAGTATGTCTCACTAAAGCTCCAGGTACGTGGCAAGCCCGATTATGATCATATGTATGATTTCATCAAAGGTCTTCAGCCATGGGCAGAACAAGAGGTGCGAGGTCGACGACCTAAGACCTTCACCGAAGCCGCGTCCATTGCCGAGTCCTTGGTGGAATACAAGAAGGTTGAAGCCCTTAAACCCAAGAATGAGTTCATGGGTAAAGGTGGGGGAGACCAAGAGAGGAGGTGGAACCGAGATGCCCATGACAAGGGGAAGTCCAAGGAGTACACCAAGGACTTCTCAAGGGAATTCAAGTCCCGAGGATGCTACTTTTGTGATGGGCCTCACACATGGAAGGAGTGTCCCAAGAGGAAGACACTCAACTCCATGTTCGAAGAGAAGGAGGAAATTCCCAAGGAGCGGCAAATGGGGACTCTAAGGCTCTTCAATGCGTTAGAGGTGAAGAACCCACCGAAGGCGCCACCTAAGGATGGGTTGATGTATGCCAAGGTGGATTTGAATGGGAAGTCCACCTATGCAATGCTCGACACGGGAGCCACACACAACTTTTTGGCCGAAGATGAGGCGAGAAAACTTGGGCTAGTTGTGGCCAAGACAACTAGTCGCATGAAAGTCGTGAATGCCACACCTCAACCGGCGAGTGACATTGTCCGTGGAGTGACCCTTTGCATTGGTGAATGGAGGGGTGCTATTGATCTCACGGTGGTTCCCATGGATGACTTCAAGCTAGTGTTGGGGATGAAGTTCTTCAAGAAAGCCAAGGCCATACCAACACCTCACTTGGAGCAAATGGTGATCATGGAGGAGAGAAGCCCATGCATGGTGACGACGAAGGTATGTGGCAATCATGACTTGTCTTTACTTTCTGCCATGCAAGTGAAGAAGGGTTTCAAGAAGGGAGAGGGGACCTATTTGGTTTCCTTGAAAGATGATGGGCCGGTGGACGACAACCATGAGTTGCCGAAGGAGGTGAAGGGCGTGCTAAGGGAGTTTAGCGACGTCATGCCACCAGAGTTGCTCAAGAAGCTTCCACCCAAGAGGGAGGTGGATCATAAAATTGAGTTGGTGCCGGGATCGAAGCCACCATCCATGGCACCCTATCACATGGCTCCACCCGAGTTGGAGGAGTTGAAGAGGCAGTTGAAGGAGATGTTGGATGCGGGACAAATCCAACCATCCAAGTCGCCATATGGATCGCCCGTTCTATTCCAAAAGAAGCATGATGGCTCCTTGAGGATGCGCGTGGACTATCGGGTGTTGAACAAAGTCACGATGAAGAACAAGTACCCTATCCCATTGATAGCGGATCTCTTTGATCAGTTGGGCAAGGCACGGGTGTTCACCAAGCTGGACTTGAGGTCGGGATACTATCAAGTTCGGATTGCCATGGAGGATGTGCCGAAGACCGCATGCGTGACAAGGTACGAATCCTATGAGTTCCTTGTTATGCCGTTTGGTTTGACTAACGCCCCAACGACATTCTGCACCTTGATGAACAAAGTCTTCCACTAATACTTGGATAAGTTTGTTGTAGTCTACTTGGACGACATTGTCATCTTTAGTGAGACAATGGCGGATCATGTGGATCACTTACAAATCGTGTTCAAGGTATTGAGGGAGAACGAGTTATATGTGAAGGAGAAGTGCTCATTTGCGAGGGATGAAGTTCTCTTCTTGGGGCACAAGATCAAAGGGGGCAAGCTCATGATGGATCATGAGAAGATCCGGGCTATCGATGAATGGGAGAGGCCAACCAAGGTTCCCGAGCTGAGATATTTCTTTGGGTTGGTGAATTATTATCGGCGATTCATCTGTGATTACTCAAAGAAGGCGGCTCCACTCACCGACTTGCTAAAGAAGAACAAGCTGTGGGAGTGGGATGGAAAATGCGAGGAGGCATTTGCAGGCTTGAAGAAGATGGTCATGGAGGAACTGGTCTTGAGCTTGGCTGATCCGACCAAGCCTTATGAGGTACACACCGATGCCTCAGACTTTGCTATTGGGGGTGTGCTCATGCAGGAAAGACATCCCATAGCTTTTGAGAGCCGAAAGCTGAATGACACCGAGAGGAGGTACACGGTGCAAGAGAAGGAACGAATTAAGAGAGCTCGATTGCAAACATTACCTCTCCCTTTTGATGTTTTCCCTTGGGGGTAGAAGAAGAAATGAATTAAGAGAGCCTTGGGTAACACCTTAAGGCTCCTTAGTTTGGTCTTTTGGCAAGGGCATGGCTTCTAGAATGTGGGGAGAGAGTTGAGGAGAGACTAGGGTATAGTTTTTGTCGAGCTAATGCTTTAAAATGAGTGGCGACATGGGGTGGTGGAGGGTTGTATTTATAAGTGAGAGGAGTGACATAATATAAAAGGCAACTGACTATTCAATGGTCAAATGGATCCAATAATTGTGAGGGGATGAGGTAAGGTCAAGCCACCTCTCATCCACTCATTTGAAGACATGTTTTTAATATGTTTTAGGTTTTTTATCCTGTTAAACCTTTTTTAACTTAATTTACCATTACCATGTAGCTAATTTTTACTTGTAATTTATTTTCTCTGCATAAAAATAAAATCGTCCTTGTTAGATAATTAGCATCTACATATTCCAAATATGGAATCTATTTTGTCAAATAAAATTTCTAAGAGAAAAATTAATGTTAATATTTAGAGCACATAACACGTAAAATCCATTTTTAGAAAGTGTATTTTTAAGTGTAAAAATAATGTTTAGGATAAAATTATCAATGTTGTTGATTTTCATGACATTAATAAGTTTATTAACAAAAGAAGAGTTCTATGACTTACAAAGCAAGCCAAAATAGAATTATACTTCTTATCATAATTAAATAAAAAGTTGAAAAACAATTTTTTTTAGCCGATGCCACCTTCCCTCCCCCGCGCCGCCTTTGGCCTGGATCGATGACATGGCAAAGGCGGCGGGGGGATGCCGCCTTTGCCTCAGCTCCCTATAAAAGGGCAGCCCCCCATTCTCCTCACTTCATTTTTCCCTTCTCTCTTAAATCCACTCATTCTCTCTCTAAAAAAATTCCTTTTCCGTGCGGTGGAGCCGGTGGTCCAAAAGAGGGCAATTTTTTGCGAGCATCATTTAGAGGTATTTTTTATTTAATTTAATGTTTTTTATTTATTTAATTGAATTCTTTTTAGTTTTAAATATTTTATTTTTTAAGTAGTTTAGTTAGTTCTAAATATTTTCTTTGTTAGGTTGTTTAATTAGTTATATATAGTTTGGAATAATAATTTTTATTAGTATAGATTAAGTATAGATTATGTATAGATTAAGTATAAATTAACTTGGGATTAAGTATTGTGAAATTTTGGTAGCATAAAGATTATGTGGTTATCTAAACAATCAAATCCCTGTCTGGATACAAACAAGTGGATGTGGCTCTGGCACAGATGTACTTAGGGGTAAAACCCGAAAACACCGCTTTGAGTTAGACTTGAACGAGAACTGGTGCACGACAACGGGCCTTGCTGCACTTTTGGTTTGACACCCCTGAACGATATGCTTAAGATGATTCATATTTTCTTTATAAACTACTAAAATACCTAAAAAAAGAAAAATCAAATCAGTATATTTATCAATGATAAAATGATAATTATGATGTTATAAAATGAAATTGACAAAGACAAAAGCATTAAAGAATGAAAGTTATTATTAGTAATTGAATTCTTTTAAAGTCAGTTTTTTTAAAGATGTTATTTATTAAGCAGTTTAATTAGTTATATATAGTTTAGAAATAATAGTTACTATTAGTAATGATTAATTATAGATTAATTAATGATAACTTAGAATTAAAAATGAATACATATAATTAGTTAATTATAATTAATTAATGAATATAATATGATTAATGATTAAAAAATAAATAATTAAAGAATAACTTAATAATGATTAACTAGTGATTAAAGAATGATTGATTAGTTAAAAAACTATATTAAGAAAATCAGTTGATAAAACGACAATTATGATTATATAAAATGAAATGGAGAAGAAAATGTTTTAAAATGTTAGTATCATAAAGATTATATAGTTTAGAAATAATAGTTATTATTAGCAATAATTAATTATAGAATAATTAATAAATAACATAGGATTAAAAAATGAATCCATATAATGACTGACATATTTTAGGGTATTAAAAATGCGTCTTAAAATTACATTCTAATAAATATTATATGGTCAACCATCATTGTTAATATTTGTTACACTATCATAATTTTGATGAAAGAAACATTTTTGACGTAGAGAGTTATGTTTACCTGTGTTTACTGCTATGAAGAGGTTATTCAAACTGAGCAAGGAGCTTCTTACAATACACAACCAATAACAGTGGTTAGTACAACTGATTGTGTAACCCTAAGTGACCTTCAAGAGAGAATTCGTGGTTCCTTAAATCTGTGACTTGATTAAGAGATCAAGTCTATGAGCTATAGACATTTGTAATTCCCAACAACACTGTGGTATCTAACTTGTCCATTGGTTGCTGATGCGCAGTGGGTCCAAACAATTAATTTATTTTCTCAACGGTCAGATGATACCATGATGGCGTTATATGTTGATGTTTCGACTGTACAACACAATCCAGTTGTACGAAGACGTAGACTTACAAGAGTGGTTGAAGACAGTCTGCTCCATGAAATTGAGCCTATTCCAAATGATGCAGAAGAGGACAACCTAAATGATCTCCCGGATATACATGTCAATTCGACTTCTAATGAGGAGTTTCGTAATGACGAATCTGATGATGACAACAGTGGCGATGAGAAGGGACCAGCGGAAGTTAGGGAGGAGGTTTCGAAAAATGCATTAGTTGTACAACAACCTCGACCTACAATAAATCATCCACCACTTCTTGCATCCTGGTCAGAAGCAATGACACGTGTGCCTGAATTCAACAATAATGTTCTCACACTAGCAACTGAGTTCCCCAGAGTTGTACCGGATAGGTTTAGTGAGTTGGACAAAACCTTATATGTTGGAAGGAATTTTCCAAGTAAAGATGCATTAAAAAACACGCTAAAGAGATTTCACATTGAGAGACACTGCAACTATATAGTTCACGAATCATGTTGTAGTAAATATGTCATACGGTGTGAGAAGTATGAGGATGATTGTAGATTTCTCTTGAGGGCGATTCCGGACATTGCATTTGGAGGTTGGAGAATCTCGAGAATTGAGGCAACTCATACTTGCGTTCAGCCAAGCCTGACATAAGATCATACCTCATTGGATGCAGAATTTGTGTCATCCATTATTGTTGAGATGATTAGAACATGCCAAGATGTTCTGATAGCCATTGTGCAAGAGAGGATACAATAAACATTCGATTATATGATTTTCTATAATAAGGCATGAACGATGAAACAAAAGGCAATTGTGAAGATCTATGGTGATTGGGATGACTCATATCGGGTGTTGCTGCAATTGCTAGCCATACTGATGCATTATAACCAAGTTGTCTTCCATCTTGATACAAACGAACATGTGTCTCACGATAACCGACTTGATCCATCTCATGTTCAATTTCATCGGTTGTTTTGGGCATTCCTCCCCTGTATCTCCGCATTTCGTTTCAACAAATAGTTTGTTCAGATTGATGGAACGTTTCTATACGAAAAATACAAGGGCGTATTGTTGTTTGCGACAACCCAAGATGAAAACCGTTCACCTCTTCCGCTTGCCTTTGCCATTGTAGAGAAAGAAAACTATGAATCATGGAGTTGGTTTCTGGCATGTATCAACAACCATTTCACCAACATTCGGGGTGTTTGTTTGATATCTGATCACCATCGGGCAATTAATGAGACAATCAATGTGGATCCTGATACATGGAGATACCCAAATGCAAATCATCAGTTCTGCATTAGACACATTGCTAGCAATGTGCTTAAAAAATTCCACAACGAAACGATGAAGAAGGCAATCACGAGGCTTGATACGCATTGTATTTGTTATTTTTTACTATTTCAACGTAAAGATAAAATCAAATTATGTGAAATATCATCTATTCTGTGTAGCATATGAGTTGGATCAACGACGGTTTGAAGAACGTTTTGAACAAATCTGCCTGGCTAATCAAGAAGTTTATGATTATATGATGCGGATTCCAAAAGAAAATTGGATATTGACTAATGATGGGGGGGAGAGGTACGCACACATGACCACAAACATTGTGGAGTGCATCAACGGTGTCTTCAAAGGGCTTTGCAAGCTACCTATAACAGCCATAGTTCAGGAGACATTATATCGATGCGTGAAATACTTTGTTGATAGATAAAAACTAGCATCAGACGGAATACAACAGGGGCTAAGGTACGAAAGACACTTTCAACGAGAGATTGAAAAGAATATTGAAGAAGCTTCTGGTTATCATGTCTGCCTTTTTCAATGAGAAGACTCTCAATTTGAAGTTCAAGAGCGTTCAGAGCCCAACACAAATCGCATTGGTGAAAAAATGGTGGTATTACTGGAAACGAGGCAATTTCAATGTGGAAACTTTCAGGCCTTACGGTTTCCATGCACAAACGCCATCGCAACATGTGACTTTGTGAACATATCATGAGAAACATATGTTGATCCAATGTACCCGGATGGGCACCATTGCTAACTGTTATGCTGCACCATTGACACCTATTAGGGAGTTTCGTTATTTCCCAATGCCCGAAGGCCAGCCGATAGTGATACCTGACATCAATCGGTTGCGTCCTCGTGGGAGACCGAAGACCAGTAGGATGCGTAATGAGATGAACTGACCTCAAGAACAAGGGCAGAGTTTGAGATGCATGCTTTTGGTATCCTTTCAAGAAAAGACAGATCCCATGCCACCTAAGACATATCCTGAATCGACTGAGTTTGGACCACTAGAGGGTCGACCTCTGCCTGTGGAACAGGTGAGGCCTCACGTGCAGCACGACGCTATATACGTCGTCGTGGTTGTGGCTCCTCAGCACAAGCAGCTGCTGCAGGATGTTCCTCTGGGGCAGGAACCTCCTCTCTCCGGGCTGGACGCTCGAAAATGCTCTCGGAAAGCGCATGGACGGCTGTCCGGCTAAAGAGCATTTTCGAGCGTCCAGCCCGGAGAGAGGAGGTTCTTGCCCCAGAGGAACATCCTGCAGCAGCTGCTTGTGCTGAGGAGCCACAACCACGACGACGTATATAGCGTCGTGCTGCACGTGAGGCCTCACCTGTTCCACAGGCAGAGGTCGGCCCTCTAGTAGTCCAAACTCAGCCGATTCAGGATGTGTCTTAGGTGGCATGAGATCTGTCTTTTCTTGAAAGGATACCAAAAGCATGCATCTCAAACTCTGCCCTTGTTCTTGAGGCCAGTCCATCTCATTACGCATCCTACTGGTCTTTGGTCTCCCACGAGGACGCAACCGATTGATGTTAGGTATCACTATCGGCTGACCTTCGAGCATTGGGAAATAACGAAACTCCCTAATAGGCGTCCATGGTGCAGCATAACAGTTATCAATGATGTCCATCCGGGTACACTGGATTAACATATGTTTCCTATGATATGTTCACAGAGGCACATGTTGCGATGACGTGTGTGCATGGAAACCGTAAGGTCTGAAAGTTTCCACATTGACATTGCCTCGTTTCTAGTAATACCACCATTTTTCACTGATGCGATTTGTGATGGGGTCTGAACGCTCTTGAACTTCAAATCGAGAGTATTCTCATCGAAAAAGGCAGACATGATAACTAGAAGCTTCTTCAATATTCTTTTCAATCTCTCCTTGAAAGTGTCTTTCGTACCTTAGCCCCTGCTGTATTCCGTCTGATGTTAGTTTTTGTCTATCAACAAAGTACTTCACGTATCGATATAATGCCTCCTGAACTAGGGCAGTTATAGGTAGCTTGTGAAGTCTTTTGAAGACAACATTAATACACTCCACAATATTTGTGGTCATGTGTCCGTACCTCTTCCCCCCGTCATGTGTCAATGTCCATTTTTCTTTTGGAATCCGCATCATATAATCATAAACTTCTTGATTAGCTTGACGGATTTGTTCAAAACGTTTTTCAAACCGCCGTTGATCCGACTCATATGTTACACAGAATAAATGATATTTCACATAATTTGATTTTATTTTTACGTTGAAATAGTAAAAAATAACAAATACAATGCGTACGAAGACTCGTGATTGCCTTCTTCATCGGTTCGTTGTGAAATTTTTTATGCACATTTCTAGCAATGTGTCTAATGCAGAATCGATGATGTGCATTTGAGTAACTCCATGTATCAGGATCCGCATTGATTGCCTCATTTATTACCCGATGGCGATCATGTATCAAACAAACACCCCGAATGTTGGTGAAATGGTTGTTGATACATGTCAAAAACCAACTCCATGATTCACAGTTTTCTTTCTCTACAATGAAAAATATAAGCAGAAAATGTGAACGGTTTTCATCTTGGGTTGCCGCAATCAACAGTACGCCCTTGTATTTTCCGTATAAAAACGTTCCATCAATCTGGACGAACTGTTTGCTGAAACGAAATGCGGAGATACATGAGAGGAATGCCCAGAACAACCGATGAAATTGAACATGAGATGGATCAAGTCGGTTATTGTGAGACACATGTTCATTTGTATCAAGATCGAAGACAACTTGGTTATGATGCCTCGGTATGACTTGCAATTGTGGCAACACCCGATATGAGTCATCCCAATCACCATAGACCTTCACAATTGCCTTCTGTTTCGTCGTCTATGCCTTATTATAGGAAATCTTATAACCGAATGTCTGTTGTATCCTCTCTTGCACAAGGGCTATCGGAACATCTTGGCATGTCCTAATCATCTCAACAACAATGGATGACACAAATTCTGCATCCAATGAGGTATGATCTTGTGTTAGGCTTGGCTGAATGCAAGTATGAGCTGCCTCAATCCTCGAGATTCTCCAAACTCCAAATGCAATGTCCGGAATCGCCCTCAAGCGAAATCTATAATAATCCCCATACTTCCCACACCGTATGACATATTTACTATGATATGATTCGTGAACTATATAGCTGTAGTGCCTCTCAATGTGAAATTTCTTTAGCATGCTTTTTAATGCATTATTACTTGGAAAATTCCTTCCAACATATAAGGTTTTGTCCAACTCACTAAACCTATCTGGTACAACTTCGGGGAACTTGTTGGATTGGTGTTGCCCGATCCGGTTGGGCCGACTGCTTGTGGCCCGCAACTGTCGCGGGTCGAGCTCCGCGGTGAGCTCGTTGGGGGTTGCAGGGGGCAATGCTGACCACTGTAGCGGAGCTGACCGACCGACATCGACAGGCACTGTAGCGGTGCGGACTTCGGGGTCAACTTTACTGTAGCGCTTTTGACAAAGCCAACCGTCGTTCACTGTAGCGACGCAGACCACTTTTTCGAACAGTGATCGTCTTCTCCATTGTTTTATAGCCCATTTTCGGGCTAGGGTTACTACTGAAATCCTCTGTAATTTTGTGCTCCCGAATTATAGTGAAATTCTGCCTCTCCCGTGGACGTAGGGATTTTTCCCGAACCACGTAAATCGTTGTGTCCTTTGCTTTCTTTCTTTTCGTTTTTCCTCGTTTCTGTCGTTGTGTCTCTCGGCGATTCCGCAACAAAACTCAGTTGCCGGTGTGAGAACATTATTGTCGAATTCAGGCACACGTGTCATTGCTTCTGACCAAGATGCAGGGAGTGGTGGATGATTTATTGTTGGTCGAGGTTGCTGTACAACCAATGCATTTTTCGAAACCTCCTCCATAACTTCTGTTGGTCCCTCCTCACCAGCACTATTGTCACCATCTGATCCGTCATTACGAAACTCTTTATCAGAAGTCGGATTGACATGTATATCCCAGGAGATCATATAGGTTTTCCTCTTCTGCATCATTTGAAATAGGCTCAATTTCATGGGGCGGACTGTGTTCAATCACTCTTGAAAGTCTACGTCTTCATACAACTGGACGTTGTTGTTGTACAGTAGAAACATCAATATCTAACGCCATCATGGTACTATCTGACTGTTAGAAAATAAATTAATTGCTTGGACCCACTGTGCATCAGCAACCAGTGGACAAGCTAGATGCCACAGTGTTGCCGGAAATTGCAAATGTCTATAGCTCATAGATTTGATCTTTTGATCGAGTTCCAGATTTAAGGAACCACAAATTCTCTCTTGAAGGTCACTTAGGGTTACACAATTAGTTGTACTAACCACTGTTATTGGTTGTGTACTATAAGAAGCTTCTTGCTCAGTTTGAATAACCTCCCCATAGCAGTACACATAGGTAAACATGACTCTCTACGTCAAAAATGTTTCTTTCATCAAAATTATGATAGTGTAACAAATATTAACGATGATGGTTGACTAAATAATTTTTTTTAGAATGTAATTTTAGAACGTCTTTTTATACCCTAAAATATGAGTCATTATATGAATTCATTTTTTAATCCTATGTTATTTATTGATTATTCTATAATTAATCATTGCTAATAATAACTATTATTTCTAAATTATATAATCTTTACGATACTAACATTTTAAAACAATTTGTTCTCCATTTCATTTTATATAATCATAATTGTCATTTTATCAACTGATTTTCATTGTACAGTTTTTAACTAACCAATCATTCTTTAATCATTAGTTAATCATTATTAAGTTATTCTTTAATCATTAATCATATTATATTCATTAGTTAATTGTAATTAACTAATCATATGTATTCATTTTTAATCCTAAGTTATCATTAATTAATTTATAATTAATCATTACTAATAGTAAGTATTATTTCTAAACTATATATAACTAATTAAACTACTTAATAAATAACATCTTTAAAAAAACTGATTAAAAAGAATTCAATTACTTTCATTCTTTAATGCTTTTGTTCTTGTCCATTTCATTCTATAACATCATAATTATCATTTTGTTATTGATAAATATGCTGATTTGATTTTTCTTTTCTTAGGTATTTTAGTAGTTCATAAAGAAAATATGAATCATATTAAGCATATCGCCCGGGGTGTCAAACCAGGAGTGCAACAAGGTACATTGTCGTGCACCAGTTCTCGTTCAAGTCTAGCTCAAAACGGTGTTTTCGGGTTTTACCCTTAGGTACATCTGTGCCAGAGGCACATCCACTTGTTTGTATCCAGACAGAGATTTGATTGTTTAGATAACCACATAATCTTTATGCTACCAAAATTTCAGAATACTTAATCCTAAGTTAATCTATACTTAATAATTACTAATAAAAATTATTATTCCAAACTATATATAACTAATAAAACAACCTAATAAACAAAATATTTATAACTAAACTACTTAGAAAATGAAATATTTAAAACTAAAAAGAATTCAATTAAATAAATAAAAAAGATTAAATTAAATAAAAAAACACCTCTAAATGATGCTCGCAAAAAACTGCCCTCTTTTAGACCACCGACTCCACCGCACGGAAAATGATTTTTTTTAGAGAGAGAAGCAGTGGATTTAGGAGAGATGAGGGAAAAATGAAGTGAAGAGAATGGAGGGCTGCCCTTTTATAGGGAGTTGAGGCAAAGGCGGCATCGCTGATGCCGCCTTTCGCCTTTGCGTGAGGCCAATGGCGGCATCGGTGGTGCTGCTTTTCACCTCACCCAAAGGCAAAAGGCGACACCCCCCGCCGCCTTTGCCATGTCATCGATCCGGGCCAAATGCGGCATCGGTGATGCCGCCTTTGATGGTGTTTAATTTTTTTTAAACCTATGCTGTTTAAATTTTTTTTCTTTAGAAAACGTATTAAAAAAAGATTTATTCCTTAAATACATTCTTGGTCATGAAAAATGTTTTATAAAAGTTTTGGGTCCTGGTTAGATTATGAAAGTAAAAAATGTTATGCTATTAATAAAAACTGTATTTTTCACTGTACACCTAAAAATAAATTATTTTAGAATTTTTTATAAAAATCATCCTAAGCTAATGTTTTTTTAACTTAATTTACCTTTACTTCGGTAACTAGTTTTTACCCTAGTAATTTATTTTTTTATGCATAAAAATAAAATGGTCCTTATTACATATTTATGATCTACTATTCCAAATATGAAATCTACTATGTCAAATAAAATTTTCAAGGGTGATAAAAAATAATATTAATATTAGCGCACAACGTGTAAAATCCATTTTTAGAAAGTGTATTTTTAAGTGTAAAAATAATGTTTAGGATAAAATTATCAATGTTGTTGATTCCCATGACATTAATAAGTTTATTATTAACAAATGAGTTGTATGACTTACAAAGCAATCCAAAACAGAATTCTACTTTTGTTGTCATAATTAAAGAAAAAGATGAAAAACTATTTGGCAGTTCCCGATGGTATCTTCGGTCGTTCTTCATATGTTCTTAGACTTTTAAGAAAATGAAACACTGAACGGACATGATTAATATGTCGATAACATTTTAATTCAAAATGGATTAAAGAACGAATAATATGGAATGAAAATTCAACCACGATTGCGTATGGATCAACGACCAAATAAATTATTAGAAATTTAAACGTGACCACTCTGACATCACTTGTAGGTTTCGGGCGCAGCGGAAGTGTGCGGTGGTGGATGATATATTAAAATTTAATTTAATATTGATTTGCCCGAAACCCCGAGTGATAATCTTGCATGTCAAATTTATAATTGATTTATTTAATATCGGAAGAAACGAATACCTGATCTTCAAATTCTTTTTTCGATGTAGATGTCGATCATTCGAAAAGACTCTTTCAGAGTGTCTTCGTTGCGCTGTGAGGATTCAAGTATAGAATTTCTCTAGCGGTGATCCACACGTTCTCCTTTGATCTCCGAGCAACGCCAATCGATCTCTGGGTGCTCGCGCGACGAGTCGATTGTCTTGCGTTATTCGTATTGATTGCTCGTCCATCGATCTTGATGAGATCTCTACTGCATTTCACGTTCTTGAGAGGAAGATAGAAAGGGGAGTCGAGAGAGAGTTTCGTTATGCGTAACGATTCTTAAGTTTCGATTTTTGGATGCAATACACAATAGACATAATGGTTTATTTATAGAGCTTGAGTTTATTTTGTGGTGCGCACCATCTTGCGCAATAACAGATATTATTTAACCGTTTTGTTAATTAATATTTGTCACCATTTTTCTGTTCGAACTCTAGCATTTATTGAACTCTCGAATAAATATTTAATTTGTAATTTAAAGATCCCTCTTACCCTCAAGGTAAGGAGAGGGCTTGTATTTATAAAAAATTGTAAGTGGAAGTTACAAGAGAGGTTACAAAAGAAGTGGGGGCTGGAAGTTACAAAGTTAGTGGGGCTGGAAGTTACCCATACTCCAACACTCCCCCTCAAGCTAGGTGTACCTAGCTTGGATACATAAAAAAAAGAAGACCGTAACTCCCCCTCAAGCTGGGCGGCAGATGTTGTGGATCCCCAGCTTGGAACTAAGAGAGGCGAGGCGAGCACCGGGGAGGCCTTTAGTGAAGATGTCAGCAAGCTGGTCCGCCGTGGAAATGTGGCTAAAGCTGACATGTTTGTTCTCCAGGTGGTGGCGAAGAAAGTGACAGTCCACCTCTATATGCTTCGTGCGTTCATGGTAAACAGGATTCGAAGCAATTTTAGTGGCGGCCTGATTGTCACACCATATGTTAGCAGAAGTCTGCTGAGGAAAGCCAAGCTCCTGGAGGAGGTGTTGAAGCCATAGGATCTCGGTAGTGACGGTGGCCATGACACGGTACTCAGACTCGGCACTGGAGCGAGAGACGACCGTCTGTTTCTTGCTTCGCCAAGAAATGAGATTGCCTGCTAAGAATATGGCAAACCCAGATGTAGATTTCCGAGTAGCAAGGCAGCCAGCATAATCAGCATCACAGAAGGCCTCAATATTCTGATGAGGATGCTGGGAGTAATGAAGACCACGGGCAGGATCTCTCTTGATGTATTTGGCGATGCGGATGACCGCATCCCATTGGGAGGTGGTTGGATGCTCCATAAATTGACTGACCTTGGCAACCGTACAGGAGATGTCGGGTCGAGTCATGGTGAGATAATTGAGTTGGCCCACCAACCGACGGTACCGCTCGGGATATGGGTATAGAGCTGAGGAGGCATAAAGAGACCGCTCCCCAGGCTCGAGAGGAGTATCGACCGCAGTGGCCTGAGTCAGCCCAGCATCCTGTAATATATCCAATGCATACTTCCGTTGGCAGAGGGAGATGGTGTCCGAGGAATAGGAAACCTCGATGCCGAGAAAGTAGGTGAGAGGACCAAGATCCTTCGTGTTGAAGTGGTGGTGTAGATGGGCCTTGAGGTGGGTAATACCCACAGAGTCGTTGCCGGTGATGATGATGTCATCCACATATACGACCAATAAGATGCAGCCACGTGCACTCGTCCGGTAGAAGACAGTGTGATCCTTCATACTGCGAGAAAGCCCAAAATCGCCAATGACCGTGCTAAAGCGGCCGAACCAAGCACGGGGTGACTGCTTGAGGCCGTAGAGAGAGCGGCGGAGACGGCAGACTCGAGATTCAGCACCGAAGGCACAAAATCCGGGGGGCTGCTGCAGATAAATTTCTTCCTCAAGGAAGCCATAGAGGAAGGCATTCTTGACATCCAACTGATGAAGAGGCCACTGATGATGGGCGGCAAGAGAGATGAATAATCGGACAGAGGCCATCTTGGCAACCGGTGAGAAGGTATCAAAGTAGTCAACACCGTACGTCTGTGCAAAGCCTTTGGCAACAAGGCGGGCTTTGAGGCGGCTGAGAGTGCCATCGGGATTGAGCCTGACAGTGTAAATCCACTTGCTGCCCACGGCCTGTTTGCCTGCTGGAAGAGGTACAAGATCCCAAGTATGGTTATCCTCTAGAGCCTGCAATTCGTCCCGCATTGCAGCTAGCCACCCGGGGTGAGATTTGGCTTCACCAACCGTTCGAGGTACAGAGACTGTCTCCAGAGCTGACAAACCCCTGTATGAAGATACAAATAGAGGAGTACTCTGGCAGGAGCGAGTACCTTTCCGAAGGGCAATGGGCAAGTCCTCGGGTGGTGGAGCAGGAGCAGCGGACGAAGCGGGAGCGTCAGTGTCATTGGCCAGGACGGGGAATACAGTCGAAGGACGCCGAGAGTAGACCTGACCAAAATGTGTGTCAACAGGGGTTGACGGCGGTGAAGGATGGATGATGAGAGGAAGACAATCATCGATGACAGGGTCAGGATGAGGAGAGGGAAGGAGGAATGGAGAACTTTCAACAAAGGCAACGTCGGCGGAGACGACATACCGCCGTAGGTCGGGGGAAAAACAGCGATAGCCGCGTTGAGTGCGGGAATAGCCTAAAAAGAGGCAGCGGAGGGATTTGGGAGCGAGTTTGGAGAGACCTGGACGTGTGTCGCGAACGTAACAGAGGCACCCAAACACGCGGATGGGTAGGGAGTGAAGAGGGAGAGAGGAGAACAAAGTCCGAAAAGGAGTTTCCCCTCGAAGGATAGTGGAAGGAAGACGGTTTATCAGGTAGGTGGCGGTGAGAATGGCATCGCCCCAAAACTGCAGAGGCACCTGTCGGTGAAAGAGAAGGGCACGAGCAGTCTCTAGAATATGTCTGTGTTTCCGCTCGGCCACGCCATTCTGCTGGGGTGTATCAGGGCAGGAGGTCTGATGAAGGATGCCTTTCGTCTGGAGAAATTGCCGAAAGGAATTGGAGAGATACTCACGCCCATTGTCGGAGCGGAGACATTTGACCGAGAGGGAAAATTGATTCTGAATCTCAGCATAAAATGTTTGGAAGGTGGAGAACACGTCGGAGCGTTCTCGAAGGAGGTAAAGCCAAGTCATTCGCGAATAATCATCGATGAAAGAGATATAGTACTTGTAGCCCAAATGACTCGAAATGGTACAAGGACCCCAAACATCTGAATGAACGAGATCAAAAGGGTTTGAGGCCCGTGTATCCACCCGAGGGAGGTATGTAGATCGATGATGTTTTGCAAAGGTACAAGACTCACAATGAAATGAAATATTCCGACGAAACTCTGGAAAAAGCTGATGAATGGTGGATGCCGGCGGATGTCCTAACCGGGAATGAAGATCCAAAGCCGGAGAAGAGGTAGATGAGCAAGCGATGGGTGCTGGTGCATCGAACAGGTAGACCCCGTCCTGAAGTCGGCCTCTACCAAGTTCCCGGTTCGTTGTCTGCTCCTGAAAAACAACACCAGAGGAGGAAAATATGGCAGCGCAGTTAGATTCTTTTGTCAGTTTACTGATGGAAAGAAGATTAAATGGACTGCGGGGTACATGTGCCACAAAGGGTAGGTGAATCGTTGGAGTCAGAGAGCAGGTGCCGAAGCCCACAATCGGGATAGTGGAGCCATCAGCGACCGTGATGGCTGAGGGACCGGTGTAAGGGCAGTAAGAGGTCAACATACCAGCATCACCGGTGAGGTGGTCGGAGGCTCCTGAGTCCAACATCCATGCAGGGGAGCGACGACCGACAAAGGCAGTGGAGTGAGCAGAATGGGCTATAGAAGCTGCTGATGGGCCGGGTTCGGCAGATTCCCGAGGTTCATGAGTCAGCCGGATGTCGGCCATCGAAAGGTCCAGAGAGTGAGGAAGAGTTGCAACTGCCGATGGTGCTTCCTGGACCGCCGTCTGTCCCTGCCGCGGGCGCTGAGATGGACGTCCATGCAGGACCCAACATCGGTCGATCGTGTGGCCAACCTTGTTACAGTGTTGACAGAGGGGACGTGGTCGACTGTCCACACGACCACGTCCACGAGGACCAGATGAACGGCCACCGCCGTGACCGACGAGAGCTGAATGGTCGATAACGGGGGCGGGAGGAGGAAGAGCCCGCTGGGCCTTGCTGAGTCGGTGATACACCTGTGGGATCTCCAGCGTCGACGAGCTAGCGAGCAATTCGGTTGCCGTGGTGGCAAATTCTGGAGCGAGGCCGTTGAGAAGAGTGAAGAGACAGAGCTGGTCCCGCTGGGTCTGAGCTTCGGCCGGTGTTTGTGGAATGGGCCACAACTCCTGCAATTCATCACGCAGCCCTTTCCATTCCAGGAAGTAGGTTGTAAAGGTGTGGGCCTGCTGACGAACATGGGACAGTCTCTGAAGGATTTCGGACACCCGAGCGAGGTTATTTGTTTCGGAGTACATGATATTCAAGGAGTCCCAGAGCTCCTTGACGGTATTGGCGGTGCGGGTGACATCTTTGACCGATCGTTCCATGGAATTGACCAGCAGAGCGAAGATCTTGCTGTCAGCAAGTTTCCAGGAACGATATTTGGGATCAGCTGTGGCTGGGGGAGGATTCTCAAGATGATGGTCGAGGTCCATGCCGGTGAGGGACATCACAACAGTCTTCCGCCAGATGGAGAAATTTGTGGAGTCCAATCGGTCATCCACAAGGCGGGTAGAAGTGGTGATCAGCGGCGGCAGTGGGGAAGAGTCTGCCATGGAAGCGGAGCGGTGATACCGAAGATGCAGCGGAGGAATGAGCCGGAAGCAGGGAGTTTTGCCGGGGAGCGGTGCACCTGGGGCGCTGGAAAGACCGGGATGAGCCGGGTCTGTGCTGGGACTTGAAATTTAGGAGGGAAACTGGAAACCTGGTAAGCCAGGTGGATGACCAGCACCGCAAAAACACCGAATAGAATGTTCCTTTGCAGATCTGAGAGGGAGGCGTCGGAGGTGCGTAGCCGCGGGAGGAGGGCTGCCGGAGGAGGAGCCGGCGCGGGATGATGCGGAAGGCGCCGGGAGGCGCTGGAGCAGTGGGAGGCGCGGGAGTTCACAGGACGCAGGTAGGGCTGGCGAGGTTCTGCTGGGCGAGGTGGCGGGTGAGGGAGCGACGCTGGTGTGGGCGCGGGGGCCGACGGGGCGAGGGAGCCGCGTCTGGAAGGAGGCCCGCCGTGAGCAGAGGGGCGCCAGGAGTGTCGCGCTCTGGAGGAGCGGTGACGGGATGGGCGCGTAGGAGGAGCAGCGCCGGGAAGAGCTGGCGAGAGTTGCCGGGATGGGTCGGCCGCGCGGGAGGAGGAACTCCGCGGGACGGGAGGGCCGGCGCGGGCCGCGTTGGGAAGAGAGGGGGCCGTCAGGCGAGGGCCAGAGAGGCGCCGGTGCTGGACGGGAGGCGCGGTCGTTGCGCACAGAGATGCCGCCGGGAGAGCTTGCGGGAGCCGGACGAACTGCAGAAGGAGGCCCGACGGGAACCGGGAGCCGCGTCTAGAAGCGACGCCGCCGGGAATAGCCGCAGGAGCCGAGAGCCGCTGGGAGGGAGGGCCGAGCCGGGAGGGAGGGCCGCCTGGGAGGGAGGGCCAAGCCGGGAGGGAGGGCCGCCTGGAAGGGAGGCCGAGCCGGAAGAAGAAGGGGAGAGGCGGGGTCGGGTAAAACCGGGAGGCCGCAGAGAGGGAGGGGATTTCCCTCTGATACCATGTAATTTAAAGATCCCTCTTACCCTCAAGGTAAGGAGAGGGCTTGTATTTATAAAAAATTGTAAGTGGAAGTTACAAGAGAGGTTACAAAAGAAGTGGGGGCTGGAAGTTACAAAGTTAGTGGGGCTGGAAGTTACCCATACTCCAACATAATTTAAATATTTCATTCATCAATAAACATTTGCGTCATTGCACTTCAAGGTTCTCATCATTACGGGGAACTGCTACGTCCTTATCAATGTGACATATACTTTATGACATTATTACATTAGATTCATATAGAATAATGAACAATATGTAATAAAAAGTTTTTATTAATATTCAATACATCGAATATACATATAATCAAAGTACGGACAGTTGGTCCTAAGACACCAACTCCAACAGTTTTCTGTGGAAAGTTCTTTTTCGTTCCCTTATTCTTTTACTACAACTCTCTAGAAATTTCTATTTTCTGCTGTTGCAATATAGTGAATGCAATTGTTTCTTCTTCCTTTCCTCTCACTTGCTAATAAAAACCGTGACACCACAACACAACTTGGACAGCCTAGGAAGCCCTTTTTGGAAGTGGGGCTAAGGGTCACTACAGGGGGGATACGACCTAGAAAGCAAGGGGGACAGTTGGGTGGTTTTTTAGGGGTCCCATGTGAAGAGTAAGGAGGTGGCAAGGCTGTTAAAAGGGAATGGGGAGAGAAAGTGAGGCAGTGAAGAATTTGTTAGTTCAGATTCGGTCAGGGGGCTTGGGCGAGAGAGTGGAAAGGCTTCTCATGTACTTTATCTCTACACGTGAGATATATTAAAATTCAATATAAGTCCCCAAAGTACAAATAAAAAATGAAAGGGATTCAAACTTATTATTGAAATTGAACATTCATATTTATGTATGGGGAAGTAAAACCAAAAATATTTCATATAGTTATTTTATATCAAGATAAAGAACAAAAAGAAAATATAATCTTCTATTTTTCTTCTTTCTCTATTTTCTTTGTTTCCTTCTGTAATATAAATACAAAGTAGCCTGTTCAAGGAGGACTATTGGTGTGGGGGATCTATCAATTGGTCCATCCTTCCGATAACAAACTCTCGAAGGAGGAGAGCACCAACACCGGACGCACGATCGAACAAAGTGGAACAACGAATGGAGCGTGTTGAAACAACTCTTTCCAAATTGGCGTCGACAATGTGAAAGTAGACTGAATTTCGGAAATACTTTCGAAATCTGCTGCCCCAAGTGGAGAAAACGCCACAGCAGGGAAAGGCGTTCTCGTCGATTGTGATAGATTTATCTGTGCCGCATTCGGTGGAGCCTGGAAAATTCAGGAAGCAAGCAATGAACCATGCCGATATGGAATCCGATTAGTATTCAGCTGCAAGACGGGTGATGCTCCCTGTGTTTGATGTTAAGGATTGAAGGGGCTGGATCGTGCGAGCTGAATTATTCTTCAGGATCAACCATACACCTGAGGAGTTGAAGCTCTCTAGTATGGAAGGGACAACCATCCCTTGGTTTACTATACCGATAAAAGCCCATTGGGGCATAACATGTTAAGTGTATAAAGAACTAATGGAGTGATTTAGTTGGATGAAAGTTCAGAATCCATATGAGGAGATAACAGCCCTGCAGCAGAAGGGAACAACATATGAATACATCGAGCATGGGGGAGTTTTGGGCCCCCGTCATGCCGGCCGTTCACGACGAAGGAATCTTGTCCCGCCTTTAGAGCGAGACATCAAAACATTTTTTAACCGAAGCAACAATGCATGGGAAATTTCTTCCATGGGCTGCAAGAAGAGATTCCTAGTTGGGAATTGAAGACAACATCAAAGACAAAATTGCGGAGAGAATTGAAGGCAAAATCGAAGATGAATGTACCGTGTCAATATGGAGCTATTATCAGCAGTGATCTGAACAAGCAACTCAAGAGAATTACACAAATAAGTCTGGAGGAATTATCATCAATGTTAGGAGAGAAAAATAAGAAACTGTCAACATATGAGCTATTTGGTGGAGCAAGAACTCAATACATTCTTCAGCCTATTCTTGCGAGGAGTTTGCAGGAAGTGGAACCCATGGAAGTTCTTGTTCGGAGGCAGACAACTCCGTTTGAACCAAACCATCGCTCTCAGGCCAGTGCACTGCAATGGTCCCTTGTTTGAAGAAAATGTCTGGATGAAGTTTTTTGGAAAACGCTTGGGTTGTTGCTCCCACAACCACTGCCAAAGCGACCACCATGAACATGTCCTTCATAGAGTCTTTGGGCTACAAGGTATGTTTTTTGTTTCAGTTTTTGTTAAACTCTTTTTAAATGGTTTGTGGAATGCTTCCTGGGAGTAGGGAAGGTATCAGGAGCGTTCTGGGGGTCTAAGACTTGGAAAAGAGAGGAAATGGAGTTACAGTGCCTGACACACGTTTAGCGCACGGTTAGTACTAACCGTGCACCATGACTGTGCAACACGGTTCAGGGGGAAGCACGGTTGTGCAAATCATGCGAGGTGGCTTGGAAATCATGCTGGTTGGGTCCAGAGCCATTCACACGGCTTCCGCCCGGTTGTCAAACTGTGTGGGTGCCCTAGGAGACTCTGCTAACCGTGCATTCTTTGAACAGAGGAGGTTGCACGGTTGGCGCACGGTTTGTCAAACCATGCGGCCAAACCGTGTAAGTCTACGAGTCCGTTTCTTGCGATTCGAAGCCCTATGAGTCTGTTTCCTTCTATTTTCTGGAAGATTTCTAGGGAGTTCTTTGCTTTTGTGATTGGGGTCGTTTTAGCTTAAATCAAAGGCAGGGGTTGGACGAGTAGTTGTTTACGAGCATAAGGTAGGTGGTCTACAAGCTATTTCCCATAGTCTTGATTTTGTTCTCGTGTATGTGGTATGTGCTATTGTGCCGACGTGTCGCGGAATTTTTTCCTTGTTTAAGAATAATAGATTGGGTTTTAAATGATATGTTAGACCCATCACGAATCCCTTCGGGTGCGTTGATGACTATGAGACCGGGCCTATGGCCACCCTTGGAGTTTATTTATAGGGAAATATAAAGATGACAAAACACTCATGTCTGACGTGGGACACAGACTCCTACACTCCCCCTCAAGCTAGGTCTACCTAACTTGAATGCATAAAGAAAAACAGACCAAAGAAAAGAAAAACAAAGCAAACAAGAAACATTGCAAACACTCCCCCTCAAGTTGGACATATCCAGCTTGATTACAAAACAAGACCAAACAAAAAGAAAAATCATCTGCGATCGCAGCTCCCCCTCGAGATGAAAATGATGGATGATGGAAGATGTTGTTGAAAAATATGTGCCAACAATGCGTCGGGGAAAGCCACACAGGTAGGACGGTTCGACGAGGCGCCGAGAAAGACGCACAGGCGGGGCCGGTGGACGAGGACGCCGTGAAAGCTGCACAAGCAGAGTCGGTGGACGAGGATGCTGGGAAAGCCGCACAGGTGGGGCCGGTCGATGGAGCGCTAGAAAAGCCACACAGACGGGGTCGGTCGACGAAGCACCGGGAAAGCCGCATAGGCGGGGCCGGTCGACGGAGCGCCGGGAAAGTCGACAACATCTCGCACCCACTCAACGGAAGGATGAACGAGTGCCGCAGATTGAAGGGGCAAGAGGAGGGCAAGCAGGGGCGCGACTGTGCGCAAGGGGGCCGTCGGGGGGCAACATCGATGCTGAAGACGAATTGACATGGCTGGATCGGCAGGTGGGGCTGGCGACGGGAGGACAAGGGTTGAGGGCCCACGTGAGGAGGTCCTCGCCGTAGAAGTCGTCGGGCCCGATCTTTGGTGATCCGGGAAAGGCGGAGAGGCGGGGCCAGACGATGGTGTGGCGAGAAATCCGCGGAGGAGCTAGCGACGACTGGTCGGGAGACTGGATGTCGTGGAGGAGCTGTAGAAGGAAGCGGGACTACCGCAGAGGGACGTCGTGAGGGAGTGCGATGGAGGGGCCGAGATAGTCGGCGAGGGAGTGGCGGGTTACCGAGGAAGAGGCGGGCCGGCAAGAGGCGGAGCTTTTGCATGAGGTCGATGACTGGAGGGCGAGGGTGTTGCCTCGCGTGGGGAGAGGTCGACACACTGAGGGCCGTCGCATATGAGGCTGAGGGAGGGGGCCGTCGCGCTAAGGGTTGGCGCGCAGGAGGCGGAAGGCTGGATGAGGGCTGATCGGCAGGGTCCGACGGGACTGGTTGGGGAGGAGAGCCGACGCGAGGAGGCCAATGATGGAAGCCAGGACTTCCGCAGGAGGGGGAGGTCGGGATCTGGCCTGTAGTCGGAGCTCATGGTGGCCGGGACACCCAGATCTGGCCAGGATGCAGTAGCGCATGAGGAAGGAGCGACGCAACACAGACAGGACGAATGAAGGCGCCTGCTGGAGCTAGGATCTGTCGCGAGAAGAGGACGGGGCTGACTGGATGAACCAGAGTCGTCGCGAGGAGTGGTCGGGGCCGATGAGAGATGGGGCGTCCGCAGGAGGTGCCGGTGATGAAAGACATTCTCCGCAGGAGGGGGAGGCCGGCGTCGGGAGGGAGGTGGAGGGCCGTAAAGGGCTGTCGGCGTCACGCGCAGGGAGGCGGAGGGTTGTTCGATTGAGCGTCGGTAAGGGAAGTCGCGCGCACGCCGGCGACGGAAGACAGGGCTTTGGCAGGAGGATCTTTAAAGATGTTGCTAATTTAATTTACAACATTTACATTCGTATAGTTTTCTCTTCTCTAGTTTGTGTAATATTACTTTCTAATGGTGTTACATTGCTCGACTGGAAGGGTTAATCATGTTATCAGTGCAATCATGTGTATGGATGTAAAAAATTATATTTTTTTGGATTTTTCCTTTTTTTCAAGGTTCAACAATGCTCCATTTATGTTAATGTATGCTTAATTTTATTTTCTATGATAATATGATTATATTGATTGATATGTTGTTGTAGGTAGGGATGTTTTAGCCAAGGCAAGAACAGGGCACTGGGAAAACTGTAGCATTTTTTGTAACCCTTCTACCTTTACCGCATGACTATTTTAATATCCAAGTAATCAGATCAGATGATGGCTTATGAAAATCCACCTCGATATGCTTTGTCCGTTCATGGAAGACGGGATTCAATTCAATCTTCGTGACTGCTTGATTGTCACACCAGATATGAGCAAATGTCTGCGCTGGGAAACCAAGCTCATAGAGGAGATGACGAAACCAGATGATCTCAGTGGTGACTGTGACCATGACACAATATTCTGCTTCTGCACTTGATCTGGAGACGACAATCTGCTTCTTGCTGCGCCATGAGATGAGGTTACCGACAAAGAACACGGCAAATCCAGAAGTAGACTTGCTGGTAGCAAGACAGCCTGCATAGTCCGCATCAGAGAAGGTCTCAACATCCAAATGAGCATGATGTGAGTACCGAACGCCACGTGCATGGTCTTTATGTATTTGACAATGCGGAGGACAACATCCCACTAAGATCTGGTTGGATGCTCCATGAACTGGCTCACTTTGCCAACAACGCATGCAATGTCGGGTCATGTCATTGTGAAGTAGTTGAGTTTGCCCACCAGACAACGATAACTCTTTGGGTGAGGAAAGGGTGCCGAGTCGGTATGGAGAGAGCGTTCCCCAGGCTCAAGAGTGTCCACTGCAGTCGCTTGACTCAACCCTGCATCTTGTAAGATATCAATGGCATATTTTCATTGGCAGAGAGAGAGTGTCCTCAGAACGGGAGACCTCGATGCCAAGGAAGTAGGTGAGAGGTCCAAGATCTTTGGTGTGGAAGTGGTGGTGAAGGTGCACCTTGTTGGGCGATTCCAGTGGAGTTGCTCCCTGTGATGATGATATCATCAACATATACCACCAGTAAAATACAACCATTTGACGTCGTACAGAAGAAGACGGTGTGATCTTTCATACTGCATGAGTGGCCAAAGGCTGTGATGACAGTGCTGAAGCGGCCAAACCAAGCACGAGGAGACTGCTTGAGGCCATATAGGGATCGACAGAGGCGGCAGACATGGGAGTCGGCTCCAGAGGCACGAAATCCGGGGGGCTGCTGCAGGTAGACTTCTTCGTTAAGAAAGCCATGGAAAAAGACATTCTTGACATTTAGTTGATGAAGCAACCAATGATGATGAACAACCAGAGATATGGATAGGCGGACAGAGGCCATCTTGGCAACCAGATAGAAGGTCTCAAAGTAGTCGATGCCATATCTCTGAGCAAATCCCTTCGCCTCATGGCGGGCTTTGAGGCGATGGAGAGTGTCATCTGACATTGAGAAGGATCGTATAAATCCATTTGCAGTCGGCCGCCTGTTTTCCTGCAGGGAGGGGGACTAGATCCAATGTATGGTTGTCATCCAGAGCCTGCAGTTCATCCCGCATCACCTGTAGACACCCCGGGTGGGATTTGACATCGCTAACCGTGCGGGGGATAGATATCGTTTCCAGTGTTAACAAACTTCTATATGAAGATGTAAAAAGATGAGTATTCTGGCAAGAGCGAGTACCTTTCCATAGTGTAGTCAGCAAGTCGTCTGATGCTGTGGTAGGAGTATCAGACGAAGTGGGAACGATGGTGTTCTCGGCCTAGATGGGGGGGAGTCGATGGGCGACGAGAGTAGACTGTCCCAAAGCGATGACCAGCAGGGGAAGACACCAGAGGAGGGTGAATGATGAGAGGAAGACACTCATCGATGGTAGTGTCTGGATGAGGAGAGGGAGGAGAGAAATGAGCGTTCTCGACAAATGATACGTCAGCGGAGACGATATACTATCATAAGTCCGGAGAGAAGCAGCGGTATCCACGTTGAGTGTGTGAGTATCTGAGGAAAATGCAGCAGAGAGATTTAGGAGATAGTTTGGGGAGGTTGGGACGAGTGTCACGGACATAGCAGAGACATCCGAAGACTCAGAGTGGTAGTGAGTGAGGAGGGAGAGAAGGGAACAGAGTCCGAAAAGGAGTCTCCCTCTGAAGGATGGAAGAAGGAAGACGACTGAGGAGGTAAGTAGTAGTGAGGATATCATCCCTCCAGAAGAGAAGAGGCACCTTGCGGTGGAAGAGGAGGGCATGAGCAGTCTCCAGAATATGCCGGTGTCTTCGCTCGGCCACTCCATTCTGCTGAGGGGTATTAGGACAGGAGGTCTGATGGATGACGCCATGTGCCTGGAGAAACCGCCGAAAGAGAGTGAACAAGTATTCTCGCCCATTGTTGGAGCATAGACATCTTACAGAGATGAAAAACTGTGTCTGGATCTCATGGTAAAATGTCTGAAAGGTGGAAAAAATTTCTGTCCGATCGCGAAAAAGGTACAACCAAGTCATACGCGAAAAATCATCAATGAAAGAGATATAGTATTTATATCCTAATTGACTCAAGGTGGCGCAGAGACCCCATACATCTGAATGAACCAAATCAAAGGGTTTGACAGCCCGTGTATCCACTCGAGGAATATATGAAGTGCGATGATGTTTCGCAAAGGTACAAGACTCACAATGACAAGAAAAATGTTGACTAATATCTAGATAGAGCTGATGAAGGGCGAAGGCGGAGGGGTGATCCAACCGAGAATGGAGGTCCAAAGCACGAGCAGAGACAGACGTGCAAGTGACGGATGTCGGGCCATCGAATATGTACACCTCATCCTGAAGCTGGCCTCTACCAAGTTCCTTGTTCGTCGTCCGCTTCTGAAACATAACAGTAGACGATGTAAAGATAGCATTACAATTGAAATACTTTGTCAGCTTACTAATGAATAGAAGGTTAAAAGGACTGCGTGGTACATGGGCCACCGATGATAGGTGAAGAGATGAGGTCAGAGAGCATGTACCAAAGCCCGCAATGGGGATAGTGGAACCATCAACGACAGTGATGGCTGAGGAACCAGTATAGGGACTGTAGTTGGATAGCATACCTGCATCACCGGTAAGATGGTCGTACGCACCTGAGTCAAGCATCCAGGCAGGGGAGCGATGACTGACAAATGCAGTGGAGCCACCAGAGTGGGCAAGAGATGCCGATGAAGGGTCTGGTAGGGAGGTGACTATGATCGCGAATCATCTGGATCTCAACTATGAAGAGATTCAGAGATGAAGGAAGAGCGACAACAGACTGGGATGCATCCTGGACCGTAGTTTGGCCTTGCCGTGGGTGCTGAGCGGGACGACCACGACCCAAGAGAGCAGTGTGATCAAGGCTAGGGGTGGGTGGGGCAAGGGCCCGATGAGCCTTCCCAAGGCGATGATAGACCTGCGGAATCTCTAGCGAAGAGGGGCTGATGAGCATCTCCGTAGCCGTCATCGCATATTCCGAATCGAGGCCGTGGAGGAGGGTGAAAAGACATAGCTGGTCTCTCTGGGCTCTTCCGCAGGTGTGTGGAATGGGCCAAAGCTCAAGCAGTTCATCCCGTAGAGCCTTCTATTCCATGAAGTAGGCCGGAAATGGACGGGCTTGCTAGCGGAGGAGGGACAGCCGCTGAAGATCGGATACCCGAGCCAAATTATTGGTCTCGGACTACATGAGTGTCAAGGAATCCCAGAGTTCCTTGACTGTTTTGGCTGTCCGGGTGACGTCTTTGACAGAGCGGTCCATGGAATTGACCAGCAAGGCAAAGATTTTGCTGTCCGCAAGCTTCCACGGACGATATTTCGGATCAGTAGGTAAGGGTGGTGGATCCTTAAGGTGGGAATCGAGGTCCATGCCGGTTAGTGACTTCAGCACAGTTTTCCGCCAGACAGAGAAATTGGTGGAGTTGAGCCGCTCATCCACCATGCGGTGATAAGAGGGAGATCTTTGAGAGTTGCTGAGGAAGTCGGCATTCAGCGTCGGGAGACCGCGCTGAGAGTGGGTGCCGGCAGTACGGGAGACGTCGGGAGAGGCAGGGAAACCGCAGGAAGGATAATGCTGAGATGTGCGGGAGGTGGGTGGGAGGGTCTGCCTGGACAGAGCCGGGAGGGCAGGCGCTGGGCAAAATCGGGAGTCTGCCGGTCAGGAGGGCCGTCGTGCGGGAGACTTTTGGGCAGGAGGGACGGCGAGGGCGGTTAAGCTAGCTGGGCCGACGAGGGGGGGGGGGTTGTCTGGAAAACCGTGTTGTGTAATCATCGGGAGTTGCAATGACAGAAACGAGAAACGAAAGAAAATGCCGAAGAAAAGAAAGCACACAGAACACACAAATTTATGTGGTTCGGGAATAATCCCTATGTCCACGGAGAGGTAGAATTCTCACTATAATCGGGAGCACAAAATTACAGTTGCGGGCCACAAGCATTCGGCCCAACCGGATCGGGCTACACCAATCCAACAAACTGAAGAGGAGTTGCGGGAGGGCGGGATGCCGTCGGGGCGGAGCGCAGCTGCTGGGAGGGAGGGTGTTATGCCGTCGGGAGGGACGAGGACGCCGGGTTGTTCGTAACGGAGGAGCGCAGGGAGCGTCGTCGGGAGGAGGAGCTGGTGTCGGGTGGTGTCACCTGGAGCGTGAGCGGAGCGCAGCGGCAGGATCGTGCGACTGGATCGGGAGGCAGGGGAGTCCGCTTGGAGCGTGAGGGGCGGCGTCAGGGAGAAACGCCTGGAGCGGGAGGGGTCGCGGGAGAAGAACCCTCGAGCGGGAGGGGCAACGTCGGGGAGAAATGCCTGCTGGAGGCTAGGTGACGGTGTCGGGCTAAGGGTGCCACCTGCAGAGGGGGCTGATCGGGGAGGCCAGACAACGCCGGAAGAAGGCTGTTGCAGGATCCCGCTGGACAGAACCAGGAGGGTGAGGGCAGAGGTGGGGCCGGACAGAACTGGGAATCCGCAGGGGATGTTCTCGAAACCCTAGACGGGAGCGAGAAAAAAAAGAGAGGGAGGGTTCGGGTTAGAGAGTACCCTCTAATACCATGTTGATGGTGAATTTCCCTTACCTCAATGTGAGATGGAGATATTCTTTTATAGTTGAGTAAAAATATTTACAAGGCGAGATATTTCGATGTGGGACTCGGAAATACCCATTATACTAAAATGGGGTCCAACATAAGGTATTGTATTTATTGGCATTGAGTGCAAAACCGAGGGTACCGAACTGCTATGGACATTGACCTAGTGAGGAAGTCCTGGGAGAATGGAATGCAAATTCTTATCCCTAACTGAGTGACGTGGAGCTGCCTTGTGTGCAAATCATGTTTTTTATTACCGTGACATCCCTTGCCATATGCTCAACAGCAGCCCTTTCTAACAAATATATATCAAGTACTTTCATTTGATTGTTTGTACTTCTTACTGATGCCCCAACTGCCCTAAATTATGCCCTGTTAATAATTTTACTTGCCACTCTACTCCTGTCATTGTTCAATTTTATCAGATGTTTCCTAAGAGACATACTCCCACTCCTACTCCTGTCATTGCAGCTTCCATCAATTGAAGCCATTTTGAAGATGCCTCCTGTTGACGGTGGCCATAAGTTCCCTCCAATCATTGTGTTTGTAGTATGACCGACCCAGGCGCTTGCTAATCAAGTTGCTAAGGAGGCTGATAAGCTGTCGAGGTACCATCCTTCTATTGGAACTCAAGTTGTGATTGGAGGAACTAAAATTGCTCAAGAACAGAGGTCCATGCAAGCAAATCCTTGCTAAGTGAGCTATCTTTACTCAGAGAAAAATGGGTTGTTAATCCCTCATTTGTATCTTTCTAATACATCACTAGACTGCTATATGCCTTTGGAGAAAGCAGGGGATGTGAATATTAAAAATTATATAGTTTTCCAATTTAAGCCACAAATTTGTATGTGCATGTATCGTGTTTTAATTATTATGCACATGTTATCATAGTGAAACAATCTAGCTTCTCTAAGTTGGAATTTAAAGTGGTGCATGGGATGGATGGGGAAATAGAAGGTATTATAATGGAAAGTTACAGTAGGTCCTGTGCTTAAGAATCAGGTGCTGCAAAGTTTCCTTAGAGCTGGTTTGTGAATGATGTTACTAAAAAATCAGCCTGCAGCTTACCTCAGAGTGAGAAGGAACACGATTCTGTCTTTTCTAGAACATTCTCTGAAGGATGAGTCGATCCTGTGATTGAGAATTAGATGCTGCGAAGTTTTGATGCTTGTGTAGCTAGGACTGCAATATCATGCAGTTGGGTTTGTGTGACAGTGGTTATGATGTCATACTGCTTAATTTTGAAAATGTTGGATTTTTTATACTTTGCAATTTCATGATAGAACAAGGATTATAAAATAAATTTACCTACATTTCATGCCATTTACATGGTTAAACATATTATTCTCATGTTGTTTTGGGTTCTTTTTTCATTATTCATGGGTTTATTTTTCTTTTCTGTTTTCTGTGATGCACAGATTCTTATAGCCACCCCTGGAAGACTTAATTATCATCTTGCAAGCACTGATGGTTTTGGAGCTTGGCTGAAGGGTGTGAAAGTCCTTGTACTTGACGAAGCTGATCAGTTGCTTGACATGGGATTTCGTAAGGCGATTGAGGAGATCATGGCTTCTGTCCCTAAAGAGCGTCAAACACTTCTATTTTCTGCAACAATTCCTCTACAGGTTTACTTGATAATCCATAGTCTTGTGGCTTCCGTGAGCCCCCGCCCCTTTAAAGCTGTATTTTTCCCTCCCTTTTTTGTCCATTTATGAATGAAGCTGTTAGCTCAAATCTTAAAATGCTGCTTTTTTTTTTCAGGTCAAACAGATGCATCTTGTTGCTCCACTTGATAAGCAGTTTTCAATGGTTTATGCTCCGACGATGCAGACTATAAGGTATGAAATGATAGGAAATTTCCTTTCTTTTCCAATTTAAAGGTTTATGCCATATCATGGATGCAGTCACCGTGTCTTTACAGGTACTTGTTTTTTGCACAACTGCTATGATTATCAGGCTTGTAGCTGACTATCTTGGAAAGCTGCTCTTGAATGTTCGGGAAATTCTTCTAGAAAGTCAGATTCACAGAACTAGGATTTCTGATGAATTTTGCTAGTCGAAGGGTCTTATTCTAGTGACCTATGATGTTTCTGCCCAGGAGTCGATTATCCTGAGGTAACCCTTGTAATTCAGGCAATTTTGCTTCTTTAGATGCATGGCTGCATGGATTTGTTTTAGTTATTCAATTCTTCATTCAGTCCATAACGCTGATAACATTTTTGCATTTGCAGATGGGCTTGCCAGCTGATAGTAAACAATACATACACAGACTTGGCAGAACTGGGCGTAAGGGTCAAGAAGGGGAAGGAATATTGATACTCGCTCCGTGGGAAACTTTCTTTTTGAGTACCATCAAGGATATGCCAATGACACCAGCTGCTGAACCACGGCTTGGTCCAGAGACATTGAAACAGGTAAGTGAGCATCGAGACCAACATTGCAAAACTTGACAGTGAACTGAAATTCAAACTTCTATGTTAAGCCATGTACAAAATTGAACAGGCGGAGCTTGCGATCTCCCGAGTTGAGGAGCTTCATAAGGTAGTCACATACCAGACATGGCTTGAATACTACAGTTCGCATAAGCGTGGGTCGGGTTAAGCGCAATGCCGTGGAGCTTGCCAACGATTTTAGAAAATGCCTGGGGTTTGCCAAGCCTCCTGGTATCCCAAAACTTGTCATCCACAAAATAGGTATCCAGAATCTCACTGGTTTGCTGAACAATTAGTTAAAATCTGAGCTTCTGAGCTTTTGAGCCACCTGGCCATGCTCCTTCCCAACTTTTTGGCAGTGGGTATTTATATCTGTAAGTCATCTAGCCTTATTTTACCCTTTTCAGCTTTAACATCAAGTGAATGAATTTATCTGGTGACAATCACTCTGAAGTAGCATATGGTCTTGATATTAACCATTTTAACCCAACTATTTCTTATGCTGGCCCTGTTGCAACTTGTATTATGCCTCTGTAGTAGGTAACACCATTTTATCATATGATACTGACCTCCAATGTCAACCAGGAAATTGAAATCCAAAACCTGTTTTTGATCTTTTTCCATGTATATCTCCATCAAAATCAGCATTTACATATCCAATAACACCACTACATGTTTTTCTTGCATGAAATAGAATAGCATAACCCTGTGTACTAGACAGATTTCGATAATTCCACTTCGACTTTTCAGTGCTCTTTGCCCAAATTACACAATCTTCCTTACTTGGTTTCCATTACGTTTGGTAGATTACTCATGTGGTATTTTATCAGATTTTGCACGTGTTATACAGGGAGTCCATAAATTGTTAAACCAAAGTTGTTTCGAAGTATAAAAAAAGGATTCCTCTTAATTGATTAAGGTACCTAGTTCCTTTATTGAAGCTGGGATATTGTGATAAAGTGATGCTGAGATCTATTTGGTTGTGATGATGACAAGTTTTTTTATTGAGTATGGGTATTTGGGTGAGAATTATGTGATTCAGTGGTAGTGGGAAATAAAAAAAATGATGTTTGGATAAAGATCCTAGTTGGAAGGTTCAATCCAGCGGATTATGATGCCAAGCTTAATGAAGTGGTTGGCTTAAATAAATAAATTTGATACAAAAAGTGTGCAATTGTGGTGAGCTATGGATAGCTATGATTGGATTCTTATTTTGGGTTTTGGCTGTATTCATGTTCTTGGTTGGTATACACTATTTATTTCACTGACATGTCCATTTCACAGAGTTAGTGGGGGAACATTGTTTCGGATGATCCTGCCGAGTACTTTATATTATCCATATGCTGACACACTTGCGTGGAGGTATTTTTGTTGATGTTCTGAGCTGTGTCTTGGGGTTGGATGGCGCCTGAAGATAGCTGGGATGTATTGGGTTGTGGTGGTATTTATTGTTGCACATTCTTATTTGTTTTCTGATATTCATGTATTTACATTTGGTATTTTTATTGTATATTCCTTGGCATATGTTTTTGAAATTTGCATAATTGTGATTTCTTGGGTGCTAGTGGTCATCCCTCAACTATTGAAGATGAATTTAGGGCTTCTTCCTGTTCGTCTTCGACTCAACATAGGGTTCCGATAGAATTGGATCGCGATGATTTTGATCCATGTGATTTTTTAAGTTTCACTTCTCTGTCTTGTGAATCCATTTAAGCTTTTATGAAAGGGTCAATCATAACTAGACGCATATTTAACGGATTGTATGATGACATGTTCAGTTGGTTAATATCACATAAATTCAATGAATTGATTGAATTGAATTATCTTATTTAAACTAAAAATAACCTTATTAATATGAATTATATCTTATCCATGTTAATCATTTTAGATCATTAAAAATAATGTTTTATAAACGTTGAAAGGGCATCATTTTTCTTTAAAAAAATATCATTGTCTTGCCTTTTGAAATCAAATGATTTTCATAAAAGCTCATTAATAAACATAGAAAATCCATGTAGGTGACTAGAAGCATCCTCATAGAACCCTTACAGAGCCCTCAAAACCCTTACAAATTGGAATAACCATACGACCAACTTTTAAAATAATTCTCTGAAAAACATAATCATTACCCAATACATTGGAGCGCTATTTAAGCGCATCTATCATATAAGTTATATTGGGTTCACCTGACTCTATCTGGGCATATTATCATATAAACAATGTCACCATATCATGAATAAAACATTTTAAGCTTGCAATTTTTCATCATAAAACCATTAACACTCTTTTAAACTCATATGCAAATCAGTTTCTGATATTAAAATACATGTTTCTTTTAAAAACTCATTTTCAATACCAAAATACCATTTTCTTTTAAAAAAGCATTTTCAATACCAAAATACTCAAAAAAAAAGGGAAGAGTTTTTTTGAATAGAACATGAAAGCTTGTAAAGGAAGTCAAACTTCAAATAATGGTTACAATGGCGAGAAAAGTCGTTTCCATATACGTTAAAATATGACATTCATTTTTTCATTTGCAAAGAAAGTCAAACATTTCATACAAACATTTCTTTTTTTAAAAACATTGATAAAAAGACAAAAATGTCCTTTATAAAACTCTCATGTCCATAATAAAATCATTTTAAAAACATGGATATAAAAAAAAGTCAGAAGGAAAAATTAAGAGATTTTTTTTAAACCCCTAATCACTTTGGAAATATTTGAATCATAAGCCCCATGAAAAAATAACATTAAACAAAACTTTAAATACCATGAAAATAGAGAAATTCATGATATAACATGCTAAATGGCTTGTATATACATCTCGTAAAAGAATATAGGTGCATAACATCAAAATATGCCTCAACGAAAGAAAACTGAGATGAAGTTACATTGAGTTCGATTCGTCATGTTCGTTCTTTATCTTTTTGAAAAATAAACATATGTTAATTATTTACTTGCCTAAGAACCCATTTCAAGTTTATTATTTCTTTTATTTCATTTATTACCATGTTATACACAATCACTTAATCAATTAAGTTTACGTCGGATGTTTCGATGATATTTGACTTATGTATCAAAATGACTTCGGTAGGTTGACTATTGGTCTAAAATGTCATTATTTCAATATCTTCAGAATAACAATCATGACATATTTATCATATTCATACATCAATTATACTTTTAAAACCTATCATGAAAGATGGTTATAAAAAATGAACAATGTTACGATTATGGAGACGGTAGGCTGTACGCATGAGCTACGTTTCCATTTTTCAACGATTATAAGTAATATTTTATCTTTTCAGAATGATCATAATATCATATATACCATGTTATTTTTTAAATATACTTATATATATCATTCTTGTGATGTGGTGAGAAAAAAGAATTACATCGCTTCGTGGAGGCGGTAGTCCACAAATACACGAACGACGTTATCATTTTTCCATGCAAGAAAGAAAATGATATATTATATTTTCAGAATGATAAATATATCATGAATATCATTATGATACCATTTATACCACATATATTTATTAAATTTATTCTTATTTCCTTCCATGTAAAGCGTTAGTGAAAAACGAATCGCATCACTTCGCGAGACGGTAGTCTACTGTATACACGAGCAATATTATCGTATCCCCCATGGAATGGAAATTAAAAAGGTATATGTGATATCATAACTCCAGAAGTGTAAATATGTTACAAATATCATATATATACTTTTAAATTCATCATTATAACAAGCCGTGAGAGACAATGATGAAAAACAAATGACATCAGTTCGCAAGACGATAGTCCGTCGTACACATGAATGATGATTTTGTATCTCATTTGATGGAAGAGGAGATGAATTTAGGTTATACCATTAACATAATAACATATCAGTATATGGGGAATAATAGTGTTATTATATAAGAATAATTGAAGAATATTTGAAGGAGGAAGAAGAAGAAATAAAATAAAGACACTCGGTTAAGCATGATACTTCTTTTCCGGACAACCACCTTAGGTAAGCACCAAAAGTCTTCTTAGGATGACTTTATGATCAAACTAATGACTCTAGGTCATGGGGAGGGAAGTAAGGAAGATATTTGGGCATAATTTGGGTAAGAAAAAAGGGTTTTGAAGGTGTGAATAGGAGAGGAGGGAGTGCCCTTTTATAATTGAGGTGAGTGACACACTTGTGATTTTTGAAAAGAAAAAGGTGTACCCACTTTTTTCACATGCCAAAAGGCTCCAAAATGGATCATTATTGAGCCTTAGACACGATAAGGTTGAAATATGTAACGTCCCGGATCTGGGTGCCACACAACAGGTGCCCTGAACCCTGTTGGTCACATGACCTCAAGCGCATTTCCCCAAACACCAGAGGCTGCCGACTAGCAGCGAGAGCCTATGTCTGATAGTGGGGAAACTATGCCCTCATTTGTCAAAGTGTAGCGCAACGGGAAAATATAAACATACGAAAGCTGAAGCAGTAAACAATATAAATATGAAATGGACAACGAAACTGAAGTAAAAGATAACCAACAGTCATATAGGTGATGATGCAATATGTCTCTTATTCTAAGAAAGCAACCAAAACAGGATACACTGCAATCTAATACAATACATCACAAGATACAGTACAATAAAACAAAACAAAATAGTGCAACAAGAACTCAGCGGCATCACAAGCCTAAGCTCGGTCCCATGCTCTCCTACTCCTCTACAACAATCATGTACCTGTATAGGGACCATTGCCCATATCGATACCTGCAACAAGATAATCTGTTTGGGCCCAAGACATGACCCAAACAGGGTGTGAGAAATAAATCTTAGTAGGCAACCACCAAAGACCCGTGCCCAACTGTCAGTGAAAATGTGCAACAGCAGTGTGCAATAATGAAATGTAGTAAACTAGGAAGTACTAAAAAAGTAACCATTCCTACCAATTACATTGCCATTTTAATAATCATTTAACAATTCGATATAATTGAATTATGAGTTTTCCCGAGAATCGGCCTCAGCCGTCAATCTCTCATACCAATGCCACAACAGAAACCACAACAAGCTATTTAACAAGTAAAAGATGATAATAATACCAAGCCTGTGCTTTAGCTTGGCAGGTACAACATAAGAAATCACCACAGTGAATATCTAAGTAAACCTTGTCCTCAGACATGCAAATCCTTACCCTCAGGCAAACAGAAATGAAACCCTCAGGTGACTGCCCTCAGGCATAACGAATATTGCCCTCAGGCGTACGAGATATTGCCCTCAGGCACAGAAGCCACTGCCCTCAGGCATAAGAAACGTTGCCCTTAGGCTAATTAGAAATTTTCCCCCAGGCTAATCAGAACCAAGCAAGTAACCGGGCCGAGCCCAACACATAAGCAAGCAATTTTATATATGTTTCCTCTCAAGAAACTCAAAACATGCTATAATCATGGCATACCCACGGTATCCTGGCCAAACGGCTAAACAAGGAGAACGCACCCTCGGGATGACCCTGGATCAAGGCAACGATCCCAAATAGTAGTTTATACTTATTCATTAGATTACCTATGCAATTCTAGGCATCTTAACAGTCAAGGGCTCAGCCATACGACACCCCGAACATGGGCGCATGACATAACAATGCACAAAAACAACTCGACAGTTGGAAATAAACATAAGACCACCGACCTCGATCCCCTCTGATCGTTATACGTGAAAGGCGCCTTCCGAAACAACCAAGAACGATGTAGATCTGAGATAAACATATTCCCATTAAAACCCAAATAACTTCTCCTAGGGAAAGAATTGGAAGGAAAGACTCAAGGAGAGGGAAGACCTTACCCGCACGGTCCAAACGAGATTGATGGCGGAGGAATCGAAGTTTCGGTAAGCGTTCAGGAGCTCCTCCAAGCCTCGGCCTCCTCTCCCAGTGCTCCTTTAGAGTTTTCTACCTCCTCTACCGAATGAGGAGGCTACTGCCTATTTTTAATGAAACAACATAACTATACGGCGTGTACTCTCAAGTACACGATGTGTACTTTCTTTTTAACTGTTCATTGGCGGCAACCCTTCATCACCTTACTGTTCATCTGCCAACTGATTACACGATGTGTTTTACTAAGTACACAGCGTGTACTATCCTTTTTACTGTTCATCTGGCAGCTACTCTCCGACGCCTTACTATTCACCTGCCGACTGATTACACAACATGTATTACTAAGTACACGACATGTAGTTAGTTTTTACACCCTGAATCGCCGACAAGCCTACACGCTCTGTATTCTTATCCCACACGACCAAAGTACACGATGTGTGGAAAAGTACACGGTGTGTACCCATAAATTTGGGATTTTCCCCCATTTTCCTTATTTTCTCAACAACACTAAAGGAAAAGGAAAAGAAGAAACCCATACCTCAAGAATAAGAACAGGGTTCTTACAAACTTCCCCCCTTAAAGCAATTCGTCCCTGAATTTCCCTTCCAAGGGTGGTGAAGATAAAGCTGAGAACAACTCTGACCACTGAGCACGTACGTCGGTCTCCCGCTCCCAGGTTTTGTCCTGCACTCAGCCATGCTACCATAACACCCGTACGAGAGGAACTGACTGGCCTCAGAGAACCTTTGTGCTCTTATCAACAATATGAATTGAATGTTCCTCAAAGGATGCAACAACCTGAAGTTAAACCTCCTTAGGCTGAAAAATTTGAGACGGGTCTGAGTGATAATGGCGCAACTGAGATACATGGAAGACGTCGTGCATGGACCGGTACATCTGTGGTAACTGCAACCGATAGGAAACTGGCCCGACTCTCTGCAGAATCTCAAACAGCCCTACATACCTCAGTGAAAGTTTAAACTGTCTCCTGATCTGGTTGTGTCCCAACCTTGGTAAAACACGCAAGAAAACTTGATCCCCAACCACGAACTCCAAGGGTCGTCTTCGGCGATCAACATAATATTTCTGACGAGACTGTGCAGTAGCCATCCGCTTCTGTATCAACTGGACCTGCTCTGAAGTCTCCTGCACGAGATGTGGTCCCAGTAAAGCTGCCTCACCCGCCTCCAACCAGCACAAGGGTGATCGGCATGACATACCATACAAAGCCTCGTAAGGTGCCATATCAATAGTTGCCTGAAAGCTATTATTATAGGAAAACTCGACCAGGGGTATGTGATTTTCCCAAGAACCCCCAAATTCTAGGACGCATGCACGCAACATGTCCTCCAGCACCTGTATCGTACGCTCTGACTAACCATTGGTCTGAGGGTGGTAAGCTGTGTTCAGAAGCACCTATGTACCCAGTGCCCTCTAAAAACTCTGCCGAAAACAAGATGTAAAACGGGCATCCCTATCTGAAATGATAGAACGAGGGACCCCATGAAGACGTACCACATCTCGGATATACAACTTCCTGAGCTCGTCAACACCGAAGGTCTCCTTGATCGGCAAAAAGTGAGCTACCTTCGTAAGTCTGTCCACAACAACCCACACAACATCATTGCCTCGAGGTGACCTCGGAAACCCGGTCACGAAGTCCATTGCAACATCATCCCATTTCCACCCTGGAATGGGTAACTGTTGTAACAGTCCAGCTGGCCTCTGATGCTCCGCCTTCACCTGCTGACAGGTGGAACACCTCGTAACAAAACCAGCTACCTCTCTTTTCATACCCGGCCACCAATACTGACGTCTCAAGTCACGGTACATTTTGGTAACCCCAGGATGTACTTCCCACGCTGATACATGAAATTCCTGTATCAACTCCTCACGTATATCCCCTGGAACCCACACTCGTCCATAGATACGTAGTACCTTGTCATCGCCTATCGTCCAACCAGGAGGAGGGTCCCCACTTGCCACCGACTACTGTAGAACTAGGCCTTTTGAATCTGATAGTTATCTTATCCTCACTCTATCCAGGAGGGTAGAAGTCACATCTAAGGATGAAAGATAGGTTCGCCCCTAACTATCGTGCACCTCCAAATGCATCTCAGAGAACAAAGCCATAAGCTGCCACTCACCACTGGCCTCCTACACTACATGTATCTGAGTTCTCCTACTCAGTGCATCGGCTACTGCGTTACCCTTATCAGGTGTATAGGCAAGCTCAAAGTCGAAGGACTGAAGGTATTCAACCCACCTTCACTGTCTCAAATTCAAGTCACGCTGGGTAAAGATATATTTAAGACTTTTGTGGTCCGTAAACACCACAAAGTGTTCTCCCAAGAGATAATGTCTCTAACAGTGTAACGCATGAACAACTGCAGCCAACTCGAGATCATGCGTCGGGTAATTCCTCTCATGTGGCCTCAACTGCTGAGACCCGTATGCAACTACTCGATCGCCCTGCATCAACACTGCTCCCATCCCAATACCTGATGCATCACAGTAATCTGTATAGCTCTTCCCTTACTCTAGAAGTATCAGGACTGGTGCTGATGTCAACCTTCCCTTCAACTCCTGAAAGGATGTCTCACAAGATTCTGACCAAATGAACTTCATACCCTTCTTAGTCAAACCCGTCCACGACGCTGCTAAGCAGGAGAAGTCCTGTATAAAACGCTTGTAGTAACCAGCCAACCCCAAGAAACTTCGTATTTCAAACACGTTCTTAGGCTGCTCCCAGGAAACTACTGCTCTCACCTTCTTTGGGTCTACTGTAACTCCTGCCTCTGAGATAATATGACCCATGAAGTGTATATGGTCCATCCAAAAGTGTCACTTTGAGAGCTTAGTATATAAATGATGCTCTCTCAGTGTACTCAGTATGATCTCAAGATGCGTGACATGGTCATGTTGAGTGTGAGAGTACACCAAGATATCGTCCATGAAGACTACCACAAAAGAATCCATATATGGATGGAACACACGATTCATTAGAGCCATGAAAACTGTCAGCGTGTTTGTGAGTCCGAACGACATAACCAAGTACTCGTATAGACCATATCTGCTCCGAAAGGCTGTAAGCGGTATGTCTGATGGTCTAACACGCAACTGATGATATTCGGATCTCAAGTCAATCTTCGAGAACACTCGTGCTCCTAGAAGTTGATCAAAAAGATCATCAATCCTTGGTAAGGGATATCGGTTCTTAATCGTCAACTGGTTCAGTTTCCGATAATCCACATAGAGTCTGAGGGTATTGTCCGCCTTCTTCGCAAATAGGACAGGCGAACCCCAATGAGAAGTACTGGGTTGGATGAAACCCTTTGCTTGTAACTCCTCTAACTTCCTCTTGAGCTCTTGTAATTCTAGCATAGCCATCCTATAAGTAGGAATGGACACCAATTTCGATCCTAGTACAATCTTAATAGAGAAATCCACCTCTCGCTCCGGAGGTAGACCAAAATAGTCGTCTGGGAAAACATCCCTGAAACGATTAACCACTGGAGGGAAATACTTATGAAAAGTTCCCTGGTCATCCAGATATAAATTCGCAATCTGGGATGTCAATCCACCTCACCCACGATGCTCGGGTCCAGCTCGGCTTGCCTGGACATCCCATTCACCCTTGTATAGAAACTCTCCGCCCTCTGGTGATATGAAACTCACCCTGCGATGATAGCAATATACAAAGACTAGAAAGGGTACCAACTGGTCCATCCCAAGAATGAAATCATAGCTCGTCATCTCTAAGACATAGAGGTCCCATAGAAAGTGACACCCACCAACCTTAAGGGGGCACTCCTTGCACTAACGTACACCTGCCGTTCTAATTCCCAACGGAGTGTCTAGCGTCATGATATAAAAGAAGAAGAAACACAGAGCCCAAGACTCTCCACAACGGGCACAGATATAAAGCTATGTGTAGCACCAGTATCTAAAAGTATACAAGACAAGACAAAAGCAACTAGAATAGTACCTCTAAAAATGGAAGGTCTGGGATCCTACTTCTGTTGGGTATGTTGCACTGCATATGTCTGCCCAGTGCTACAGCCCTGTGACACAGCCTAGCTACCCTGAGCTGACCTGCCCTGCTGTCTCTGAGATCATGGTGTCTGGATACCATGGCCACGACCACCACCTCGGCCTGAACGTCCTGACGTATTCCAATTCACTGACTGGTAAGAAGCTGCTCGCCCTACTCCTGCACGCGGAGTATGCATAGAACCCCTCTCACTAGTTACTGGTGGAAATGCTCTGCAAAAACGCTGAAGATGACCCATCTTTCCACAAGCTCAGCACTCCACTAGGTCACGTGGACACTGAGGTCTCTTGTGACCCTCCTTAACATACTGGTAGCACATTATCTGGCCACCTGAAGAATTATTCTGGCTAGTACTGACACCGGGAGAGAAATCCATCTGCCTCTTCCTCTTGCTGGTAGAAATAGTACCAGAGACCGGTCCCGAACCGCCCTGGTCCGCACCACTAGATTCCCGCAAGTTCTGCACAGTAATCAATGCTTGGTTCACAATATCATGCACTATAAGAAACCTGAAAATATTCACCAGTGCTCAGATGTTATATCGACAACCATACTCAAAGCGTCTAGCCCTCAACGTCTCATCACCCACCAGAGCAGGTGAAAAACATTGTAGCTCGGTGAAGCGGGAAGAATAGTTCATCACTGACATGGTGCCCTGCTGTAGATTCATGAACTCTCGAGCTCGATCTGCCCTTAGCATCTCTAGAAAGAAAGTCATAGAAGACTGCCTGAAAATCTTCCCACGCCATGTCTTGGTGATGCTCAGTCTGGGTGATAACATCCCACCATATCTTGGCAGAATCACGCAACATGTAAGTAGAGAGCTTGACCCTCCTCCCAGGAGGCGTCTCAAGGTGCTCGAAGATCGTCTACATAGAACCTAGCCATGACTCCACAACCTGTGGTCCACCATCCCCTGAAAAAGTAGGAAGATGATGCTGCTGAAATATACGTGTCAGCTCCACCATAGATGTGGCAGCCGGTGGTGCTCCCTGGAAGGTCTACATGAACTGCATGAAGCCTTCACGGAACTGTACATCCGTGCTTGCATTCAGTATAACGGCTGGCACCGCATCTGGCACTGCTGGAGGATCCATCGGTAGCCCATGGCCTACCGTCTCTGGAGTATAATCGTCGCCGCTCTCTTGGAGAACAACTCGTGTTCGTCTTGGCGGCATGAATCTAAAAGGTCAAACACATGCCTTAGTTTAATTTACTATCTAGGTTTCTTTTTTCCATTTAAGAGTTCCAATGAAAAGAAACAAAAACCATTAGAACTGAAAAAAAGAGACTACACGACGTGTATAAAGTCTACACGGCGTGTACCCTTTAGCCATTACATGGTCATGTTCTAATGCCAGCCTGGGAGTGTCTCAACCCTAGGTACATGATGTGTTACACCCGCACACAACGTGTACACCACCCCATATCCCCATCCACACGACCAAGTCCACATGGTCTCTCATCAGTCAAGACTACACAGCGTGTCCCACAGGTACACAACGTTTACTAGGAGAGCTTCACCGACCCATGTTGTTCGTGACACGGCCGGATACACAGCTCACACTACACGACATATTCCAGATGGAAACGGCGTGTACTAGAAGAGGTAACACCGACCCGTGTTGTTAGATACACGGTCGGATCCCAAGATTTCACTACATGGCGTGTTCAGCATTGACACGACGTGTATAAACTAAGATTTCTCCGTCCGTATTGTTAGTCACACAGGCATACACAGGATTAAGCCTACATAGCATGTATCACCGGTACACGGCGTGTTCCCTCAAGAGTTTTCCTATCCTGTGTTTCTGCCTACATGGCCTATGAAATGGTTAAAGGCTACACAACGTGTACATAAGGTACACGACGTGTACTTAAATTTTTTTCATTTATTACTGAACAGAAGAGTACATGGCATGTGTTCATAGAACCACACGCCGTGTTTTCTGGGTTTCCAGACAGTAGACCTCAGAAACTACTCCAGAGCCCCTTTTTCTTTAATTTCAAGCTTCAGTATGCCAAATTCCGATCCGTGGGGGCCCATACTCCCTGCAAACCAAATTTTAGCACCCGAACTTTCACATTATAGTACAAAACGCAACAAAAGGCTGGATCATGATCCACTAAATTCTGGTCCAAGAGATCCCATACTTCTCAGGAACCAAAGTTTAGCATCCATAAACCCAACCATAACATGTACCAATACCCTATCAATAGTAGGCGTATCTATCAAGACACTTATCACAACATCATGCATTTTATAGCACAATATCTATCACAACAACATGCAATTTCTAATGCACCTACATGACATGAAAACTATGCATAACATGTGATTCTAACATGTACCTAAATGATGCATGAGATGGAATACCCTCATCTCATCAGGTTGCAATGAAATAGAACCCTAGTATAAAATATAAACAACACACCACAAGTGCGTCACCCAACGATGAAAATCAAATCAACTGTAAAATTGAAAAACCAGAAAAATTACAACATAGGTAAATTGGATTTTCCCCTATACACAAGTTAGCTACTCCTGGGAACAAATTATTACCAAGTACCTATTCCATCCTATACCTGGATATATGCTCTAAACAGTAAGTCAAGAAGAAAAGAAATACTCTGATACCACTTTGTAACATCCCGGATCCGGGTGCCACACAACGGGTGCCCCGAACTCGGTTGGTCACATGACCTCAAGCGCATTTCCCCAAATTCCAGAGGCTGCTGACTAGAAGCGAGGGCCTAGGTCTGATAGTGGGGAAACTATGCCCTCATTTGTCAAAGTGTAGTGCAATGGGAAAATATAAACATACGAAATAGAAGCAGTAAACAATATAAATATGAAATGGACAATGAAACTGAAGTAAAAGATAACCAACAGTCATATAGGTGATGATGCAATATGTCTCTTATTCTAAGAAAGTATCCAAAATAGGATACACTGCAATCTAATACAATACAACACAAGGTACAATACAACAAAACCAAACAAAATAGTGCAACAGGAACTCAGCAGCATCGCAAGACTAAGCTCGGTCCCATGCTCTCCTACTCCTCTACAACAATCATGTACCTGTATAGGGACCCTTGCCCTTATCAATACCTACATCAATATAATCTGTTTGGGCCCAAGACATGACCCAAACATGGTGTGAGAAATAAATCCCAGTAGGAAACCAACAAAGGCCCGTGCCCAACTGTCAGTGAAAATGTGCAACAGCAGTGTGTAATAATGAAATGTAGTAAACTAGGAAGTACTAAAAAAGTAACCATTCCAACCAATTACATTGCCATTTTAATAATCATTTAACAATTCAATATAATTGAATTACGAGTTTTCCTGAGACTCGGCCTCGGCCGTCAATCTCTCATACCAATGCCACAACAGAAACCACAACAAGCTATTTAACAAGTAAAAGATGATAATAATACTAAGCATGTGCTTTAGCTTGGCAGGTACAACATAAGAAATCACCACAGTGAATATCTAAGTAAACCGTGTCCTCAGACATGCAAATCCTTACCCTTAGGCAAAAAGAAATGAAACCCTCAGGTGACTACCCTCAGGCATAAAGAATATTTCCCTTAGGCATATGAGATATTTCCCTCAGGCACAGAATTCACTGTCCTCAGGCATAAGAAACGTTTCCCTTAGGCTAATCAGAACCTTTCCCTCAGGCTAATCAGAACCAAGCAAGTAATCGGGCCGAGCCCAACATATAAGCAAGCAATTTTATATATGTTTCCTCTCAAGAAAACTCAAAACATTCTATAATCACAACATACCCACGGTATCCTGGCCAAACAACTAAATAAGGGGAACACACCCTCGGGGTGGGCCCGAATCAAGGAAACGATCCCAAATAGTTGTTTATACTTATTCATTAGATTACCTATGCAATTCTAGGTATCTTAACAGTCAAGGTCTCAGCCATACGACACCCCGAACATGGGCGCGTGGCATAACGGTGCACAAAAACAACTCGACAGTTGGAAATAAACACAAGACCACCTACCTAAATCCCCTCTGATCGTTATATGTGAAAGGCGCCTTTCGAAACAACCAAGAATGAAATAGATCTGAGATAAACATATTCCCGTTCAAACCTAAATAAATTCTCCTAGGGAAATAATTGGAAGGAAAGACTCAGGGAGAGGGAAGGCCTTACCCGCAAGGTCCAAACGAGATTGACGGCGGAGGAATTGGAGTTCCGGTGAGCGTTTGGGAGCTCTTCCAAGCCTCGGCCTCCTCTCCTGGTTCTCCTTTCGAGTTTTCTGCCTCCTCTGTTGAATGAGGAGACTACTGCCTGTTTTTAACGAAAAAACATAACTACATGGCGTGTAATTTCTTTTTAACTGTTCACTGGCGGAAACCCTGCACCGCCGTACTGTTCATCTACCGACTGATTACACGGTGTGTTTTACTAAGTACACGGTGTGTACTATCCTTTTTACTATTCATCTGGCGGCCACTCTCCACCGCCTTACTATTCACCTACTGACTGATTACATAGTGTGTATTACTAAGTACACGGTGTGTGGTTAGTTTTTACACCTTGAATCACCAACAAGCCTACACGCCCTGTATTCTCATCCCACACGGCCAAAGTAGATGGCGTGTGGAAAAGTACACGGCGTGTACCCATAAATTTGGGATTTCCCCCCCATTTTCCTTATTTTCTCAACAACACTAAAGGAAAAGGAAAAGAAGAAACTCGTACCTCAAGAATAAGAACCAGGTTCCTACAAAATATGTCCATTCGATAGACTTTAGACAATTGTTTATGTCATTTTAATCTTATCTTTTTAGTTTAACCCCGATAAATCTGTTTTTTACCTTAACATCGATAATTAATTGTTATTGTTTTTACTATTCATTTTTGTAAAAAATTAAGTTAAATTTATTATATAATATAAATTATGTTGATTACAAGTGAAGAATTAATTTAAAAAAAAATTCAATTCATAGAAGTGACAAGATTTAATTTCAAACAAAACCTGCAGACGTGATGAAAAAACAAGTTTTCAAGAAGTTTATTTTTCAAGAAAAAGATGATTTTATATTAAAACTATGATTGAAAATAATCATTGTATGAATATCAATTAATAGTTATTGATATATAATCTATAAATTACATTTAAAACATTCCTAATTAGGGATTATTTTAATTAATTAAAATGGAGAAAAAATATTCACTTTAAAATAGTTTCAGAAAAAATCCCATTTTAAACCCAAAAACAAATTTATACTAAATCCAATATAAAGTTGATTCAAAAGTAATTAAGTGAATTAAATATAACTAAATAATACTTATGTTACTTGAAATCATATTCAAAACATAATGAGACTTAAATTACTTAATTTTTGGAAAATAAATGACTTTTTTTCAAAAATCGTTATTTTTCACTATTCACTGAAAAATCAATATTCTAAAAAATCCACAAAATTTTATCATAAGTTAATTTTGATATGATGATTTCAAAAATTATATTCATTTTTTAAAATTCAAATTCTAAAATTTAGAAATCAATTTTTTAAATAAAAATCTTATAAGAAAAGAGTTTAGTAAAACTATTTCCCTTTTTGATATAAAAATTAATTAATGAATATAACTATATTAATAAACATGAAAGTGATTTATTCTACCATTACCTTGGTTGTTACATTTTCCCTCCCTTTTGAAAATTATTTCCTCACAATTTTATTCACTTATTAAACAAGTGGGGATATTATTTCCTCATATGATTTTCAGATTCCCATAGTGCCTCTTCAACTATATGGGTTTTCCATAAAATCTTAACCTGGTGAATCATATTATTCTCTACAGTCATGAATCTGAATAGGAAATTCCTCATAATGAATATTATCTTCCAGCTGAACTACTTCAGGGCTTAAAACATGAGATGAATCCTACACATATTTTCTTAACATTGAGACATGAAAAATATTTTGTACCTGAAATAGAATCGGGGAAAAATCCACTCTATATACAACTGATACGAATTTATCTAGAATTTTATATGGTCTAATGAACCGCTGACTTAGCTTCACCTTTTTACCAAAACGCATAATACTTTTTCATGGAGATACTTCAAAAAAAACATGACCACCTACATCGAAAGAAAGATCTTTCCTCTAGTTATCTATATAACTTTTTTTTTCTACTCTGAGCCATCCTCATATATTGCTGAATTGACTTCATCTTCTTAGAAATTTTATCTACTAACTCTTATCCCATAAACTTCCTTTCTCCTACTTCATCCTAATAATTTGGTGTCTACCACCACTTTCCATATAATGCCTGAAATGGTGCCATATGTATACTGGAATGAAAACTATTGTTATAATAAAACTCAACCAAAGAAATATATTGATCCCAAATACCTTGGTAATCCATTTAACAATAATTAAGCATATATTCCATGGTATAAATCGTCTATTCAGACTAACCATTAGTTTGAGGATGAAAATTTGTACTGAAATTTGATTCAGTACCCAAAGATTTCTAAAGTCCTATAAAAAAATTAGATGTGAACCTAGGTTCATGGTCTGATACAATAGAGAGAGGAAATCCATGTAACTTGACTATCTCTTTTAGATATAGTTGAGAAATTTTATCCAAATACATAGTATATCTAATGGGAAGAAAATGCATAGATTTATTCAATTGATTAATATTAACCCAAATCACACTATTACATTGAGAAGTCTTTGGAAATCCCACCAAAAAATATATTGATATATTTTCCTATTTTCACTCTAGAATTAGAAAAGGTTGAATCATTCCATTTGGTAATTTTTGTTCTGCTTCAACCCACTTACAAGTCAAACACTTTACAACAAATTTAGCAATATATCTTTTTATTAAATCCCACTAGTAATACTCCTGAAGGCCTCTGTACATCCGAGTGCTGCTCAGATGAATAGAAAACATAGAACTACATGCTTCCCTAAATATGTCCCTCTTCAATTGGGAATCACACGACACCCATAATCTTTTTCCAATTCATAAAACAATTTCTTCATCAATATTAAAATAATACAACTTACCCTTCTTAATGAATTCTACCTTTTCCTACAAAGCATGATCCTAATTTTGAGCTTGCTTAGTTCTTTTCGATAAAGTAGACTACACTAAAACCTAAAAAAATAGAGGATGTCCCTACATACACAATTTCTAGGTCAAAATTTATCAAATCATTGACCAAAGGGTCATGTTATAAATATAACATGGATAATTTAGAATTATTATTTTTTAATTAAAGCATCGACCACTTTGTTTTCTTTTCTAGGATGGAAATGAATTGTGAAGTCATAATCCTTGAACAATTCCAACCATCTTCTCTATCTCATGTTTAATTATTTCTGAGTGAATATATACTTCAAACTTTTGTGATCAGTATTAATTTCATACTTTACTCCTTACAAATGATGCCTCTATATTTTCAAAGAAAAAATAATAACAGCTATTTCCTACATAGAACAATTTAACTCTTGAGGTTTCAATTGATGTGAAGCATAAACAATTACCTGATCATTTTTAATTAGGACACAACCAAGCCCTTTCAATGAAGCATCACTGTAGATGAAAAATTCAACATTTCTAGAAGGCAAAGAAAAAAACTAGAGCATTCACCAATCTTCTATTTAGTTCCTGAAAGAAATTATCATAGTCTTTTATCCAGATGAATTTAACTCATTTTCAAGTTAACTTAGTCAGTGGGCTAGAAAAATGAGATTTTTTTTTCAAAAACTGCCAATAGTAACCCAGTAATCCAAGAAAACTATGAATTTATAGGAAATTTTTGGGTCTTGGTGATTATTCAAAAACTTTTGTTTTAGCAGGGATGAAAATTATTCCATCTTTAGAAAAATGTATCCATATAAAGAAATTTGTTGCAACCTAAATTCACACTCACTAAATCTCTCATATAGTTTCTTTTCTTTTAAGGTTTTAAAAACAATCCTTCGGTTTCTTTCATGTTCCTATTGACTTTTAAAATACACCAAAATGTCATCAATAAACACAACCATAAAATTATCCAAGAACTCATGGAAAACTCTATCCATGAGGTCTATAAATACTGCAGGTTCATTGGAAAAACTAAAGGTAATAATTAAAAACCCATAATTCCCGTATCTAGTATGAAAATATGTCTTTAGAATGTTACCCTCCTTCACCTTCAGCTGGTGGTACCCAGACCTCAAATAAACCTTTGAAAAATACCGAGCTCCCTAGAGCTGAAAAAATAAATCATTGATATGAGAAAAATGATACTTTTTATTAACAATGATGTTATTCAAAGATTTATAATCAATGAAAATTATCATTGAACCATCTTTCTTTTTAACAAAAAAAACAGGATCACCCCACAGTGAAGTGCTAGGTTGAATGAAACCTTTATCTAATAACTCCTTCAATTGATTTTTCAATTCTAAAAGTTCTACCTGATTTATTTGATAAGGGAGTTTAGAAATAGGCTTAACATTAGGCACTAATTCAATAGTAAACTCAACCTCCTGATCAAGAATAACACCAGAAAAATCATTAGGAAATACATCAATGTATTCATTCACCACCAACACATCACTAACTCAAACAATTTATTTTCAACAATATGAGTTAGGTAACTTTCACTGCCATCTCTAATCAATTTCTCATCTTCCTGGTGAAGTGATAGGTTTAATGAAACCTTTATCTAAAAACTCCTTCAATTGATTTTCCAATTCTAAAAGTTCTACTTGATCTATTCAATAAGGTAGTTTAGAAATAGGTTTAATATTAGGCACTAAGTCAACAGTAAAATCAACATCCTGATCAAGAATAACACCAGAAAAGTAATTAGGAAATACATCTGTGTATTCATTCACTACTGACACATCATTAATTTAAACAGTTTATTTTCAATAATTTAATCTAGGTAACTTTCACTACCATCTCTAATCATTTTATGAAAGACATAAAATCATTAAACATGACTTTCTTAGCTCTTCAATATATCTTAACATGATAAACTGAAAGCTGATCCATACAAAGAATGATATCAAAATACACTAGGGGAAGTTCAACAAGATTTACATGAAAGACCATACCACTGATGATAATAAGAAGACTCCTATAAATCTTGGTTGCTTTAATATTTCCACTAGGATTTTTCACCAAAATTTCTATCTTCTTTTCATGTGGTGATATTCTCATTTCACTTTCAAATTTCACAAAAATTAAAGAATGCAAAGATCCAAAGGGCATTGGCATAGTTCGAATACAAAAGTAACATACTTATCACCACTTCATTTGATATCCCAACATTAACCGTAGTAGTAGAAAAATATTTTTCCACACCCTTTTGCTTTCAATCTTGATGATTTCCAGCTTGAGTTACTAACTTCGGGCATATGTTAGCATAACGACCCAACTCATTGTGACTAAAACATCTCACAATTGAATGGATATCTGTTACCCCATTCATGGATACTTTATTATTCTTTTCCTTATAATCACAGGCTATATGAACAAACTTTCCACATCGATAACACTTACCTAATTTAATAAGTCATTATCCATGGTGTTTTTACCACACTTAACATAAGATAAGAACTTAATTTTCTTACCTCCAGACTTATTTGATGTTTGTTTCCCCATTTCCTTCCATCCTGACCACTTCTTACTTTCATTATCACAAGCTGCATGAGTATAAAAAACTCTATCTCAACTTTTTCAACATAACGAACAGATTTATCATAGATTTTAAATTCTCATGTGGCCAAATCTCTTCATAGACTTGGTTTCATTCATGAGTAAAATATATTAGTTTTTCTATCAATGTACCAAAAAAAAGTTGGTACATACCAGTGCAGTCTTGTAAAATTGTCTTTATATGTGGCCACATAATCCTCATCTTTTTGCCTCAATTTCAGGAATTGTTTTTCCATCCAGATTCAAACAACCTTAAGAAAATATTTATTAAGGAAAATACCCTCAAAATTTTCCCATTCCATGGATTCAAGATCATATTTCTCTCTTGTATTCTTAACCAAATACCACCATCAATCAACTTCACCTTCAAAACGATAAATGGAAAGGGTTACTTTTTTACGTTCTGAACATCCCATGACTTGAAATATATTCTATAGGGAATTAATCCATCCTTAGGCTACCATATGGTGAGATGATCCAATAAATTATGGGGGATGTTGCCTCATGAAATGCTCCACTATAGACATGTTCCTTAATAGTAGATTAGGTCCCTCTCTAGAATGGATACCACCACCATTTATAGATTATTTCAAATGATCCATCACTACAAAAAATTGTTCTGTTCCAATTCCAACCATATCAGAATGTTTAATTGGAAGGATATTTTCCTATCACTCTCTTCACACTATAAATTCCTTGTTTCCTATACAGAAAACCATTCTAAACAGACATAATTTATATGAAGAAACATTGCAATCTTAAAATTCTATATCATTTCAACTTAACCATAAAGTAAAATCTTTCAAGGTAATGCTATTAACATTATCATAACCTATAATGTTATCTAAACCATCCTCTAATACCAACTATAAGGACCCGACCTTAAACATTACATAATCTTGAGTTTTAAGTCAAGAATCCATTCTATTACATTCGAGGATCTTTTCAGGTTTAGAGTTTTATATAATTAGGTTATAAATCATTCATAAAAAACCTTAAATTATAAAGTGTAATTTTTTGATTAGTATCCATTTTTCCCATAATATAAAACTTTTAAAATAAAACATGATTTCTTTTCATGAAAAATCTTCATGAATTTCAACTTGAATTCTTCCTTTCCATTAACCATCCTTAAAATTTATGAAAAACATTTTAAAAATGTGGTATAAACACAAAAATACCAGTAAGGGACATAAAAAGAAGAATTCCTTTAGTCCAGTGAAAAACATGAAAACCCATGAAAAAACTTTTCTAAAAAACATACCATTTTCCCAGAAAGGGAATCCTTTTTCCTTAAAAAAATATCATTATCTTTCTTTTTGAAATCAAACGATTTCCATGAAAAATCATTCGAAACCATAGAAAATTCATATAGGAGCATCGAGACATCATCCCATAGAAACATTACAGAATCCTTATAGAACCCTTACAAATTGTAATAACCATATAGTCAACTTCTAATATAATTCTCCATAGAACATAATCATTTAACTAATGCATTGGAACACTATCTAGGCACACCCATCATATAAGCTATATTGGGCCCACTCGATACAATATGGGAGCACCCATCATATAAACAATGTCCAAGTACCACATCACGAATAAAACATTTTAAGCTTGCAACTTTCCATCATAAACCCTTGAAAAACTCTTTTAAACTCATATGCAAATCACTTTCAGATATCAAAATACATGTTTCCTTTAAAAACGCATTTTCAATACCAAAATACCCCTTTCTTTTAAAAAACCAATTTCAATACCAAAATACCTAGAAAAGGGGAAGGATAGTTTTATTTTAATAGAACATGAAATCTTTTAAAGAAATCCAAGCTTCAAATAATGGTTATGACGACAAGAAAAGTTTTTGTCGCCGTATATGTTAAAATATGACATTCATTTTATACTTTGTAAAGAAAGTCAAAAATTAAGTATAAAGATTAATTTTTTAAAAAAAATTGAAATAAATAAAAAAATTCCTTTATAAAACTCTCATTTACATCATAAAATCATTTTAAAAACACGAACATGGAAGAAAAAGAGATTTAGAAGAAAAACATTAAAATATTTTTTTAAAGAAAAGTCCCTTGTCACTTTGTAAATATTTGAATCATAAGCCCCATGAAAGAATAACATTAAATAAAACTTTAAATACCATGATAATGGATAAATTTATTTTATAACATGTAAAATAGGTTGTATATACATCTCATAAAAGAATATAGATGCATAACATCAAAATATGTCTCAATGAAAGGAAATTGAGATGAAGTCTCTTACCCTGAGTTCGATTCATCACGCTCCTTCTTCATCTTCCCGAATAATAAAATTATGTTAATTATTTAATTGATTAATAAAATTTTTCAAGTTTTTTATTAATTTTATTTCACTTATTACCATGTCATATACAATTACTTAATCAATTAAGTTTACATCGTATGTTTTGATGATATTTGGCTTATGTGTCAAAATGACTTCGACAAGTTGACTATTGACCGAAGAGGTCATTATTTCAACATATAAATAATAATAATCACGAAATATTTATCATATTTATACATCAATTATAATTTTAAAACTAATCATGAAAGATTATTATGAAAAATTAACTGTGTTATGATCATGGGGACTGTAGGCCGTACACACACATGAGTAATGTTTCCATTTTTTAACGATTATTATAGAAATGTGGCAAGTAATATTTTATATTTACATAGTCATAATAATATAATAAATATAATATTATTTCTTTAACTATACTTATATATATATAATTCTTGTGATGTGGTGATGAAAAGAATAATCACATCGCTTCATAGAGGTGACAATCCACACGTACACGAACGACGTTGTCATTTTTCAGTGTAAAAAAGAAAATGATATATTATATTTTCAAAATGATAAATATGTGATTAATATAATTATAATTTCATTTATATTACATATATTCATTAAATTTATCCTTATTACCTTCCATGTAAAGCATTAGTGAAAAACGAATCACATCACTTCGTGAGGTGGTAGTCCACCATACACATGAGCGACGTTATCATATCCCACACAGAATGGAATTTAAGAAGGTACATGTGATATCATAACTAAATAAGTATAAATATGTTACAAATATCATATATATACTTTACATGCACCATTAACAATCCATGAGAGGTGATGATGGAAAACAAATGACATCGATTTGCAAGGCAGTAATTCATCATACACATGAATGATGATTTTGTATCCAAATTGATGGAATAAGATATAGATTTAGGTTATGAAGTTAAAATAATAACAACTCATTATATGGTAGATAATTTTGTTATTATATAAGAATAATTGAAGGATATTTGAAGGAGGTGGAAGCAGAAATAAAATAAAGATGCTTGGTTAAGCACGATACATCTTCTTCAGAGAACCTCCTTAGGTAAGTACCAAAAGCCTTATTAGGATGACTTTATGATCAAAATAAGGTCTATAGGTCATGGGGAGGTAAGTAAGGAAGATATTTTTGTCACGAACCAACCGAAAGGGGCTTGAGTCGCAACTACCCCAAGCCCGTATCCAGTATGATAGGGGATGGTGACTAGCATCAAGAAGGAATATCACACACATGAGAGACATTAGCCTAAATTATTTATATGCACACACACATATCCAATACCATATGATGCTAAAATTTAAAACATCTGATAACAATTCATGCATACATTTATAATCCCACAATCAAAGTACGATATAAAGTATCAGAAAGCATAAAAAGGGTCCAAATACAAGCCTTCCCAAAAATGGAAATAATGTATGACCTACTTAGAAGGAGGTGACAACTATCAAATGCAACACTGGTATACATCTCAATATTTCTATCCCAAACTAGGTTATGCCTGATCCTAGTCCTCTAATGACTTCGTGAATATATTCATCGTCTGCATAAGACATGGCATGTGCGGGCAGAGCCCATGTAGGGGTGAGTATAACAAAATTCAGTAGGACACCCTAAAATAAAAAAACATAATACATCAAGAGTAGTAAAATAATCATAGGATATGTTAATAATAATTTGAGATGTATATTAAAACATCTAGACATACTCATAGTAGACACAAAGTCTCAAGGTAAGGTCACAACCGTATTGTCAGCCTAGGATTTTTTCTTGAAGGTTCCATACAACACTTGTTTGAGAGAACATACTCTATGAGATATACTACCATTGTTAACACTCATCCCAGAGGTCATGATCATCCAAGAGGAACCGCTCCCCAAACTATACTACTACCGACGACAGTTATCCCAGAGGTCACACTCGTTAGGTCTATCCAAGAAAAATCATGAAGGAAGTCTAAAGAGATCGATACACAGATGAGAATCACACCTAGGTCCATGGGGTATACCAAAAAACCAATCTAGATTAACCCAATAAGTAGGGGCTCGACTCCCACGTAGTGTTGGTCACGGAAATTCTGAAAAACCCACATATAGAAAATGATGATGATAGAAGATCTCACCCCATGCCTCATGAAAGGATTCAAAAATATCTATCAAAGATTGAAGTTCCTCATAAGAGATCACTATCCAATACACATAATGCAATTCCATACTAAACCCTGAGGGAAAGGATCAAGGGAACACACCCTACCAATACTGGTCCAAGGAAGCTCACAAAAGATCACCACAAAGACAAACTGAGGAGAAAGAGGAATCTAATCTATCCTCAAAGGAGAACATGATGTGTCCCTAGGGTACACAACATTTATCACTAAGCCTAGAACTGTCCATGTATTGCGTTCACACAACATCCACTTTTCCAAAATACATGGCGTATCCCTGAGGTATATGACGTGCAGATGTTGTCTTGGAACTTGGATTACTATTCTACCTATTCCCATGTACTTTACTAGGTACACATCGTGTATCCCACCACACACAGCATGTGGGGACACATGATCTATTGGGCGTGTACTCCTCATACACACCGAGCCACCTACTAGGGCGTACATGGTGTGTGGCATGACCCACACAATGTGTAACACCACCTAACCTCTTAGGTGTGTAATCCATGTACACACTGAGCTATCCAACTAGGGGTCAGATCATGCATGGTATGGATCACATGACATGTGATCCCTAACTCTTAGTGTAAACCCTAGCCGCTGCTCTGATGAAAATACATGACATGTGTTATTGAAGTACACACCATGTATATTGGGATTTTCTAGAATCCCATATCCACTTCACGCGTCTTCAACCATACCTCCGGCCTTTGATCTAGAAAAAAATCACATCAAGAATCACACCAGGAATCATTCCATATGTTGTGGATCTGGGGTTTATTGAACCCTCTCAGCATCATTGTCTGGATTTTGGCCATTCCAATCGTATCTGTTGCTCGAGAAACACCCGTCATCGCGCCTCATTGATGCCACATGCCAAGACCTCCAACGTGAACTCTCAATCCATCCATGGATACACTTATATTTTCATGTACTACAATCGTGATGTTAGATCTCCATCCCAAACCCATGGTAGAAATCTATTTCACCAAAGACTGATTGCGCAATGCTCGTTCACCTGGTATTCATCGAATCATAGTCCCAAAGAAAATTATAGTAATTAACACACATAGAATGGGAAGAGAAAACCATAAACCATAAACACGAGTAACAATACTCAAGCTTTGTTTTTGGCCTCAATCCATTATCATATAAAATATGAATGAAGAGGTATAAACATTAGTGGAAAAAAATAATTATTATCCCCAAATCCTGCAAATAAACCAATACCTAAAAAATGACCGATCCACGAATCAATCCATTAGTGGATTGATTTTAATTCTTCACAAGATAAGAAAATGGGGAAAAATTTATATAACAAACATATTACCTTGATTTGGATCGATCGCTGATGAAGAACAATCATGCGTTGCTATCGTTGATAAGATCTTAAAACTTCGATGGCACAACGGTCCTTGATCCGATCTCATTTTCCAAAAATTCTCCAATGGTTCCTCTCCAACAAATCTTATCAAATATATGTGGTTATGAATATAACCCTAAGGATTTGCTACAACCACATATTTATAGAGTTTTAATAGGTTTTGGCTTTAAATGAAATAAATAAATAAATAATAATTTATTTATTTAATTATCTCACCCATGATGACACTCAAGACAAACACCCAACGCCAAACAAGGTTATGTCGAGCTAAGGGAAAACCCCATGCTACGAACTCAACAACAACCTTAAATTTCTGATCCGAGTCCCCTTTCTAGAGTTATTCCACTTTTTCAAGAAAATTGTGTGCGTGTGATATTAATATATTTAATTTCTTTAAAATTTCAATTGCAGGCTAACAAGACCCTGGAATATTGTGCTATATTAGTGCTTGGCTCCAGAAATATTCATATAAATATTCTAATGTATTACATGGTAAAAACAGGGTTGTTACACTATTCCCTATTCAAGGATTTTCATCTTTAAAAATCAAAAAATAAGAAAAAAGTGGGGATACTGAGCTTCCAACTGGGTCTCCCACTCCCATGAGTTCCCCTGAAGGTTTCTTATACTGTTAAAAAACACACACCCAAGGAAAAACAATTTCCCATGAAGGGTCATTACCCTACTGGTCCTCAATTCCACCAGTTCCTTGAAAAAATAAACTCCACTCTCACATCTTAGCTTACCCAGTTCAATATTGTACAACGAGTAGTGAACATACCTCCTCATATAGGACATTTAGAAACACCAAGAATCCAAAACTACCATGGTCACTAGGCTAAGCGGTACACCACCTCACTAACCCAACACAACAACAGGTAAAGAAAGGGTATAATGTCACGACCAAACCTACCTGGGCTCGAGCCGCAACTACCCCAAGCCCGCCTCCATAGGCCAGGGGCTGGCGACAAGCACCAAAGGCTAAACAAATCGGGGAGGCCTTTGCCTAAGTAACTATACACACACACGCATCACACTCAATGCAATAGTGCAGAGTAAAAGAGAAAGTAAAGTACCAACTTATATAAACAACCACAAAGAGGGCATTGACCTCTAAACAGTACAAAGTGAGTGCTGAAGGTAAACTGAAAAGAAAAGGGCAAAACACACGCCCAACCGGAAAAGTGCCACAACCCGACAACAGGTAAACAAAAGTAAAACAGTTGGGAGAGTCCCACACCTGGAACCCGACTACGACCACCATACGCGGTCCAAGATCCCGAACTCCTAAGCTCCACTGAAGTCACGACCAACCTGTCTGTCATCTACAAGGGCACACTAAGTGCGGGCAAATCCCAAGTAGGGGTGAGTATAAAAATACTCAGTAGGATACCCCGAAGGCTCGAGGGAGAAACAAAGGAGGTACCGAAGAGTGAGCAGTAGATCGAACAGGGAATAGTAAAGGAGTACAACAGAGAGAGTGCAGTAAAGAGTACAGCTCAACCCAACAAGAGGAAGGAAGTAGACTCGTACAAACACAAGGATCTAGAAACGGTGAGAAGATGAACTTCTCATCGAGTCTTCGCTACCTATAGCAGGAGAGTAGACTCATCCAACCACGATAAGCTAGACACGGAAAGCACGTGGCATACCCCACGCGTCTTCGTCTCCCCTGGAAAGAGAGTAACCAAAACCCAAGAAGTGGGTACTGGAACAAGGTATATACATATCCATATGCTCAATCAAGAAGCCCAAAAAATATCGTAAGGGGATCTTCATCCCGTAGCTCAGCCCAAGAAAATGAGTCGCCAACAGTATCAGAAGTAAACACCATCAATGCCCAGCATCCTACCCGTCAGCCCCAAACTGCAAGTCAATGGGCTCAAATCACCACACCTTGACACTATCCGCTTTGGGCGACACTGACTCGCCCCGTACGGTTTTAGGTCACGTCTCAAGGATGCGTCTTAGTGGGGAAATCGCCCCTCGTACTTGAGAGTTCTGGGGAAAGTCAAACCACATCTCGTCACTATCACACAGTCGAGAGGTTTGCTCAAAGTCAAAACTGTCACATCAGTGACCCGTACAACCAAGGGTCCCGCTATGGTAGTCATAGAGAAAATCCATAGACTAGCCTAGTAGAAAGGACTGAGTCTGAAAGAAGTCATCGGGTAACCCACTGCCTAGCCCCACTGGAGGGTAAACCCTAAGAGGTCGTCAGGTAACCCACTGCCCAGTCTCTACTGGAGGGTAAACCCTAAGAGATTGTCGGGTAACCCACTGCCCAGTCTCTGCTGGAGGGTAAACCCTAAGAGATCGTCGGGTAACCCACTACCCAGTCTCTACTGGAGGGTAAACCCTAAGAGGTCGTCGGGTAACCCACTGCCCAGTCTCTGCTGGAGGGTAAACCCTAAGAGATCGTCAGGTAACCCATTGTCTCTACTGGAGGGTAAACCCTAAGAGGTCGTCGAGTAACCCACCGCCCAATCTCTGCTGGTGGGTAAACCTGAAGAAGTCGATGAGAAACCCACTGCCCAGCCCCGCTGGAGGGTAAACTCGGAACTGCTCTGGCCATCCCTACTGGATGGTACAACACTGGCCAACAGAACACGGAGTGGGTATCGCCCAACCACCCAACTCCAGAACAATTCACCTAGTAGAGGTTCATCGCCCGTGTAGTGTGGGTCACGCCGATACCTGGAGCTCTGCCTAGGGAAACACATCACGATAGATCGCGGAATGAGGATATGATCTCGATACTCGGCTAGGGAATCTACGCCCAGGCTCACCGGGGCTCTGTACCATACTGAGAACAACCTCCTGGGTAGAGGATTGGTGCCCGCGTAATGTATTGGTAACACCAAATCCACAAAAACTCTACCAGGGAACACGAGGGGATGTGATACTAAAAGCCCACACGGCTAAAGGAAAAAGGGGAACCCAAAAAACTCCGTCGATCAAACCGTTGAGAACAGAACTGGGGGAAACCAATCAACCCTGCTGGTCTAAACCATCATGAACAGAGGGACCCTCTATGTCACGAGAGACCAAAGGTACGTAAAGTAGAACATGACACACACATGGGGCCCACATGACGTGTGGCCCCAACTCATCTACAAACCAAGCGCACAAATGTTCTTAGGTAAAAACTACAACATGTACCTCCAAGCATTCCCGTATACTTTCAGAGTATACCACATTTCCAGCCCAAGGGATATCATGCACACGTCAACCAATGTCAACGCAAAAAGGCGTAAACGCAATTTTTCCAACGTACTTTATCCATGGCCCTAGCATAGCCAACCACATATATTCAAACATCAACTTCACTCACATGGGAGTGAACGTGATTACACGCCAAGGGTTCACTTCCAAACACAGTAAGAAGAACCGCCACTAGAGCACCTTTAATGCTTCCCCATTAAATGAGATCTTGAATGAGTCTCCGCACATCCAAACAGATCATACCATTGTAATCCTTGTGAAAAAACATGTGAGATCGACAATTTACTCACCTCCAACGGACATCCGACGTAAAAGTCGTTCAACACTGCTTTATGCCCGAACGACATCCTGTGATCCCGAGCCTTGGTCCTGAAAATAGTCGGGTGCAACGTGCCATAGTGATCCCCTCGTAAAAACACACCGAATCGACTGCTCATTCGCCCCGAATGGACATCAGATGAAAAAGTTGCAAAACGTTGCACGCAGCTCGAAAGACGGCATGTGGGGCCCATGCCTCAACTCCAGCCTCAAAGCCAGGAAACACCCTGGAAAACTCTGTCTCAATGCCAGGGTCTCAACCCCTCTGACGGTGCATCCAACGGACATCGGGTGTGGTCGTAGCGTCTGACCGAAGAGTCCACAAACAATAAATAATAATATATTCTTATTAAATAGCGCGTTTCGCATCGCGCATCTCTGGAAATGAATATTTAATTTCACGAATCAAATTCAAAAGGCCCGACTCGACCCAAGGTTCACGCCTCCGCAGACAGTGCTCAAAACGGATGCTTCGCGAATGATTTATCAGATATAAATCATTTGTTAATAATAATAATAATAATAATAATAATAATAATAATAATATTTTCTTTTCTTATTAATTATTTTTCCTCTTTTTTTTTATTCATTTTCTTCTTTATTTTTAAAACCGCCGTGACACTATTTTTTTTTGTTTTTAAAATTATCTTTTTTTTATTCATTCTTGTTTTTGGGTTCTCTCTCCAATCAAAGAGAGAGACCCCGTTTTCTCCTTTTTGAGGTCCACGCGAGTCACCCATGGCCCCTTTGTTTTTTTATTATTCTATTTCTTCTTAATTTTTAAAACCACCGTGGCCCTATTTTTTTTGTTTTTAAAATTATCTTTTTTTTTATTCATTCTTGTTTTTGGGTTCTCTCTCCAATAAAAAAGAGAGACCCCATTTTCTCTTTTTTGAGGGCCACGTGAGTCTCCCATGGGCCCTTTGTTTTTTTATTATTCTATTTTTCTTTTGAAATCTTTTGCTCCTCTCACGACCAGTCAACAGGCTGGTCGTCTCCTCCCGCAAGACCCACGTTCCTCATCCGAGCAGCGACCCGGGTCACCTCCTGCATTCTGCACCTACAGGAATGGCCGGCCCCCTCCGAGCTCCGCCTCCCTGCATCGGCTGCCACACCACCTTACCTCTGAGCTGCGCACCGCCTGCAGTGGGTTGCCGCACCCTTGTAGCCCTTCGGACCCCCCACCGTCCCGAGCTACACTCGAGGCCGCCGTCCCGATTTGCTCTACCTGGCCAGATTCCGACCGTCGTTCGCCCCCGCACTAGCCGACTGCTGCCACCGCGAACCCGCCATACCGCCTCTTCCCCTTCCGTGCGCATGTCACCGGAAGAACACCCACATATTTAGAGATCCTCCATGAACATGCTCAGATTCAGAAAAACGATCCGAAAGGGGTTTCAGAAACCCTGTAAAGAGATTTACAGGCGTGTGGGATTCGTTCGAATATTCGACACAAAACATGGATTGTACGGAGGGTGAAACAAATGAAAACGAGTGGTCGGGGCTCAAAACTAAAACCACCTACCTGTTGGGCGTAGCCCGTCGCTTCGCATGTGATCCACCGGAGCCGATCTACCATCGCCTTGGAGAAGAGTGGAGCTTGAAGGGAGGGGAGCTCCTTGGCTGCCCAAGAATTACTCCGCCAGAGAAATGGAGAGGGGAGAAAGAAGGGTGGATGGAGTGGTTTAAGTAGAAAAACCCATTTAATTAAAAAGTTTTTATTAAGCTAAACCTCCAAAATGACCCACGTCCGAAACCTTCGACGGGGTCAAGGTTAAGGCTCCCATAGGGTAAAAACCACCTCCTGACCACAATAGCGGTCTTAGAATTTTAATCCGAGACTTCGTTCAAAAGTTATAAAATTTAACGCTGGAGGCCGCTAAATTACGAAAACACCTCTGGTGCCATTTTTCACAGGAGGCCCGCACCCGCGAAAATTACACCCCTCCTAGGGTAAATGACATGCTCCAGACTCAACGATGCCCTCAGTTTTCCCATCCAAGCAACCGTTTAGGAGTTATTCTATTTATTTGGCATACCCAGTGTGAACGCACTGAAAATTTAATTTCGGCCACATCGGGGCTCGGAATCGCACACCGTCTGAAGTCGCTGCTCCGGAATAACATCAAGAATATTCCAAAGCATTTTATAGCAAAAACTGGGTTCTTACATCATTACCTCCTTCAATATTTTAGTCCCCGAAAAACAAAACTAGGGGAACAACTCAGGGTACTAAGCCCACACCTGGCTCTCCCGTACCCAGAAGAACTCTTGCACAGTTCTGCGTCACCGCGCATGGACCAAAGGATTTGGTCTGTTCGTGTGGGGTCTGTCCTCACCAATGATGTGAATAGGTGCACACACACTTCTTCTCAAGTGAGTCACGTGCGAGATGTTATGAACCCAAACCAGCCTTTGGGTTTAGGGCAAGGCGGTGGGGACCTCGCCATCCCTTCACACGATCTCAAACGGCCCGAAGGACCTCGGGGGTAGCTCACCTCTCTGGTCGCACCTCTACGTCGCATGCTGCGACTGGAATCACCGTTTGGACCTGGGACAAAGCCTGGTGATTTCCTCCTTCAGAATATCCATATGGTGGAACACCCAAGGATATCTGGTCAAGCAAGATTTCACAGTCGATGTCCCACAACCAAGACTCTCTTACATGCTCGAAAGGAAAAGGAGTCGCCACCATCAACTAAAGAGAAAGGTTCCATGCCTTCTATCTCACTAACATAGGGTTACACCGATGCCCCGCGTCACCATGGTAACAACTCAAGCAAGGAGCAGGGAGGAAAGCATTTCACACACAGAGTCTAACAACTCTACTGCAAAAAGTAGAAGATTTGTAAAGCGTACCTCTTATCACTTCATGCTCTGCAGAATCGTAGACATCCAAAGCTCGTGGCTATCCGTGGTCCCAACTGTCAGCTCTCGGAGCCTGACGTAGACCGCCTGGTGGTGATGGGAAGACCTCGTAAAGTTGTCCCCCACTACCAGATCCCCCCGCTCCTCTGCTAGCACCACCTCTTTGGGCGCTACTCAGATCACGATGCTGCCTCTGCCGCGGTGGTGCACCTTCTGCCTACCCGATATTCTCAGCGTGCCTGGTCGGGTAGTCCCATGCCAAGTGACCTTGCCCATCACAAGCATAGCACCAGCGATCTATGGGCTACCCTGGTTCCCTCCGGCACCACTGTGGTGTACGACCACGGCCCGGAGTCCACTCATAGAAGAGTCTCCTCGGATGAGGCCCTGTGTTCTGTCGCCACAGTGGTGCATGACCACGTCTCCGAAACTGGTGGTGAGAAGGCCGACTGCGTTGAGGTTACGTCTGCTAACGCCTGCTAGCTGCAGCAGATGTCTCGGCTCTGTCACACCTACTGCCACCACCAACCGTAAAGCATGACAGGAATCTCTTGATCACCAGTGCCTTCTCTAGAACCTCACCATAAGTGGAAATGCACAAGGGTACTATGATAGCATGAATCTCTCTACGGAGACCCTGCTCGAACTTCCACACTCGGAAGTTTCCATCATGGACCAAGTCCGGGTACAAACGTGCATGGTCTGTGAAACTAGTCGCATACTCAGTCACCATCATCCATCCCTGCCGAAACCACAGGAGCTCCTGGATCCAAATGGAGCGTAAGTATGAGGGGTAAAACTCCTCATGAAACAACAGTTGAAAGTCACCCCACGAAAGTGATGACTCATCAAGTAACTGAGTCACCAGACTCCACCAATTCCCAGCTCCTCAGTGGAAAAGGCTGGCTGCCAAAGCCACCCTCTGATCTGCCGGTGTCTGCGCAAGTATAAAGAGGAAAAACACTATCTCGAGCCAAACCTCTGCTGCCTGAGGGTCTAGCTTACCACTGAATCTCAGCGGTCTCTGTTACTGGAACTCACAGAGCGCGCCCAACCTGCGCTCAAGCTCCGTCTGCTCTACTAGATCTGTCTGCTTCTCACCAGGTGGGGGTGCTGCTACCGGCCCACCCGAAGAAAGGGACTTCCATGATGGGTCCTGGATTGAGGCCTCGTAGCTCACAGGGTCATCGTCATGAACCAAAGCTGGTATCCTGGATGACTGTCTTCGCGGAGACATTCTGAATGTTATCAAGGAGTGTCGCGGTCAGATGAGCATATATGTATATAACAGTAATAACAATGGGGAGATGACTCAAGAAGGACAGTCAAAACTCAATCCTATGTGATGTGCAAACCAATTTTCCCTGCAACAAGTGTCTCTACATTCCGAGTCGACAAGCGGGTTATCAGGGTCCTGGTGAATGGATACGTCGGCATCCGCACCATCACTGGACTCCCTGGCCTGAGAGCCGCTCTCGAGACATCACAACATTGTTGCCCTAAATCCCAACCAATTCATTTTTAGGGACATTCGAACAACGTCCCAAGGAAAGAACCACCTTTGATACCACTTTTTCACGACCTGAACCTACCTGGGCTCGAACCGCAACTACCCCAAGCCCGTCTCCATAGGACAGGGGCTGGTGAAAAGCGCCGATGGATAAACAACTCGGGGAGGCCTTTGCCTAAGTACCTGTACACACACATGCAGCCCACTCAATGCAATAGTGCAGAGTAAAAGAAAAAGTAAAGTACCAACTTCTATAAACAACCACAAAGAGGGCATCGACCTCTAAATAGTACAAAGTGAGTGATGAAGGTAAAATGAAAAGAAAAGGAAAAAACATGCGCCCAATCGGAAAAGTGCCACAACCCAGCAATAGGTAAAAAAAAGTAAAACAGCTGCAAGAGTCCCACACCTGGAACCCAACTACGACCACCGTACGCGGTCCAAGGTCCCGAACTCCTAAGCTACGCTGAAGTCACGACCAACCTATTCGTCGTCTGCAAGGGCACACCAAGTGAGGGAAAAGCCCAAGCAGGGGTGGGTATAAAAATACTAAGTAGGATACCCCGAAGGCTTGATGATGAAACAAAGGAGGTACCAAAGAGTGAGCAGTAGATCGAACAGGGAATAGTAAAGGAGTACAATAGAGAGAGTGCAGTAAAGAGTACAAATAAACCCAACAAGAGGAAGGAAGTAGACTCATCCAAACACAAGGAGCTAGAAACGGTGAGAAGATGAACTTCTCGTCGAGTATTCGCTGCCTATAGCAGGAGAGTATTCCATCCAACCATGAGAAGCTAGACACGAAAAGCATGTGGCATACCCCACGCGTCTTCGCCTCTCCTGGAAGGAGAGTAACCAAAACCCAAGAAGTGGGTACTAGAATAAGGTATATACATATCCATATGCTCAATCAAGAAGCCCGAACAAAATCTTAGGGGGATATCCATCCCGTAGCTCAGCCCAAGAAAGTGAGTCGCCAACAGTCTCAGAAGTAAACACCATCGATGCCCAAAATCCTACCCGTCTGCCCCGAACTGCAAGTCAAGGGGCTCAAATCACAGCACCTTGACACTATTCGCTTTGGGTGGCACTGACTCTCCCGCACAGTTTTAGGTCGCGTCTCAAGGACACGTCTTGGTGGGGAAAGCACCCCTCATACTTGAGAGTTCTAGGGAAAGTCAAACCACACCTCGTCATTGTCACACAGTCGAGAGGTCTGCTCAAAGTCAAAGCTGTCACATCAGTGACCCGTACAACCAAGGGTCCCGCTCTTGTAGTCACAGAGAAAATCCACAGACTAGCCTAGTATAAAGGACTGAGTCTAAAAGAAGTCGTCGGGTAACCCACTGCCCAGCCCCACTGGAGGGTAAACCCTAAGAGGTTGTCGGGTAACCCACTGCCCAGTCTCTATTGGAGGGTAAACCCTAAGAGATCGTCGGGTAACCCACTGCCCAGTCTCTGCTGGAGGGTAAACCCTAAGAGATCGTCGAGTAACCAACTGCCCAGTCTCTGCTGGAGGGTAAACCCTAAGTGGTCGTCAGGTAAGCCACTGCCCTATCTCTGCTGGAGGGTAAACCCTAAGAGATCGTCGGGTAACCCACTGCCCAGTCTCTGCTGGAGGGTAAACCCTAAGAGGTCTTCGAGTAACCCACTGCCCAGTCTCTACTGGAGGGTAAACCTAAAGAAGTCGATGAGCAAACCACTACCTAGCCCCGCTGGAGGGTAAACCCAGAACTGATCTGGCCATCCCTACTGGATGGTACAACACTGGCCAATAGAACACAGAGTGGGTATCGCGCAACCACCCAACTTCAGAACAATTCACCTAGTAGAGGTTCAGCGCCTGTGTAGTGTGGGTCACGCCGATACCTTGAGCTCTACCTAGGGAAACACGTCACGGTAGATCAAGGAAGGAGGATATGATCTCGATACTCAGCTAGGGAATCTGTGCCCAGGCTCACTGGGGCTCGATACCCTACTGGGAACAACCTCCTGGGTAGAGGATCGGTGCCCGCATAATGTATTGGTCACACCGAATCCACAAAAACTCTACCAGGAAACACAGGGGGACGTGATAATGAAATCCCACATGGCTAAAAAAAAGGGGAACCCAAACAACTCCGCCGATCAAACCATCGAGAACAGAACCGGGGGAAACCACTCAACCGTGCTGGTCTAAAACATCATGAACAGAGGGACCCTCTACGTCGCGAGAGACCAAAGGTACGTGAATTATAACACGAAACACACATGGGGCCCACATGACGTGTGGCCCCAACTCATCTCCAGACCAAGCGCACAAACGTTCTCAGGTAAAAACTACAACATGTACCTCCAAGCATTCCCGTATACTCCTAGAGTATACCACATTTCTAGCCCAAGAGCTATCGTGCACACGACACCCAATGTCAACACACAAAAGCGTAAATGTAATTTTGCCAACCTGCTTCCTCCACGACCCTAGCATGGCCAACCACATCTCTTCAAACATCAACTTCACTCACACGGGAGTGAACGCGATTACATGCCAAGGGTTCACTTCCAAACACAGCAAGAAGAACCGCCACCAGAGCACCTTTCATGCTTCCCCATTAAATGAGATCTCGAATGAATCTCCACACATGCAAACGGATCGTACCATTGTAATCCTCACGGAAAAACATGCGAGATCGACAATTTACTCGCCTCCAACAGACATCTGAAGTAAAAGTCATTCAACACTTCTTTATGCCTGAACGGCGTCCCGTGGTCCCGAGAATTGGTCTCGTAAACAGTCGGGCGCAACGTGCCATAGAGATCCCCTCGTAAAAACACACCGAATCGACTGCTCATTCACCCCGAACGGACGTCGGATGAAAATTTTTCAAAATGATGCACGCAGCTCGAAAGACGGCCTATGGGGCCCATGCCTCAACTCCAACATCAACGGATGGAAACACCTTAGAAAACTCTCTCTCGATGTCAGGGTCTCAACCCCTCTGATGGCGCATCCAACGGACATCGGGTGTGGTCGCAGCGTCCGACCGAAGAGTCCGCAAACAATAAATAATAATTTATTCTTATTAAATATTGTGTTTCGCATCGCATGTCTCCAGAAACGAATATTTAATTTCACGAATCAAATTCAAAAGCCCAGCTCGACCCAAGGTTCACGCCTCCGCATATAGCGCTCAAAATGGATTCTTCATGAATGATTTATCATATATAAATTATTTTTTAATAATAATAATAATAATATTATTATTATTAATATTATTATTATTATTTTCTTTTCTTATTAATTATTTTTCCTCTTTTTTTTATTCATTTTATTCTTTATTTTTAAAACCGCCGTGGCCCTTTTTTTGTTTTTAAAATTATCTTTTTTTATTCATTCTTATTTTTGGGTTCTCTCTCCAATCAAAGAGAGAGACCCCATTTTCTCCTTTTTGAGGGCCACAAGAGTCACCCATGGCCCCTTTGTTTTTTTATTATTTTATTTCTTCTTTATTTTTAAAACCGCCGGGGCCCTATTTTTTTTTGTTTTTAAAATTATCTTTTTTTATTCATTCTTGTTTTTGGGTTCTCTCTCCAATCAAAGAGAGAGATCCCATTTTCTCCTTTTTGAGGGCCACACGAGTCACCCATGCCCCCTTTTTTTTATTCTATTTTTTTGAAATCTTTTTCTCCTCTCACGACCAACCAATAGGCTGGTCGTCTCCTCCCGCAAGACCCTCGTTCCTCCTCCGAGCAACGACCTAGGTCGCCTCCTGCATCCTGCACCCACCGGAACGGCCGACCCCCTCCGAGCTCCACCTCCCTGCACCGGCTGCCGCACCACCTTGCCTCCGAGCTGCGCACTGCCTGCATCGGGTTGCCGCACCCCTGCATGCCCTCGGACCCCCCACCGTCCCGAGCTGCACTCGAGGCCGCCGTCCTGATTTTCCCCACCTGGCCAGAATCCGATCGTCGTTCGCCCCCGCACTAGCCGAATTCCGCCGCCGCGAACCCGCTAGACCACCTCTTCCCCCTCGCGCGCATGTCACCAGAAGAACACCCACATATTTGGAGATCCGCCACGAACACGCTCGGATTTGGAAAAACGATCCGAAAGGGGTTTCAGAAACCCCGTAAAGAGATCTACAAGCATGTGGGATTATCTCGGAAATTCAACACAAAACATGGATTGTGCGGAGGGTGAAACAAATGAAAATGGGGGGTCGGGGCTCAAAACTAAAATCGCCTACCTGTTGGGTGTAGCCCATCGCTTCGCGTGTGATCCGCCGGAGCCGATCTACCATCGCCTTGGAGAATAGGGGAGCTTGAAGGGAGGGGAGCTCCTTGGTTGCTCAAGAATTCCTCCACCAGAGAAATGGAGAGGGGAGAAAGAAGGGTGGATGGAGTGGTTTAAGTAGAAAAACCCATTTAATTAAAAAGTTTTTATTAAGCTAAACCCCCAAACTGACCCGCGTCCGAAACCCTCGACGGGGTCAAGGTTAAGCCTCCCCTAGGGTAAACACCACCTCCCAAGCACAACGGTGGTCTCAGAATTTTAATCTGAGCCTATGTTCGAAAGTTATAAAATTTAACGCCTGAGGCCGCTAAATTACGAAAACGCCCCTGGTGCCATTTTTCACAGGAGGCCCGCACCTGCGAAAATTACACCCCTCCTAGGGTAAACGACACACTCTGGACTCAACGGTGCCCTCCGTTTTCCCATAAAAGCAACCATTTAGGAGTTATTCTATTTATTTGGCATGCCCAGTGTGAACACACTAAAAATTTAATTCCGGCCACATCGGGGCTCGAAATCGCATGCCGTCTGAAGGCGCTGCTCCAAAATAACATCAAGAATATTCCAAAGTCTTTTATAGAAAAAACCGGGTTCTTAAATCTAAGGTCCCTAGAGATATCTTACCACCCTGTCTAAGACTTCATAACTACCCAACTCTAAATTCCTCCATCATCAGTCCAATGAGGGCTCTTAACATTTATCAGGAAGTACTCATCCTCCCCTGGATGAACTGCACCATTTACAACCATCTCTAGCGCCAAAACTATGACCCAAACACTGTTACCTACTAGCTCCGACCAGTACAACAGTGTCCTGCAAGGTCCCTCCTACATGGCCTCACAAAATTACTACTCTGATGGTGGATCAGTAATCATCATAATGTGAAAACCCCATTGATGATAGATGATCCTCCTAGCTATGGCTCAAAAATGACATGAAAACCCGAAGAATTTTCATCAAAACTTAAATGGTCCACTTTACCTAGCTAGTTGGCTGGGGTAAAACACTGATTTAAACTGTATATGAGTCTCCAAAGGCTTAACACATCCTCTACCTAATTGTTCCATGAAGTAAGCATCATAGTATGCAATAATCGTTGAGGGAATTCCACAAATCCATACTACCTTTTGGACATACAGATGTCACAAACTCTATAAAAAGATCTGTTTTTCATCACCCATAGATAGATGGAACAACAAGAGTTTAACTTGAAAACTTATTGCAACTCCCTTGGATATCCAACCGATGCCAAGAGATCCTGGCACATCCTCACATACTCTATGTCACGACCCGCCCTCGGGGCCCGTGCCGTGACTACCCCAAGCCCGCCTTCCATAGGCTAGGGGCTGGCGACTAGCACCAAGGCGTAAAATCCCGGTAAACAGGGAAGGCATTGCCTTTATGAGTAACAACCACCACAGAGTCAGCAAGCGGAAAGTAACTAAAAAGTGCAGAAAAGTAAAGGGGGCCGGAAATACAAGACCAACTGTAAAGTAAAGTACAACTCGAAAGGGAAAACAGCAACTGAAAGTACAAGCGGCTCCTGGGACGTCCTCCTCGATTCCTACCTGAAGGGTAGGTACAGATGGCTCAGCTCCTGGATCGTCCACCACGGATCCTACCTGAAGGGTAGGTACATATAGCTCCACAACTCCTCGGGTCCAACTGTCCGCTCCGAGCACGTCCCGCTCAGTGGTCCTCCTCCGAGTACCGACCTACTCCGAAAGCCTCAACCGCAGTCAGCGCTGTCCGTCGTCTGCAACCAACACAACGAAGTGCGGGCATAGCCCGTGCAGGGGTGAGTATAAGATACTCAGTAGGGACCCCGAGACCCTCGAAGGTCTCCCGAAATCCACAAAGGATAAACCACAAGAAGATACAAACACGAAGTAACACCCGACGATGATTAGGTATATGCCCATACATATACCTATGTCACTAATTTCCGTTCGGCTCCAACACCGAGCCCAAGAACAACCCAATCCACAAAGAAGAGTAAACAGTAAATCCACACAGGTTATAACAAGTTTATGAAATCAACGGATTACCATTACCCAGGTATATGCCCATACATATACCTAAGTTATCAAGCGACCCATCTCAATCATGAGGAATCACAAAGATCATTGACTCAGCTCAAACCAGGATTTTTATTATCGAAACCATAACTACTGAAGAGCTCCGTCTCTAGAGTGTACAGTGGTCCTGTCACGACTCCGAAGTACTGCTCACTAACCTAAGACTGCTGAAGTACTCCTCCTGTCGAGTACCGCGGGTCTGCTGCCAACTACCGGGCGCTCCGTCCGCTGAGGGTCTGCTGCCAAATACCGGGCGCTCACCCAGATAGCCTACTGAGGTACTCCTCCTGTCGAGTACCGCGGGTTTGCCGCCAACTACCAGGCGCTCCGTCCGCCGTGGGTCTGCTGCCAACTACTGGGCGCTCCGTCCACTGGGCTAGTCGACTCACTCCAAGTCGAGTCGGTCAAGCAGTCGTCAGGTCTCAGTCATCTACACGGTCTCCGTACTCCGCACGCACGTCTCCACCGTCGCGGGTCTGTCGCTACAACCAAGCGCACACACTCCGTAGAGTATCGCGGGTCCGCCGCTACAACCAAGCGCTCCACCGCCAAGGGTCTACTGCTGCATCCAAGCGCACCACCACTGTCAAGTACCACGGGTCCGCCGCTACACCCAAACGCTCCACCGCCCAAGGTAAACAGAAGATTCAGCTCACACAGGTTCGGTAGCACTGTTCCACGTAGGATCGCTGAGTGCTGTAGTCGTCGTCGTCGAAACCACACAGGATCTATGTACTGTCGTCGTCACAGTCACAGTAGCAGTCGTAGCAGTAACAGTCGCAGCCAGCACTAGAGTTCCCGCACACAGCAAGCTCGTTCGGAGGGTCCGCTCCACGAGCCGAGAGGCTGATACATCAACTGTCACGAAGACCGGAGTTGATGTATCCAAAAGTTCCGTATCGTCAACTGGAACTCAACGCAACAGACGGCGCGTCGATCGGACGCCCGGTCTGAGAGTTATTGGCATTTTCGTCTCCGGGGCCCGGTTGGTTTTTAAGGCAAAACCAACCCGACCGTACTCCACCTGTTTCCAAACCTTGGGTGGAGTATGCCAAAAGATCCGTCTCACTAAGAGGGACACAACGCGACTGACGGCGCGTCAATCGGACGTCCGTAGCTCAAGATATGAGCATTTCCGCTCCGAGGGCCCGGTTGGTTTCGTGAACGAACCAACCCGGCCGTACTCCGTCGGCACCCAAACCTCGGGCATAGTATATCAAAACATTCTTCTCACTAAGAGAAACTTATCAGAACTAACGGCACGCCATTCGGACGTCCGTAGCTCAAGATACGAGCGTTTCCGCTCCGAGGGCCCGGTTGGTTTCGTGTACGAACCAACCCGGCCGAACTCAAAGTAATCCGAAACTTTGAGTGCGATATACCGAAACGACCGTCTCGATCCAAGGATCGCGTAGCCGCAGACGGTTCGTCATTCGGAGGTCTACAACTCAAGTTATGAGCTAAAAACCGATTCTGGTTCGAAACGGGGGGGTCCGGGTCCGGGCCGACCCGGCCCGACCCCCCCCCCCCCCCCTGGGGCGGCGTGGCCGGCCGGCCGGCCGGCGGTGCGGCGGCGTGGTGGCGCGGCGGCGCGGCGGCGCGGGGGCCGCGGCGGCTTGTCGCCGCAAGGAGGCCGCGCGGGGGGATCAATTCCCTCGCTTTTCAAAAGGCGGCGCGGCTATGCCGCGCCGTTATTTTATAAAAGCGCCCCCCCCACGTGGGGGGCCTGCTGGTGCGGAACCGGGGGGGGGGGGCCGGCTGCCCCCCTCCCTTCAAAGAACCGCCCCCTCATAAAGAGGGGGGTTTTATATGAGGTGGCCGGGGGATTAATTCCCCCGGTTTTAATGGTATCCGGCCGGCCAGCTGGCCGGCCAGTTTTCTCTAACGGGACCGGAAATTCCGGTCCCCCTTTCGACTTCCGACGCCGGCGGCCCGGCCGCAGGTCTTCTCTTCCGCCGCGGCCCGGAACCGGCCGCGGTCTCCTCGCCCCGCCGCGGCCCGGAACCGGCCGCGGTGTTCGTCGACCGGCGCGGTGCGACGGCACCGCGCCCCTTTCGCCGTGCCTTGATTCCTTTCAACGCGGCGCGACGGCGTCGCGTTCTTGAAGATTCTACCTCGGCGTGGCGCGACGGCGCCGTGTAAAATAATTGCACGGTAATCCGTGTGGTGCGACGGCACCACGCCACTTTGCTTCTAGCCGCAAGAATAAACAAGAACGATGGAGGGGGGTTCGGCCGTGTTCGTACAGTCCGGCCCCCCTCGCGTTAACAATAACACTTATATAAAATATTCAAAAGCCTCACGTAGACATGCGATCCACGAGCAAGAAATGGAATAATTAAAGAATAAAACAACAACCCCTACCTCGAAGGAAGCTCGCGGAGCTCATCAACGATCCGCGAAGGACGAGCGTCGCGGAGGTCGGACGTCACGGAAGAAGACTTCGTCGGCATCGCGGTTATGGCGTCGCGGTAGACGGACGTGGGTTCGCCGCGAGAGGCACGTCGCGGAAAGTGCGTTGCGGCGTCGGACGTAGGTTCGCCGCGGAAAGCACGTCGCGGAGAGGATGCGTTGCGGCGTCGTGGAGGAAATCCAACGCGTTGCAGTCCGACGTCGTGGAAGAAGGACGCCACGTTCTTCGTCGTGGAGGAAGAACTCACAAGAAGCCTCCCTCTTTTCCTCTCCGCACAGCAAACGCCAACCCGCAAAGGAAACTAAAAACTGAATTAAATAGAAGGGTTTGGAATTTCAAAGGTTTGAAATTCAAACCTCTTCATTTAATTCCCCACAATTAAAACTTAAGTTATAACTTAAGTTTATTAAAATTAAAGCATGACTTTACAACTTAACACAACACAACTTAAGTCTTTTGAAATTCAAGAGTTTGAATTTCAAAAGTTTAATTAAACTCACTTATTAATGACATAAGTTATAACCTAAGTTTACATCATTAATTGTGAGTTGGGGGGGGGGGGTTAGAGGATATGAAGGGGTGGGGTTCGTGTGGGCCCCACCACCCTCTTAACCTCCCAAGGGAAGTTGGGTTGTAACCCAACTTCCACCCAAAGGATAAAAACACTTAAGGAAGATAAAAATAAAAATTGAAGTTAAATTTTTATTTTAACATTCACAATTTTATTTTTACAACTCCCCTCGTGTAAACGCAACTTCGGAAAAGGTCTCCTTAAGCGAATATCGGCGCTACGAGTTCATCGGTGTCCTTGGATTTCAATTCCGAGCACCGGATCAAAAGTTAGGAAATCCCGCTCGTTCGTTCACTGAACGTACCCGAGCCAAACTTCGGAAATTAATTCCGGGCACTCCGGGCCTCGGAATCAGGTGCTGTCTGAAACTGCGGACTCATAAAATTCCAAAGAAAATTAACAAAAAATTTTCCTTGAAATTTTCGGGTCTTTACATTACTCCCACCTCAGGGCTTTACGTCCCCGTAAAGCTCCAACTCACACTTAAGGGAAACAAGCAGTACTGAGCATGCAACTGAGCTTTACGCTCCCATATGCTCACCTGAAGATCTCGTGCTACCCGCGAAGCATACCCGAGTAAGCAACCGTTCATGTAGAACCTGCTCCTGTCGATCTTCGTTCTCTACTAGAACCTCTGTGCTTGTCGCCCTGTCATCGACGTCCAACTTCCCGAGGTTGATGACGTGTGAAGAAACATACACGTATCTCCACAGCTGAGACACGTGGTGGACATTATGCACCCGGTGCAACTGAGGCGGCATGTTATCTCCGAAGTTCGATGGACCCTTTTGATCTTCAGCAGGGTAGGCGAAGAGGGGTGTTACTTCGTGTTTGTATCTTCTTGTGGTTTATCCTTTGTGGATTTCGGGAGACCTTCGAGGGTCTCGGGGTCCCTATTGAGTATCTTATACTCACCCCTGCACGGGCTATGCCCGCACTTCGTTGTGTTGGTTGCAGACGACGGAAAGCGCTGACTGCGGTTGAGGCTTTCGGAGTAGGTCGGTACTCGGAGGAGGACCACTGAGCGGGACGTGCTCGGAGCGGACAGTTGGACCCGAGGAGTTGTGGAGCTATCTGTACCTACCCTTCAGGTAGGATCCGTGGTGGACGATCCAGGAGCTGAGCCATCTGTACCTACCCTTCAGGTAGGAATCGAGGAGGACGTCCCAGGAGCCGCTTGTACTTTCAGTTGCTGTTTTCCCTTTCGAGTTGTACTTTACTTTACAGTTGGGCTTGTATTTTCGGCCCCCTTTACTTTTCTGCACTTTTTAGTTACTTTCTGCTTGCTGACTCTGTGGTGGTTGTTACTCATAAAGGCAATGCCTTCCCTGTTTACCGGGATTTTACGCCTTGGTGCTAGTCGCCAGCCCCTGGCCTATGGAAGGCGGGCTTGGGGTAGTCACGACACGGGCCCCGAGGGCGGGTCGTGACAAATTGGTATCAGAGGAGTTCGGTTCTACCGCAGAACTCAGGACTCTGATCTTTTTTCTATGTGAAGCAATAGTGTTTAGTGTATTGAGTGTGGTTATCAGTCCAAGGAGTCCAGTGTTGGTGCGGCGGCCGACGTATCCGTACACCAGGACCCTGACTTCTGATTTCCGACTTAATGCATGAAAACACTGATTGCGTGTGTGTTTCCCAAAAGGTTTAAAGTCAGCTCAAACCAGGTCAGCTCACCAGGTATAAATCGTTGACCATGACACAACTATTCAGGATGTCACCATGCAGATAGTTAGCTGGAGTTCCGAGAGAGTTCTCGATGGTGGCCCACCGAGCAGCGAGACTCCGGTGCAGGGCCCTTTTTCAGTGTTGGCACCTTCGGGTGGTGTACCAGCAGCACCACCACCCGTTAGGCAGCAGATGCCACTAGCTGACGGTGCACGCTAGCAGAGCGCGATGCACGAGTTTCAGCAGTAGAGGCCTCTGAGGATACGAGGCGAGACAGATTTCCCAGGCAGCAGTGGACTGGATGGAGGCGGTTGCTAGAGTTCTACGCCTAGCTTGGATACTAGTAGAGCGGATGATGATCTTAGCTCCTGGTGTTTCCAGTGAGAGACCATGAGGTTGGTCCTTATAGTAATGAGGATTCGGTACGTGAACCGATACCTGGGATAGTACCTACGGGTAGTGCGCCAGTTATGTCACTACCTGTTGGTCAACAGACACTACCGGCGGTACCGGTAGCAGAGACTCACAGGCTTAGTGCCTTACATATGTTTTAGCACCAGATATCCCTCAAGTTTCGAGGTGATCCTGACTCGTAGGCAGCTGAGGACTGGCTTGAGGAGGTGGTTGTGAGTTTTCTGGAGCTAATAAAGCTTCGACAGTACGACATGTCGGAAGCAGAGCACTCAACGTGGCTTACCAATCAATCTTGGTACTCGTTGGTTACGTTGTGATCAGTTCTTTAGACTCGAACTTCTGAGCGAAGTGTGTCTAAAGGACATCCGAACCATTACTTTTCCTCTATGCATTCCTACCTATGCTAGGATGCTAGAGAGAACCTTTGTGGTTGTGAACGTTAGCAGTGAAAGGCAGAAAACTAGCGCCAGTCTCAGAGACTCGGGCGTGTAAAATGTTTCAGGAGGAGGAAGTGCTAAGGACAGATGAATCTGCAGGGTAGCAGACGTGGAAGCGGAGCTTGGAGAGCAGCATGTGGTGGTGTACATTTCGACATGTTACGACCACCCGACTTAGTAGTCCCCGCCAGGCTCAGGGAGCAGGAGGGCTGGGGAGGAGAGTAGCTGCATTGCGGTCAAGGAGTGTGACCCAGGAGCTCTAAGAATGATTCGGGGTACGAATTATGTCTACTACGAGCTGCCATATCTATAGACATAGGAACCAATCATTCTACCCTTCCACGAATCATGTCCCAGACCTAGAGGTTCCGGGTAAGCCGTAGACTTGACCCTCACGTCTGGAGATACCTTTGGGAGGAGACTCGATAATCACACTTACGCCGACGGTGTGATTTGACCTCGAGGCGAGAGTTTCGGTTGGAATCTCTTGGTGGCAGCGTAGAGGCCTTACGACGTTGATCTGGGTATGGTTTTGATTCACAAATCATACCCCGGTTGACTGTTTTAGGCAAACGTCGGAATGGGTTTTCCTTGGTCGGCGAAAAGGAAACCCTGGGCAGCACATGTTAAACTCAGGCATAAGAGGGTGTGACCGATCACTCTTGAGTTGGTCAACCCTACCCTTGTGGCAGTAAGAGTTTTTAGTTTCAGTTCTAACCTAAAAAGGGAAACCTCTTGAGTTCGAGGGTGACGAACACGTTCTTATACGGTCTCAACCCGATGAGGTTTCGGAGATGTGGCTGAGGCGGGCTTGGGGTAGTCACGACACGGGCCCCGAGGGAGGGTCGTGACAAATTGGTATCAGAGGATATGAAGGGGTGGGGTTCGTGTGGGCCCCAACACCCTCTTAACCTCCCAAGGGAAGTTGGGTTGTAACCCAACTTCCACCCAAAGGATAAAAACACTTAAGGAAGATAAAAATAAAAATTGAAGTTAAATTTTTATTTTAACATTCACAATTTTATTTTTACAACTCCCCTCGTGTAAACGCAACTTCGGAAAAGGTCTCCTTAAGCGAATATCGGCGCTACGAGTTCATCGGTGTCCTCGGATTTAAATTCCGAGCACCGGATCAAAAGTTAGGAAATCCCGCTCGTTCGTTCACTGAACGTACCCGAGCCAAACTTCGGAAATTAATTCCGGGCACTCCGGGCCTCGGAATCAGGTGCCGTCTGAAACTGCGGACTCATAAAATTCCAAAGAAAATTAACAAAAAAATTTCCTTGAAATTTCCGGGTCTTTACACTCTAGATGTAATGTTAAGGGAAAAAAACCTCCTCAACACCTCCTTTCACATTGTGACTGGTGTCAACATCCATCCTTGAAAAAGAATGATAAGCTCCATATGTTTGGAAAATCTCTTAAGACATGTCTAGTTTATATCCAGTAATGAAAGGCCCCAAAAATAGAATCTCCAAGATGTGCCTCCCTACATCGCTAAAAAAATAGTGGGGTAACCACCATCGAATGGAGACATATTGCATCATCCTCAACCACAAGGGTCAACTACAAAGAGATCAACTTCTCTGTTACCTCATTCAACAACAATGTAGAGAAACTCTCACTATGAGCATCTACTACTATGGACACACCCTTGGGTGGATCTCAAGTTAGCACGACCCCAACCCCTACTAGGTCTAATATCATTCCCATGTATAAACATACATATCATAATAATTGGACCTCATAAATCTAGACCTATAACTATGAGAGATCTCTAAGAAACTGGTACTCTTAGTGCATCTCTAGAATCCATCCTCAAGTGCATCACGTAAAAATATGATGATGAGAAGACTTGGATTTCACCGAATAAGAATACCAAAAATTGATCCATAAAGTTTTAAGGATCTATTCCATATATCTTACAACTTTAATAAGGCATACAACATGTTGAAGGGTATCACTATGAACTCAAAACAACCGTAGTGGATTTGGAAAGCCACTTCTGGTATATCCTTCTCCAAAACTAGAGATGGCGATAATCTATCTCAGGGGGTCAAAATGTGAAACCACTTCAACCCAAACCACTGATCGAAGAATTCAATGATGGTGGGTGGTACTTTTCCTCACGTTACCAAGTTCAAGAGGCACCAATTCACACCCAACCTCATGCAATCATCCATCTCTTAGGAGAATAAAACTAGGATGCCTAGGTGAACACACTGGGACTTACAAAACCCCTTTATCTAAAAAACCTTGAATTCACCTTCATCCTATAAAGCTCAATGAGTTCCATCTGACGTGCTATCACAAAAATCAGGACAAATACTAGGTGATAGTCATTGCAGAAGCCTAAGTCTCAATGTGGAGATAAACCCAACATGTATCTAAGAAATATGTGCTCACACTACACCACCACTATAGGAAAAAATAGATCATATAATCCACTACTCCAAAGGTATCACTATCCAACTAATAGGAATTCATTCATAACCTCCTACACATGAGCTCATCCTGCTCTGCCTGGGATCATTAATTATCAAAGGAGGAAAAATATATCCCAGAAAATCAGAAGCACTTATATTCTCACTAGTATAAAACATACTAGAATGGATTTTAGGAAACAAGTATACACTAAGGAAAACATCATAGGGCCTCACTGCCACTGTAAAGAGATTCCACACAAGGTTATATTTCTCCTCCCAGAGTTAGGTCACACTGTCAGTAGAAGAGTATAATCACTAATCCTCTCTATAGAAGCCTCCAACACAAGGGTCAAGAAAAAAAGGGATACAATGGTATCACTAGGTCTAAAATAGGGTATAAACTCAGGAAAAAATGGATCATAAATTTTGTGAAAGCTGTAATTGGGGAAGTGAAGACACATGTTGTGCCTCAAACTACACTCGAAGCCTCTGTAAGCTTCTAATTCTTGGAAGTCATTCTTTCCCTGTACCACCTATTTAATAAAACTATGTATTTATCTAAAACCTTATCACAACAAACAATGTCAAACACACAATTCATAAGAACTCATCCACCACATGTTGACACTATCCGCTTTGGGCAGCACTGACTCACCTACACAGTTTTGGATCATGTCTCAAGAACACATCTCGGTGGGGGGAATTTTCCATATTTATTGAATGTCCAAATTCATGTCAAAAACCATCAAAACACGGCTCTATAAATTCCCCTCATCACCCTAGAGAAGTATCACCGCTAGGACCACCATTAGGGAGGGGTCCCATACAACTGGGACATTCACACCATAGGCTCACGCCAGTACTCTACCACATGATAAGGGGGGTTGGCCCACCATGTAACCTGGGATATATCTAAATATAGAACATAGGATGTGTACTCAATATAGGTGGGTAATATTCTGGTACCACCAGATATAACTGATACTTCCTGAAGAAAGTGGGTTGCAAGCACAACCATCTGATCAGTTGAGGGTCCACACAAGCCAGAAAACCCAGACCATCACCTTGAGTCAATCCTCCACTGCCAGAGGGTCTGTCTTGCCACAAAACCAGAGCGTTCTCTACTATTGGTACTCACATAATACTCTAGGACAACACATAACATCATCCTCACCTGTTGAGATCCATCAACTTCCCAACACATCGTCAAACATACATCAAATCAACTGAAGGATATAAGCACCATTCAATAGGTGGTATCACTACTCTGTGCCCATACAGAGGAAACACCTCATGAGTGGGTCCCTAAATTTAGGCCTCATAACTCAAATGGTTATCATTGCGACACTATCTCAGAATCCTAGCTAGCTATCATCACAGATACATCTTGAATATTATCAAGACGTATCACAATCAATGAGTATATTTGGAGAGATGACTCAAAAGGACATGGAAGCCACAACACATTACTATATGATTCATGTACCAATATTTTCCCTACAACTAGTGACTACATGTACCAAGTCAACAACAAGGTTATCAGGGTCTTGGTGAATGGATACATCAACTGCTACACCAACAATGGATACCGTATCCTGATATCCAATATCAAAACACTTTAATACTATTTCCATAGTTCCCAAACCAAAACTCACAACTAGATAAAATAAACTCCAAAATCTAGTCCTAAACCTAGGCAGTGTCATAACACTTTAGGATGAGTACTCCTTTGATACCATTCTATCACAACCCAACCTGATGGGGCCAGAGACACAACTACCCCAAGCCTACCTCAAATAGACCAGGGGCTAGTGACTAGTGCCAAGAAGACATATCACACACATGGGAGGCATTATACTAAAGTACATGTACATACACACATATCCAATCCCATATGATGCTGAAATGAAAAAACACTAATAATAATGAATGCATACATCTATAATCCCACAATCAGAGTATGCCATAAAGTATTAGAAATCATAAAAAAGAAACAAATACAATCCCAACCAAAAATAGAAATAAATCCTAACTTGCTTAGAAGGAGGGGAATACTGTAAAATGCAACACTGGTATACACCTCGGTCTGTCTGGCCCAAACTAGGCTCTACCTTCTCTTAGTAATACAAGGACTCTGTAAAGATATCCATCGTCTGTATAAGACACAACATGTGTGGGTATATCCCATGCAGGTGTGATTATAACAATACCTAGTAAGAAAACCCAAAATAAAAAAACATAAAGCATCAAGAGTAATTAGCTCATTATAAGATATGTCAATCATAATGTGAGACATAATAAAACATTAAGATATACTCATAGTAGACACACAATATTAAGGTAAGGTCACAACCACATTTCCAGCCTATTATTTCTTATCGAAGGTTCCATACAACACTAGTTTGGGAGAACAGAACACTCATCCCATAGGTCATGATTGTTCAGAAGGAACTACTCCCCGAGCTACACTACTAATGACAACACTTATCCCAAATAAGAACAAAAGGAGTATGAAGAGATCGATACATAGATGGGGATCACACCTAGTGCCATGGGGTATACAAAAAACCCAATCTATATTAAACCACTAAGTAGGGGATCAATGCCCATATAGTGTTGGCCACAAAGATTCTAAAAACCCCACCTCGAAAAAATGATGATGATAGAGGATCTCACTCCAAGACTCACAAATGGATTCAAGAAACTCTATCCAAGACCGAAGTTCCTCAATGCGGATCACCATTCTATGCATAGGACATGATTACATACTAAACCCTCAGGGAAAGGGTCATGAGAATGCACCATACCGATACTAGTCCAAGGAACTCACAAAAGCTCTCTACAAAGATGAATCGAGGAGAAAGAGGAATCTAACCTATCCTCAAATAAGTACCTGACATGTACCTAGGGTATAAAATGTGTCTCACTAATCCTGGCACTTCCTATGTCTCATGCTCACACGACATACACTTTTCCACTATACACAATGTGTCCCTTAGGTACAAGGCATGCATATTTCATCCTTGCACTTGGCGTTCCATTCTGATCATGCCCATTTACTTTCCTAAGTACACGACGTGTAGCCCGTCACACACAAAATGTGGGTCCACACAATCTCCTGGGTATGTACTCCCCATACACACTGAGCCTCCTTCTAGGGTGTACACGGTGTGTGGCATGACCCACATGGTGTGTAATGCCACATGAACTTTTGGGAATGTAATCCCTATACACATCGTTCTATACATCTAGTATACACATAACGTGTGCTATGAACCACACAACGTGTGATCCTTAACTCTCCATGGAAACCCTAGCCTAAACTCTGATGATAATACACAGTGTGTGTCCTTGAAGTACATGTCATGTATATAGAGATTTTCCAGAATCCTAGATCTTCTTCACGCATCTTCAACCATACCTTATACCTCTAATCTAGCCATGAATCACACTATGAATCATGTCATACATCACAGATCTAGGGTTTACCAAACCCTCTCACCCTTTTTGGCTAGATTCCGACCATTATGGACATATACACTACTCAGGAAACAACCACCGGTGTGCCTTGTCAATGCTGCATGATAAGAACACCATCACGAAATCCTGATCTATATATAGATCCACTACCATCATTATGTATGATAACTGTGATGTCAGATCTCCATCCCAAACTTGTGGTACCGATCTATTGCACCAAAGAGCGATTGCGCAATGATCGTTCACCGAGTATTCATCAAATCATAGAACAAAAGAAAATAAAAATGATGAAGGCACGTAGAATGGGGTGATAAAACCATAAACCATGAATGTGAGAAATGAACCTTGGTCTTTTTTAATTTTCAGACTTGATCTGGTGTCGTATAAAATATAAACAAATAGGTATAAACATCAATGAACAAAAATAATAATAATTATCCATAAATCCCACAAATAAACCCATACCCACAAAAATGACCAATCTACGAATTAGTACATTAGTCGATTTATTCAAATTCATCATGGGATAAGAAAATGGGGATAAATCCAAAAAAATATATATACTACCTTGATTTGGATCGATTTCTGATGAAGAACGATCCTATATTTCTGTCATTGGAGATATCCTAGAACTCCAAAGGCGCAATGATCCTTGATCTAATCTCGATATGATGTCATCTACCAACAATTATCTAATGGTGAATCTCCTACAACTCCTCTAAAATATTTAGGGTTATGCAGATAACCCTAGGGATTTGGTATAAATAAACAATGGCACTCAAGCTAACAGCCAATGCCGACCATGGTTATGTGTAATGATCAAAAATTTTATATATGGAAACCCCTTATTATAATAATTTCATATAGTATAAACAACATAAAATCATACTGATAACACAATACAAACTTTATAAATGAATAGTGAATGAAATAATTGGTATTCATAGAAATTAAGGAACCTATACCAATGGAATAGTAACTTGACCTTTGGAATAGTAATGCGACTATTATGAATAGTAATTTGGACAATCGAATAGTAAAATCACCTATAAAAGTATAAATAAAATTTATCCATCTTATAAATAAAAATATGATACAATTATATAATAGTATAAGTAAATAAATGTTTTAAAAATAATAAATTAAGTATTGGTATTTTTATAAAACATAAATGTTTATTTACAATTTTATAATTAATAAAATGATTTAAAAGAAAATTTATTTTCATAAAATAGATTCATATATTAATATTTTGTTTTAATATTATTATAATATAATTTTATGAGACCTGAAATATTTTTTCAAAGTGTCATAAAACCAGTTATAATTTTAAAATCGGTATTTTTTTGAGTAAATGATGATTTCAATTAAAAATTAAATTTCTCATATTTATAAAATTATTTTCATAAAATAGAGTTAATTTTGTAATTCTACACATTAAAAAATGGTTATGGTGATTTTTTTTTGTATTTTTCTAAAATTGTTGATTTTTTGGTGAATAGTAAAATACGACAATTTACGGTATTTAAGAAATATATGAATTATTGAGTCATAGATGATTTACGGCTGATGTAAGCCCATAATCTCAAACTAAACTTCATAATTTTAATACATTTAGTTATAAGGTTCAAAATATTGACAGTATTGATCCAAAATAATAAAATAATGAAAAAACACCCCTCTCATCCCCTATAAATACCATCCCTTACCACCCCTTCTCCTCACACCTCAAAAGCCTTGAATATTATCCAATTTATGACCAATATTTTTCCCAATAACCTTCCTCATGTCCAAAAGTCTTTTGTCTCAAAAAAAAGGCCAAATAAAATTTCCCTAAATAGGTTCTCAAGGAGAAGATGTTCAAGAGGTAAAATCCTCTTCCATTTTCTTTTATTTTCTTTTCAATTTATTTTTCTTTTCTTATTATCTCCTCACCTCCCTTAATACATGTGGAATGATAACTACATTAAATTATATATACTACAATTTTATTATGTTAATGGAATAATCCATCACCATTCCTCTTCTCCTCTCCCTTTTATTCTAAAAATGAAAACGTCATCCGTGAGGTGTTAATTTATCACCTTCAAGGATGAAAAGATTAAATTTTCTTTTACCACATTCAAGGTTCGTAATAAAAAAATTATAATGGTTATTTTTTAAAAAATTTACATTTTAAAATTTTTATGTTCTAGAACTAACATATATACATACTATTAAATAATAAAACAAAATGTGTTCGATGTGATCGAAAACTGCCAAATTTAATCTAAACAATTATCATTCATATATTTTTTCTAATGAATCATAATACTATATGAAAATAATAATATATAAGACTAATTAAACTTATTTAAGTTAATTAATAACATATAATATCAATTCTGGATAATTATCCCCATTTTACACGATCTTCCATACATGTATACAAATGAACGGATCAAGAAAATCAAGAAAATGAACACTCTTGAATGATGAAATTGAACTCTATAACTCATTATAATGACCATAAATGAAATTAAAAAAATTATAATGAATAAAATACATATATAGATGTTCTGGATTTATTAATTAATGAATCTAATTTGATTATCTAGGATATTAAAGTGAATAAATTATTCAGACATATGGTTAGGGGATTATCAAACCCAATTTCCTTTCTTTGGGTAATTCCTATTTCGTGCCAAATTTTAGTATGGATGTTATTTTAATATTATTTAATTTTAATTACATTTTCATTTCTAGGATATACATGATTCAAATCTAATTTTATTACAAATACATATATTTTATAAAAGAACTCTTCTTTCTAAAAACACATCTTTTACTTATTTTGAGATTGTTTCTTCTTCACTCAAGATTGATGATTCCTATACTAGTATGATATCTTTTTTTTGGAACCAATTTTTTTTTTCATGAATGTATTATTTATGAAAAGAAAACCATTCCTATCAATGGTTTATTTCTAATATTGATATACGTTCTATGTGGAATGCTTGATTATGTAAATGTTATGATGTGATGGGTGCACCAATAATTATATAGTGCTCCAACACATTGGGTAATGTGATGTATCTCATGAGATAATGTGTAATATGTTTGAAAATGATTATATATTTGTTCAAAACAAAGATGTTATGGATATTCACATATGTTATTCATGAACATGATGCCATCTTTGTTCACAACTATGTGTGGTATTGACCACTAAGACATGATGTTTCATTTTTATGCATTTCCACATTCCATGCCTTCATCTAATGATTCCTATAATGATTATGATGATGATACTATTCTTATTTTATGATGTTAATAATTATGCTCACCCATGTTATATTGATTCATGTTCATATCTATCATCTTACACGGATTTTATCTCACCCCTTTCTTTGATGTATATCCCCAGGTGACTACTTATATTAAGGAGTACCGGAGGGACACTAAGAAGTTATAGAAGAAGGAATTAAATAATGTTTATGTTTTATTATGTAAATTTTATGTTTGGTCCTAATTTTACTAAGACACTAAACCTTTGGATTCTAGTTTTGTAACACTTTTATATTTTTTATATTTAAAATGATGTAATAGTAATATAAGAAATAGTAGGGTATCTATAGTTTGTATTAGATAATTATTTAGTTAATTTGGGAATTAATATTAAAGAACATTATTATAAACCCTTAGTATGAGACTAAGTATATGTCATCACCCAATAAAATTTATCTTAGAAAAATTCTAAACATAGGTATCCCACAAGATATTCCTTTAGAGTTAATTTCACAAAGGAATAAATTATTTATTAATGACTTGTTGACTTATGTTTTTTTCAAACCTTTTCTATTTTATAAAATGGTAGGGACCATGGGAAACCATGCTAATAACCTATGAGGATAGTGTAGCAATTGCTCGAGCAACATCCCCAATGCCTTGGGATGTGGAGTTCAAAATTTCATGTCGATTCTTACCCATCCGTCTTAGGCTATGAAAAATAACCTAAATAATGGGGAACATTCTCCTTCCCCTAAGAGGGAGAAACTAACTATCAAGTCGTTCATGTGGAAATGACCACTAATGTTTAGTGGATCTTCTAATCCAATAGTTTTGGAATTGTGGGTAAACTCATTAGAGAAGATATTTTCTATGCTTTTATATTCCAAGATAGAGAAGGTGACTATATCCATTTATCATTTAGATAGAGAGGCTGACCAATGGTGGGTGTTGATTAAGAACACCAAGACGAAGGATGAAATTGTAGAGATTGAGTGGGAATACTTTAAGAAAATATTTCTTAATATGTATTTTCCTTGAACTCTTAGAATATATATGGAGAGATAATTCATAGAGATAAAGAAAAAAGAAGGTGAATCTATCACTTCTTACGAAGTAAATTTCACAAGTCTTGTAAGATAAGCCTCAGAATTTGTTATCAACAATGATAGAAAAATAGACAGATTATTTAGTGGTTTAAAACCACACCTTTAAAAGGATCTAGCAATTTGATAATTTGGGAGTTATTAAGAATTTGTTCAATGTGCTCTAAAAGTGGATATGGAGTTTGGAGAATGGTCCCTTGGCTATGGAGATAAGAAATAAAAGATGGAGTTTCAAGTTAGAGTATCTAATGAAAAAGGTGGAAAGAAATATCAACCACTCACAAGTCAAAAATGTGGGAAGAAACATCATGAGAATTGCCTCAAAGGGATGGAGAAATGCTTCAAGTGTGGGAGATAAGGCCACCAAACTCATGAATGTCGAAGAGACATGAGGAAGTAGGAAGATGTGGTGGAGGAAATGAGAGCACCACCCATGGTTCAGTGTTTCAAATCTATGGAGAAAGGAAACTATGAAATCCATTGCACTAAACCTTGAATCCTTGTGGGTAATTAGAATAAAAAGCCACCAAAGAAAAAGGAGAAAGGGAAAGATTATGCCATCATTACTTCTAAGTTGGATCCTGAAAAAGATGTGGTGATAGGTATGCTAGTTATTCATTCAAGAATAACGGACATACCATTTAATTATGGTTCTATGCATTATTTTGTATCTTTCAAGTTTAGTAGAACTATTCAAACACTATATCAAAATATAGAGGCTGAGTTATCTATGAGAAATAAAAATGGGGAAATTATTGCATCCAAAGTATATAACTCCTCGATTAATGTTTATGGACCGAACCTCTAAGAAAATATTTTATTAATATCTTTGGTGGAGTTTGATGCTATATTGGGAATGGATTGACTATCTTTATACAATTACAATATAAACTATCAGGAAAGGGAGATCACTCTTCATATTCTATGGTATCCTCTAATTCTATACAAGTGTAAGGATGAAGATGAATCTCTTTCAGAGTCATCATATCAAGTGTGGATATTATTGCCTTATGAAAATCATATATAGATTAAATGATTTATACAAAGGTGAGAATTATGCTCGAATACATGCCCATTGTGAGGGACTATAGTTTTGTGTTCCCTAAAGAATTTCTTGGTCTTCCTCCTGACTGAGAGGTTGAGTTCTCAATTAATCTTATTCCTAGATCTCTACTGACATCAAAGACTCTTTATAGAATGACCACCATTAAGTTGGAAGAACTAAAGAAGTTGTTACAAGAGAACCCAGACAAGTGTTTTATATGTCTGAGTGATTCGCCATGGGTTGTGCCAGTCCTCTTCATCAAGAAGAAGTATGGATAAATGTGCCTCTTCATTGATTACCACGAGCTCAAAAAAATCATGATAAAGAACAAGTATCACCTTACACAGATAGATGACTTGTTCAATCAACTTTGTGAGGATGAGTATTTCTCTAAGGTGGATCTTCAGTCAGGATATCACCAATTAAAGGTGAAGAAGTAATAGATTCCAAAGACTGCCTTTCAAATGAGGTGTGGACACTATGAGTTCATAGTGATGTCTTTCAGACTTCTTGAATGCTCTATAAATATTAATAGACTTAATGAATAAAGTCTTTAGATATTACCTCAACAAATTTGTGGTAGTCTTTATTGATGATATTCTGATATACTCTACGAGCAAGGAGGAACACAAGGAGAATTTGAATATTATGCTAAATACTTTGTGAAGGGATAAAATTTATGAAAATTATAGTAAATGTGAGTTCTGGATGGAATAATTATCATTATTGGGGAATATTATCACCAGAAAAGGAATATCTGTGGACCCTTCCAAGAAAAAGGTAATTTAAGAGTGGCCCAGACCAACATATGTAAATGGGATCCATAGTTTCCTTGGTTTTGCTGGGTATTACTGGTGATTTGTGAAGAACTTATCTCAATTTTCAAACCCACCAACCATGATGAATCATAAGGGAGAAAAGTTTGTCTGGAAAAGTGAATATGAGAACTACTTCAAAGAGTTAAAAAAGAGGATTATCACCACATTGGTACTCACACTTCTGGTAAGTGGGGAACTCTTTGTGCTATAAAAATATGATTCAAAGAAGGTCTTAGGATGCGTACTGATGAAAAATGATAAAGTGACAGCCTACTCCTCAAGGAAGTTGAAAATTCATGAGAAAAACTATCCTACACATGATCTGGAGTTGGCGGCTGTGATCTTATTGTTAAAAATACAGTGGCATTATATTTATGTGGAGAAGTGTGAAATATATACTAATCATAATAGCCTAAAATATATATTCACACAGAAGGATCTTAATATGCATTAGCGAAGATAGTTAGAACTCAACAAAGATTATGACTGCTCAATCCACTATCATCATGGTAAATCAAATAAAGTGGAAGACGCTACGAGAATAAAGGATCCTGCAACTTTATAAATTATGAGAATTGAGAAGGATCCAATATTCTTATATTTGCAGAGGATGGGAATTGGAATCATTAAGGAAGTAACATCATCAATCATTTCTCAAATGATTGCTCAACCATACCTTATGGAGAAAATAAAGGATGCTAAAATTAATGATGTGGAAATTTAGACAAAAGTGGAATCTATTATAAATGATAAATCCTTAGAGTTTAAAATTAACGAATAAGGATTCATAATATTTGGTTCATGACTATGTGTACCATCCAATCAAGAGATAAAGAGATAGCTTCTGAATGACTCACATAGATCAACCTTCTCTATTCACCCAGAGAGAAAAAAGTTTTATTGAGATATTTGAGAGAAATATTTGTGGGAAAATATGAATAAAGAGATCATCAAATATACATCAAAGTTCCTGGTATGTCAGCAAGTGAAGGTTGAAAGAAAAAAATTATAAGGGGATGATGCAACCACTACCCATACCAACATGAAAGTGGGAAAATATCACCATGGACTTTTCCATCGAACTTACAAAGACATCTAGAGGAAACAATAATATATGGGTTTCTGTGGATCATCTTATAAATACAACTCACATTATCATGATTTGAAAGGACTTCTCACTCAATAAACTTGGCCAAATATATATCATAAAAGTGGTGAGGATGCATGGAGTACCACTATCAATTGTATCTGATCAAGATATGTGATTCACCTAAATGTTTTGTAAAAGTATCCAACATGACCTAAAAATTAATATGAATTTCAATACAACTTATCATCCTCAAACTGATGGCTAATTAGAGTAGACTATTCAGACACTGGAAGACATGTCGAGAGTATGTTCTATAGCCTTCAAAGGAGGATGGGACCAACATCTACATTTAGTTGAATTCTCTTAAAATAATAGTTTCCACTCGAGAATACAAATGCCTCTATATAAATCATTTTATGGGAAAATATTAAGAACACTGGCATGTTGGGACGATCTCAGTGAACATAAGATGCTAGGACCTGAAATGGTCAAAGAAATGGTGGAAAAGGTGAAAACCATTTAGCAGCATATCAAGGCGGCCCAGAGTCAATATAAGAGATATGAATACAATTGTTGATGAGGAATAGAGTTTGATTTTGGAGACATGTTATTCCTATACATATCTCAATGGAATAGGATCATGAGATTTGGGAAGAAAGGAAAATTAAGTCCCAGGTACACTAGCCCCTTTGAGATTCTTGACCACGTCGGAACTGTGACCTATCGAATAACACTTCCACTAACCATATATCAAGTACATGATGTATTCCATGTATCCCTCTTGAGGAATTATATATCAAATCCATCACATATATTGAATCTAGATGTGGTACAATTGGAAAATGACCTCTCTTATAAGGAGCAACTAGTGAAGATCTGGGGCCATAGAGATAAAGTTCTACACAACAAGACTACTCAACTGGTCAAAGTACTATAACAAAATTGTAAGTATGAAGAGGCAACATGGGAACCATAGGAAGCGATGAACGATAAGTACTATAACTTGTTTTCATCATAGTTTGTAAAACAAAATTTCAAGGGTGAAATTTCATAAGGGGGGAAGAATGTAATGACCCAAAATTTTATCTATGGAAACTCGCTTATTATAATTATTTCATATAGTATAAAAAATATAAAATCACATTTAGAACACAATAAAAACTTTACAAATTAATAATGAATTAAATAAGTGGTATTAATAGAAATTTAGGAACCTATACCAATAGAATAATGACTTGAACTTTAGAATAGTAATGTGACCATTAGGAATAGTAATTCGGCCAATAAAATAGTAACATCACCTATGAAAGTATAAATAACATATATCCATATTATAAATGAAAATATGATATAATTATGTCATAGTATAAGAAAATAAATGTTTTAAAAATGATAAATTAAGTATTGGTATTTTTGTAAAACATAAATGTTTATTTATAATTTTATAATTAATATAATGATTTAAAAGAAAATTTATTTTCATAAAATATATTTATAAATTAATATTTTGTTTTCTTATGATTATAAGATAATTTTATGATACCTTAACAAATTTGTTAAAGTGTCATAAAATGAGTTATAATTTTAAAATTGGTATTTTTTGAATAAATGATGATTTTAATTAAAAAATAAATTTATCATATTTATAAAATTATTTTCATAAAATAGAGTTAATTTTTTAATTCTATACATTGAAAAATGGTTAGGGTTATTTTTTTGGGATTTTTCTAAAATAGTTGAATTTTTAGCGAATAGTGAAATACGATAATTTACGGTATTTAACAAATACATGAATTATTGAGTCATAGATGATGTATGGATGATGTAATACCATAATATCAAACTATCCTTAATTAATTTAATATATTTAGTTATAAGTTTCAAACTATTTATAGTCTTAATCCAAAATAATAAAATAATGAATAAAATAATGAAAAAACTCCCCTCTCCCCCCTATAAATACCACCCTCACCAACCCTTCTCCTTACACCTACAAAGCCTTGAATATTGTAATATTTCTACCCAATACTATTCCCAATATTCTTTCCCACATATATGATCCTTTGGTATCAACAAAATACAAAATTCAATTTCCCCAAGGAGGTTCTCAAGGAGAAGAAGTTCAAGAGGTAAAATCCTCTTCTGTTTTCTTTTAATTTCTTTTCAATTTCTTTTATTTTCTTATTTTCTCATAAAATCAACTCATACAAGTGGAATGATAAATATATTACCTTATATATAATTTAATGTTATTATGTTAATGGAATAATCCATCACCAGTCCTCTTCTCCCCTCCCTTTTATTCTAAAAATGAAAACATCATCCATAAGGTGTTAATTTATCACCTTCAAGGATGAAAAGTTTTCATTTTATTTTTCCACCTTAATGTATAGTAATAATACCATTATAATGGTTTAAATATATTTTAAAATTTATGTTTTAAACATTTTTATGTTCTTGAACTAACATATATACATAATATTAAATAATAAAACAAAATGAGTTCGATGTGATTGAAAACTGCCAAAATTAATCTAAAGGATTATCATTAACATTTTATCTAATTAATCATCCTAATATATAGAAAATAATAATATATAAGACCAATTAAACTTATGGAAGTTAATTAATAACATATAATATCAATTCTGAATAATTATCCCCATTTTACACGATTTTCCATACATGTATATAAGTGAATCGATCATGAAAATCAAGAAAATAAACACTATCAGATGATGAAATTGAACTCTATAACTAATTATAATGACCATAAATGAAATTAATAAAATTATAATGAATAAAATTAATATATAATAGTTTATATATTTATTAATTAATGAATCTAATTTAATTATATAGGATATTAAAGTGAAGAAAACATTTAGACATAAGGTAAGGGGATTCTCAAACCCAATTTCATTTCTTTGGGTTATTCTTATTTCATGAAATTTTTTAGTATGGACGTTTTTTAATATAATTTCATTGTATTTTCATTTTTATTTATAGTATATACATTCTTCCAATCTGATTTTATGAAAAATACAAAGAGTTTCCAAAATAAATCTTCTTTCTAAAAACACATCTTTTATTTCTTTTGAGATTATTTATTCTTCACTCAAGATTGATGATTCCTATACCAGTATGCTATATTTTTTTGGAACCCAAAAGTTTTTTCATGAAAATATGATTTATGAAAAGAAAACCATTCCTCTTTATGGGTTATTTATAATATTTATATATGCTCTATGTGGCATGCATGATTATGTAAATTCTATGATGTGATGGGTGCAACCAAAATTATATAGCACTCCAATGTGTTGGGTAATGTGATGCATCTCATGAGATAATGGGTAATTTTCATGAAAATTATTATATATTTTTTCACAATTATTATGTTATATATATGCACATATGTTATTCATGAACATGATACTATCTTTGTTCACAACTATTTGTGGTAATGACCACTAAGACATGATGTTTCATTTCTATGCATTGCCACATTCCACACCTTCATATAATGCTTCCTCTCATGATTATGATGATTATCCTATGCTCATGTTATGATGTTAATGACTATTCTCACCCATATTAAATTGATTCATGTTATTATCTATCCTCTCACTGGGATTTTAGCTTACCTCTTTCTTTGATGTATGTTCTCAGGTGACTACTTATACTAAGGAGTACACGAGGGCCACTAAGAATCTTGAGAAGAAGCGATTAAATAATGATTATATTTTATTATGTAAACGTTATGTTTGTTCCCAATTTTTACAAGACACTAAACCTTTGGATCCTAGTTTTTTAATGATTTTATGTTTTTTTTCCTTTAAAACGATGTAACATTAATGTAAGAAAAAGTAGGGTCACTATATTATGCTGCACCTAGAGTAAACCCCATGATATGAACTCAAAGGTAGGATCTGATTTATGATCGGATTCCCTATTTTATAGTTATTCCAATTTTTAGGAAAACTACATGTGCATGATATTAATATATTTAATATCTTTAAAGTTTCAATTTTAGGATCACCGGGCCTCAGAATCTCATGTCGTCTTAGCGCATGGATCTAGAAATATTCATAGAAATATTCAAAATCCTTACATGGTAAAAATTGGGTTGTTATAATTTATTCAGGTATTGGATAATCCTAAGTTATTTGAATGTGTGAAGAGGATATGATAAAGTGTGACCTTTTATAAGTGAAGTGAGTGTCACACTTGTAATTTTTGAAAAGAAGAAACTGTACCCATATTTTTCACATGAAACAAGTCTCCAAAATGAATTATTCTCATGCCTTATAAATTATAAGGTATAAATATGGTAAAAAATATACTTTTTAAAAGTATTTATTTCATTTTAACCTTTATCTTTTTATTTTAACCTCCCTGTAATTTAGATTTTACCTTAACCATGTTAATTAATTTTTATTATTTTCACTATTCATTATGGTTAAAAATTAAGTTGAAATTGTTAGATAATTTAAATTATGATTATTATAAATATGTAATCCATTTTACCAAATTCAATTCACATAATTGGAAAAATTTAATTTAAAACAAAACCCACAAACATGATGAAAAAGAGGGTTTTCGAGAAGTGTATTTTTCAAGGAAAAGATGATTTTATATTAAATCTATGACTAATAAAAATCATTGTATGAATATAAATTAATATTTATTGATATATAATCTATAAATTTCATTTAAAACATTCCTAATTAGGGATTATTTTAATTAATTAAAATGGAGAAACATTATTCACTTTAAAACGGTTTCAAAAAAATCCCATTTTTAAACCCAAAAACAAACTTAGATTAAAATCCAATATAAATTTTATTAAAAAGTATTAAATATAAATAATTAATACTTATTTTAATTAAAATCATATTAAAAAAATAAAGGGTCCTTTAAATTACTTAATTTATTGAAAATAAATGACTTTTACAAAAATTGGTATCTTCACTATTCACTAAAAAATCAATATTTTTTAAAAAAATCCAAAATTTCACCCTAATTAAAATTTGATATTATGATTTTAAAAATTATATTAATTTTTTCAAATTAAAATTATAAAATTTAGAAATTAATCTTTTAAATAAAAACCTTATAAGAAAAGAGTTTAGTTAAAACTATTTCCTTTTTGATGTAAAAATTACTTAATGAATATAACTATATTAATAAACATAAAAGTGATTTATTCCATAATTTCTTGGTTTGTTACATCGATCATCCAATGATACTATTTTTTATTGAATGAAACACCATAACATAATCACATACAATTGATTTTTTTTGAAAAATCTATTTTACTACATATGTTCATTTCCCAAATCACTCATATGATTCCTCATAATACTAATTTCCTAAGATATAAATGGATTAGTGAAAATCTTAACATACATAAAACATTTCATTACATTAAAATAAAGGACTTGTGACATAATATCTTATTTCATTATATATCAGGTGTTGATCTCCCATGCGACTTCATTAAATATCATGGTGAATCAAGTTTAGAAATTTGTAGAATACATTGTTGAAACTAATTATTATGGTTTAGTAAAGCTTAAGTTAAAGGTTGAACCCATATAGACATGTGATCCCTGAAACAAAAATTTTGATTCAAAAGGAAAGAATCAATATGTAAGTGATTTAAAAGGGAAACTAAAACTATTTAAATGAAATACAAATGATGTGAGTGTATTGAATTTTTATAAATCTAGGTTCATGAGATAACCATGACTCTAATTATTTTAATTAATGATCTTATTGTCATTATAATTGGATCAAAGTAAACCCTTGGACTTGGAATTTACTTTTTAATCAATAAAATCCTATTATTATAGTAAATCACTTCGATTCATTTAATAAGAAAGTGATTTTAAAACAATATTTAAACATAGAACTTAAACTCATTTCATGATAAAAAAGGAATCTAAGAACTAGTAATGTATTAAAAAAACAATTCATCAACTTATAGACACTGATCATGAATAAATAAAGATGAAGTGATGTTTTATAATAAATGAATGCATAAAACAAATAAGAATAAATAATAAAAACAAAATAAAATAATCACTCAATAATCATTCATTATAAAACTTATCATAAGATGTTTAACCTGTACATGTTTTCACAAGAAGTAAGAGATTGGTCCGTGTTATACATGATATAGGTGAAAGAAAAATATTAAACTAAAATATAACCACAGTCTTCAATCTCTTAGAATATCTAGTGGAAGTCCATTACTCATGAGTTGATATGTTGATCCCTTTCTCTAAGCCAAGACCCTCCCCTTATAGAAAAAGATATATTTTATATCTCTTTATATCTCCTAAACCATATTTCATTTAATCGTGTCTACATCACACTCAAAATAGGAATCAAAATTTGTGTGAGATGTTCCAAATATATCCCAAATGTTTTCCCTAAGTTTATATATATTTTGGAGATATAGAACCTTCAAAATGGGTCAAAACATACAAAAAACGGCCTGGGAAGATTCACTTTATCGTGGAGGCCTTCCCCATTTTGGATAGAGTGCTCTAAAATCATCTATGACATCCACCATTACATATTTTTTTTCCAAAAAACCCATGTTGATGCTTTAGTAAAATTTTAGGCTTCCCAAAATTCTTTCTAATGGTCTCTAAATAATTTGAAACTTTTTCAAGGTCCCTCAATATCATTAGTGTCTTAATTTGATCAAAATGAACCTATCTAATCCATCAAAACTTCTTCTAATATTTCCTCCATGATATTCAACATTTCAAAAATTTTCTCCACAAAATATCCCCACCATGACATTTTGGGATTCAAAATTTCTATTTTGATCTCTTCATATCTTCATGTTGATTTTGAATCTCCTCAAACCATGGAATAGTGCTATCTTTGAAAACATTTTAAATATAGGGTATCCACCTCACCATGACATAACTATTATGAAAATTCTTATTTCACTCACATCTTTCTCCTTCGACTATGAAATAAAATTATCCAAAAAATGACATGGTCAACCATGACCAGATATAATAACTTTATCTATGATTGGTGCTCCACTACAATCATTTTAATATCCCTGTTTCTATACACTATCTCCACTTCATCTAACCATGCCTTAAAACATTCCATAGTGGTATATGTTTCACTTCACCAAAATCCCTACATTCCATGTCTTGTCCTCTTTTAATCATTTTGGTAATTGTATTCTCCTCAAGAGTTCTCCATTTCATAGTTTCAATAGAGTTTCCTCCTTCTATACATGAGCTATGATTTGATCAACAGAACATAAATGATCTTATAACATGATGAAAAATCTTTGTCTAAAACACACAACTCCACAACACCCATTTCACTAGCCATTTTGTCTTCTAGCATGGACCACAACACAGACAGGCGAGCTCCACACCATAGTATACCACTATTTCTCCAATTTATTTCAAAATTCTCCAAACTACTCTCAAATATTCATCATATTATAAAATATTACAAATACCCCAAATTAGAAAATGATAACTCATTTATCATTAAAATTATCAACAAAAAATAATGTATATTTTTGATCTATCAAAGTCCCCCACACTTAAACTCTTTCTTTTCCTAAAACATAAATCTCTACATCATCACAAATAAAATCCATCATATCCAAGATTTAAACATTACATTAAACAAAACCAAAAAAATATCAATAGATGATAAACTTCTAGGCATCTAATAGAAACATCTTTTCAACTCCTATTTTTTTAAGAAAACTAATCAACTATGTATTTTACTTTTCCACTTGTATTGATAATGTTGAAAAAATGTTGGGATATAAAATGATAGATGATTATATAAATAATATTAAAAGGGATAAAAATAAAGATGAATGAGAAGAATAAGAATTAAAACAATGATATTTACATAGTTTGGGAATAATCCCTATGTCCATTGTGAGGTAGAATAATTTCACCATGTTAAGGTGTGAATTACAAAGAAAAATATCAAAGTGTATGTAAAACCTAGCTCAATATGAGATCATAAAGTAAAATAGTGATACAGTAACTATAGCATCCCGCCTTTTTATCACATAAAATTTCATTACATTTTACAAAACTGAGGATCTTTAAGGTTTAGTGTCTTGGAAACCAGGAACTTAAAACATGAAAACATAAAACATTCTTCTTAAACACTTGAAAGGATTCTCCTCAGCTTAATCCTAGGTTAATTACTGCATCTCATAACCTGGGGACATACATCAAAAGAAAGGGTGAGCAGAAGGCCCAGTAAGGGAAACAAGAGAAACATTTTACATGTGAACTTGAGATACTTCAATAAGGTCATGAAAAGAACTTTAAGGAATGAGAATGAAATCATGAGGCATATAAAAATAACATTTTTCATAACTTGAAGATGTGGATACAACATTTAATATTGACAATCATTTCGTTTCACCAAGGTCCATCCCCAAGGTGTCATTAAAAATTACCAAAGTTATTCACCAAGGTATCAGTCTAAAAGGTCATCTCTAGAGATTAAGTCTTTACCCAATGCATTGGAGCGCTATCTGGGCGCACCCTTTACATGTATTTATTATCATGTGAGCCAAATATATCATCATCAATAATTTCATAAACAACCCATATAGAATAAAAGAAATGGGTTTCATATCATAATCATAACGTTTTAAAAACTGCTTTAAAGACATGATCTTTATGTCACTTTAAACCCACGGAAAAGGGAAAGCGGGTTTCATATATGTAAATCCCAGAATTTGAAATAGAACATTTTGATATATATGTAAATACCCCTATAGAAATAATAACATTTAGTATTCACTTAATAACATAAAATAATTTTGAGATAAAGAGGGAGGCATTTTGAGGCGAAAACTATACTGCATAACGTCTATGATACATGGTTTTAGAAAACATTGAAAAGAGAGGGGACATGGGTCACCCACTCAAAAATGATACATAAAACAGTAGGTGAACAGAATATATAGTATTTAATAACATGGTAATGAAATTTTAATGATATACCATATGAAACGAAGAACTTGAAAAGAAGACAAAAATAAGATTTCTCTTATGGGAATTCGGCAGCCTAACGGCGTCACTTAAAACTTCCAAAAATGGATTGAAGAGATCAAATAGGGTCTCTCATCATATGAAAATAAATGATAAGTATGATAGATATAGAGATAATACCCCAACATAATAAAAAGTAACTTGAAAGACTTGACATGAAAGTAGATCTTGAAAACGAGAAGGGTGAAAGAACCCCTTAGAAATTCGGCAGCCTAACGGCGCCACTTAAACTTCAACAAAAATGAATTGATGAGATCAAATAGAGTCTCTCATCATATGAAAATAAAATATTAGTATGATTGATTTATAGATCATACCCCAACATAATAAAAAGGAACTTCCAAGACTTGACATGGAATTAGAACTTTGAAAAAGGAGAAAGGTGAAAGAACCACTTAAAATTTCGGCAGCCTAACGGCGCCACTTAAAACATAAAAATACTGAATTGAAGAGATAAAATGGGGTCTCTCATCATATGATCATAAAATATCAGTATGATAAATTTAGATATCATACCCCAAAATAATAAAAAGGAACTTGAAAGAGTTTACATAAAAATAGATCTTGAAAAATGAGAAGGGAGAAAGAATCCGTTACAAAAATTTCGGCAGCCTAACGATGCCACTTAAAACTTCATAAAACAAAATAATGAGAGTAAGAGGGGATATCTCATTATATGAACGTGAAAAGGTAAGTAAGAGGAGTATAAAATAACATCCTTTAACTTAAGAACATGGAGCATAAAAGAAATTTCATAAAAGAGATATCTTGGAAAGAAAGAGAGAGGTCAGATCCCTTACCTTAAAACGTAACTCTTAAAACTCAAAGGTTGGGACCTTGAGGGCTTGGGGGCACCTTGGGAGGTAATGAGACCAGAAATTCGTTGGGGGAGAGAGGGGAGTCTAAATGGATGAGAGGATGGCTTGGTATTTATAGGGAAAGTGAGGGGACAAGGCATTAATGGCCAAGGGACACATCAAAAGTGGTTTTCTCAAAACCATGTGCTCTCCCATGGAATTTCCCATGGAGTTAGGCCACATGGGGCCCCCATACAATAATTCATCACCTTTGGTCGTCCAACCCATAAAATATCTCATGACATCATCATGACATAGTTATGATGTCATTAAACATACTGAAACCCTAAAACTGTATTTTTACTATTCACTGAAAATTCAACTTTCTTAGAAAAATCCCAAAATTTTACCTTAATCAAATATCAATGCTCTGATTTCAAAAATGAACTCCATTTTATAAAAATAATTTTCTAAATAATTTTAATTTATTTTTTAAATAAATACACTATTCACCAAAAATTCATTTTTTTTCAGAAAAATCCCCAAAAATTACCTTAACATAATATCGATGCTCTGAGTTCAAAAAAATGAAATCCATTTTATAAAAATAATTTTCTAAATATTTTTAATTTAATTTTTAATTAAAAAACACTATTCACCTGAAAAAACTAATACTTGAATAATAATTTATGAAACCGTTATTTAACCATTTTATTGAATCACATTACTTAATCAAGGTGCCTAGATTATACTAATACTTTCTTTAAGTGAGATTACTAATCCATTTGGTCACATTACTAATCCTAAGCATAAAATCACTATTCATAATTTACTATTCATCAAAAATCAAGTTGATCTTATTAGACTCTAAATTTCGTACTGAACATAATTGTAGAAGACCATTTTTCGAAAATCATTACACATTTTTAATTATTTAAGGTTTACATAAACATTTTTAAAATATCCTTTTTCTAAAATTCATCAAAATATGCATACTATATTTATCCAGTCATTTGAAAATTCATAAACTTCTTCATAAGAAGAAATCCCAATTTTTATTTAAAACAAAGGATTACAAAAGGTAGTTACAGTCTCCTTACATAGCCCCTTATCACACCAGCATAGGACCTAAGTGTAAGGTGTGCTAAGGTGAGAGAATCTGAGGGAGGCTCAACCAACATCGCACGAGTAGTAATTTCTATCAGCTTGAACTTCTCGCAAAGGCGATTCCGTTCTAACTTCACACGATGAAGTTCAGCTTGGGTTTGGTCCAGAGCAAAGCCCAGTGGTGCTACCTCCTTCCCAAGTTCTGTTAGATGGGATTCGATCGGTCCAAGACTACTGGGTGAGGCCATCGAATCTTCTTTCTATAATAATTAACCAAGATTACTTGTATTTAGAGACAATAATCGAAATGTTTAGTTTATAGCGGTCATATTGACCAATGGTCATATAACAGTCAAAACCCAATGGTCTCATTTTAATTATACTCATGTTATCAAATGAAATTTTTTTTGAGTATAAAAATAAAATAGAATAACACACAAAATTAGGAAACAAGATTTATTAAAAATTTCGGGTCGTTACAGTAACATACATTTATACAGTCCCAAATATGTATATAAATTCTATTATGCTACAATAATGTTGGTAGTAAATCTATAGAGCTACACTACCCTATCAGTGTCTCTGGTTATCTATTCTATAGTGACCAGGTCAAATTCCATACTATTATAATAATTTTGTTGGTGTCACAGGTCATATCTGATATAGTGGTAAGCATTGCTGTAGTCTTCAAAATTTGGGCTAAGGGATTTAATCCCTCAGGCCCTCGACTAGGGGGTGTTTCCCTTGGAACCCCTAAAGACCTCATTGTGAAAGAAAAACAATGAGAGTTGTGGATTGGTGTATATTATGTTCCACTAGTAATTCAGTCCAACTTTATATAATGGATCGGTCTCCACCATTCTAAAAAATGATTCTTATCCTCCCTTCCATTCATATCTTTCAACTTATCAAATATTACTCAAGATCAATGTGAAAACTGAAGTTATTATCAATCTCAAGTATATGAACCATATTTATAAACATGAAAGATATCTAAATATCCAATTATAAATCAAACCATAATAATAAAAAGGATTTTCATTAAGGTTCTAATTTTTATGCGGTTTAAGATGGGTGGTTTATGGTATAAAATTAAATTAAAGTCTCAAAAAGGTGACTTAACTTTTAAGTAAAATACATGATATACAATCAATTATTAATGAAAAATTCCTCCATCAAAGTATATAATCCCATTAGATCATTTTCCCCGTCATTTTATAGGATAAAAAATCACGATAATGAAACAAATGAAGTATTTTACCCTTTTTCAATTTTTTTTTCCTTTTCCCTATAGGGTATCCAAGAAAGTATAATGAAAGGTAATTTATGAATTTTCCCCCATAAAAAATTATAACACATCACATTATCCATTTTTTAATCAATTTCATCACCATCAACATCATGAAACCATTTTTCTTCCATACTTATTCTATTATAAATCATGAAAAAAATACTAAGAGTAGGGTATGAAGGAAAAATAGTCTTGTAATGTGGATTCCTATAAGTCAATTCATGATTTATATTGGTTTAAAGAAAGATAAAATGGTAGTTATGAAAGGTAAAAGGGTATAAAGTGATCAATCAATGTTCTTAATCATCTTAATGTGGTTTAAAATCACCATGTTTTGAAAAAGATTAAAATATAAGTTCTTCTGGTCATACATATTGTGATAATCTCTCAAGAAAGAGGGTATAAGAAAGAATATGATAAAATGGTTTTGAATAACTCTTGAGAATGATAATTTAAATATTTTTCAATCACTTATGGAATGAATATTAATAATCCAACAATTTATATAAACTTTTTAAAAAATAAAATCATAAAAATGTTTGAGAAATTTCATTTACATAAATCAACCAATATTTCTAAATCCTGATCCATCAAATAAATATTATCATGCTTATCTATACTAATTTAACCATTATATTATTCATTAACTTTCATAAAAAATTAACTTTAAAAAATTTATGATGATATTCATAAATAAATCTTTATATGATTGATAAAAAATATATCAAGAAATCTAAGTGTGACATGCAATTCCTAAAGTCAAAATCTAAATGTAGGGAATTTAAGAATATAAGGAATTTAAAATAAAACTCTACTATCCATTGAATCTCTTATCATTATATCTTTGATCTTGTACCTTTCACATTCCATCATCATTAATGACCTACAAAATCAAAATACACAAGTGAAAATACAAGATCTATTCCATTAAAACTAAAAAAGATAAGGGTGATTGAATTATACATCCTAAAATAAATTCATAATATAATTATCAAAATGAATCCTAATTACTAATTCCTAATAAATAAATAAAAAAACATATAATTCCACCCATAAGAACTTTGTTAAAATAATTTTAGCTAAACATGACCTCTCCATGTTATGTAATAGAAGAATGAAAAGAAGTCATTTGATTCGGATAAATAAATGGTCTATGTTGAGATTCCTCTATATAGTTGAGTCTTATTACTTTCTATGAAATAAAATTCGATCTTCCTTGAAGAAAAATCTTCTAAACTTATATTGTAAATATACTAATATTTAGTTAAATTTAAAAAAATCAAATATTAATTCATATAATAACCACATTTATTAGCCCTCTTTAATCTCCTCTTTCAGAACATTTTTTTCCAATATCCTCTATCCTCTCAATCAAACCTTTATTCACCTTATTTTTCTTCAAATTTTATCTTTTAATTCTTCCTCAAAATAGTCCCTTATTTCCTTTCATCAATGGAAACAACATCCTCCCCCAAATAATCATATTATTCATCAAAATTATTTATCTCTTGATGAATATTAAACATTAATTTCTCACCACCCACATTTAAACATGACTCCAAACTTTTAAAATAAATAAAGGACCTTCATATTGCTAAAAATATCCTTTCATACATAAGGAATGTTTTATCTTCATCCATCTTAAGCACAAGAAACTCCACTGAAAATTAAAATTTATCCACTTAAACAAAAACATGTTATATCAAACCTTATAGATATTTTACTGTTGTGTCTTCCAATTTATTATAAGTTTTGGTGGGATTTATATTATCAAATCCCAATATTTTTAATGTTGAGTACAACATGATTTTCACACACGGACCTAAATTACACAATGTTTTTCCAAACTCACAAAATACAATATTAATTAGAATTTAAAAACTACTTGGATATTTTTACTTCTTTGGTAGACTCTATGACACCATAACTATGCATCCTATCATGAGTGGTACTGTACCTATCTTCTCAAGCTTCCAATCATTTGAAACCAACTCCTTCATGAACTTATACATTGACAAGTTTTCTAAAGTTTTTGGAAAGGGAATGTCAATATGAAGTCTCGTAAAAATTCCTAGGAAATTACTCCTTTGATCCTCATGTTTTTATTTCTTTTTCCTTTCTGATAATGGAAGTGGTTATTTTTAAGGTGATAAATATTCCTCTCCAATTTCCTCATATTCTTTTTCATTATCTGTCCTCTTTTCCTCCTTCATTTCATTGTTTTATTCTCTTACAATATCCTTCTTGTTTCAACAATTTCATTCTTAGTTTTCCCACTTATTATGATGGTCACCTTCAATTATCTACATGAGTTGATCTCCATGTCACCCATAAGTACCCCTTATAGAATATCATTGATCTAATTTACAATTTTATCAACTTAAACTCAATATTTCTCATAGAATCCCTTTGATATTTAAAATATACTTAAAAATCATTAATAAAAACCCTAATTATTGTAAAAAATTCTTCTAATGTTTCCTCTAACACATGACTTTGTCTTTGAATAAATGGTCCTTTTTGTTTTTTTAGAACCCAATCTCTCTTTGTTGAAATCCTTGATTTCCTTATAGCCTCCATCCCTGATTTTTTTGATAATTAAAATCATTAAAATTCACATCTTCAGTGTACGTACCTTGTCCTTGTTGTATAGATGAAAAAACTATAGAAACAATTTTTGAAATACAATTAATTTATTAATTGGTGTTCACTATATGAGATTATTGTGGGTTTTTTACTTCCTCATCTTATTTTTTAAATCAATTGATAGGAATGTTGACTAACAAGTCATAAATCAAATTCTTCATTAAGGATCCTCTCACTAAAGCATTAATGGGTCTATCAATTTGAGACAAACCATTATAAAATGTTTACATGATTAATAAAAACTCTTGATCATGATGATGGTATTTTATTAATAATTATCTAAATTTATCCCATACATCATAAAGTGACTCCGATTAATTTTTTTGAAATTTAAGATGTTTAATCATAGATTTACAGTTTTAGTAAGGGAAAAGAATCTTGTTAATAATAATCTTTCGATGTCATCCCATGTAGTGATTGAATGTGGTACCAAGATTTTAATCCATTATTTGGATTTATCTCTTAGTATAAACTTGAAAAAATAGCCTTACCATGTCATTGGAAACATTATTAAATTGGAATGTATCATAATGTTCAATAAAAATTCCCAAGTGTGCATATGAGTCTTCATGTGATAGACCAAGAAATTAAAGTGAATTTGAGATCATTTTAATGATCACTGATTTTATCCTGAAGTGATTTTCAGTAACCATAGGTATGAGAATACTTTATTTTACCCCCACATTTGAAGGTAATCCATACTCCATAAATTTATTTCTCCTTGATTGAATTCCTTACACAACTTGACCTGCTTCACGAACTTGATCAATTATTTCTATTTTATCTTCCATTTTTTCCTCCTCAATCTTCTATCTAACTTGGGATCAAAATAATAAATTTATTCTGTGGATTCCACAACCTCTTATTAAGTCGATTACCCATGTATAAATAAGATAAATCCTTAAAATCACAACATTAGAACACCAAACATAAAAAAGAATAAAAGATAAAAAAAAAGGGGGATAGAAAATAATTGTTCCAATCTATCAAACCTAAGATTATAATAAGTCCATAAGTCCCCTATAATGGTTACAAAAAACATTAACCACTTGTGAGGTGTCACAAATTATCATGGTGGATCAAGTTTAGAAATTTATAGAATACAATTTATTGAAATTAAAACTACTAAGATGTAGGATAACTTGAGTATGAGGTCCAACCCATAGTGACATGTGATCCATGACATAAAAATCATGATATGAAAATTATTTAAGAGGAAATATAAAACTACTTGCATTAAATACAAATGATGTGGGTGAGATGTGTTTTTATAAATCTAGAGTCATGAGATAACTGAGACTCTAATTATTTTAATGAATGATATTATTATCATAAAAAACGAATCTAAGTAAACCCATGGCCTTAGAATTTACTTTATAATCAATAAAATACTATTTTATTATGGAAAATTAATTTAATTCATTTAATAACTTGATGATCCAAAACCATATTGAAACATAACTGTAATAGACCGAGTAATGATAAAATAGACCATTTTCATATTTATTAATATTTATAAATTATATAGTAATTTTAAATTAAAAGGGATGATATGTTAAATTTTTTATATTAAATGAAACAATTATCTTATTTTAAATCATTCATTTCATGTAATATTAATTTATAACGAACAATAATATACTATTAATATTATTATTTAATATGGCAGTTTTTCTGTTTTTTAATGAAAAACTTGTTTGAAAATAATTTTTTACACTTTTATATATATTTTTTTAAAAATAAACTTCATTTTTTAAATTTTAATATCAAAATTTTAGTTTGGTTGAATTTTTGGATTTTTTTTAGAAGTTTCATTTTTTGATGAATAATGTAAAACACTGAATTTTGATGGAATACTGCGTTTTCATCTAATTTATTTATATTTTTAAATTAAATTTTAAATTGGTTTTAAAGTATAATTAGTTAAATTATACATCAATAAACCCAATTTATCTCGTTGTAATCAATTTTACATTGAAATTGGATATAAAAACATTTCAAACTTTCAGACCTTTTCACTTTAAAAATCCGTTGTTTTGTCCCATCTATGAGATTAATTTTAAATTATTTGTTTCCACTAATGTGATTGTAATTTTTAAAAATGGATTAAATATTTGGAATCATCACAATTTAAAATTTATAAATATTTCATCTTAGTTTTTGACCAAAAATATTAGTAAAAGCAATTAAAATTAATGATAAGGATTAAGTTAAAAACAAGCTTACTTAATGATTAAACTTAGAAAATACGGTGTAAAACGACCATAAACTCGTCTAAATATTATTTTATGGAAATATTTAGATCATTACACCTCTAAGGTTCTATAATGGTTCACTTTTGACCCTTGGGGAACAAGTAAAACATGGGGAGCACTCAAATATTTACCAGAATACTCAATGTGTCATTTTCTCCACTTATAAAAGGACTCCTATCACCATACTCTCTTCACACATATCAATAATTTTTGTCTCATAAAAAACCTGAAAAAAAATCTCCCAAAATCCCTCCCCTCACCCTAGAGGCCTCACTTTGGGTAGAAATCCAACCAAGGAATTCTTTTGGTGTAAACTAAAAAGAGTTACCAGAAGTCGATGTAATGTTCATCAAAGTGCATTTTTATTTTGTTTCCTTATAAAATACCTTAATTTATATTTATATAATTCATATATAATTAAATAATTATATTAAAAATACTGATATGTTTTTATGTTAAGGTTTTGACCTACACCTGCACACACTTTCATCAAATGGGGAATGAAATCACCATTCATGTGTACAACGAACTACCGCCTCACAAAACAACGTCGTTCATTTTTACTTTACCACCTCTCATGATTGGAAATTATGATAAAAATAATATTTTTATATTATATATATAATATTTATGATTTTTTAATATTTATTAAATTTTTATACAACACATACCTTCACACTTTCCATTTTGTGGGAATATGATAACATTGTTTGTGGATGCGTGGACTACTGCTTCCTCAAAGTGATGCGATTAATTTTTCATAAAAAGAATTATATATATAAGTATATATTATTAAATAATATTTTATTTATTTTATAATTATAATTCTATAAATATAAATGTTACTTACCTTCTTTCCACAATGATCATCAAAAAATGGGAACGTTACTCATGCGTACGTACGACCTACTGTCTCCATGATTGTAATATTGGTTCATTTTTCATAACCATCATTCATGATTGGTTTTAAAATTATAATTTAAGTATAAATATGATACCTATTACATGATTATTATTCTTTTTTTGTTTTTAATAGTTACCCCTTTGACCATAGTTGACCCTCCAAAGTCGTTTTTGACACATAAACCGAACATGGTCAAAAAAATCATCATAAGCATAATTGATTAAGTAGTTATATAAAAAATTGTAATAAGTGAAATAAAATTGATGATAAACTTGAAAAAATTTCTTAATAAATTAAATAATTAACATAAGTTTATTATTTAGGAAGACAAAGACATGCGTGACAAGTCATACTCAAGGTAGGGGACTTCATCTCAATCTTCTTTCATTAAGGCATATCTTGATGTTATGCACCTTTATTATTTTATAAGGTGTATATAAAACCCCTTTAACATGTTATATAATGAATTTTATCTATTATCATGATATTTAAACTTTTTTTTAATTTTATTCTTTAATGAGTTTTACGAGTCAAATATTTCAAAGTGGTATGAGACACTTTGATTTAAAAATATATTTTTAAAATTTTTAAGATTTAATTTCAAAATATTTTACTCCATTTCCATATTATTTATATTATTTTATATTATTATTTATATAAATTTATTATAAAGGAAATTTTATGCCTATTTTTAATTTCATTCAAAGTTTTTTAAAAAGGAATCATTTTATGTGTTTTATACAGAACGTTTTGACAAACAACAAAAGGAATGTTCAATTCTTAATGTAAAAGGTGATAATAAATTTTCCTCCACTATAAAAATTATTTTATTTTTTAATTACTTTTAAATATTTAATGTTTCATTAAATAAAAAACATTCTTTCCTTTTTTTGGGTATTTTGGTTTTGAAAATGTTTTTTCAAAAGAAAGGCGTATTTTGTATTGAAAATGGTATTTTTAAAAGAAACTGGTATTTTAATATCTAAAAGTGATTTATATATGAGTTTAAAACAACATTTAATATGATGAAATGTTTTATTCATATTGTGTTTCTTTGAAATTATAAATGATGAGCGTGCCCAAATAGCACCGGGTGAGCCTGTTATAGCTTAAACGATGGGTGCACTTAGATAGTGCTCCAATGCATTGGGTAATGATTATATTATTTGTAAAATTAGGTTAGAAGTTGATCTTTTAGTTATTACAATCAGTAAGGTCTATTTAAAGGTTCTATGTGATGATGTATCAAGGTACCTACATGAATTTTTTATGTTTTCTAATGATTTTTCATGGATATCATTTGTTTTCAAAAGGTAAAATGAATGATATTTTTAAAGAAATGATATTCCCCCTTTTGGGTAAAATTTTATGTTTTAAAAGAAGGGTTTTTAAGGAGTTTTAATGTTTATAAATGGACTAAAATATTTCTTCTTTTTATATCCCTTACCTAGATTTTTATACTCATCCCAAATTTTTAAATTTTTTTCATAGGATTTAAGGATGAGTAAGGGATTGAAAGAGGTTAAGTTGAAAGACGTGAAGAGTTTTCATAAAATAAATCAGGATTTATTTTAAAAGTTTTACATTATGGAAAAAATGGATACTAATCAGAAGTTTTCACTTTGTATTTTATAGTTTTTTATACATGATTTGTAGCCTAATTCTCTAAAAATATAAACCTGATAAGATCCTCAATGTTAAAGAAAGTAATTTATTGAATAAAACTAAATATTATGTAATGATTATGGTCAGGGCCTTATAATAACTCTTAAACTCATTTCATGATAAATAAGTAATCTAAGAAATAGTAATGTATTAAAAAGAAAATCATCAACCAATAAACACTGATCATGCATAAAGAGAGATGAAGAGATGTAAAATAATAAACAAACCCATAAACCCAATAGGAATCTATATTAAAAAACTAAAATAATCACTTAATCATTCTTAATTAAAAAACATAGCACAAGATGTTTACCCCTTAATATTTTCACAAGAACCAAGAGATTGATCCGTACTAGACATGATAGAGGTGAAAAAAATTACAAGCTAAAATCTAACAACAAAATCCAATATCCCAAAATCTATAGTCAAAGTTCCTTCCTTTAGAGTTGATTTTTTGAACTATTTCTCCAAGGCATGACCCTCATTTTATAGAAAAAAATATTTCTTATCTCTTTATATCTCCCAAATTATCTTTCCTTTAATTGTGTCACAATCTCTCTCAAAATAGGCATTAAAAGTCATGTGGGATGTGCCAAATATCTCCTAAAAGTTTCCCTAAAGTTTACATATCTTTTGGATATATAAAACCTTCAAAATGGTCCAAAACATGTAGCAAAAATACCTTTGGGGGTTGGTTCACTATTTCATAGAGGCACCCCTTATGGTGTAAAGAGAACTGCAAACTCATCTAGGACATCCACCGTGACATAAAATTTTCCAAAACACCTATAACAGTGGTTAATAAATTTCTAATATTCTCAAAAGAAATATGAATGGAATAAAAGTTATTTTAAACTTTTCAAAGGCTCCCCCAAAATCATTAGTGAATTGATTTGATCAAAATAAACCCTTTCAATCAATGAAACCATCACCCAATATTTCCTATATTATCTTAAACATTTGAAACTTTTTCTTCACAAAATATCACCACCATGAAATGTTGGGCTTCAAAATGGACATTTTGATCTCTCTGTATCTTCATCTTGATTTTGAATCTCCTCAAATGAATCCATAGAGCCATCTTTTTAGATATTTCTAAATCTGAGATATCTACCTCACCATGTAATGGTCAATATTCCAACACAAATTTCTCTCATATTTTTCTCCCCCGACCATGAAATAAAATTATAAAGAAAACAATTTGGTCTACCTTGATAAACTCAAATAACTTTTTCCATGCCCTATTCCCTACTACACCCATTTTGAACATTCCTATTTCCATGTACTAGATCCAATTCATTTGAACACAACTTATAACATTCCATAGTGCTTCTTATTTCGATTTACCAAAATCCCTACATTCCATGGATTTTACTTTTGAAGTCATTTTGGTAGCCATTTTCTCCTCTAGAGTTTTCCATTTCATTGTTTTCCATTTGTGTTTACTAATTCTATACATGATCCATTTATTGATCATCATGAAATAAATGTTCCTGTTGTGTGTTCAAAAATATTTTTAAAGCATCCAAATCTATAATGCCTATTTCACTAGTCATTTTACCTTTCAACATGGACCATGGTGTGGCCAAGTGAGATCCTTGTCATAATTTACCACTATTTATTCACTTTAATCCAAATTAATCCACCCCCCTCAAAGATTCATCCTTCCATAAAACATTAAAATCACCATATATTAAGTAATAATATCTCATTTATCATTAAAATCATCAATAGAAAACCATGAATATTTTTTATCTGTTAGGTGTTTCATTAAACATAGTTTAAAATAGTTTTCTAAGGGAGTGGTGAAAATACTAATATCAATTCATCAATGTAATTATTTTTATTCAAAGTATCTTCTCCACTGATTCCAAATTATTTTCATTACTAAAAAATTTCTCAACTGCATCAATATTCAATTTATATGTTTTAGTGATTAACATATAATCTATATATAAAATCAATATAATATAAAAAATATCAATACCTTATCATAGGTAAACTTAATAATCATAGTCATAGAGAGAAAAGTTTTGAGAAATTATAAAAGTGGTCTAATATATTATACCCAAATTTAGGGGATTTCTTATGTAATCTTCCTTACCTAGTTCTTTATATACCTTTTATTTTTTCATATTAATCTGCTTCTTTAATTTATTGTGTAAACAAGTTATCTTCACATCTATCATTATATCAAGCATACCAACCATAGTAATAAAAACTTGGATTGGAGTTTTTTTCACTACAATAGAGAATATAATTATAATCAAATCCTCTATGAATTCCCTTTCATAATAGGTCTATCCTTTTTTTGAATACTTTTTTTGACATTGTATAACCATTAAAAAAATTAATTTTCACCCTCATGTTTTTTATTTAGTAACTTAAAAAAAATACATGCTTGACCAAATCCATTCACACCCCACAATGTTGAAATATACATTCTATGATATTTTCTTAAGGACTACACAACTTGCCTCAACATGCTCGATCTGAGATTTTGGTACTACATCCATTTTCTTGATGAATATATTCCTTAAATACCTTATGCACGTGATGAATTTAAGGATATATCATATAATTAATAAGGTTATATATTAAATCATGAAAATTGTTATTATGATACTTCCCTAGACCACAATAGTGTATGAAAAGGCCTATTATAAGGAAAATTTCTATAGTAAATAATACTGTATGATTTGTATGAACACCCTATAATCGATTGAGGCATTGATAAATTAAGTGTTAACATTTAGGAATCATATATGGAAATCACTTATGCTTTATGATTCATGAGATGAAACATTTTCATTCAAAGGTTATATGCATGAAAAGAATTCATTCATAACTCATATGTTTCATAATGTAAGAGTTATTGCATGGTAACCCAGGAGTGTCCTGAGGTCCAATATAAGGAGTCTAATACCATTAAGAAGGATTTATGAATTATTGGAGTCTCCTAACAATCCCCCCTATTCCAAAATATCTCTTCTTCTTCCTTCTTTTCCATGAGAGGCACAACATGCCATGGAGTGAAGGGGAGTATCACCCATGTGTTGGGTGTTTCACATCAACCCATAGATACACCACAAAGGGAGGATTATTTTGATTTATCCTTAGTTATCATTATCAACCACTATTATTTAAGATCAAGAAACATTAAATCTATACTAAAAAATAAAAAATATGTTCTTCATTTTATTATGCATGTTTTTGGTTTCAAAGTATGGTGATCTTGGGTTTATGAGATTTTAATTTCTTTTGTAACAACTTTGTTTTCTCATTGAAATGATTTGGAATATTTTAAATAATATTTTCAGAGAAAGGCACTGAGATGATGAAATATTTCAAGGCCCGGTTAGGCTTAGTGTTTATATAATAAAAATAATAAAAATAATATATCATGCACACATAGTTTTTCTAAAAATAATGGAATAAATATTGAATGGAGTCTTGGATTAGAAATACGAGAATTCCATTAAATCTAGAACATGGATTTTATCCTAGTAACGACATAACCTTTTTCAATGTTAGATGTTTTGTTAAATTGATGCTGTGTGAGAAAATAATAAAATAAATAAATAAATAAATAAATTTTTTATTTTAACAAATTAAACTAATATTTCATTATAAAATCCCTGTTATGGAAAGAGCCTATGGTTAGCCGCATAAGACTAGGGATTTATAGAGGATCCATTGAGGATAATTATTAGAGGAGTGAAGACAAATCATGGATTGACAATCAATGTTTCAATCAGGTCTTGTGGATCTCGCCAATGATAATGACATGAAACTGATCTTCATCAATAATTGATCCAAACCTGAGGTATGTAATTTGTTTTATATTAGTTTGTTTCCCTGTTTATTTATCCCATGTTGAATCTGAATCAAATCCACCAAGAGATTGATTTGTGAGTTGTTCATTCTTGCGGGTTCGAGTTTATCTTCCTGGGATTTTAGGGAATTGATATTATTTGATTTTGGATCTTTGTTTATTATTCAATTGATAATGAATCAAGTCCAACCCAAATAAAATACAAGTTTCATTCATTTTATTAGTTTTTTTGGTTTTATTCCCCTGTTCCTTGCACATTCATCGCTAGTATTCCCTTGGTTGGCAGTTTGAACAATATATAGTAATCAGTCATTGCGTGACTGTTCTTCAGAATAATAGACTGATACTTTAGGTTTGGGTTCACGATTAATGGAGTGATTGAGGTGTGATGATGAAGAAATATGATCAGTGGAGGTCTGGGTTTGGATTTAGAGATACCTATTTATGGTTTGGAATGTAGCGTGTAGCATAGTTTATAAATATGTGAATCTCGAGTAGTAGATAAGGCCATATTATAGTCACCAATGATGATAAGTTCCAAAAGATCCTAGATCCATGATTTTTGGGAATGATTGGTGACATAATTGATGGAATCAATAGTACAGGTGAACACATGGAACTATATGTAATTTCTATTAAATTCTCAACTACATGGATGTTAGTATGAAGAACACTCTCTGTGTAGTATCCCTTATGTATCTCTAGGGTTTACATGTAGAGAAAAGTATCACATGTTGTGTGACACATGTTACATGATATATATCCCATTCCTAGAGACTCAGCATGTACCCTCAGGTTACACGGGCATAAATATGACTAGGTACACAGGCATGGCTAGAGTACATTGGTATGACCTGATACTTGGACATGGATAGGTACTCTAACATGGCCTGGTATATGGGCATGACCAGAAGTACATGGACATAGGCCAGAAGACACAGGTAGAATTAGGGTAGAGAATACATGCCGTGGACTATAAGTACACACTGTGTACTTTTTTATGGTAGGTTGAGGCCCTTCGTCTCTTTAATATATATCATTATCAGTTGGGTGTGATCCCTTGGTCCATACTTACTTGTGCATAGTGTGGAATTACGTTATAATCATAAGACTATGATCCCATATACAAGTTTTGTCTTGAATAGAGTTTTTAATATACCTTTGTAAGACTCAGATGGGATAATCTATCTTTTATTTATCTTCCCTAGGTGGGGTTTGAGGAATTTTCATGACAAACTTATATGGGCACACAATACCCTACTTAGTGGGTTATTCTAGATTTGGGTTTCAGTGTCCCCTATGAGTGGTAGTTGTGATCCATTATCTATGTATCAAGAAATTATGAGTTCCAATATAATATTATTTGGTGAGGCCTGATGAGCAAAACCTCTCAGATGATCACTATTAGTGATAGCATGGATCATGGAGTGAGATATTCTAGGTGAGCATTACCTTGAAGCCTTGAGCATAATCCTATGGCTGGCGGTATGGTTGAGAACTCTTGAGACATTGAAACTATCATGAGTATATCTGGGTTATTTTCTTATTTCTAATTGTCATCTTCTAAATGACATGCCTTTGTGATGATGAGTTGACTACTCTCTTGATTCATTGTTTTTAGTGATTTTAGGGTATCCTAATGGGTAGTGTTATACTTAGCCCTGCATGGGTTCTTACCACACGTGTCATGTATTATGTAGATGACATTCCTTTTATGAGTCATAGGAAAACCATGAGCATGTTGATCATAGTTAACTAGTTTGACCATGGTTAGACCAGGCATTACAATTGATAATTGTATCCTTTTACTTAGCAGGTTGGACTATTTTACCAGTTTTGGTAGGATTGTATTTTTACCTTTATTCTTTCTAGTACTTTTTCATAATATGACGTGGGATAAATTTTATGCATGCATCATGGTATCAATTGTGTTTTACCATTCATAATTTCATGGGTATTTGGAGATGTGTTCATGTGTACAAGTACCTTAGGCCAAGATGTAAAGACCCAAAATTATCATACATAAATATCACATCTTATTAGATGGATATTCATTACATAACATAATGATCTAATCAAGATCCATTTAGGTCTAGTGCCTTTGGAAACATGGACACATAAACAACTGGTCCATAAGTGATCCATGCTATCTCCCACTATGTTCTTCATAACTATCACCCTTTTTAGATATATCATACATAATAAATTTCTTTATAACCTTTGTAAAGGAAACATAATAAAGGGTTTTTTTAGATTCTTAGTAATGGTAAACATGAAAGATATCAAAATATAATGAGAATAAGGGTATGAGAACATGTGAATAACATTTGAAAACCATACCCTGCATATCATAGATCATAAACTTGAGTCATAAAATAAATATTGGTAGTTCATAAGACATGAATCATAATGGAATCAAAGAACATGAACTATGAGAACATAAAATTGGAATAAAGCATAGATTTGTGGAATACACATAATCATAGAAAATCATTTTCTTAATAGTTCAAGGATCCTTACCAAGACTATCATTGTGAAATAGTTTCACTCCCAAACCATCATAGTAGTCAAGTTTCACTCCCAAGACTATCATAGTGGAAATATTCCCTTGTTGAACTAGTTTCACTCGCCATTCTAGTTTTGTTAATCTCACGAGTTATAAATATTTACCCAATGCATTGGATGAAGATATAAGCCTCACCAATCACATAATTAAAATAATACATATGTATTCCAAAAGATCATAAAAAATTTATCATACCATAACCCATGAAATGAAATAGTTTTCATAAAAATTTCATCATAACATAACTTTTGTAAAAGAAACATGTTTCATAATCATTTCGTCAAATCATAACCCATGGAAAAAGAAACAGGTTTCATAAGTATTTTATCATGGTATAACCTATGGAAGAGAAAATTGTTTTAAAAACATATTATCTTCATAAACATAAACCATTTAGAGAGAGAATAAAAATATAATTCTTGGATAATATCCCTAGTAAAAAATAATTAGTATAAAAGGATCTCATCTTAGATGTATAATTATTTGAAAGAAAAAAAACTTAGAACATTTCTTGAGGAAAATATACTTTCTTTGGAAATATTTTTTTTAAAAATTTAAAATTCATAAAATATTATAGAAATATTTTTATTTGAAAATAAACTCTAAAAATTCTAAATTAATATTCAAATAAAATAGTGGTCATGATTTTGGTAAATTCTATTCATGTCATATACATTAAAACAAAGATTCCTTTTATATTTTTGTTAAAAGACAAACGGACCTTGTTTGGAAAATGACATGAAGATTCCTTTTAAAACAAATTGTAAAAAGTAAATCATGGGTAAAAATTTATTTTAATAAATCCCTTGTGTAATGTAAAAACATTTTTTAAAGCATTTTTAGAAAACATGATTTTAGAAGAAAAAGGGTTTTTGACCGAAGAGAGAAATAAAGACAATTTTTTTCTTAATAATATTATTTTTAATTATTGAGTACATAAAGAGAGTAAAATGAAGGAAAAACATTTATTATTAATAAGTAAATATATTAGAATAAAAATAATGAGTTTCTTGATAGATATATCATAATTTTTTATCATTAGAAGCATAATCATGAACAATCCTGATAAACGATGAGATAGTATCATAAAAATCTTACCACTTTAGTAACTTTGAATCATAATTCCCATGAAATAATAATGTTAAAAGAAACTTAAAATGTCATGATAATAAATAAATTCATGATATTACATGTTATAGGTGATGTATAAACACCTCATAAAATAACATAGGTGCATAACATAACATTTGTCTCAAAGAAAGAAAATTGAGACAAAAATCCATTACCTTAAGTATCGACTTAATTAATACAAATTAAAACCCCATATATAATAAATATAAGTTTATTATAAATATATTAAGTAACTATAATTATATATATCATACCATATATTATTTACTTATGACCTTTTATTACCCATTTATTAACAATTCCATGTTAAAGTTACGTTTCGGGTAATAACTACTTTTTTTATGTATGTTTTGATTTGTTATTTTTTGGTAATATTAATTTTATTATGATTATAGAATGTTAAAAAAGATATAAATATAATATATATTCAATATATAATTATTTATATTAATCCATAAAAGTTAGAGATAGAAAATGAAATACACCGTTTATAGAGACGGTAGGCCATACATATGCATGAACGCTGCTACCATTTTCTCAAAATATCAAAAGAAAGAAAGGTAAATAATATATTAACATTACATAATCATTTTTATGTCATATATATATCACATATTTTTATTAAATTCATACTTATTATCTTCCATGTAAAGTGTGAATGAATCACATTACTTCATGAGGCGGTTGTCCATCGTACACACGAGTGAAATTATCATATTCCCACAGAATGGAAAGTAAGGAGTTATATGTGATATAATAATTCCATAAGTATATTAATATCATATATATATATATATAATATAAAAATTTAATCCATCACTGTATCCATACTTTAAAGGTGGTTATGGAAAATAAATAACAGCGGTTCGCGAGGCAGTAGTCCACCATACACATGAATGATGATTTAATATCCCATTTGATGGAAGTGGAGATGGATATATATTATTAAATTTACATAATAACATATAATTATCTGGTATATACTGGTATTATTATATCATCATAATTTAATAAAATTTTAAGGAGTTGGAAGAAGAATTAATACAAAAACACATAGTTAAAAACATTACCTCTTTTTTAAACAACCTCTTCAAGTTTATCCTAAATAATTTCTAGATTGGATTTATGATCTAAAAAAGGACTCTGGGATGTGAGTAGGGATTTAAGTAAGGGATTTGGAGAGGGGGAGACCTTTTATAAGTGAGGTGAGCGACACACTTGTAATTTTTAAAAATAAATAGGCATACCCACATTTTACACATGACATAGGGATCCAAAATAGACTATTATCCATAATTAGACATTATAAGGATGAAATATGGCCATAAAATTTGTGGAATACTAGTTTTGGGTCATTTTTAAACTATATATTTTTATTTTAACCCATAATAAACCCATTTTTACCTTAACCATGGTAAATAATTTTTACTATTTTTACTATTCATTATGGTAAAAAATTAATTCGAATTTATTATATAATATAAATTATGATGATTTAAAATATGGAATCCATTTTACCAAATAAAATTCACATAAATTGAAAATTTTAATTTTAATTTAAACCCATAGATTTGACGAGAAAACGATTTTCCAAAGAGAAAATGTTCATAAGTTTAGAAAGTTTTTAAATAAAAATTCAATATAAAAATGATTCCAATGACCATATATAATTGAACTAATGTTACTTTTAAACCCATTTTAAAACAAAAATGAACCTTATAAATTCTTTAAATGAAATGAAAGTTTCAATAATAACCAATATGTTTCACTATTCATCGAAAAATTTAACTTTTCCCTATTAGAATTTTACATTATACCAATGGTTTTACTCCGAATGGATCGAAGGACTTATTTTTTATTTTATTATAGATAATACTCCTTTTAAGGGTTGAAGGGGAACCTGTACATGACCCGCAGGCCCAAGGCAAAAGGCCCGACATGACCTGTAATACATGACCTGAAGGCCCAGAGGCATACAATGCCCATACATGACCCGTAGGCCCAACCCACTAGAACTACCCCTCCCCAGATTCTGCATCATTGATTGCCTTTAGCTCCCCACCAACATTTCTGATCAGCTAGCATTGCCCCGTACAAAGCTGCACGATGCCTGGTCTCGATGGCGGTTTCCATACCCTCTCATTCTTCCAATCTGGTTAGCTCTGCTTCTGGTGACTGCTACTATTGATCTGATCCTCTTCTGGGGCCTGCTCTGTGTGAACTTGGCTACTTCATGATCTACAATGGCCCGAAGTCCCTATGGCCTAAAGGCATTTGATGGCCCGAAGACCCTTGAGACCCATAGGCCCAAATCGGTGGCCCGAAGGCCCAAATCGGGTGAAAGTTCTGACTGCTACAGTACCAAACAGTTTCTGCTACAATACTACTACAGTACTACTACAGTAACCTACTACATTACCCCATGGAAAATCGCCTCCACCCAGTTTTGAACCTGGGTCTCTTGGATTCCAAGAAGGATCCCTTACCACTCGGATACAAGCTTGTTGGCCAATGGTTTTAAATTGTTAGTATAGTCCTTATAACCATTGGTATAGTCTATACCAATAGTTCCTTAAAACATTGGGTAATTTGGTGTGCATATATTCCTATACCAATGGTTTATAGAAAACTGTTGGTAAAGGCCTATTGGAGTTTCATTTTACCAACACTTCTGATAAAACCATTGGTATAGGTTATTACCAATGGTTTGAAAAAATATGGGAAAATAAATATACCAATAGTTTATAAACTATTGGAATATAATTCCCTAGATATAAGATATACCTTGTACTAAATCGTACTTATAGGTATATACCAATGGTTTGAAAACCATTGGTATAGACAAGCTGTCCAATTACCTACATAAATTACCCACACCTTGGCTAATTACCTAAATAAATCACCAAACATTTTTAGCAAACATCACTAACCAATATACAAACAATGATAACACAAAAAAATAATTAATGAATTCAACTAGTGACAACACACATTTAAAGCATCACATATATTCATTCACATCCAATCGTCAAATATCATGTGTCATAAATAATAATAAAAAATGTAAAGGATCATTATCTCTCTCATCATGAAAAATATCATCACTATTTTCATCATTATCATAATTAATATATTTTTCATCATCATCATCCTCACCATCATCCTCACCACCATCCTCATCCTTAGCATCGCCATCGCCAGGAATGTAATCATCCCAACCACCACTAGAGCCATCACTAGGAACATCATCGTCCCGAAAACCACTAGGACCATATTTCAGTGCACTATATAATGTATGCATTGTAAAAATATATGTATCACAAGGCACGATAGTATCTAGTATAAGTGAAAGAAATAAGGCTTCCATTGTAACGTCTAGGATCCCAAAACCACTTAACTGGTGCCCCATACCTAGTTGTCCACATGAACTCAAGCGCATTTCCACAAACGCTAGAGGCTGTCGAGTAGTAGCGAGGGCCTCAGGTGTGATAGTGGGAAAATTATTCCCTCATTTGCAGAGCATGACATAACAGAATAATAGTATACAATAGCGGAAGTATTAAACAACATACAACTAAAGTAAACAGCAGAAGATTGATAATATAGATAATCAGATGTCATAACATACAAGAATGATGCTATATGTTCATGTTCTAGAAAATATCCAAAATAGGATACACTACGGTAAAATACATGATACAATACCAAAAATACAAAAGAACAAAAGAAATATTAGAAGCATCACAAGCCTCAGTTTGGTCCCATGCTCTCCTGCTCCTAACAACATATCAAGTACCTATAGAAGGGTGCTTACCCTTATCGACACCTAAAATCATATAATCTGCTTGGGCCCAAAAACATGGCCCAAATAGTGTGTAAGAAATTAAATCCCAGTAGGAAAACACCCAAATATCTATTCCAATATGTCAGTGAATAGATGCAACAACTGTGTACAATAGTGAAAGAAGTAGACTAGGAAGTACTCAAAAGTAAAATATCCTACAAGTACTGGTTTCTATTTATATTTAGTTCATGTTAATTAGCAATTAAATTTCATTGAATTATAAAGTCTTAAGATCTAGCCTCATCTCGTCAATCCCCTATGTAAATTAAGCACATTAGATGTCTAAAAAGTCCATCTAAATAGATAAGTGAAGACCGAATCCAATCTTGTGCTTCGGCTTGGAAGACGCATCATAAGTCATTCCATTTCAACATTTAGTTCAAAACCTGATCTCATCCATTACATCATGACTCGATCACAACATAGTAACAATAATCAAAACCTCACCCTCATGCATAGAAAAACCTCTCCTGTAGGCATAACAAAACCTTACCCACAGGCATAGAAAACCTTTTCTGAAGGCATAGAAAAACCCCACCCGTAGGCATATAAATTCCTCACCCACAGACATAGAAAACCCCACTCGTAGGCATAGAAAATCCTCACCCGTAGGCATTTCATCAGTCAATTAGGACCAAGCCTGGTATATAATCATTTCATCACGTGTGAGGGTCAAAAACCATTATATAAGCATTTGAGTATAAAAAAACACATGCAATTTTACACTATTACATGGTTAATAAAATAATAGCTCGCATGGGAATCAAACATGTCACAAGACTTTCAAATAATCTAACCATTACCAGGATTAACAATTATAAACTTACATAGGAAAATCATATCACAATCCTAACATGTAATCTAACAATTACAAGGCTTAACAATTATTATCTCACATGGGAAATTTATATAATAAGCCTAAAATGTGAATTAAACTATCAAAAGGCTTAAGAAATTGTTTATCTCACATGGGTAAAAATTTAATTAAACAATTTCATTTTTAACAAACCTAAAAATGTAAACAAAGGCATGCCCATAGGCATCCTAGTCCAAACATCTAAATAATGGTCATCCGAGGGAAACACACCCACATGGTGGCCCTTAATCAAACCAAACAAGCTCAAAAATGATTCAATTCATTTAATCCATCACCTAATCATCATTAGGAAACAACAAGGGTCAATTTCCATTCAAGGATACACCATAAACATGGGCGTATATCACTATGGAACATAAAAACAATTCGACATTGAGAAAAAGGCACAAGACCACCTACCTAGTCCTCGTGTGACTCTCCTCGTCTAGTGTTCGCCTCCAATTCAAGCTAGAACGAAGTAGATCTACAAAATTAGGTAAAATTATCAAGTTACAATAACTTCATAGAGATAAAAAAACCACGAATAATGGCTCAATAGGAATTGAGAGCTTACTAATTAGGTTCCAACGCATCCTAAAACATTTGAATTGGAGTTCAGATGGTCAAATGGGAGGAAATTCTTCCTCTGGTGCTGCTTCTTACGACACCCAAGTGAGCCATTCTGTCCATATGATAGAATATGAGGTTACTGCCTATTTTGGAAAATTTTACAAAAGTAAACGCTGTGTACTTTCATATACATGACATGTATATTCCAAAATTTTCCTCCTTTTCTAACTTCTGTTCAACATCATAAATGAGTCCTGCCGATATCCTTACACAACATGTAATAAGATTACACAGTGTTTAACACCTAGTCACATTGTGTAATAGTCTTGCAGCCAGTACATGGCATGTTTTCTTCATGTTTCTCAAGTACAAACCAGAAGGAAAATATCGGACCTTAAAGGAAGAACTAGGTTCTTACAAACATCCCCTTAAAGAAATTCATCCCTGAATTTCCCTTCCAAGAGTGGTGAAGAAATATATGGGAATAACTCTATTTATTATGATAGTACATCGGTCTACCTATCCCTAGTCTCATCCTACACTCATCCATGTTTCCATATCACCCATACTAAAGGAACAAATTGAACATAGAGAAACTTCGCACTACGATCCATAATTCAGATACGATGCTCCACAAAGGACACATATACCTCTAACTAAACCTCATCAGGCTAAAAATCATGACATGGATCTGAAAAGTAATTTCTAAACTGAGAAAAATAGAAGATGTCGTGAATGGATTGGTACCTCTGAGGTAAATGCAGTTGATAGGAAACTGACCCAACTTTCTCCAGAATCTCCAATGACCCGACATATCATGGTAAAAGCTTACCCTGTCTCCTGATCCTCTTATGTCACAACCTCAGTGAAATATATATGGAAAACTCGATCCTGAACCTTGAAATCTAGAGGTTTTCTACGTTGATTGACATAAGATTTATGAAGAGACTACTCAGTAGCCATCCTCTTATGAATTAACTAAACCTGCTCAGTGGTCTCCTGGAAAAGACGGGGTCCCAACATAGCTGCCTCTCTTGCCTCCAGCCAACATAGGGGTGATCAAAATGGTCTACTATACAAAGACTCATAAGGTACTATCTGAATAGTATCCTAAACACTAAAGTTATAGGTGAACTCAACCAATGGTATGTGTCTCTCCTAAGAACCCCTGAAATCCAGGATGCATGCCTGAAGCATGTCCTATAGCACCTGAATCATGCGTTCTGACTGGATATCTGTCTAAGGGTGGTAAGCTGTGCTCAGAAGCACCTGTGTACACAATGCCCTATGTAGACCTTTATAGAAATGATAAGTAAATTGGGAATCCCTATATGAAGCAATGGAATGTAGAAACCCAAAAAGTTGTACAATCATATGGATGTAAAACCCCCCAAGATCATCAACACTGGAGGTTTCCTTGTTCGGAAGAAAAAGTGAAACCTTTGTGATACTGTCAAGAACAACTCACATGAAATCATTACCATTATACCTACAAAATTAGAAAACCCCACAAAGCATTCCCCTAAGAATTCTAGTGATTCTACCAGCATGATTTTCCTTTAAATGGGTGAACCTGAACACAACTGAGGTTATATCAACAACCTCATAGCAATGAATTGTCGAACCCTGTTCTACATCATCAAAACTGGTCATGTAAAATTCCCTCGAAATACATTTTGGACTTTCATACCACACCCACCTTAAACTAGAGGAGTTTCAAAACTATTTCACTTGAACTATACATGAGGAACAAGAAGGATAATGAGTCAAACCATCACTGGATGAATTATCTCAGAAACGCTCAACATAGGAGGCCAGTGTATTGTAATAGAAACACAATGCCTTCTTACAAGGCACAAAACATCTAAAATGAACTCATTAACAAAATCCCACATCTATCTCTCAGTGATGCTCCTTTTTTAAATCATCCACTTATCATTAAAAAGGGTCATGCCATAACTTGAGTAAAGGCGAAAACTAGATCCATCCCATTGGAATCATTATCCCTTTTCAAAGAATAACATATGAGCCTGACTATAAGTCCGAGATAACCTCATATTCATCAAATAAGAGTCCAAGGAACTCACCAAGGTGGTCCATACTCCTCATTAAAAGTGATAATTTGGTACAAGGACAACGGTCCACAAAAGGACACTGACTGAACCCAGAGCAACATCCGCTCGACGGTCACATCAAAGAAAGTGGTAGGAATCCAGAGTCCATCCAATGTGTTCTTACTCGGGAACCTAAATATCACTTTGGATTAACCAAGCCTCATTTAAAACCATGCATCTGCGTAAAACACATAAAATATCAAGAACTAGCCCAATGGCTCTTGATTACAGCGCGACGTATAACCGAAGCTCTCTTAGTGCATCCAGGACGACATCAAGATAGGGTACATGCTCGTCTTTTAAGGAAGATCACACTAAGAGAATTTCAAGGATAACTAGAAAAAGGATAGCTGGACCATTACTATTCAACCTTCTAAAAGAAACTTAGTTTCACTTACCGATGCATCATCATTTAACCAACCACAATGCCTTTATACCAAGGAATTTCCATGATAGATTATACTTAGCCATCGAGGTCCATTTATGATCAGCGGTGCCACATAAGGGCTACACACACAGCTAATCGCAACAACATAGTGCAGTCAAGAAAGCATTAACATGAAAAAATATGCGCAAGCCTCAAAGGAATTCAAGTAGTATCGATCATTTCTAAATGGTCCTTGACCACGATACTTATACCTGGAAGGACACTTTAAATAGAACCGATGTGATGCTCCACGAACCAGAATCACCACATCATATTACTTGGCATGAAAGCTGAAATTAAACTGACCAACGTTTCAAAACACCCGTGTCCTAGAAAGTCCTCCTGAGTAGTAGGATAAACTTGGTTCCATAATGTTCAGGTCACTCTACTCCAGAGATAACCCTAGAACATACGCAATAGTTCAAATATCAACAATTTAACCAAACTCAATGACTCATTATAACATTTAACACTTGATGGGTACCATGTATGTCAACATATACTACCCTGAGTTTACAAAAGCGAATGACGCATTCTGGGTACTATTCATAGGTTTTCCACCCTATGCATCCTAGTACCAGATGGATCACATAGGAACTGGCTCAAAAGTACATCTATACAACCATTTACACGGATGAATATATACTAAGTCGCCCATCATTTAAGGAAATAGAGGCTCACATGACCTCCTAAGCATCTGACCATGCCCGAGGCATGTATAACCTACTGAAATGAGTATTCCCCAATGATCGATCCTATATTAAGTGTCAAGATACAATGATCAACCATCCACACAAGGGTGTTATCTTAAAAAACCCAAACACCCCACTAGGGAAAACAACACCTACGTGGAACCAACATAAAAAAGCTTGTAGTGAAAACAAAACAACAAGCTCTAATGGTTCTACCTACCACGAGATATCCCCTTATGAAGCATAAGCATCGAACCCCATCACTAGGTCAAGTGGAAATATATTTACTAGGCTCAAAATCCCTAGAAATTTGAAATGAATTTTAAGAAACACCTCAAGCACCGTTCTACACAACAAGGCACTCAGAAAATCCTTTAGATAACAACTTAAAGAAAAATAGTTAAGTCTCATCAACTTCCTTTTTAAAACATTTAACAAAATTAACATTCCATCACAAAAGGAAAGTTAGCATGTAAGTTCCTTTTTAACAAACAAAGCGACCTATGAGGGTCTTGTTAAACCAACCTAGGTCCTTAAAAAGGAAACCCAATAGTAGTTGTTTAACCACATGAAGCATGAGATCATTAGCTGAAGAATCCTACAAGGGATCCTCGAACAATAAACAGCAGAGGCATACTACAATAGAGATCCTATAAACAATACAAAAGTGAGAGATCCTACTAGGGAATACCTAGATCAACATGTAAGAGAAGTCATCCCTCAGGGGATCCTTGATAGCTAGATAAGATATATAGGAATCTTACTTGGGATATTCTAGGTCGAAACATAAGTAGAGGAATCCTACAAGGGATCCTTAATAAAAACTAGTCTCAAGGACTCATAGGATAGAAGGGCACGTCTCTCATAGAAAAATCAAGCATTGGTCACAAGAGATATCTCATAGATCATATCAAATCAAAGGTCTCAACTAGGATGGTCCGAACACCCAACTGATCATCCATACCAATTCTCACTCTCAGGTGACAACTGGAAACAATAATTGGAAGAAGAACCCATCCATTTAGATAAAAGTCCTAAAACACCCATTAGGAGTCATCAGAATGCTCTACGGGTTTCACCATCACAATATACATGGAAAACTACTTAGAAAGGACTACTCACGGGCCCAAAGCTGACATTAGAGAATGAAATAGGAAAAGGCCCTCAAAGGGCACCAAAAGGAGAGTACACGGCGTGTAGAAACCATACACAGCATGTACCCTCAAGTTATCACATGGATGTGTACCACCGTTGGCCTGGACATGTAAGCACCACAAGTATACGATGTGCAAGTATGGTACACGACGTGCACACAAGTCTCCCCTCCTGGCCATGTACTTTTAGACGACCACATTCACATGGGGTCTGCCTGCGTAACACTACACAGTGTGGACCAAAAGTACACAACTGTGTACTTTTCCAAGACCTTTATTCCATGTTCTATCTCACATGTCCAAAAACATGGTCACTTACCACATGGAATGTACACATAGTACACAACATGTACTTAAGAATAGAAAACTTCCTTCCCTGAATAGGAAGAACACAAAACATGTTAGGCTAAACTACATGCCATGTAAACTGGGTTTTTAGGGAAGAAACTTCAGATTTCCTAGAAAACCCATTTTCTACAGAAAAACCAACTAGTGATATAACAAATTTCAATCCGTGAGGGCCCATACTCCCCGTGAATCAAAGTTTGGCACCCAAGCATAACATATCACAAAATAATTCTATACAAAAGGCTGAAACATGATCCACCAAATTCTGATCTAAGAGGGCCCATACACCTCAGGGACCAAAGTTTGGTGTCCATCCAATTCAAACCATAACACGTACCAATTCACCTATCACAACAACATGCATATCTATCACAACAACATGAAATCAGTAATGCTATCTAAATGGAATGGAAAGAATGCATGTCATGTGATTTCTAATAAGTGCCTATATGATGCATGAGATGGATTACCCTCATCTCATTAGGTTTTAACAAAATAGAACCACAATGATACTAATAATAATAGCACAATACAAGCGCATCAACCAACAATGAAATAAAATCAACTATAATAGCTTAAAATCCAAAAATCACAATTCAATTCAAGGAAATTTTTCTTTCCCCTATACGTGGGGTAGCTACTCCCAGGCACAGTTTATTACCAAACTTGATTTATTTCCTATCCCTATCTAATGTCTCCAATTAGTAAGTAAACCCATAAAAGAAACCTTATATGATACCACTTTGTAACTTCCAGGATCCGGAAGCCACTCAAATGGTGCCCCGTACCCAGTTGGACACATGGCATCAAGCGCATTTCCCCAAAAGCCAAAGGATACTGACTAGAAGCAAGAGCCTAGGGTGTGATAGTGTGGAAACTATGCCCTCATTGAGAGAGTGTAACATGACAGAAGAATAATATACAATATCGGAAGCAGTAAACAACATACAACTAAAGTAAACAACAGAATACTGATAATAGCGGTAATAAAATGTCATAACATACAAGAATAATGATACATGTTCATGTTATAGAAAACAACCAAAACAGGATACACTGTAGTCAAATACATGATATAATACCAACAATACAAAAGAGAAAAAGAAATATCATAAGCATCGCAAGCCTCAGCTTGGTCCCATGCTCTCCTACTACTAATAGCATATCAAGTACCTATAGAAGGGTTCTTACCCTTATCAAAACCTGCAATCATATAATCTGATTGGGCCCAAAAACATGGCCTAAACAGTGTGTGAGAAATGAAATCTTAGTAGGCAACCACCCAAATATCTGTTCCAATCTTTCAGTGAATACATGCAGCAACTGCGTATAATAGTGAAAGCAGTAGACTAAGAAGTAATCAAAAGTAAACAATACAACAAGTACCAGTTTCCATTTATATTTAGTTCATGTTCATTATCAATTCAATTTCATTGAATTATAAAGTCTCTATATCCTTCCTCGGCCCATAAATCCCCCATGTAATGTAAGCATAGTAGATGTATCAAAAGTACATCTAAACAGATAAGTGAAGACTTAATCCAAGATTGTTCTTTGGCTTGGCTGGTGAATCATAAGTCATTACATTTCAATATTTAGTTCAAAAACCAAGCCCATACATTACATCATGTCTTGATCAAGACATAGTAATAGTAAGAATTTTTTTTTCCTCATGCATAGAAAAACCTCACCTGTAGGCATAAAAAAACCTTTCACAGAGGCACACAAAATCCTCTCCCATAGGCACATAAAACCCTGCCCGTAGGCATAGAAAATACTTTCCCATAGGCATAGAAAACACTCGCCCGCATGCATATAAATCCCCACCCACAGGCATAAAAAATCCTTGCCCGTAAGCATTTCATCAGTAAATCAGGGCCAAGCCCGATATATAATCATTTCAACATGTTTTAGGGTCGAAACCTAGTATATAATAATTTCAGCATAAAAACAACACATGTAATTTTATACTATTACATGATTAATAAAATAATAACTTAGGTGGGAATCAAACATGTCACAATCGTTTCAATAAATATAATAATTACTAGGATTAACAATTATAAAATCACATGGGAAAATCATATCATAATCCTAACATGTAATCTAATAATTACGAGGCTTAACAATTATTATCTCACGTGGTCAATTTATATAACAATCCTAACATGTGTGGGTAAACATTTAATTAACCAATTTCATTTTTAACAACCCTAAAAATGGAAACAAAGGCATTCCCATAGGCATCCTAGGATAAATGGATTAACAATGGTCATCCGAGGGAAACACACCCACAAGGTGGCCCTTAATTAAACCAAACAAGATCAAACATGCTTCAATTCATTTAATCCATCACCTAATCATAATTAGGAAACAACAAGGGTAAATTTCCATTCAAGGATACACCCTAAACATGGGATCATGGCACTACGACACATATAAATAACTCTACATTGAGAGAAAGGTACAATACCACCTATTTAGTCCTCGTGTGACTATCCTCATCTAGCATCAACCTCCAATTCAATATAGAACGAAGTAGATCTAAAAAACAAGGTAAAACTATCGAGTTTTGATAACTTTTTTGAGAGAAAAAGGTCATGAATAATGGATCAAGAGGAATCGAGATCTTACCGAGTGGGTTCCAATGCATTCAACGACATTCAAATCGGAGTTCGAATGGAAAAAACGGGAAGAAATTCTTCCTCCGACACTGCTTCTCACAACACCTAGGTGATCCATTCTATCCTTTTGACAGAATATGAGGCTACTAACCATTTTGGAAAATTTTATAAAAGTACATGCCTTGTACTTGCATATACATGATGTGTATATGCCAAAATCTCCCTCCTTCGACGACTTCTCTTACACATCATAAATGGGTCATGCTGACATCCTTACACGGCATGTAACCCCTAGCCACATTGTGTAATAGTCTTTCAAACAATACTTGGCATGTTTTCCTTCTATTTCTCAAGTAAAACCTGAAAGGAAAATATCCATAATTTAAAGGAAGAACCAGGTTCTTATAACCATAAATTTCATAAATTCATTATTGGCCTTTTGATTCTATTCACGCTCCTGCATGACCATTTGTGTGGATTTTTCTACCTTGGTATGAGCCTATGATACTGTTGAATGAGTTGTTTCCAACTCAGTGATACCAGAACTGGCACTTAAAGTGGGCCAAAATCAAGTGGGGATAATAATCTTCCCTAGTCTAAAGTGTACTATCCCATGGTGCTCATCTCCTACTACCTAATGTAAATAGTAATTTGTCCCAAATTTGTTAGATTCTTGTTCATCAAGGGAATATAAAGAAAAATATTCAAAATATAAATGAATTATTTAGTTTCAAAATATATATTAAAATTTTTAATTAACAAAGTAAATATTAAAATATGTTTTTGTGTCTGTTCGTTTACTGCGCTTCCATCTTTCTTCTTTCTACTCGAGAAATATTTTTTCCCAAGACACACATCCTTCAATATTGAATACTTCCCTCTATAATGGAATTAAATGTAGAAAAAAATTAGCCAAAATGTATTTAGGCATGATTCTCACAGTTCAAATGAATATAAATAATGCAAATTCAAATTGATTTTTGGTAAACATATCATGAAAAATGCTAATAATAGTTACCCAAAATTCCAATGAATTTAGTAGTCAATATGTCTTTTAAAAAATATTTTAAATTTCTAGGATGTACAAAAATAGTGAAATGTTTATCAATATTTAAATTATATCATATTCTAAGCACAAACACTAATAATGAATGAATAATAAATGGCATGATTTCTCTAAAGCATTGGAAGATAGAGAGGATATTTTAGAATAATAAATGCCCCACTAACCTAATGAAACCACTAATAAACTATTTTAGTAGAGTAAAACTAAAAATGATTATAGGGAAATGTCAATGATAAACAAAAATAGTTATTTTTCATTCCATTAAATATCTAGAGAATCCAAATATGTGGTATGAAAACTCATTACTTCTTTCTCTAACACTGTATTTTGTTTGCTGCTGAAAAATATTTTATTTTTATTTTTAAACAATAAACTCAAAAAACTACTATTCACCCAATTTCATCTTTTTTAGGGTGTGTTTTATAGAACTTACAAAAAACTAAATTCTTTAAGTTAAATTCTAGAAGAAAATTATATATATATATAAGTAAAAAAACACACTTTCCATGAGAAATCCAAATCACTTCTATAGAAATTGTTTTTATAAGTTTTTTCAAATGAAACTTTAATCCCCTTCAAGCATTGAGTTAAGTTATATATAGGCATGTTATAAGAATATGGTAGGTGGGTTGTTGAGATTATAAAATAATATATATCCACCTGTGAAATAAAAATATATTATATCAATACATCTTATAATGAAAATAAATTATGGTAATTTTTTCTAGTTTTTTATAAATATACATAATCCAAGATGATTAGTTGGTACCGATGGATCCCTTGGCTCTAAAGGATCATCAACCTATACAGTATCAGTGGGATCCAATGTATTCTCATGAGGCTCAGAATGTGTTAGAGTATACGTAAAAAAATCATGAACTTAGAAGCTTGGGTATAAGGAACTATAAGGAAAATAATATGGCATAAACATTTATGGAAAAGTATAATTTAGATGGGGATTTGGATCCATCATTGTAAAAGGGATAGGAAGACAAAGAGGATCAAATGTAAATGGTAGTGAAAATATAGGTGTCATAATATCCTAGGTGCCTCTAACAACACTGTGGAATAATAAAGTATATTAGATGGTATATCTAATAAAGGTACATGGAATGTTTGAGTATGATGAGTGGTGCAAGTAGCTCTAGTACCACCCCCTCACATCATCTAGCTGAGCACCACTGCCACTAGATTTTTCATAGAATAATTTTCTCTTGAGTAGTGGATCTTGATTAAAAGTTAAAAACAAAATTAATTATATAACATTATATGTTATTGATATATTTATTTGAAATAAAATACTCACAATAGGCACCAGAGGAGGAACTCCCATTCTCTCATGCAAAAATTATTTTCTCACATCCTCTTCCTTCACATTTATTCAATGTTTTTTATTTAAATAATTTGAAAATAAATATGAATTTAATTATAAATTCATAACTAATGTATGAGATAACAAAGAAGGAATATGTGACATGAATTAATTAAAGAATACCAGTTTAAAAAAAATAAAGGATGTATAATTATATGAAAAAAATCATATTATATTCAGTGCGAAGAATATAAAAACATAAAATACATGTGATAGAAAAATAAATACATTCAAATTATCATGTTTATCATGAGTATGATATAGTTTTATTATATTTTCAATTTGATCCAATCTAGTTTTGGTTAGGTCATTTGGTTTATTTTGGTCAATTGATTAGGTCATTTGTCCATTTTTTTCGGGTTAGGTCATTTGGTTCATATTTTGGGTTAGGTAATTTATCCATTTTTTGGCTGAGTCCTTATTTTTATTGGTTTTGATTTTCATTATAATTAGTTTAATATGTTTCAATTCAATTAATTTTTTTTATTTCTAAATAAACTATTTCAGTTTTTTTGTTTTTTAGGTTCTAATACAGTTCAATTAAATATTAGAAAATGAAAATCAAAGAAAAATGCAACCAATATATATTGAAAATGCACATGAAGGTCAAGTTGGATACAAAATATTTGTAATCAATATTAAATCAATTTGAATAGTACTAACATGAACAAACCAAGTCAATCTAAACCAAAATAACTAAGAACACATATGGATGATTCTATATTTTTCCCACCACAACATTAGGTTCATAATAAAATATAAAAATTGTACTATTAGAGTCACCATAAGTAATAAATTTATTGGATCCAATGTGGGAAGTGATAGTGTCAATTTCACCATCCCCATCATCAAAAATATGTCTTGGTGTTACTTGAATAATGACATCAAATTTAGGCTATGAATGATCCTTCATATAAAAAACTTATTTCTCAATTGATGCTAATATATTTGGGTCATTAGTTTCCAGAGTGAAAGTCATTTCAATAACTAAAAATCCAAAATCATTAATAAATGTGACAAGCCACATCATTGAATAAAACCAATTTAATTTCATCATATTGACTCGACCATGAGAGTAATACTCCGATATTAGTATTTTATAAATGACTCCATAATAAGATACATTTTCAAATTGAGGTATAATATATGATGGAATGTCATAATAGTCTATTGTGGTAGATAACATAACACTATAATTTTTTGTTCACATGTTCATTACTCGTTCAGTGATAATAAATTTTTACCCATCAATCACAATTGATTTTCATTCATGAACCACAAAATTAGGACCAAAATACAAATATCTTATTTCCTCAGAGATAGAGTTAGAAGAAAAAATCAATACCTAAAATATAAATAAATATTAAAATTAACTTAATATTAATTTTATTAATTTATTACACTAATACTCATACCTTAAATTTCAACCAAATAGAAAAATCTTTACTATGAATAGTCTCACTCTTTCTCAAAGACAAATAACAATGATTTATATTTATAATTTTTTTATATTACTTAAAAAATAGGAATATTTTAATATATATATACAATTACATGATATGAGATAACATATACATGTTCAATTTACTTACTCGATGTAGTCATCGAACAAATCATAGTCAAACAAAATTATGTGATGTGCCATCTTCCACTCTTCAAGGATTAATGTAGTCAATGTATATGATCCAAGAACTCCCTTTGTTTGGAGAAGTGATGGAAAAATAGGTTCAATTTTCTCATACTTATATTCTTTATTTCTCATTGGTCTATTTCTTCTCATAGTCATGTCAAAAAAATACATTGAATAAAAATATATACATTCTTGAGACAAGTAACCTTTCATGATAGAAACTTTAGAATGATTACTATTCTGGGCATAATACTTTAATGTGTACATATCTCTTTCAGTTGGATACATAAAAAAAACAACAATAGGTCTTACAAGAAGTATTTTCATTGGAATATGGACAGTTATATGCAACATTCATGTGAAAAATGACAAAGGAAACATTTTATCCAACTCAAAAAAAATGGTGCCTCTTCCAATATTTTTTTTAAGAAATACTTGGATAACTTATTAGTATAAAAATATATATAACAAAGTTGCAACTAAATGACTACCAACCTTACATTATTGGATAGTAGATGATATATAGATATTGGAATCAATTCCTTCATAAGGATATGATAATCATGAGTCTTCAAAGATTTCATCTCCAACTATCTTCTATTGATCCATTTTGATATATTTATTGAATATACATAAATAACTTTAATAGTCTCTAGTAATTACAAAAATTGATTTTTTTTCTACAGGTGACATCACATAAGAAGCACACCAAAATTTCCATTTATTTTCACCAATACACACATGAAGAAATTCTAGTATGATACACCAATCCACTAAGTCACACCGATATTGTAAATCATATTTTTATTTCCCTTAAAATTTAAAATAATTGAAATAAAAATTTCACATATTTTTTTTCAATGTTCATTATGTCTAAGAAATGATACAACAAATTGGTTGACCAATAAGGAAACTAAAAGAATATACTTTTCTTCTTGTAATTATAATTGGTTTCAGTGAAACAATTCTTCCTCTTTATAGATTTATTCTGACCCTTACCAATTGAAAAACTAACATCTTGCAATTCATTAAGCACATTAGTTCCAGAAATACACTAAGGTTGATTATCAATCTCTATGGTATTGTCAAACATTTGATGATTATTCTTATATGCATGATCTACTGGAAAGAATCATCGATGTCCCATAAAATTGAAACTATGATGATATTTAAGTATTCTAGATTTTTTATTCTTCATACAAATAGAACATGAAAGTTTTCCCTTTGTGCTATATCCATACATCATTACATAATCAAGAAAGTAATTTATAGTTTACATAAGTGCAACATAAATATGAAATATATATTTAGAACAATCATCATATGTACACACACCAACATTATAAAGATGATTCATCTCTTTTATTAAAGGTTGCATGTATACATATATATCATTTCCAGGATCAAAAGGTCTAGATATGATTATACTCATGAAAGTGAAAATATTCTTCATTCAAATCCAAGGAGGAAGGTTATAAATATTTATGAAAACCGACCATGTGATTTGGAAAGTAAACATCCATCCAAATAGATTAAAACCATTACATGATAGAACCAAACTCACATTATGCATGTTAGATACAAAATTAGGATATTGACCATCAAATTTATACCATGATAATCCATCTGTAGGATGAACAAAATAATCACTATCATCTTGGTATAATTCCATCACATATTTATTTATATTTCATCATACATTAAAAGATTATGGTGTATGGGAATAAATAGAAAGTGAAACATTAATTTATGTAGCGCACGATATGGTGTTCCATCCCTATTTGGATTTCATCAGGATGTGATGCATTTTATACAATAATTTTACTCAGAAGTTTCCTCCTAGAATAAACTGTAATCTTTTGAGTAAGCATGATCTTTTTAGAAATCCAACTTCATTAACTAACTTCCATGACATATAATATTTTGAGTTAATATTTGAATCATCTAGAATTATGTCCTTCAAAAAGGTAAGAATATAATTGATGGTAGTATTATAAATCCTATACATATTTTTCCCATGAAATAGTCAAATTAAAAATTATAGCCTTTTTATTTTACCACATTACTGATATACTAGATTCATGGAAGTATAATTCAATTTTTTGACCCTATCATCACAATTTTCATTACATACATCATGTTTTATCGTATCTAAGTCTTATTAGATTAGAATCCTTTATTTATCATGATGATTAATAAATAAAAACCGATCATTTAATAAATTATCTAATCCATTCCTCCCATTCAGATCATAAACATTTTGAGATTTCATTTTCTTCCAATTATAATGCTAGAAATAGTAGTTTATTTTAAAACCATATTCGGTTATATGGTAGATAACTTCTTCAAAACTTAGCCAAGCTATTCCAATATAATAATAACATAGGTAGTGTATATGACCACAATCTGAAGCATTGTTAAACGAAAAATATAAAAAGATCTACAACTTTTGTAAAAATCGCTTGTGATCCGATTAGTTTCATACATCTAACTTCTATCAATTCTATAAAAAATGTTATATGAAATTTCATAAAAGAAGTGAAATAAGATTGAAGTTAAATCAAAATATTATTTAGGGAAATGATAATTTTTCACATTATATAAAACCATAATTGACACACTAGTATATATGAAAATCATAATATAAAAGACAAAAAATTACTATATATATAAAAAAATACTATAAATATAAAACCATGATATTGAATTCCACTATATCAATGAGTAATAACTATACATAATACTACAAAAAATTGTGTTTATAATTGTTTTTTTATTTTTTCACTTATTCTATTCACTCTTGAACTTATTTTATTATTATTCTATAAATTCATGTATAAAAGATTAATTTTTCTAGGTAATAATCTTCTACAGCACACATAAATTATGAATTTAGGTGAGATAAATACATAATTATAGGTTTATCATATCTAAGGATGTTAAAGTGGTTCCTTATGAGATTTACTAATCACCCACTTGAAAAATTGAAAGTGAAAGTGGGATTAAGGATAATTATGGTAACAAAAAATATTGGTGGAAGTGTGTGTAAATATGAGTGAAAGTGTGATAGAGGTGATAAATAGATGAAAAGTTTAAATAGTGGAAAAACTAAATTAAAAGTGTGTGTGATGAAAAGTGTGGGAAGCAATGAGAATGTGTGAAAAATGATTATAGGAGATAAAATAGCGAACAAGTGAACAAAGTAATGATAAAATGATTGAAATTAATAAAATAATTCCAAGGGGGATACATTTGAATTGTGTTGCTTGATTTTTTTCAGATATAAGGTTTTATAATAGGATAACTGACCTTTTCTAAAGTAGATAGTTTGGATAGTATGTAAGTACTATATTAAATAACATGATATTGAAATTTTATTTTTTAAAGTATTTTTATGTATCTTAATATAGGTAGTTTGGTTTAATACCAATGATTATAATTAACCTTAAATCAAGGAATCATGGTAGGATTTTATAAGAGATCTATTTCTCTAGTTCTTGTAAAATACATGATGTTGAGTGATGAAAAAATATTCTATAAGGGTATTTGATCAAATATGCATAACAAAATATCATAATTATTCAATCTTTATAGAGTGGGATGGATTTTTTTCATATTTAATAGGCGACCCATTCAAATAAAATTTGTCTATAGGGAAGCATATTCATGTTATCTAAAATGTAACACATAGAGTTGGGTGTGTGGTTTTTTTGAGACATGAAATGAATAATTTAAAATTTTAAAATAAAACATTTAAATTAATAATTTCATTACCATATAATATTTTCACAAAAAAAGTAATAAAATAAATAATTGTAGACGTACCTCATATATATCAAATAAAATAATAGGTTCATATTAGATTTGTATAAAAGTATAGAGTAACTGAATTAAAAATACATTACTTACAATCATATTTATCATGAAATTCAATAAAAATTTAATTAAAACTAACCTTCATTCAATGAATCTAGAATCTAACAAAAATAATCTAGGTTATTCTTTCATACCTAGAATATAAATGAAAATGATGGTTGATAGAAGAGATTAATTATTTGGAACTTACCAATTTACTATTAAAGAAGAATCAAATTAAAACCGTAAGGGAGGACATATTTCTATGGATGGGGAAGAAAACTGAATGCCTTAGGGTTATCAATATGGATGGGAGTGAAATGGGAAGAGGGGAGGCCACACGAGCTGGGTAAATACTCTTGGGCATACCAATAGTTTTTTAAAATTGTTATTATATCCAATCTATACCAATGGTTAGTTAAAAATATTGGAATAACCATAACGTAAAAAGGATATACCAATGGTCAGTTTAAACTATTGGTATAGCCTTAACAAAATCAGGATATAGCAATGGTTTTACGAAACCATGGGTATTTCCCCATTGGTATAGGTCCACTTTCTAGTAGTGTTTTAGAAACATCCCAAAAATTCACCCTACGCTAATTTTGACATGAAAAATGAAGTTTATTTTATCAAATTCATTTTTTAAAAGTGTTAAAAATTAATTTTATTAATATTCACAAAATATTTTTTTGAGAAAATAGTGTTTTCAAAACATATAATGACTTTACCGAAAATTAAGTACTTTTTTATCAATATGTTTTATTTATATAAAAAAACTATAATTAATATTTAAAATTTGGTTATTCCTATTAATTCCTCCAAGTTTAATGACTAGGTAATAATAACTATGTTTAAATAATAATATTAATAGTTTATCACAGTTTGTTAAAATTTAGTGTCACCTGAAATATAAGAAATATCTTGCTCTAGTGGTATGGACTATGAGTTCTGTACATGTAAGGGTGAGGTATGTACTTCCTCAAGAGAGATACATGGAACACATCATGAACTTGTGAGAGGTTTGGTGGAATCATTATCCGATAGGCTACCGTCCCGATATGATTAAGAATTTCAAAGGGAATGATATACCTATGGTTTATTTTTGACTTCTTTCCAAGTCTCATTACCTTATTCCATGGACAAATTCTTAGAAAAATCATGTCACCAAATTTAAATTCCAAATCACATCGGCAATTGTCAGCATAACCTTTCTGACGAATCTAATATGCCTTGATGTGTTGCTGAATAACTATAACCTTATCTTCCATTTATTCAGCTATATCCGGCCCCGATAACTTTCTTTCTCAAACTTCATTCCTATATATTGAAGTACTATACTTCTTTCCACAGAGGGATTTATAAGGATCTATCTGAATACTCTCATGCAATCTATTTTTTATGAAAACTAGACTAGAGGAAGGTGTTTATCTCAAAAACCTTTTAAATCCAAAGAAAAAGATCTCAAAATATTCTCTAGAGTTTTAATTATTCTCTTATACTAACCATATATTTGAGGATGATACACTATGTTGAAACATAAATATGTATCAAGATCTTTCTGAATACTTCTTCATAACTTTGAGGTAAGCCTCGAATCCCGATCAGACACAATGAAATTTGGTAATCTATGAAACCTTACCACTTTCTTAATGTATATCCTATAAATATGATCTAGAGAGAAGTTTTCTATGATTGTTATTAAGTTTTATGACTTGTAAGGTGATCAACTACAACCCATATAACATTATTCCCTTTCTATTTTTTGGGGAGTTTGATGAAAAAATCCTTGGTGATGTTTTCCCATTTCTATTCTAGTATGAGAAATGGATGCAATATCCCCTTAGACTTTTATCTCTCAAACTTAACTCGATGACATACCAAGAGTTGAGATACAAACTATAAAATATCTATCTTCATTCCATTACACCAGAAATAATATTTTATAACTCTATACATATTCATACTTCCAGGATGAATAAATAATGAAAAACTATGAGATTACTCTAAAAAATACTTCTTCAAATATAGTATGGATGTAACACATACATGGATCCTAAACCTTAACATTACATTATGATCAAGGTTAAAATAAGAAAAACTTCTAATATTCTTTTTCAACTCTACATCTTCCTTACGCACCTCTTTAATCTTCACTTGGATAGATGGTTGAACATTCAATTGAGCAAGATAATATTTTTACCCTTCCCCATAGATTTACAGATCCATCCTTTTCAAATCCAAAAACATTGGATCTTTTTTTATCCTCATCATGGATAAGCTAACATGATCCTTTTGACTCAAATCATTAACCACATTTTTCTATTTCCCAAAGTGGTAATGTATTGAGTAATCATAATCTTTAATCAGCTCTAACCATCTTCTATGGCATATATTCAACCCCTTTTGTGTGAATATATAATTTAAACTTTTTTTATCGGTATATATATCACACTTTTATCCCTAAAGAAAATTTATCCATATCTTTAATGAAAAAAATTAACGAAGCTAGCTCCAAATCATGAGTTGGGTAATTTTTCTCATGAACCTTAAATTTTCATGAATTATAAGCTATAAAATTGTCATTCTACATAATAAAAAATCCTAATCCCTTACTGGATGAATTACTATATATTATAAAATCTTCTCCACTATAGGGTAATGTAATAACAGGTGCACTGACTAATCTTCTATTTAGTTATTTGAAATTTTACTCATATTCATATGTTCAAAGGAACTTTTCTCCCTTATGAGTTAACTTGGTGAGTGGATTAGATTGTTGTGTGAAATTATCCACAAACCATTGATAATATCCAAAAAAACCAAGAAAAATAAGGATCTCAGTCACCATAGTTGTTCTGGGCCAACATTCAATAGTCTGTATCTTTGATGGATCTATTGGTATACCCTATCTTGATATTATATGACCCAAAAATGAAAAATTTTATATTAAAAATTAAAATTTTGTAAATTTTTAATATATTCTATCCTTTCTTAGGTTCTTTAGTATAATTATTAAGTGTTATTTATGCTTTTACTTATTCTCTAAATAGATATGAATATCATTAATAAATACTACCACAAACCAATCAAGGTATTATCTAAATATTTTATTCATTTAATACATGAAGATATAATGGTAATTAGTAAGACCACATGAAATATATTTTTATAGTGTCCATACCTTGTATGGAATGCTATCTTGGGTATATCCTATTTATTGAACCTAAATTTATGATATATATAATGAATTTTAATCTTGGAAAAGTATTGAGCCCTATACAATTTATCAAACAGGTCATCAATAAGGTATAGAGGATACTTATTATTGATCATGATCTTGTTCAACTCCCAATAATCAATGCAGAGTCACATTGATCCATCTTTATTTAAAAAAAAAACAGTTCCACCCCAAGGTGACACACTTGGATGAATGAATCCCTTTTCAAGGTTCTCCTAGAGTTACTTCTTCAATTAATGCAACTCAATCAGGGCCATTATATAGGGAGTCTTTGAAATTTGTGTGGCACCGAGCATGAGTTATATTGAAAAATCAACTTCGTAATAAGGTGGAAGACTAGGAAAATCTTATAAAAATACATAAAAAATTACCACACAATCAATATATCATTGATTTTGAGTTTCTCCCCAAACATATGAGATAGAAACCCCTTATAAATGGGAATCAAGACCTATAAAATGGATGTGACCTCCATCAGAAGTTCATACTTATCTTCCCATTGATAGATGATAATAGGTTAGTTTGGAATATAAAACATGACTTATGTTCCTCAAAAAATGATTTGGTATTTATTTATATAAATAAAATCCATTTCTAAGATAAAATCAAATTCAACTAGAGAAATAATGATAAGATTTTCAAAAATCACATTTTCACAAACATCGATTGGAGAGAAATCATATACTTTATATGCGATCATCATACCATTAGGGGTTTACACTGATAATTTTATATCAAATAATTCAGGTGGAATTTTTTTACCCTTATAAACTTATTCAGATATGAAATAATGGGTAGATCCAGATTCAAATAAGACATTAGTAGTTTTAGAGTGGATGGTATGTGTACCATTCACCATATCGTTAGCGCACCCCTCATTAGAAATAATTATCACATGAGATTTCCTCTTATCCCTTATCTTAAGAGGTTGTTGATGTCATTCATCATCATTAACCTTCATATTTGGGAAATGGTTAGCATAATTCCCATAATCCTTACATTTGAAACATTGGAGTATGGGTGGTTCATTCTATACAACTTTCTCTCTATTCCCATCATTAGCTAACTTCTTCCCATAACTTTAGTAATCAATTACTCAATAAAATTATTTCCCACCCTTAAAGAATTTAATAACCCCTTAATAATTTTTCCTACAACACTTCGAGCATGAAGGAAAACTCATCTTCTTATCTTCATGATTTTTTTAGTTTTCTTTGAACTCCAACTTTATTTTTCTTGTCAAAACCTTGAGATTGATGGGTAACTCTAATATCAATTTCCAACCAGAGAGCACATCGAATGATTTATTCATATCTACTAAAGTACCTTATGAAAAATTACCTTTGGATACTTGGTTTTAATCCACTAAACAATCAATCAATCTTAATCTCAGGTTGGATGATAATGCCAGAATCATACCTTTCAAGTCTTGTAAAATTTTCATCATAGGAACCAACACATTCCTTAATCTTATATTTTAGATCAAGGAATTATTATTATTTTTTTATAAATTATATGAGGGAAGTAATTATTAAAAAACAATATCTTAATCTCATCCCACTTCATGGAGTAAATTTCATCATGTTCCCTTGTATTCTCAATGAGATTTTACCATTGATCCGCTTCACCTTCTAAATGACAGACAACCAAAAATAAAATTTTTATGTTTCAAACACTAGAGAACAAAAAATATCTTTTAAGTGGTAATGATAAATTTCTCATCAACTAGAGGATCATCATATCCACTGAAGGAAGGTGGATGTTTCTTGATGAAGGACTCAACAGAATGTTGTTCCCTTCTTTTCCTATTTGAGAAGTTCAACATGATTCATGGATTGAGAAAGTTGTGTGAGCATAGAGATGAGATTTTTTATTCTGTCTTCCAAAACCCTTGGATACTCAATAGGAAAATCATTTCATTGTTCGTCATACTTAACATTAACATGGTTCCTTTAGGTTCCATCCATTTACTAAAACCAAAAATCATAGTATAAGCAAAAATAATCATAGCGAGGAATAACATAATCAGAAAAAAATTACTTATAATATGTATAAATCATGACACATTTTTTAATCTATAATACCTTAGGTTTATCCTAGGTTATTTATATTCATATTATATTTAAATCCTTCATGATGGTTTTTGAAGAGTTTAGGAATTTCCAAAGCATATCCCTCAGGATTGTCAAACTAGGTGTACAACAAGGACCATTGTCATGTGTCAGTTATTGCTGGAGTCAAGACCAAAAAACCTTTTCTGGAGTTATTACCCCTTGGTACCTCTATGAAAAATCCACATCCCGTATAGTATCCAGACATGGATGTAATTTCTTAGAAACCACTTACTCTATCATTTATCAAAATTCTAGGACATTTTACTATACTTTGTCTCATCCTTAGACTTATCCTTAGAAATATTATTATGGATATCACTAATGTTTTCTTATCTTAGTTTCCAAAGGTTAACTACAAATTTCTTTGATACCAAATATAAGACCCAAAATTCTCATACATAAATATTACATCTTTTTATAATAATATTCATTACATAACATAACGATTCATGCTAGAATAGTTTAGGTCCAGTGCCTTCAAAAATTTGGACACATAAACAACTGGTCCATAAGTGAGTGACACCATCTCCCACTATTTTCTTCATAAATATCAACCTTATTAGAAATGTCATTCATAATACCTTTCATAATAACACAAGGAAAGGAAATATAAGATAGGATGAGATCAGATGCTCAGTAAGGGTAATTAAGAGAGATATCAATATATCGTGAGCATAAGGGTATGATAACATGAGAATAAAATTTGAAAACCATACCCTTCATATCATAGATCATAATATTGATTCATGTAATAAATCTTGGAATTTAATAAGACATGAATCACAATGGAATAAAAAATATAAATTATGATAATATAACATTAGCATAAATCATAGATTTTTGGTATACACATAAGCATATAAAATCATTTCCTTAATAGTTTAGGCTCATTTCCAAGACTATCATAGTGGAATGGGTTTACTACCCAAACCATCATAGTAGTCAAGGTTCACTCCTAAGACTATCATAGTGGATAGAGTACCTTACTACACTGGGTTAAATCCCCATTCTATTCCTATTTATCTCTTGCTATATCAATCTTTACCCAATACATTGGAGAGAGATATAGGTCCCATATATCACATAATGAAAATAATACATATATGTGACACAAGATCATAAAAAATTAATAATATAAAAACCCATGAAATGAAATGGGTTTCATAAAAATTTCACTATAACATAACCTATAGAAAATAAACACGTTTCATAATCATTTCATCATTTCATCAAATCATAATCCGTATAAAAAGAAGCGAGTTTCATAAGAATTTTACCATGGTATAACCCATGGAAGAGAAATGGGTTTTATAAAAATATTTTCATCATAAACATAAACCATTCATAGAAATAATAAGAATGATATCCTTATATTATATCCCCAGTAAATCATAAGTAAAATCAAATGATTTTATCTTAGATGAAAAATGATTTTGAAGGAAAAATCACTTGGAATGTTTATTGAGGAAAATATATTTTCTTTAAAAATAAATTTTTTAAAATTAAAAAGTCCTAAAATATTTTGGAAATACTTTTCTTTAAAAATAAAATTGATAACTTATAAATGGATCTTCAAATAAAATAGTGGCAATTACATCAATAAATTTCATTCATGCCGTATACATTAAAATAAAGATTCATTTCACATTTTTGATAAAAGCTAAATGAGTCTTGTTTAGAAAATGACATAAAGATTACTTTTAAAATACTTTTTAAAAATTAAAACATGGGTAAAAATGTATTTTAATAAATACTTTTTGTAATTTCAAAACATTTTTTAAAACATTTTTAGGAAACATGGTTTTGGAAGAAAAAGGGGTTTCGACTAAAATGAGAAATAAAGATGTTTTTTTTATTAAAAAAACTATTTCGAAATCTGGAGTAAATAAAGATAGGAAAATTAATGGAAAAAATGTATTCTTAATAAATAACCATATTATAATAAAATTCATGGTTTTCTTGAGAGATAGATCATAATAGTTCATCATTGGAAGCATAATCAGGAACAATCCTGATAAACAATGAGATTATATCATAAAACCCTTACCACTTTGGTAACTTTGAATTGTAAGAACCATGAAATAATAACATTAAACGAAACTTATAATATCATTATAATAAATAAATCAATTATATTACTTGTTAAATGGGATATATATACACCTCTTAAAATAAGATACATGCATAATATTACATATGTCACAAAGAAGGAAAATTGAGACAAAAATCCCTTACCTTAAGTCTCGACTTCCTTCATACTTGTTAAAAATTATTGAATAATAAATATAAGTTTATTATAGATCTATTAAAGAACCATAATTATATATATCATACCATATATTATTTACTTATGACCTTTTATTACCTGTTAATTAACAATTCCATGTTAAAGTTACATTTCGGGCAATAACAACTTTGTTTTTCGTTTATGATTTGATTTGTTAATTTTTTGGTATTATTAATTTTATTATGGTTCCATAATGTTAAAAATAATATAAATATCATATATAATCATTATATATGTATTTATATTAATCCATAAAATTTATATATAGAAAATGAAATGCACAGTTCATGGTGATAGTAGGTCGTACGTACAGATGAATGTTATTCCCATTTTCTCAACGGATTGAAATAAATATTTGTAAATAATATATTAACATTAAAATATTATTTTTATTTCATATATATCATATATTAACATAAAAAACATCATTATTACCTTCCATGTAAAGTGTGAACAAATCACATCACTCCGTGAGGCAATAGTCCACCGTACACACGAGCGATGTTATCATATTTCTACAAAATGAAAATTAAAGAGGTATATATGATATAATAATTAAATAATTATAATAATATAATATATTTATTATATACAAATTTAATCTATCATTATATCTAGCCTTATGAGGTGGTTTTGTAAAATGAATAATATTGGTTCGTGAGGTGGTAGTCCTCTGTACACACAAATGATGATTTAATATCCCATTTGATAGAAGTGGAGATTGATATAGGTTATCCCATCAATATAATAAAATACTAGTATATGTAAAATAATTTTTTTATTAAATAATCATAATTTAATATGATTTTAAGGAGTTACAAGAAGAATTAAAACAAAAACACATAGTTAAAAACATTACCTCTTCTTCAGACAACCTATTTAGGTTTAACATAAATACTTACTAGATTAGTTTTTTAATATAAAAAATGACTCTAGGATGTGGTGAGAGATTTAATGAATATATTTGGGTATGAATTTTCTAAAACAAATGGGTTTTTAAGTGTGAAGAGGAGAGGATATGGGGTGGCCTTTTATAAGTGAGGTGAGTGCCACACTTGTAATTTTTGAAAATAAAAAGGTGTACCCATGTTTTTCACATGCCATAAGGATATAAAATGGACCATTATAGATAATTAGACATTATAAGGTCTAAATATGTCTAGAAAACGAGTTATGGACAAGTTTTGGGTCATTTTTAACCCATATATTTTTAGTTTAACCCCTTGGTAAACCCATTTTTACCTTAACCATGGTAATTTTTTTACTATTTTTACTATTCAATATGGTAAAAAATTAAGTTGAAATTATTATCTAATATAAATTATTATTATTAAAAATATATAATCAATTTTTACAAATTTCATCCATATAAGTGGGAAAATTTAATTTAAAATTAAAACTTGTAGATGTGATGGAAAAACAGTTTTCCAAATAGAAAAATGTTCAAAAGTTCAAAAAGTTTTTATATAAAAATTCAATATAAAAATGATTCCAATGACCTAAATTTGATGAAATGACATATAATTGAATTAATTTTAATTTTTAAAACCATTTTAAAACAAAAATTAACCTTATAAATTCTTTGAACAAAAATGAAATTTTCAATAAAAACCAGTGTTTTTCATTATTCATTAAAAAATTAATATTTTTAGAAAAATCACAAAAAAATCACCATAATATAATTTTGAAATAATTATTTTAAAAATTAAGTTTATTTTATCAAATTAATTTTATAAAAGTGTCAAAAATTAATTTTATTATTATTCATAAAATAAATTTTAAAAACATTTTTTTTGAGAAAATAGTGTTTTAGAAACATATGAATATTTTAATGAAAATTAAGTACTTTTTTATCAATATTTTTTCTTTATATAAAAACAATTTGATTAATATTTAAAATTTTGTTATTCTTATTCTTTCTTCCATGTTTAACATTCAGGTAATAATTTTCTTGTTTAAATAATAATATTAATAGTTTGTCGTAGTTTGTTAAAACTTGGTATTGCACGTAACACATGCTATCAAAGAAATTTATTTTATTTGAAATTTTATTTTATAAAATATTAGGGTGTTACATAAGAACTCCCATGTGTATGATATGGCTTCTTGATATTGGCTACCAGCTCTTGACCCATTGGAGGCAGGCTTGAGGTGTCACACTCACCTTACCATCGGCTAGGCGATCCCTAGTGGGTCGGGTCATGAGAGAGTGGTATTAGAGAAGTTTCACTCTAGGACTAGAGTTTGGTGATTATCTAGATATGAGGTTTGGTTTGGTATTTATGAAAAAAATGTTAAAGTGTTTCGAGTTAATCTCTCTAGGTAGGGACTCCATTATTGGTGTGATGAATGACGTATCCATTCATTAGGACTCTGAAAATCTAATCGTTGACTGAGAACATATAGGAACTAGTTTTAGGGAAAAAATTTATACATGCATAATATATTAATTAGTTGTGGTTTCCATGTACTTATTGTGTCATCTCCACAAATATACTCTTTGACTGTGATACGTCGTGAATTTATTTTAGGATGCCTCTACAAAGACAACCATCTAGGATTCCATGGATGGATCATAATAATGACCCACCTAGTGACAAAGATTAAGTACATGGATCTTTATAGGATGCATTCCCTATGGGTTATTTTCCAATATTTCCACCTCCCATTGAGAAGAATTTTGTCCTAACAATAATGGATAAGGATATGCATAGGTTGAGTGCACTCCATGAGTTTTAGAGGCAGAGACCTCACAGGTTTTGGGGTGATCTAGACCCCCATGTAGCTGAGGACTAGATATAGGTAGTTACCTGAGTTTTACTATTTGTAAATACACCTCTAGAAAAGATGGTAATCCTAGTGGTGAGTCTTATTCAGAGATTCACATGGAAATGATGGAGTCTGGTGACCCAAACACATAATGGGACGAATCTATCTTGGTATGAGTTTGATTGTATATTTAAGAAGGATATATATCCAGCCACAATGTAAGCGGTGAATATCCCGGAGTTTCTGTATCTTCAGTAGGGCAACATGACCATGGAAGAGTATTCATATAGGTTCACTAAACTCTCATGATACTCTTTGGATATGGTTCTAGATTCATTTTTCCAAGCATAATCCTTCGAGAAGGGACTATGATGATACATTTGGGATGGATTGATATCTATTTTCATTCCTACCTATACTGGGTTACTTTAGTGGTCTTTAGTCATGGAGAGATTTTTGGCGAAGAAGATTATGGCAGTTAGTGATGGTAGTTGGAACATATAAGCTGAGACCTTGGTAGCTAAAAGCTAATGGTGAACATAGGGATATGGGAATGTGAGATTCTTCAGGAGAAAATTTAATGATATAGGGTCTACATTTCAGGGCTCTTAGAATAGTTCTATTAATCCAAGAGAGAGGTAGTGTTTCTCTTACAATGGTCAGGGACATATCATGTGGGATTGTCTGACCCATTGTGAAACTAAAAGAGAGGTGGTAAATTAACCCCCAAGTAAAGACAATTGAAAGATAAGGGATGTATGTAGGGTAGAGAACATGGAATAAGATTAGGAAGATTAGCTGGTGGTGGTGTATATTTTGATTTGTTTCCACCACCACCCCAAGTGGTCTGCTTTAGGCTTAGGGAGCAGGCGAGCAGGGATGAGGACAACTGCAGGACATGGTGGCCAATAACCCAGTGAATCCTGGTATGATTAGAGGTATGATATATTTATTCTATACTTTATCTATAGTATTTATAAACATAGGTTCAATCCAATCTTTTATTTCCACTTCTTTAGTTTGTGACTTATTGATTCTATTTGAGCCCATGGATTGACACTTGCACTTGAAGATTCCAACCAGAGAGGATTCAATAATCAAAATTTTTTGAAAATAGTGTGAATGAAATATTAGATGATATATATTTATATTGGATCTCTTTGTATCAATTATTAGCCCTTAAAACATTATCCTAGGTATGGACTATCTATCCATAGTTTATGCCCAAATTCACTGTTTTAGGTGGAGGATGTAGTGTGTCTGTGGTGATGGAATGAGGTTTTCATTTATGGGTGATAAGGAAACCTAGGAAGGTAATTATGGGCTCATCCATAATAGGATATAGTAAATTAATCATTATTGGGATAATATTACTCTTGGAGCAACAAATTATATGGACTATCAGCTTCCTGTAGTAGTGGTTGGGTATGAGGATGTATTTCCTGAGGATGTACCAATATTACCTACCCATTTAGAGTTATATTTTTGTGCATAATTTTACCAAGGGACTTACCAAATATCTATTCCATCATATCAGATGGATCTCATAGATATTCATGAGATAAATGTGTAGTTGGAGGACTTATAGAGGAAGGGCATTGTCAGAACCAATGTTTTCCCTCGGGAAAACCCAATTTTGTTTTCCAAGAAGGTGGATAGAAGATTGGGGTTGTGTATGGATTAAAATACCCTAAAATAGGTAACCATGAATAATAAGTATCAACTACCAAGGATCGACAACCTATCAATCATTTGAGATGGGTAAGATGGTTCTCAAAGATTGACCGCAGATTAGGTTATCACCAACTCCGAGTACGAGATGTAGATATACCAAATATGGAATTTCAATGTATCTATGGTATTTATAAGTACTTTGTGATACCTTTAAATGTTATGAATTACATAAAAGTGTTCATGGTACTCATGAACTATATCTTTCATATTTTCTTAGACTAGTTTGTGGTGGTCTTCATTGATGATATCCTAGTGTACACGATGTTTGAGGAGGAGTACACAAGAAACTTGAGGATGGTATTGGATATACTCCAAGAGAACTATATTTATGGTAATATCTCTAAGTGTTAGTGATGGATTAAATAATTACACTTTCTAGGAAATTCCATCTTAGGAGAGGGTGTAGTAGTGGACATGAAAAAGTTTGAGGAAGTGATAGCTTGGGATCCACCCAAGAGTGTGATAGAGGTGCAAAGATTCCTTAGGTTGGAAAAATACTGTAGGATATTTGTGCTCTATTTCTCTATAATATTAGTATCTTTGACTTCTTTGACCCAAAAGGGGTATCCATTCATTTGGATAGAGAGGGATCAGTAGGCTTTTAAGGAGTTGTGGTAGAGGTTGATAAGCTCCCCATCTTGAGACTTCTAGAGAAGGGTGTAGGATATATAGTGTTTTGTGATTCTTATAGGATAAAAATTGGATATGTTATGATATAGAGGTAGGAAATTATTACCTATGGGTCTTGATAACTGATAAATCTTGAGAAAATCTATGTGACCCATGATCTAGAGATAGAAGTGGTAGTATTTTCCCTAAATATGTGGCGACACTACCTTATGGGTGATTAGTTTATTATCTACTCTGAACAAAATATTCTCAAGTATATATTCTCTCAGAAGGATATTAACTTGAGACTGAGGAGATGGATTGAGTTCCTACAGGAATATGACTTCAAGATAGTATATAATCCATATAAGGGGAACATAATGGAATATGATCTTAGTAGGAGATCTTTTTTATAGTTGTTGTGTGAGGTTTCTGAGTAGTTAGCCTTGTTTCCATTGTCCTTAGTGGATGATGATGGTGTATCTTACCTCTAGTTTATGGTTCTTATGAAACCACTTATAAAGTGTGTCAGGGAGTCTCAAATTAGTGATACCAATTGTGAGACCTTTCATATTCAGTTATCCATTGGACATGCACTTGATGGATTTTCTAAAGCTAGGGAGAACATCATCCTTTTCAGAGGATAGATGATGGTACCAGTGATGTTGTATGAGGAGGTTCAGAGGAAGTTTCATAAATCCCCTTGGTGGTGTATCCAAGTGTGTACAAGATTTACCAAGACCATTGTCATTAGTTCTCATGGATAGGTATAAAGATGTGTGTAGTAAATTTTTTCTCTTGATGTCTCACTTGTCATTAGGTGAAGAATGATCACTAGGTTCCAGTGGGTGTAGCTCAACCCATTGAGGTTCTAGAGTGAAAGTGAGATGGTATATACATGTATTTCATGATGAATCTACCATGAATCTCCAAAGAACATGATTATATCTAGGTGATTGTAGACCAACTCACCAAGTCATACCACTTCATAGCTATCTGAGAGTAGAGCTCAGTAGAGAGCTTGGGATGCCTCTATGTATAGGAGATAACCCGAGTTCATGGAGTTCTATAGATGATTGTTTTTATCCATGATGATATCTTCACATAATGATTATTGAGAGGATTTTAGGAGGAATTTGGTACTTAGTTGTGTTTGATCATGAAATTTTACCTCCTAACTGATGGACATATTGAGAAGACCATTCAGGTTCTATAGGACATGTCATAGGCTTTCATGTTGGACTTTAGTTATAGTTGGTATAATCACTTATCCTTTGTGGAGTTTTTATAAAACAAAAAACTAAAATTAAACCATTGGTATGGCACCTTTCAAGGACTTGAATAGTAGAACCTATAGGTCACCACTATATTGGAAGGATCCAGGAAAGTCAACACTCATGTGCCTAGAGTTGCTAAAATCTATTACAGAGATGGTGAAAATCATCCAAGAGAATATGAGGATTTCCTAGATCCATCAAAATTATTATGAATACTGATGATGGAGGCCTTTTGATTTTAATGAGGGATACCATGTGTTCCTGAAGGTCTCACCTTGACATGGGTTGCAAGGATTTGGTTGGGGTGGAAAGTTATCTATGAGATTTATGGTCCCTTTATAGATACTACGCAGGGTTGGTGAGGTGGAATACCACTTGGGTAGTTAGATCAGGTATATGATACCTTCCATGTGTCACAATTAAGGAGGTTCATGACCTTCCACATGTTATCAATTGGGGAGAGATAGAAATAGAGGATAAAGATACCTTTTCATAGTACCCAGTGGAGATCGAGGATTATTAGGAGAAGATCCTTCATAGTTGAGAGATATCCTTAGTGAATGTCTGATAGTAGTACAAAAATCATTAAGAGAGACATGGGAAAGGGATACCTTGATGTTATCCCAATATCCTCATCTTTTTGAGTAGTTTTTTTTCTTTTTGGGATGAAAATCATTGAGTTGGGGATAATGTAACAACTTTTTTTTCATTATAAATCTTTGGAATATTTTAAATAATATTTTGAAAGCCAGGTTCTAAGATGAAGTGAGATTCTGAGGCTCAATGAGACTTGGTGTTGATATAATAAAAATATTAAATATATTATTTCACGTACACATAGTTTTTGTAAAAAATGTAATAACTCCCAAATTGAGTATCTGATTAGAAATTTGAGACCATCATTAAATATGTAATGTGGGTTTTACCCTAGGAACAACATAACCTTTGTTGATGTTTGGAATTTCATTAAAGTGAAGTCATGGGTGCAAATAATAAAATAAATAAATACATTTATTTATTTTTTATTTTAATTCAGTAACCTAATCCTCCCATTATAAATTACTTATTATGGAAATAACCTAGGGTTACCTATATAACCCTAGGGATTGAGAGAGTATTTGTGGAGGAGTTTTCTTAGAGGAACAAAGAAGGATCATGAATTGGAAATTGGTATGCCAATCAGGGCTTGTGGGTCTTAAAAATGATAATGATGTGTGGATAATATTCATTAGTGATTGATCCAAACCTAAGGTAGGGTTATTGGTTTCTATTGGTTTATTTCCCTATTTGTTTGTCCCATGAAGAATGTGAATCAATTACACCAACAAATTGATTTGTACGCCATTCATACTTGCAGGTTCGTGTTTATATTCCTTATATTTTAGAGGGTTGATATTATTTGATTTTGGTTCTTAATTATTTATTCTAAGGGAAATAAATCAATGAAAACCCAAAAAATGACTGAGGTTTATTCATCTTGTTATTATTTTTGGTTTTCTTTACCAATTCATTGAAAATTCATTACCAATATTCCCTTGTCCCTTGTTTTAACCAATACCTAATAATCAGTCATTACACAACTATTATTCAATGCAATAGATCAATACTGTAGGTTTAGGTTCACAATTGGTGGAGTGATAGTGGTGAGATGATGATTAAATACATTAATTGGAGGTATAGGTTTGGATTTGATGATCCCCATTTGTGGTTTGGAGTGTAGCACAATTTGATGGGAGGAAAATCTTGACTAGAGCATGTGGCCGAATTCTGGTTACCAGTGACAACAAGGCCCATAATATCCCAGATCTATGATTTATGGGTGTGATTTCTAGTGGAATTTATGGAAATAGTATCATGGGAAAAAATATATAATAGTCTATAATTTATACAAAATTACATACTACACAACATGAAAAATGAAGAATACACACTGTGTAGTCTCTCTTTAGTGGTGTTAGGGTTTACACTTAGAGATGAGTATCACATACCATGTGGAACATGCCACACACCTTTTGTCTTGTACCTAGAGACTCTACATGTAACCTTGGGGTACATGGTAATAGTCACTACTAGGTATGTAGGCATGGCCATAGTACATGTGAACAACCCAACACTCAAACTCTACCAGGTACCCGAACATGACCCGATACATGGGTATGGCCAAAGTACACAGGCATGAAAAGAAGTACATGGACATGGTTTGTAGAACATAGTAAGACCTAGGGTAGATAAGAAACTATATGTACTACGAGTACACACTGTGTACTTTCTACAGGGTAGGTTGAGGCCCTCTATCTATTTAGTGTAAACTAGTATTAGTTCTGTGTGATCCCTTGGTCCATCCCTACAAGGGTACAATGTGAAATTATGTCATGAGAATAGTATTGTGATCCCCTCTATGAGTTTTTCTCAAATATAGTTTTTTGTATCCCTTTATGAGATCAGGGTGAGATCCTCTATATTTTATTATTCTTCCCTAAATGGGGTTTGAGGAATCTTTATGACCAACTTACATGAGTGTATGATCCCCTACTTAGAAGGTTATTTCAGATTGGGTTTGTGATGTCCCCCATGAGTGATGGGTGTGATACCCTATTTTGTATTGATAACTTTTTAGTTCCAGCATGATATTATTTGGAAAGGATTTTATGAGAACTACCTCTCGGATGAGCACCATCGGTGATCACATGGCTCATGGAGTGAGATCTTCTGGATGAACATTACCTTGAATCCTCAAGTAGAATCCTATGGATGGAAGTATGGTTGAGACATATTTGAGACTTAGATATTATACTAAGTATATATGGATTATTTTTATTATTTTTATGTATCATATTCTGATTGACATACCTTCATGATGATGAGTTGAATACTCTCTTGATGCATTGTGTTTAGAGATTTCAAGGTGTCCTACTGGCTATTGTTATAATCACCCTTACATGGGATTTTACTACACATTTCATGTATTATATTGATGAAATTACTTTTTATGGACTCCTAGGAAGACCAAGATTAGGAATATCATAGTAAGATAGACTGTCCATGGTTGGAATAGGTATTTCATTTGACAACAACCCCCTCCTACTTAGCAGGTTGGACTCTTTAATCAGTTTTTGTGGGATTGTATTTTCACCTTTATGATTTATAATAATTTTTCATACTATAATATGGGTTTATGAATTTATTATAGTATCAATTTTGTTTTACCTTTAAACATTGCATGGGTATTTAGAGATGTGCGTGTATGTGTACAGGTACCTTAGGATAAGGCCACCCATGTGTATGGCATGCATACTCAGTGCTGGTCACCAACCCCTGGCCTATTAGAAATGGGATTCGGGTGTCACACTCACCTTACCACTATCTAGTAGGGTCCTAGTGGGTTAGGTCATGACAACTTTAAAAACATTAATTAAGCGTTAATTGTTTCCAAGAAATCCATTAATGGCATTCGAGAATTACCTTGTTTTTTGATTCTCAAAATCATTTTAAAATGAATAATTATAATATATTTTTTGATATATATCATAATATCTATCATAAAATATGATATATATATTTTTATTTGAATAAACATATGATATAATATATCGTAAGTTTCAATTGGGTTATCCCATACAATATGGGATATCATTGGCTGTGATTCAGTTCAAATCATCTAGTTTTCAAAATATCATAGTGTATGATATTACCCATCCAAGCATATGATGACTCTTAAGGGATTATGAGAAATTGAGTATAATATCTCCTAAATGACATAAGTGATATCATAAAACAATATTTCCATGGTTCCTACTTTTTTTTTCTTAATTAGTCTATTTTTTATGTTGTGACAGTCATGGGTGGTGAGTTACTCATACACAGGTAGCCATACATTGGGTTAATAATATGAAAAGAACACTAAAATAGCCCTCGATATCAGTCCCATATCTAGGTATAAAACACTATATATATTTTTCTAAATAAAATATTTAACATCACTGAATAACATATAGTCTTTACATTCTCGATAATCGTTTAGGTCTAGAGATTTAGTGGATTAGAAAAATTAAAAAATATACCATCTCACTCAAAATATGCATTTTTTCAGAGTACAAATAATTATATAACAACTATGTCTCTTTAAAAAAATAATAATCGTGAACTAACTCCAAAAATGATTCTACTTACAAAACTACCCCATGATTTTTTTTCATAACTTGGGATGAAAAAAGGCTCAGTATGTGGTTTTAAAATTGAGTTATCCCTTTTTTAAAAATTCTTGGAAATAATTTGAAAACATTTATCCTCAATTTTATTTAACAAAACATTTGATAAAATTTAATATTTACCCTTTTCTAATAAAAAATCATAGAAAAGGATTTTCAAAAAATAAATTTAGATATATGATTTCTCAAAAATATACTTTAATAAGGGTTTTTAAAATAGAATATTATAACTTTAATTATATAAAAAATCTTTAAAATTTTGTAAATATAATGAATCCATTTCCAAATATAAATATTTCTTTTAAAAATTAAAAATATAATCTTAAAGAATAAATCCCGTGTTTCTTTGAAAAATTTTCTGAAAGATTAGAAAAAAACCATTAGGTGACTTGAAAATTTAAAGGTTGTATAGGGCTTACCCATCTCATTGTGGACAAATTCCCTGGAGTTTATGGTTTACTTCTCACCCCTCATCATGTTTACAAAGTATAAGTGCGAAATTTTAATAAAACATTTATATCTTCCCCTTTTTTTCATCGGAGTTTTCAATAAAAACCTTATTTTAATAAATAATAACCATGGAAATAATTATATATGAACACTTATATATACATATATATGTATTATTTATTATATAATTAGAAGAATCTAAAATATTTTTTTACTGATATATGTTTTTCAAAACATACATGGGATGTTGATAAAAATAAATTAAATCATGACCATACAATAATTATAAATAACTATTGTCACACCCGGTGCTAGGGTTTCCTAGTGACACTGCTCCCTCCCTCTCGTCGTTCTATCATGGTGCAAGGCCCTTCTCTACAACCGCTCCCTCTCCCCCTGACCCCTTGCTCAAAGGCTTCTAGCGAGACCCTTTCTCTCCTGGATCCATCCTCCTTGTCCCCTCGAGCGCCGCTCTCCTTCCCCTGTGATTTCCTGTTATACCACTTTCTACGAAAATTTGAAGATCGTTCATTCTTATTCTTGCCTCTAGATCTCTTGTGTTTCCCTTGCTCTGGTATTTGCAGTTTTTATCTTACGACGATGTCCTTATCATCACTCGACCATTGTTTCTTCCCTCGTGTGGCCTGAGTTTCTTGCTTCCTCCTCCTATGTCCTTTAGAACATTCCCATAGTACTATGACACCATCTTGGTACAATAAGTTGGTGCCCTAGATGTATTGGGATGGTGATGGTGGAGTGTTGGTATGGATCTTTGGCTGCTTGGTTGTTGGTTTGGCGTTGTCCATTTTCTCAGGTTTCACCTCCTCCACTTTTTTTTCCGCTCCACCCTCTTGGATTTGATGGTGATTCAGTTCCCTTTGGTGATGACAATGACTATTTTTAAGATGGTTTCCTAGGACCAAAGACGATTTTGTGATGAAGATCTCCTTGGCTACTCAACCTGCTCTGACCCTAAGTGCCTATGCACCTCTCCTAGTTGGATTGGGGGCAGGGGTAACTACATAGTTTTGGGATTTGTGGTTCAACTTTCAAAGAGCTTCAAACTGCTAGAGTTGGAGTAATTTCAATTTGTTGGATTCAGTTTTATTTTTTTGTTTACTTGGTGTTATTTCATGGTTTTTATTGGCAGTGGTGATGGTTTCTGGTGATCGGGTGTCTCCGTCCCTGGTTTAATCGGTGAAGATGATGACGTTTATGGACATCGATTATGGTTTGATGTAGTTTGTTGCTTGTTGTGGTGGAGGAATCCAGTGAAAATGGTGAGGTGATTGGATGATGGTGATAAAATATTGACGGTACGAGACTTTCCTCAATGTAGTTGATGCAATTTCCTCGGTCCACTTACTGGATTTGCGTGATTTGAGGTGATGATGGTTTGAATTCTAAAATAGGCGCGTGATGATTGTATTCACATGATGTTTTGGTTCTATTTTATTATTTTGATATTTGAATTCTATATTGTGTGTTTTGTGATGGTTTGATTGGATGTTGAAAGATTCTGTTGGTTCCCACTTACCCTTAAAGTGGATTTTCAATAAAATAAAAAATGGATCTTCTGAGTTTATTGTAACAACTTGACCTTTTTAAATTATTTATTTTATTATTTTTTGGCTTCAGTTAGCCTCGACAAGGTGCGGGTTGAGCGCTGGTCTAAATTTTTTTTACGTTTAATAATTTTGATGGGTTTTGGACCAGTGTGTGGGCACTGCATAGTTGGCAGCGACCGCGTGGACGACCGAGGTGCCTGTGTAGTTATCTAATGTTTAAAATAAATAAAATTTTATAAAAATAAAATGGGTTAATGTTTGCACCGTAATAATCATAATATTATTGTTTAGATATTATTATTATTATTATTATTATTGGAAGTGTTATTATTGTCATTAATATTTTTAATATTAAATTATTGTTAAAAGTGTTATTAATATTTTTATTATTAAATTATTATTAATGTTGTGATTATTTAAAATGGGTTATTATTATTATTAGTAAGAAAATTATTAATGTTGTTATATTATTATTAATGTTTCAATATTCGAAAAAAAATAATGAAATGAATAAAATTATCATTTTTATTATTCTTATTCTTATTTTTATTATTATAATTATGTTATTATTAATATTAAAATTATTATTATTATTATTAAAATGGTTATTATTATTATTATTATATTTATAATTATGTTATTATTAATATTAACATTATTATTATTATTATTATTATGATATATATAAAAAAGATGAACCCTAATCTACCCGCACCCCCTCTCCCTCACAGCTCGTTGTGCACACCCCCTCCCCACCTACATATCACGACCTCCCTCTCCCCCAGCACCACCCTCCTTGCACTTGGCCAACTTCGGTGCTACCCCTTCCCCTTTTCATTAACCTGCGCCCTACCCCATCACCGCTTCACCTTGCACCGACCACTAATCCCCTCACTGCTCCACCTTAGTCTAGAAAACCCATACCCCAACTCCGACCCCCCATCTAGCTTGCTCTAGAAGCCACTCTTCCCTACTCCGGCACCCCTCTCCTCCTCTTTGGCAGTCATTGCTCTAACCGCACCTCCCTCGTCGGTAACCTCTTCCTCCGACAATTTTTATTTCAAATTTTTTAGGGGGGTTTCCATTAAATTTGGCCAAACCCTAATCGTAGGGTTTTTTTGTGCGTGTTTATTAGTTTTAGGGTGTGTAAAGAGACTAAAAACCTCAGTTATTCCTTCTACTAAAGTGGCGTTGCATTCGCATTCCTTTGATGTAGGCATTTCCTTGTTTTCATTTCTGAAGGCACCTCCCTTGAAACTTGGCATTTTAAATAATTTTATAAACTTTATTTTCACCTACATCACACCCTTGTTTATCTTATAGTAGTATTTTAAAGTTGTTTTAGTTTTCTAAAAATAGGTTTTCATGGATATTGGTGTGAAATTTCTAGTTTTATGGATTTTAGGGTGTTTATTTAAATGTTTTTATTATCATAAGGTAGAATTAGAGGTTTTTTAGAAATTTGTAGCCTTAATTATGTCATTATGGTATGGTTTGTTTGTGAATTTGGTTTTGTTTGGGTAATTTGGTTGCGTTATGGCTTGATTGCTGTGTTAGAGAGGTTTTTTTGGTTTTGAGGGGATAGTTTGAACTCTTTTAAATGATGTGAATGATTGGTTTTGGTTTCGAATAAAAAGGGGGATCTTGTGAAAATAAAATTTTAATGTCCTCCTGGATGTTGGTGTGCCATTGGATATTTGAACATCCAAGGGTGCACTAGGTGCACACATGTATGTGCCCTCAAAAGAATATGGTACTTGGAAGTGATGTTTTCTTTAAACCTTGGTTTCTTGAATGGGTTTTTAGTTTTCCAATAAATCTGGTCCACTAGTGTGATTTACAAAGAAGGTTTGAGATGGGGTTTTATAAAGTTCCACTTCAAGTTTTTTTTGAAAACTTGGTTTTAAATGTGTTTCCCCAAGGTTTGGGCTATTTATATTTGTGAATGTGTTTTAGGGTGTTTGGGTGATGTTTTGGTAAGTGTCTTTGGTTATATTAAGTTAAGGCCTCGTTTGGTGCTTCCAACTTAAAAGCTATTTTCTCATGGTGTTAACTTCTAGTAGGGTTGTGTTTGTAAAGTGTGTGTGCCTGATTGGAAAACTCAAGTGTTTCTAAAATTCTTTTAATGATTTATAAGTTATAGCGGCCCGGTTGGCACCTTGGATGACATGAAAAATAAATTATATATATATATATATATATATAGTGGGAACCTTTATAGGGGTGATATCCCTTTATGGGTTATCATATAGGGTGTCCGTGTTCGGGGTAGGCAAGTGCGGTGACGGTAGGTAAGATGAGTCGTGCGTACGAGGGCCTCCTACTAACACAACATTATTATTACCACTACGGGTTCCTAGGAATCTTTTAGTTGACCGAGTGATGTTTTTTTATCAACCCTGATTAGACAGGTTGGTACCCACTGGTAGGTATAGAAGACATATGGGGAGTGTTGCTAGTTTTGTCGCGAGGGCGATTAGTTGGTTATAGACTATGGGGCTTCACCATACACTAGAAGGTGGTTCTGAACCAAGTATGTCCAGGGGTCATCTTGGGATGTTTAGGATATACCATGGTTATTAATCATATTGATTATTTATTTTCTTTTGTATTAGTTTCTATCATATACTGCTCACCTATTTCTTTTAGTACTGCCTTTTTTTCTTGTTTGGATTCTGTTTGAAAAATGGTAATTTGTTTTAGAAATTATATGTGGTGTTTGTTGGGGTTTGAAATGGGAAAATGATGTTGTTTTATTAAAATGTGAAAGACCTACTTTTATAATTGTGTTTCAAGATGGTGTTAATGGACTGTTTTGGGAGAGGTAAATTTTGGATTCAGTGGTTTATCTTTGGCTTCCTAGTGAGAATATCGATGCTCACACCTATCTTATCTTTTCAGATGAAGGTCCAGTTTCTGTTCGGTCTTTCTAAGGTCAGCTACTCAGTGTTGGAGGAAGTTTGGTTTAGTGGTTGGGTGGTGACCTATGAGTTCACATAGAGGCATGTGCGGTTTTATTTTATTTCCACTTCTATTTTTTTTATTATCATCTTTATTTATTTATTTGATTATATTTTGGTCATGGGACAAATCATTACCAATGGTTAAATTTTGATTTCCCGTCACTAGTTGATATCCTAGGGGGATCAAGATCACCCCTCAGGACATGCCACAGACCGGCTTGGGTTGCCGGTTGAGGGTCGACCCAAGCTAGTTCATGATAAAATGGAATTATATGAGGCCCTTTTTATTTGGGGTATCTGGTATATAGAGATTAGGACTATCGGGACTTGGGAGGTAGGTGCGGAAACAACATCGCAAACTCTTGCTTACACTAATCCTTGAGTCGCGAGGGGTAGTCCGAGATTTGAGTCTTCTATATTGGATTGTTTTGGATTGAGGGAAGACAATGGAGGTGAATCATGTTATGTTATGGCCTCACATGGGGTGGTGACCCATGTGGAGTACAAGTGACCAATTCAAGGTCCTCTTAGTGTTATTCCTTACTTGGGGCATGTCCCACCACCATGTTGCCAAGTTAGGCATGGGCACTAGTTCCTCATTCTGATGGTTTTTTGTTGGTTATGTTTCATTTTTATTTTAGTTGATGTGAGTGTGTATTAAAAATGAAAGTGGTTTCAAAATGAAAAAAATGTTTCTTTCAATTTTTTTTGAAATAGGTAAAGTGGTTTTTTAAAGAGAAAGTGTTTCAGTTTGAAAAATTTGGTATGTGTTTGTATTTGACAAGGAAAAGAGATGTTTGGACCTTGTAAATATTTATGGATGGTCACATGAGCATGGGTATGTATGGAGAGTGCGAGGGGGCACTTGTCTATGGATGATGTAAGTGGGATTGGATGAATGCACATGTGACGGTTCATAAGATACCACAGGTGATCTTTAAAATTTAAAGGGGAATGGTGGTTATAAAAAGGGAAAAGAAATTTGGGGAATTGATTTTGGTTTAAAAAGAGTTTCTAGAAAATGTGCCAATTTTGAAAATTTATATGAAATAGGATTTTTGAAAGGATGTTTTTGGTTTTCCTTGAGTTTGTTTGGATTCTAGGATGGTTGTTTTGAGCTCAGGGTGTTTCTTTTGATTGAGTTTTTTCTTGATGCAGGTTTTGATTATGTTTTTCATATTGTTATGAATACGATTCCCAGAAAGTCTCCAAAATTTGTTAATGAGCTATGACCAGTTCTCAGTTATTTTCATGTTTTTCCTGTTTATCGAGGTAATAGAAGTCCATTAGAGGTAGTTGTGTGGTTTAGGGAGATAGAGTGTTTCTTTGGGTTGTAGGAAATTCCAAATGATGTTAAGGTTCGTACTGTCTCGGGTTTATTTGAGAGTCTAGTTATGGACTAGTAAAGATTGGATGTACCACTATCATTGAAGTTTTGGGTGTGGTTAATGGTGGCCGACTCTCACGAGGGTTCTCCATCTTGAAAAAAGTGCATGCTAGAGGAACCTATTTCCAAGAATCCATCTTCATCAGTACCGAATTCCAGTTTGTCATACCATTCTCTTATGTGCCACCAGTGTGGCCAGTTCGGGCATTATAAGTAATCATGTTACATCTCTTTAAAAACATACCACCATTTTGGTCATTTTAATCCTTAAGAGGAAGAAGGAGTTATATATAATCCTTCCATTTTATAACATGACTTTTCATTACATTTTACAAACAGAGGATCTTTAAAGTCTAGTGTCGTGGAAATTAGGAACATAATACATGAAAAAAACATAAAATATCCTTCTAATACACTTTTAATGATTCATCATAGGTTCATCCTATGTACAATTATTGAATCTCATAACCTGGATACATACATTAAAGTAAAGGGTGAGCATAAGGCTCAGTAAGGAAAACAAGTGAAAAAGTTGACATGTGATCTTGAGAAATATTAATAAGAACATGATATAAATCATAAAGGCATGAGAAATGTAAGAATAGGAATATAATAATAAGAATAACATGAATCATAACTTTATTATGTGGCTAAAAAATTTCATTTAGACATTCATGAACATATCACCAAGGTCCATCCCCAAGGTGTCATAAAAATTACCAAGGTTATTCACCAAGGTATCGTGAAACTTGTCATCTCTAGAGATTAATTATCTACCAAATGCATTAGAGCGCTATCAGGGAACAACCTTAACATTTCTTTAATTTCATGTGAACCACATATATCATAATCAAACATTTCATAAATAACCTTTAGATAATAAAAGAAATGGGTTCATTTCAAAATTGTGATGTTTTAAAAGTTCTTAAAAATAAGATCGTTATGTCATTTATAACCCATGGAAAGGGAGTGAGGGTTACATGTATGTCAATTACAGAATAAAATATATCATTTATTTATAACTATAAACACCCATATAAATCAAATAGGTATGGGTATTAACATATATAACATAAGATAATTTCTTGAGAGAAAGAGAGAGAAATTTTGAGACTAACTTTCTGCAGCATAATGACTATATAACTTGGTTTTAGAAAATAATAAAAAGAGAGGGTACAAGAGTAAAACACTAATAAATAAATTATAATGCAGTATAAATACAGAATAACATGGATATAAGAACATGTTATGAAAATTTTAATTACATACCACATGAAAAGGAAACATGAAAGAAAAGAGAAGATGTGATTCCTTTTACGAAAAATTCAGCAGCCTAACGACATCACATAAAAATTCTGAAAATCAATTGATGAGAGAAGAAATGGTCTCTAATAATTTGGAAATTAAATGGATAGTATTAAGGATATATAAGAACAATCCCCCACATAATAAAATGGAACTATAAGACATAACATAAAGGAAGTCATGACTTAAAAGAGGAGGGTGAAAGGTTCCTTTACAGATTTGATAAATTTTGAAACGTACACCCCATGAAAGAATGATCATATTAATAATATGTAAATACCCATAAATTAAATTATATTATATAAAGAGTACAATCATGGGTAGTAAATACACCACAAAAAAGGAAATAGTGGTAAATATACCATGAATCTCACAGGAATAAGAAGTGAGATGAAAACCCCTTACCATGTTTTATTCAATCGAATCGTATGACAAAAAATTACTAACCACCAAAAGAATCACAGAATACCATGAATATAAATAGAATCCCGATAATATATATCCAATGTAAGTAAAAAATACACCACATGCTATAAATAAGTGGCGAACAAAGGAAATCTCAAGGAATTAAAAGTGAGATAAGAATCCCTTACCACGTTGTAATCAATCGAGTCGTATGAAAAAAAGTTAATAACCACCAAATGATTCACAGAATAACATGAATATAAATAGAATCATTATAATATATATCAAATTTAAGTACAAAATACACCACATTCAATAAATTAATTACGAACAATGGAAATCCCAGAGAATTAAAAGTGAGATAAGAAACCCCTTACCTCGGTGTCCGACTTGACTCGCTCGTATGTTCCATATTCTTCCTGAATAATAAACATAAGTTAATTTATAATTGCTTAAGAATTTTTTTCAAGTTTATTATTATTTTTATATTACTTATTACTTTTCTATACCAATTAGTTAATTATTTGATCTCATATCGGACATTTTGTCAATGTTCGGAACTTGAGTAAAAAATGAACTTGTTATAATTATAAATTGTCCATGTGGTCAAAAGTACATTATCTATAGAATTATATTTATCATTTAGATTTCATATATATCATATATATCCAGTATATATATGTATTTATAATAGTAAATAACATTTAGAGATAAGAAATGAAATGAACCGTTCATGGAGACGGTAAGCCGTACGTACGCATGAACGCTACTTTCATTTCTATTTCATATTTTAATGAAATGAAAACATAGTGATTCATAGATATATTATAATTTCAGTATAATATGTATGTCATATATGTTACATAAGTTCATAAATTATATCCTTTATACGTTCCACGTATGGCATGAACCAGTCATATCACTTTAAGGGGGCGGTAGTCCGCACTTGCTATAATGAAATTATCGTGTTTACCCATTATGGGAGCCATAAAGGTATGATAAAAAAACGAAAATACAGAAGAATAAATAAAACATAAATATAATATATATCATATATAGATACAGTTCCATCATAATGGCTACCATGAGAGGTGGTAGGAGATAATTGAACAATCATCGTTTCGTGAGGCAGTAGTTCACCGTCCACTGAAACAGTATGTTCTTTACCCATTATATGGAGGTGTGTGTAAGTGTAGATAGAAAACTTCTCATAAAAACATCCTTGTATATTTAGAATACTATTTTTATTATAAAATAATATAATAAAAAGAGTTTAGGGGGTTAGAGAAGTAAAATAAAACAAAATAACTTAAGAGAAGATGTTACCTTTAAATCGGGTAACTCCCTTTAGTTTGAACCAAAAGGGTTTCTTGAAGTGATTTATGCCTAAGGTAAGGCTTCTAGGATGAATATAGGGATATTGGGAGATTATTGGAGGAGATTTTGTATGAGGAAATGGCTTGAGGAGTGTGATAAATGGGTAGGAAGTGAGGGATTTTTATAAGGGAGAGGAGGGGCTCTTTTGGAAAGTTTGAAAGTATTATTTTATTATATAATGATTTTCGGTTTCTAAAGGTAAAAAATCATTAAAGTTGAAGATAAGGTGGACCATGTTAGAAATGAAATCATCCAATAATAATTTTACAAGTTTTGGATATTGTTTTAATTTTTATCTTCTTATTTATTTAAATCATCCATTAATGACGTAAACACTACATCATCATTGTGTCATAAATAATTTTATTTATATGATGTCTAAAAATTATAAAAAAATACCATGATATAGGAAATATTTTTGTATTTACAAATAATATTTATATTAAAAAATATAACTTATATAACCTCATGTAAAAATTGTTTTAGTAAAAAAATACATGTTTATGACATTTTTATTTTTACTTTAAATAAAAAGTTATAAATGTCATTATATTACCCAAGTGGCTCCATGGGGCCCCAAGATTAACCCATGAATTTTCTTTGTCGGCCATTACTCATCCAATAAGGTTAGGACAATTTCAAGGTAATTTTCTATTATTATAACATTATTTTTACCTTAAATTACCCTAATTACCTTTAATCGTAGTTAATAAAAGTCAAAAGTTACTATTCACCAAAAATTATTTTCATCCCATTGATCCAAATTTTACTTACTAATGATAACCATGTATGCCATATTTTTGAAATTACATTCACAGAAGCGGTAAAATTTCATTTAAATGAAAAAGTCAGTTTTTAACTACTAGTTAGTGGTTTCACTATTCATCAAAAATTGAAGGTTTTCAGAAAAATTCCAAAAATTCAATCTAAGCTAAATTTGATATTATGAATTCAAAAATGAAGTCTATTTTACCAAATTCAAAACATAGAAGTTTCATTAATTAATTTTATAATTAATTCCCGTCATCAAAACAAAAAGCGTGTTTTTAAGAAATAATAACCATCAAAAGATTGATACTTGTTAATGTCCAATTTCAAATTGAAATTACTTAAAATGGAAAAAATTGGGTTAAATGGTAAAAATATAATCTATTTACACTTTAAAATCAATTAAAAAGATAATATAACCATATAAATAGTTTATATTAAAAGGCGGTTTTTTATTAAAATACAACATTTTTTTCATTATTCATTAAAAATGAACATTATCAGAAAAATATCAAAATTTCATCCAAAGTAAATTTTGATATCCCAATTCTAAATATGAAAATTATTTTGTCAAATATAATATTTAAAAGTGACAAAAACTAGATTTAAAAAGGGTTCTCCAGCAAAAGGTGGTAAATCGCCCTTTTAAAGTAAATTATGCTTAAAATTTGATTTATTTACATTTTAAGCCTCTGAATTTTATTGCATGAATGTAAAAACATTTAACAAACATATATTATAATATTTAAGTTAGTTCTATTAATTCCCGCCAATACAACGACAAGGTATTAACTACCATTTAAAATAATAATATTATATTATTAGTGTGCAACATAAGATTTCAAAGAAACCCGTTGTTGCGTGTCAGGTACGCCATTTAATATAGAATCCCCTTTAAAATAAAATTAATATTTAATTAAAAAATATTAATAAATATGAAAATGTAATATTCTTTATTTTCCTGGGATGTTACATTCTTTCCTCCTTTTGGAAATTGCGTCCTCACAATTTTAAAGTTGGGCTTGGAAACTTCATTGAAAGTCCATCATCAGAAAAAGAGTCAGAAAAAAATATCACTTTAAAAGAAAGAAATAGAAGTAAAAAGGTCACCCGATTTAACCCATACTAGGATTCCATGTAGGAAAACATGGATATGGAAGAGAAAACAAAGGGTCAAGTTCTGATAGAGAGTGATAGAAAACATGATTAGGAGAAAGTTAACCACTAGAAAATCACAAACTTATGATGTGTTAAATGGTCTTTGATTACCCAGTAGGAAACGTAAACCAACAACGTTTTTGTTTTACGTTCCTTTTCATAATTTTGAGGAATTCATTTACTACATAGAATAAAAACATAAGAAAATATATTACCTTCAAGTAGAGTTTCATCATTTAATAAGTTTCTACCAAAAACTAATCTTTTCTCCAAACAATGAGCATTCAAAAGACTTGGTCACATCAAAAGAACAAGAATCATCTTGCAGAGAATCACATTATCCACAAAAGATCAACTATATATTTCCCTAGCCTTTAGACATCAACTAAAACCAAAATGTTTAGTATGAGATCATATAATACCCAAGAAGGATAATCCTTTATAAAAATAAATACTACTATTATTCTCCAAAATTCAACAAAAAGTACCCAAAGTTCCAGAAAGACCATTCAATACACAATCATCCTTAAAATTCTTCAAAATAATCCAAACTAAGATTGAACCCCAAAACTTAGAAGGATTTAATCACATAGTCTTCTACAATAAATCTTAACATTTATCTCCAAATAACATCGACTACTCTTAATGTCTCATACTAAAGTGTAATTAACCTAATCACATATTCTCTATGCTAGGTTAATCATTTTCCAAAAATAACCCAAATCTGCATACGTCTACAATAAATACATAGATTCTTACAAAATAAAAATTTCAACCATTCCTCCACAAATAAAATCCTATAGTATTTTATTTTCCTTAGGCATATAGTATTCCAAAAGAGAAAACATCTTCCAAAATAACCTTTACCATTTAATCACCAAATAATTTTCCTATACTAAGGATATCCATTTGATAAAACATAAGTTACCAAAATAAACTTATTCTTGATCCATAAAATCATTTAACTAAAAATAATAAGTTATACTAACCATGGACTTCACGTAGGCCAGTGGTAGGTGATAAAACCCAATCACACTTTAGTTGTGGGTTTGATTCCCACAGCTTTGTCCAACGCGAAGGGTTGTCACCTGGTCTGCGTGTTGTCCTTTTTATAAAACCAAAAAATAATCCTAACATTTTTTAACCTTAAAGGTTTTCTTATAACTTTAATTTTCATCCCAACACATTAAGATAATTATGCTCATATCCAGACATGGATGTATTTTCTTGATAAACCACTTACTCCATACTCACCAAAATACCAGGAAGTTTACCTATATTTAAACTTTTCTATAGGGTTATTCCTGAATTTTTCATAGCATAATTTCCAAAAATAACTAAACTATCCTTTGATACTAACTATAGCATCCCACTATTTTATAACATAACTTTTCATTACATTTTACAAATAGAGGATTTTTAAAGTCTAGTGTCTTGGAAATCAGGAACATAATACATGAAAAAAATATAAAATATCCTTTTAATACAATTTTAAGGCTTTATAATAGGTTCATCCTATGTACAATTACTGCATCTCATAACCTGGATACATACATAAAAGGAAAGTGTGAGCAGAAGGCTCAGTAAGGAAAACAAGTGAAACATTTGACATGTGATCTTGAGAAATATTAATAAGAATATGATATAAATCATAAAGGCATGAGAAATGGAAGAATAGGAATATGATAATAAAAAGAACATGAATCATAACTTGAATACGTGTCTACAACATTTCATTTATACATTCATGAACATATCACCAAGGTCCATCCCCAAGGTGTTATAAACATTACCAAGGTTATTCACCAAGGTATCATGAAACTTGTCATCTCTAGAGATTAATTATTTACCCAATGTATTGGAGCGCTATCAGGGTGAACCCTTAATATGTCTTTACTTTCATGTGATCCACATATATCATAATCAAACATTTCACAAATAACCTATAGATAATAAAAGAAATGGGTTCATTCCAAAATCGTGACGTTTTAAAAGTTCTTAAAAATAAGATCGTTATGTCATTTATAAACCATGGAAAGGGAGTGAGGGTTACGTTTATGTCAATTACAGAATCAAATATATAATTTATTTATAACTATGAACACACATAGAAACTAAATAGGTTTGGGTATTTTCATATATAACATACGAGAATTTCTTGAGAGAAAGAGAGAGAAATTTGGAGACGAACTTTCTGCAACATAATGGCTATATAACTTGGTTTTAGAAAATAATAAAAAGAGAGGGTACAAGAGTAACCCACTCATAAATAACTTATAATGAAGTATAAATACATAATAACATGGAGATAAGAACATGGTATGGAAATTTTAATGACATACCACATGAAAAGGAAACATGAAAGAAAAGAGAAGATGTGATTCCTTTTACGAAAAATTCGGCAGCCTAACGACGTCACATAAAGATTATGAAAATAAATTTATGAGAGAGGAAAGGGTATCTAATCATTTGGAAATAAAATGTATAGTAGTAAGGATATATAAGAACAATCCCCCACATAATAAAATGTAACTATAAGACATAACATAAAGGAAGTCATGACTTAAAAGAGGAGGGTGAAAGGTTCCTTTACCAATTTGGTAACTTTCAAAACGTACACCCCATGAAAGAAGGATCATATAAATAATATGTAAATACCAATAAATTAAAGTATATAACACAAATAGTACAATCATTGACAGTACATACACCACAAAAAGGAAATAGTGGCAAATATACCATGAATCTCACAGGAATAAGAAGTGAGATGAAAATCCCTTACCACGTTGTATTCAATCGAATCGTATGACAAAAAATTATTAACCACCCAAGAATCACAGAATAACATGAATATAAAGAGAATAAAGATAATATATATCCAATGGCAGTACACAATACACCACATGCTATAAATAAGTGGCGAACAATGGAAATCTCATAGAATTAAAAGTGAGATAAGAATCCCTTACCACGTTGTAATCAATCGAGTCGTATGAGAAAAAGTTAATAACCACCAAATGATTCATAGAATAATATGAATATAAATAGAATCATGATAATATATATCAAATGGAATTACAAAATACACCACATTCAATAAATTAGTTGCGAACAATGGAAATCCCAGATAATTAAAAGTGAGATAAGAAACCCCTTACCTCGTTGTCCGACTTGACTCGCTCGTATGTTCCTTGTTCTTCCTAAATAATAAACTTAAGTTACTTTATAATTGGTTAAGAATAATTTTAAAGTTTATTATTACTTTTATATTACTTATTACCTTGCTATACCAATTAGTTAATTATTTTAGCTCATATCGGACATTTTGTCAATGTTCAGAACTTGGGTAAAAAATGAACTTTTGTATAATTATAAATTGTCCATGTGGTCAAATTACATTATATATAGAATTATATGCATCATTTAGATGTCATATATATAATATATATCCAGTATATATATGTATTTATAATATTACATAACATTTGGAGATAAGAAATGAAATGCACCGTTCATGGAGACATTAAGCCGTACGTATGCATGAACGCTACTTTCATTTCTATTTCATATTTCAATTAAATGAAAACATAGTGATTCATAGGTATATTATAATTTCAGTATAATATGTATGTAATATATGTTACATAAGTTCATAAATTATATCCTTTATACATTCCACGTATGGCATGAATGAGTCATATCACTTTGAGGGGGCGGTAGTCCGCACTTCCTCTAATGAAATTATCGCGTTTACCCATTGTGGGAACCATAAAGGTATGCTATAAAAAGGAAAATACAGAAGCATAAAAAAACATAAATATAATATATATCATATATAGATACAGTTCCATCATAATGTCCACCATGAAAGGTGGTAGGCGATAATTGAACAATCATCGTTTCGTGAGGCAATAGTTCATTGTCCACTGAAACAATATGTTATTTACCCATTAGATAGAGATGTGTGTAAGTTTAGCTCAAAAAATTATCATAAAAACATCATTGTATATTTAAAATACTGGTTTTTTTATAGAATAATGGAATAAAACGAGTTTAGGGGGTTTGAGAAGTAAAATAAAATAAAAGAACTTAAGAGAAGATGTTACCTTTAAATCAGGAAACTCCCTTTGGTTTGAACCAAAAGGGTTTCTTGAAGTGCTTTTTGACTAAGGTAAGGCTTCTAGGATTAAGTGAGGGATCTTGAGAGATTATTTTAGTTGAGTTTGGACGATCCTAGGGCTTGAGAAGTGTGATAAATGGGTAGGAAGTGAGGGATTTTTATAAGGGAGAAGAGGGGCTCTTTTGGAAATTTTGAAAATATTATTTTATCATATAATGATTTTCGGTTTCTAAAGGTCCAAAAATAATTAATGTAGAAGATAAGCTGACCCATGTTCGAAATAAAATCATCCAATAAGAATTAGACAATTTTTGGATATTGTTTTAATTTTTATCTTCTTATTTATTTAAATCATCCATTAATGACGTAAACACAACATCATCATTGTTTCATAAATAATTTTATTTATATGATGTCTAAAAATTATTAAAAAAATACCCTGATGTAGGAAATACTTTTATCTTTCCAAATAATATTTATAATTGAAATGATAACTTATATAAACCCATGTGAAAATTGTTTTAGTAAAACAATACATGTTTATGACATTTTTATTTTTATTTTAAATAAAAAGTTATAAATATCATTATCTTAACCAAGTGGCTCCATGGGGACCCTAAATTGACCCATGGATTGTCTTGGTCGGAAATTACTCATCCAATAATTTTAGGACAAGTTTCAATTTAATTTTTTATTATTATAACATTATTTTTACCTGAAATTACCCTAATTACCTTTAATCGTGGTTAATAAAAGTCAAAAGTTACAATTCACAAAAAATTATTTTCATCCCATTGAACCAAATTTTACTTAATAATGATAACCATGTATTCCGGATTTATGGAATTCAATTCACAGAAGTGGAAAAATTTCATTTTAATGAAAAAGTCAGTTTTTAACTACTACTTAGTGGTTTCACTATTCATAAAAAATTGAAGGTTTTTAGAAAAATTCCAAAAATTCACTCTAAGATAAATTTGATATTCTGAATTCAAAAATGATGTCTATTTTACCAAATTGAAAACATAGAAGTTTCATTAATTAATTTTATAATTAATTCCCGTCGTCAAAACAAAAAGCGCGTTTTTAAGAAATAATAACCATCAAAAGATTGATACTTTTTAATGTCCAATTTCAAATTGAAATTACTTCCAATGGCCAAAATTGGGTTAAATGGTAAAAATATAATCTATTTATACTTTAAAATCAATTAAAAAGATAATCTAACCATATAAATAGATTAGATTAAAAGACGATTTTGAATTAAAATACAACATTTTTTCACTATTCATTAAAAATGAACATTATCAGAAAAATATCAAAATTTCATGCAAAGTAAATTTTGATGTCCCGATTCTAAATATGAAAATTATTTTTTCAAATATAATATGTAAAAGTGATAAAAACTAGATTTAAAAAGGGTTCTCCATCAAAAGGCTGTAAATCCCCATTTTAAAGTAAATTATGCTTAAAATTTGATTCATTTACATTTTAAGCCTATGAATTTTATTGGATGAATGTAAAAAAATTTAACAGACATATATTATTATATTTAAGTTAGTTCTATTAATTCCATTCAATACAACAACTAGATGTTAACTACCATTTAAAATAATAATATTATATTATTAGTGTGCAACGTAAGATTTCAAAGAAACCCATTGTTGCGTGTCAAGTACACCATTTAATATAGAATGCCCTTACTGTGAGGCAGGAGATTGTTCAACCATCAGGGCCCCAGCCACAGGTCTCGGGGTGAAGCTCACACACAATCAAGATTTGCCCGTTGGGGCGTGGAAACTCAGTTCTAATCATGTTTTCATCTTTGAGATGGAAATATCTAAATTTTCCTTATTTTATTCTTGTCCTTGTCACAAGATGATCCTTGTTTTGGTGGTGTGATGATCTCATTCTACCGCAGTCCAAGCAGCCTTATCTGCTCTTAGTGTGGATTTCAAGTCATTCATTATCCTTGAAGGGTGTTGTCCCACGAATATACAGACCCATTCTAATTTTGAGTTTGGTATTAGATGTGTTCATTAGGGGGATGTTTGGTTTCGTGAAATTTATGGGAAGTTTGAGTTAATTTCTCATCATCAGGTAGTTGGGTCATTTCATAGAAAGATTTCTATTTAAGTCTCTGGGATTCTATTCATTCCATGTGGAGAAATTGGGTGAGTTTAGGTTTGGATTTACCGAATTGTCCCCTAGAGGTGGTTTTCTCAAATTTTAAGGCCTCTATGTTAGTGAAATTCTTATGGTGGGTAGAACCCTCTCATGTTATCCCCTTGTTTTTCTACTGTGGTTTCTTCTTGAATTTTTTGGGTTTGAAGTGTGTTGGGAATGGTCACCCTGAGGCTCTTAGTTTTCTTTGGTTTTTTTGGGTATGGACTCAAGTTGTGTTAATTGTTATCTTGGTTACTTTCTAGGGGAAGACAGTTTTGTGGTGGGGATAATTGTCACACCCTGAACTTTTTAAATTATTTATTTTATTATTTATTGTCTTTGGTTAGCCTTGCCAAGGTGTGGGTTGAGTGCTGGTCTAAATTTTTTTATGTTTAATAATTTTGATGGGTTTCTGTTGGGATGAAGTTGGATGGATAAAGAAGTTTGAAGAGTTTTCTTTTACAGAGTGTTGTCTTTTATTTTCAAAGAGGATAAATCAATTCACTTTGCAAAAGCCTTGGTTAAATCAGATGATGATTTACTGATTTTTATTTAAAAAATATCATAAGTTAGGAGAATTTATGATGCAAGCCTTATGAAGGAAAGGGGGAGTAAAGGTGATGCTAGTCATATACATTTTTGATTGGAAGGAAAGGTGCTGGTGGAAGATAGGGAAGTTATAGTACTTTCCATGGAAACGCTGACGATGCTAAAGTTGATCTATCAAAGGATATATATCATGATAGTGGAGTTTGTGATGAAATAATAAGAGTTGATGAATGTCACGACCCGACCCTACCCGGGCTCGAGCCGCAACTACCCCAAGCCCACCTCCATAGGCCAGGGGATGGCGACCAGCGCCGAAGGCACAACAACTCGGGGATGCCTTTTCCTAAGTACCTGTACACACACATGCAACACACTCAATGAAAAAGTGCAGAGTAAAAAGAAAAGAAAAGTACCAACTACTATAAATAAACCACAAAGTGCATCGACCTCTAAACAGTACAAACAAGTGATGAAGGTAAACTAAAAAGAAAAGGAAAAAAAAACGCACCCAACCGGAAAAGTTCCACAACCCGGCAACAGGTAAACAAAAGTACAACAACTGGATGGTACCACACCTAGAACCTGACTACGACTACCGCACACGGTCCAAGCTCCCGAACTCCTAAGCTCCGTTGAAGCCACAACCAACCTGTCCGTCATCTGCAAGGGCACACCAAGTACGGGAAAAGACCAAGTAGGGGTGAGTGTAAAAATACTCAGTAGGATGCCCCGAAGGCTCGAGGGAGCAACAAAGGAGGTACTGAGGAGGTGAGCAGTAGATCATACATAGAATAGTAAAGGACTACAACAGAGAGTGAAGTAAAGAGTACAACTCAACCCAATAAGAGGAAGGAAGTAGACTCGTCCAGGCACAAGGAGCTGGAAACGGTGAGAAGATGAACTTCTCGTCGAGTCTTCGCTACCTATAGCAGGAGAGTAGACTCGTCCAACCACGAGAAGCTAGACATGGAAATCACGTGGCATACCCCGCATGTCTTCGCCTCTCATGGAGGGAGAGTAACCAAGCCAGAGAAGTTGGTACCAAAATAATGGATACATATATATATGCTCTGTCAAGAAACTCAAAAAAGATCATAAGGGGATCTCTGTCCCGTAGCTCAGCCCAAGAAAGTGAGTAGCCAACAGTCCCAGAAGTAAACACCATCGTTGCCCAGCATCCTGCACGCCTACCCTGAACTGTAAGTCAAGGGGCTCAAATCACCTCACCTTGATATTATCTGCTTTGGGCGGCACTGACTCGCCCGCACGGTTTTAGGTCGCGTCACAAGGACACGTCTTGGTGGGGAAAGCGTCCCTCATACCTATGAGTTCTGGGGAAAGTCGAACCGCACCTCGTCACTGCCCTGTAGTTGAGGGGTCTTCTCAAAATCAATCCATTACAACACTAACCAGATCAACCAAGGGTCCCACTCTGATAGTCACAGATAAAATCCACAGACTAGCCTAGTAGAAAGGACTGAGTCTGAAAAACCAACGGGTGACCCACTGCCCAGCCCTACTGGAGGGTAAAACATAATAAGATATCAGGTGACCCACTGCTCAGCCCTGCTGAAGGGTAAACCCTAATACATCATCAGGGGACCCACTGCCCAGCCCTGCTGAAGGGTGGACCTGGAATAAGTCGACAGGCGACCCACTGCCCAGCCCTGCTGGAGGGTAGACCTGTAATAAGACGACGGGTGACCCACTGCCCAGCCCTGCTGGAGGGTAGACCTCGAATAAGTCGACATGCAACCCACTGCCCAGCCCTGCTTGAGGGTAGACCTGGAATAAGATGACGAGCGACTCACTGCCCAGCCCTGCTGGAGGGTAGACCCTCAAGAGTCATCGGGTGACCCACTACCCAGTCTCTGCTGGAGGGTAAACCCTAAGAGGACGTCGGGTGACCCACTGACCAGTGTCTGCTAGAGGGTAAACCCTAGAAGTCAGTGAGCAACCCACTACCCTGTCTCTACTGGAGGTTAAACCCAAAGAAGTTGATGAGAAACCCACTGCACAGTCTCTGCTGGAGGGTAAACCCAGAACTACTCTTGCCATCCCTATTGGATGGTACAACACTGGCTAACAGATCTCAGAGTGGGTATCATGTAACCACCCAACTCCAGAACAGAACCATGGGAAACCACTCAACTCTGCTGGTCTAAACCATCGTATATAGGGGACTCTCTATGTCGCGAGAGGTCAAAGGTGCATAAAGTAGAACACGACACACACATGGGTCCCACATGACGTGTGGCCCCAGCTCATCTCCCAACCAAGCACAAACGTTCTCAGGCACATACTACATCATGTACCTCCAAGCATTCCCGTATACTCCCAGAGTATACCACATCTCTAGCCCAAAGGCTATCATGCACACGACACCCAACGTCCACGCGAAGGGAGAAAACGTAATTCGCCAACCTGCTTTTTCTACGGCTCCAGCACGGCTAACCACATCTCTTCAAACATCAAATCCACTCACACGAAAGTGAACACGATCACACGCCAAGGGTTCGCTTCCGAAAATAGCAAGAAAAACCACCATCAGAGCACCTTTCATGCTTACACATTAAATAAGATCACGCAGGAGGCTCCGCTCACCTGAACCGTTTACACCATTGTAATCCTTGAGGAAAAACACGCGAGATAGATAACTTACTCGCCCGAAACGGTCAACCGGTGAAAAAGGTACTATTCACCATAACCAACCCGTGTGGGGCCCACCCCAGGATCTCGAAACTGAACAAACAGATCACACCACTGCGATCCCCTCGGAAAAACACATGGGATTGACTACTTAATCACCCAAAACGGGCACCTGGTAAAAAAGGTACTATTCACCATAGCCAACCTGGGTGGGACCCGCACCACGATCCCGAAACACAAAGAACGAATCGCGCCGTTGCGATCCTCTCAAAAAAGTACACAAGATGGGCTATTCACTTGTCCAAAAAGGTCGCCTGGTGATAGAGATGGAAAATCATCATCAACGCCCAAACAACCCTCGTGGGGCCCGCACCATCATGCCGAATTAGAGCGGGAAGATTGTACCATTGCAATCCCGTTAGAAAAACATCCAGAATCGACTGCTCGCATGCCCCGAATAGACGCCTGATGAGAAAGTCGTTAAACGCTGTTCGTAGCTCAAAAGACGGGCCGTGGGGCCCATGCCTCAACTCCAGCTTCAACGCCCGAAACCACCATGGAAAGCTTTGCCCCGGCGCCAGGGTCCCAACGCCGCTGACGGCGCTCAAAACGGACGTCAGACGCGTCCGCGCCGTCCAAAACAAGATCCCCCGGAAAAATGTCAATTCACTTAAAGACGCGTCGTGCCTCCAAGGCCCCTCGTTTTGGGAATTAAAAATTCCAGAAACTATCTCAAAAAGTTCGCCTCGATGTCTGGAGTACACTGCCGTAGACGACATGCAAATCGGACACCCGTAATGAAAATTACGGGCGTCCGAAGGGGGGACTGATCCCCTTGGGTTGGACCGTCCTGGGCCGGCCGGTCCGCCCGGCCGGCCCTACGCTGAGCCGCGGTCCACCGCCGACCGACCCTCGTGGGGTCGGTTGTCTCACCGCATGAAGACCCGCCGAAGGGGGGTCTTGTCTCCCCGCGGGGTCGCGCGCCGCGACCCCGGCGCTGCCTCCCCCGTGCCGTCGCGCACGACCGCCGCCTGAGGACCCCGCCGGCCTCCGCGCTCGCCCGACCGCCTCCTCCGCTGAAGACCCGCCTTCGCCGGCCTCTGCTGCACCGCGACGCCCCGCAGCCACCTCCTCCACTGAATGCCGAGCTGCCGCCACCGGAATCCCCAAATCCGGCCGGGAAGCTCCAAAAACCCGCAGATTTCGGCGAACAACCGCGGTCACCTCCGAACTCGGATTTTCAATCCGAAAGATGCGTCGGGTAGCTCATAAATTATACTACACGATTGTGGGCTTTGTTTGAAAATCCAACAGCAATTTGACGTGATGAATCGGGTTCAAACTAGTTGCGAGGAGAATAAAACAAAAACGACAAATCCTACCTCTTGGGCATTGCCCGGAGCTTCACGGAGAGTCGGTCGCCACGCCGCGCCTCGTCGGAGCTGCCTCGCTAGAGTGGAGGAGGAGAGGATAGAGGAGGAGCTTCTTCCTTGTGAGATCTCCTTCCAGGAGATGGAAAAAGGGGGAGAGAGGGGGGGGGGGTTAAGTGTTTAAATAGAAACACACTTAACCACCCGCCCGTCGGCCCGAACCCAAACTTCCGGCGGGGTCAATATTAAGCTTCCCCTAGGCCAAACACCCCCTCCCGAGCACAACGGTGGTCTCAGAATTTTAATCCGAGGCCCCGTTCAAAAGTTATTAAACCCAACGCCCGATGCCTCCAAATTACGAAAACGCCCATGGGGCCATTTTTTCACTGACGGCCTGTGCCCGCAAAACTTATACTCCTCCTAGGGTAAACGAAACATTACAGACTCAACAGAGCCCTTGGTTTTCCTATCTGATCCACCGTTTAAGAGATACTTGAGTTAAGCCATTAAACGAATAAATTAATTATCTAATTTATCCATTCCACGCTCCGATAGTGAGCGAGGGGTCCAAACGTCCCACACCGACATGTTTTATGTTGTTACTAGGGTAAAAAACCCATTACGAACCCATCCGTACAATCAGATTTAGGATTCAAAGCACCCTTTAGAAGTTATCCCATTTATTTGGAGTTTCCAGTGTGAACGCACTGAAAACTTAATTCCGGCCACACCGGGTCTCGGAATCGCACGCCGTCTGAAGGCGCTGCTCTGGAATAACATCAAGAATATTCCAAAGTCTTCCGTAGAAAAAAATGGGTTCTTACAATGAAGAAGAGAAATCACAGAAAAGAATCATGAAGGTTATGACCGAAGCATATATTGAAGGTGGCGATGTTCTCTAGTGTTTCCCAAATTTTTGGGCCTGAAAATCAGAAGACGAAGACATGTGTTTTTAGTAGAAAAAGTTGCGCGATAAATTTAAGGGGGTTTGAATAGTTGCGCACAATTGATGTCTCAGGATCATAACATCGAATTTTGTCAAAGGCATGGAGTGTGTGAAAAATTGGGAAAAGTGCACGAAAAATGAGGCTATGCGAAAGATTGGTTTTGCGTGCAATATAGAATGATGTTTACAATTTTGTGCATAGGGGGTGTTTTGAGATCATAATAGAGAAAAACGGAAAAGGAATGAAGTGCACGAAAAACTCATGAAAGTGCTCTAAATATGATATTGCGTAAAATAGTTTTTACGCAAATGAAGAGGGTTTTACATGCGTAATAGTGTTTTTTTCATAGGGCCAAAAATGCCTATAAATATGAGGTAAACCCATCTCATTTTAGAAGGGCTCAACACTTAGGGAAATCCAGAGTTCTGAAGCATGTAAAATAATAAACCAAGTGAGTTGCGCGAAAAAGTGAGAAGTTGCACGAAAAAGGAAAGTTGTGCGAAAAAGTAAAAAGTTGCACAAAAAATAAAGTTTCACGAAATAGGTATTCCGCGCCAAAAATGAGTTTTTACGTGCAAGGAGTTTGAATTGCACGCAAGATACCCTAAAGGATGCATGAAATTTTTTTTGGGTCTTTGCACGTATTTAGTTGTGTGTATGGGAGTTCTTACCAGCTTCTGGGTAGGAAAGTGAAGAGTTTTACTTTAGAGAATACACTTGCTAAATTGTAAAGAAGCACTGAAACATTATATTTCCCTATTTATGCTAAGAGGGTGCACACACACTTGCGTATTGTCTTCCAAGTGCTACACGAGTGTAAGGGTATATCCTACTCATTGTATTCCACATAAAAGGATTGTTTTCTAGTGTATTGTATGGTAATGGATTATTTCCATACCATACTAAGGACTTAGCTACTCTTGTTGAGTAGTGAACCTTGTAAATCTTGTGTTCCTGTGGTTGTGTGTGTTCAGTTGGAAAAGAACTCTTTAACAGGAGGCAAAGGTTGTTTCAAAAAGGATGGAAACATAAAAGAAAAAGATATCACAGATTCAACCCCTCCCCCTCTCAGTGATACTTGGATCCTAATTGGGTAACTTTAGTTTCCAACCAATGCACGGGAAACGCACGGTTGGTGGTGACCGTGAGGTCAGCCTAGGTGCCCATTCAGTTATCTAATGTTTAAAATAAATAAAATTTTATAAAAATAAAATGGGTTAAATGTTTGCATATTAATAATAATAATAATAATAATAATAATAATAATATTGTGTATATATTATTATTATTATTATTATTATTTTTTGAAGTGTTATTATTGTCATTACTATTTTTAATATTAAATGGTTTTTAAAAGTGTTCTTAATATTTTTATGATTAAATTATTATTAATGTTGTGATTATTTAAAATGAGTTATTATTATTATTAGTAAGAAAATTATTAATGTTGTTATATTATTATAAATGTTTTTAATATTTGAAAAAAAAGAATGAAATAAATAAAATTATCATTTTAATTATTATTATTATTTTATAATTATTATAACTATGTTATTATTAATCTTAACATTATTATTATTATTAAAATAGTTATTATTATTATCATAAGTATAATTATTTTATTATTAATAATAACATTATTATTATTAATATATATATAAAAAATAAAATGAACCCTAATATACCCACACCCCCTCCCCACTGGAATATCGTGACCTCCCTCTCCCCCAGGGCCACCCTCCTTGCACCTGACCAACTCCAACGCTACCCCTTTCCCCTTCGCATCGACCCGCACCCGACCCCATCACCACTTCGCCTTGCGCTAACCACTCCTCCCCTCACCGCTCCACCTTGATCTGGGGAACCTGACCCCCGCTCTGGCCCCCCATCCAGCTTGCTCTAGTGGCCACTCCACCCTGCTCCAACACCCCTCCCCTCTTCTCTGGCGGTCATCGCTCCAGTCGAGCCTCCCTCACCGGTAACCTCTTCCTCCGGTGATTTTTCTTTCAAAATTTTGGGGGTTTTCTTTTTAATTTGTCCAAACCCTAATCTTAGGGTTTTTTGGTGTGTTTTTCTCAGTTTTTGAGTGTGCGAAGGGACCTCAAACCTTAGTTATTCCTTTTGCAGAAGCGACATTGCGTTCACACGTCTTTGAGGTAGGAATTTTCAAGTTTTCCTTTCTAAAGGAACCTCCCTTAAAATGAATTTTAAATAAATTTATAAACTTTATTTTCACCTATATCGCACCCTTTTTTATCTTATAGTAGTATTTTGAAGTTGGTTTAGTTTGCTAAAAATGGGTTTGCATGGATATTGGTGTGAAATGTATAGTTTTATGGATTTTAGGGTGTTTGATTTAAATGATCTTGTTCTCATAATGTGGAATTAGGGGTTTTTATAAAATGTGTAGCCTTAATTATGTCATGATGATATGGTTTTTTTGTGAATTTGGTTTGGTTTGGGTGATTTGGTTATGTTATGGCTTGATTGTTGTGTTAGGGGGGATTTTTTTTGGTTTTTAGGGGATGGTTTGAACTCTTTTTAAATAACATGAATGATTGGTTTTGGTTTCAAATAAAAGGGGGATCTTGTGAAAATGTATTTTTAATGTCCTCTTGGATTTTGGTGTGACATTGGATGTTGGCATATCCAAGGGTTCACTAGGTGAACACAAGGATGTTCCCTAAAAAAAGATGGTAATTGGAAGTGAAGTTTTCTTTTAAACCTTGGTTTCATGAATGGGATTATAGTTTTCAAATAAATCTGGTCCACTTGTGTGATTTACAAAGAGGGTTTGAGATGTGGTTTTATAAATTTCCTCTGCAAGTGTTTGAGAAAAATTGATTTTAAATGTGTTTCTCCAAGGTTTGGCCTGTTTGGATTTGTGAATGTGTTGCTGGGTGTTTGGGTGATGTTTTTGTAAGTGTATTTGGTTATATTAAGTTAAGGGCCCATTTGGTGCTTCCAACTTAAAAGTGATTTTCTCATGGTGTTAACATCTAGGAGGGCTGTGTTTGGAAATCATGTGTGCCCGATTGGAAAACTCAAGTGTTGATAAAATTATTTTAATGATTTATAATTTATAGTAGCCCAGTTGGAACCTTGGATGATATGAAAAAAACATTATATATATATATATATTGGGCACCTCTATAGGAGGGATATTACTTTATGGGTTATCATATAGGGTGTCCTTTTTGGGGTAGGCAAGTGTGGTGATGGAAAGTAAGATGAGTCACGCGTGGGATGGCCTCCTACTAACACAACATTATTACTACCACTACAGGTTCCTGGGAGTCTTTTAATTGATCTAGTAATGGTTTCTTATCAACCCTGATTTGATGGGTTGGTACCCACTGGTAGGTATAGTGGCCAGATGGGGAGTGCCGCTAGTTTTTTCACAAAGATGATTAGTTGATTATAGATTATGGGGCTTCACCATACACCAATAGGTGGTTCTGAACTGAGTATGTCTAGGGGTCTTCTTGGGATGTTTAGGATCACCCATGGTTATTAATCACATTTCTTGTTTATTTTCTTTTGTATTAGTTTCTAGCCTATACTACTAACCTGTTTCTTTTAGCACTGCGTTTTTTTTCTTGTTTGGATTCTGTTTGAAAAATGGTAATTTGTTTACAAAATGGTACGTGGTGTGCGTTGGGTTTTGAAATGGAAAAATGATGTTGTTTTATTAAAATGTGAAATACCTAATTTTATAATTGTATTTCAAACTGATGTTAATGGACTATTTTGGGAGAGAAAACTTTTGGATTCTGTGGTTTATCTTTGGCTTCCTACTAAGCATCTAAATTCTCACACCTATCTTATCTTTCCAAATGCAGGTCCAGTTTCAGTTCTGTCTTTCTAGGGTCATCTGCTTAGTGTTGGAGCAATTTCAGTTTAGTGTTTGGGTGGTTACCAATGAGGTCACATGGAGATATGTGTGGTTTTATTTTATTTTCTCTACTGGTTTTTTTATTTTTATTTTTTATTTATCGTCAGTATTTATTTATTTGATTATATTTTTTCATGGGAAAAATCATTCCCAATGGTTAAATTTTGATTCCTATCACTAGTTTCCATCCTAGGGGGATCAGAAACGCCCCTCAGGACATGCCGTAGACCGGCTCAGGTTGCCGGTTTAAGGTCGACCTAGGCTGGTTCATGACAACTATGACATCTGTTAAAGAAATTAATTCATTAGTATAAAAGTATTTTCAAAGGTAAACATGTTATAAATTAATAGTGAGGATGACATATTCCAAAATAAATCATTTTAAGAATGATATAGTAACTTCAAGACTCTTAAAACATTAATTTTTTAAATTAATTAAAATAATAGAGTTTATTTGGAAACATTAAAATCAAACATTTAAAATAAAATCACTCTTACATAAAATGATAACTTTGGAAATATATGAAACCAAATTTGAGAACCAAAATTAACTTTTAAAAACAATTCCTTCATGGGAGGGTTTTAGGACAGTTAAAATATAACTTTATTTTAAAAACATTTCCCCTTTAAAAAGAAGATTTTGGAAAAATTTAAAATAGTATTTAATGATATTTTTTCCACTGGTAGGGATTTGGTTTTAGAAAATTTAAAACATCATTTTTTGAAATAGTTTTCCCCTTACTTGTATTTGAATACTTTATAGAATACCTTCTTTAGGTAATTACTAAGACTCACTATCCTGCCCTCGCTCCCTCTTCCATAATGACAAATCAAGCATAAAATGTATTTTTTTTTGTGAAGAACCACATTATATAAACTCCCAAAGATCTATTTTACAATCCATTTCTTTATGTGATATATTTTTTCTACTGAATAAAGTTTAAAAAAATATTCAATAGTCCCTCAAACAGGAGTGGCTTTGTCTACATCCCTTTCTTGCCTACCAAGGCTAGTGAATAGTGTACACTATACTGCTAGGTGTCTTATATTTTTTCTAAACTTATATGTGTGGTTCCCATAATTTCATAATAAATTTTAAACACACACACACAAAATACCTCAAACCACACAATAATAGCATGAAATAAGACAAGAATGTATTTTAGGTTACCTTTTCACGTGTCCCACCATTCAGTGAGGATATTTTCCCCCATTTCATATATACCTATACACACATAGGTATATATACACACACACACATATATGTTTATATTCATGAGAAAACTTTATACAACCATTTGATGGATAGACCTTGATCACTTATGTTTTAACACTTCATCTCTATCCCTTCATTTTGAAAATTCGATACTACACCGATGGACACACACACACACACATAAAGCCCATAAATATTCCATAATAATATCATGAAAATATAGGGGAAGATATCTTAAGATATACCCATGGCCAAGAGGGATTAATATGATCCTCTTTCTCTTATCTGATATCTACTCATACCTCTGATTGTATCTAGTGTATATATGTATATGTATGGATGGCTTCCACAATAGTGCTGGGTAATCAGAGAAGAAGATATAATTGAGATATTTAGAGCATTATCATTTTTAAAAAGATCATGTGGATATTTTTTATTGGATTGAATGGTGGTGTTCATATGTGTATCATATCAAATAGAGTAATAGGGCATGACTCGACCAATCCCACACCAGAAAAAAAAATAGCTTCTCCCAACTTAATTATCCAACTTGTGCACCCTATTTCCCAGTTGTGAGTATCCATGTCTGCTCTAGGTTTCACACATCACACACTGACCTCACGGGCTACCCTACCCTATCATGACCTAGTGAAACCCTCGAGCACACCTTATGCATGCTATGCTAGACCTATGCGTGTGCCTTCCTATACGAGCACTTAGTCCCAACTCCTCTATGGATGATCTAGACCAACCTTTATACACTCTTCTAATACATTCATGAATTATATCTATCTTATCTATTCACATTAAAATAAAATATTTTTATTATTCAATTATAATACTATTTTAATTTATGATTATCATAAAATATATAAATTATAATTTACTTATAATTATATTTATCTCAAATTAATATAATATTTTCTATACAGTAATATCTATATTTATCAATAAATGTTGTTTCACATATTAAAATTTATATTTATCACCTATTATAAATTATAATCAAGTAATTCCAAATTCTTAATAATTTCTTTTTCAAATCATATAAAATATTTTTCTAAAATTATACCTATGAATTTTATTATATACTATTTCATAATTTTTTTTTTAAAAAAAAAAATCTTAATTACTATAATCAAATAAATATACCATTTTTCATATACCTTAGTCATAATTTTTAGTTCGTTATATTTATCATTGTACCCACTAATAAACACACATACACACACACACACACACCATAACCCCTTTTAAATTATCATTGTATTTGGTTTAATTTAATATCCCTTAAACTAAAATTATTATGTTACCATTAAAATCCATAATTATTACTAAATATAAATATATTTAAAAACCTGGGTTGTTATAGCTGTTCTATGCTAGATTAATCTCACATGGAATACATATCACAGGTTGTAATACCAAGCACATTGGGTTAATCTTATGCAGGTGCTGAGTTATTCTTATACATATCCTTGAGAATTGATTTTAATCCTATGCGTGACTTATCATATGCTGTGATAGCTGGATGTTGTATGAGTTATGATTCGCATTCCCTATGCACTTGTTTTTCCTTACACGACTCGTATACTATATATCATAAGGTATGATAGATTGAGATCATTTTATCTTTCGCACATACCATATTGCGGCTTAATATTTTGGTATATCATCACATATGATATGTTGGGAATTTTTTTATTTTATATATTTCAATTAAGAATTGAATTATATAGTTTTTAAAATATTTATAAATCATAATAAAAGGTATTTTGTGATATTTATTAAATTTTAAAGGTTTTTATAAATTAATTAATTATAAATTGGTTATAATTAATTAATTAAATGTGTATGAAACATTTAATAGATAAATATCCATAATATTAATTATTAATATTGATTTTTTTAAAATTATATGAAACAACTTACTGTTTAGATATACAATGTTTATATGAAAATTACAAGGTGATTTAAAAAATGTTTATAAATTAAAAAATAAGGCCAAATATAAAAAAGTTTATATTTAATTATGAATTTTTTATAATTTTTAATTTGGAATTGTTTAAATTAAAATCCTTATTGAGAAATTATTTATACTAGATCAAAAGTAGTTTTGATAATTGATATGATCAAGGTTTAAATAATATTAAATTTTTGATATTTAGAATATATAAATTATTTAGATAATATGATTGAAATATATTTTTTATATATCATATATTTAAAAAATACTAGAAAAACAACTTATAACCATAGACCTATAGCCATGTCTAGGATTTTCTATGGCTATAGTTGGACATATAGCCATATAAATTTGAAACCTATGGCTATATGTGGGCCTATAATCATGGGTGGGTTCACCCATGACTATAAGTCCTTGGTAGTATGGGATATAGCCTCAGGAAACTTAGCCCATGGATATAAGTCCTTAGTGTTAAGGGATATAACAACAAGCATCTTAGACCATCACTATATGTGGCTTATCTCCACAGGTTTTATTACCTATGGAAATAGGGTAAAAAATCCACACTTTTCCATGTTTTCCATTTTTTTCTTTATCCATACTTCTTCTTCAATCATATGTACCTAATCCCCTCCTCTAACCTATTTTTCACGCAATCCCTCCTTTTGGTTCATTGATTGACCCCTACTCATTTATTGAGCACGAACACACCATAGTGTTTTAGCCAAACTCTACTCCTTCCACTCCCTAAACTTGGTCTTATTCCTTTATCCGTGTGCATGTGTTGCATCCTACTCCTCATTTTTATTGAATCCTACTCTAAATTTCCACTATCTCTTAGATCATCCCTTCCCCCAGATTAATCATAAGCATTATTTATTATAATTTCTTCATATTCTATTCCTTATTAAATATTATATAATTTTTTTCTAGTATTCATTGTATTTTTAAATTGGATTATGTTTTGTACATAATAATTGTGTACTCTAAGTATGGTCTCTTGATTGATGGGTGGTAATTTGATAGTTTCTATATAATCTGGACTAAATTATTGGTAGATTGAATATTCTTACAAACTAGTTGAATTTATTTACTAAATATCTATAGGGGACACTATGAGATCCATTACTTATTATATTGTTCAAGTTATTAAAGTAATGTGACTGTAATTGACATGGTAGATGACCACCTGATATTTTGTTTCAAGTGTGACACAAAATTCTGTTCACACATAGTAATTTTATGGACAACTAAGTAGATACTCACTCAAAACTATTTTTAAATTTAGACTAGATGATTTAATTCATGCATAGAATCTAGAAATGATACGACCATCAATTCAAATAATGTTTGAAAATAGATTGATGATAAATTATTATTATGGGTAAGTCACAAGATATTAGGTACTAGGTGAATACATGGTGGTATCTGGTGGGAGGTTGTTGGAGGGAATTTCATATATGTATTGATGTTGTGAATTGTACTATATATAATATATTATATCACAAGTTATTCTTTTTGTGATATTGGGAATAAAACACACAAGTGACTTACTAATATGAATGATAACATGTTGATTATTATAATAGAACATATTTATGGGAAAATTTTCATGATGATTGAGTATATAATAGATCAAAATATGAAAATTGACTTATATTTCCCTTGGGGGTTTTGGTTAGGGAAAATTAACTATGTATTATGATTTTATTTCTTTATGTATTATGAATTCAAAATATTCACTTGGTTAATCCTTCTTAAGGTATAGTATAATGATTATATGGTTATATACACTCCTAATTTTATATATAATATTGCATGCTATTTTGGTAGACTTTGGGAAGTGTTTTCTCATTAAAAAATCTTATTTATAAGATCATAGTGTTTTATAAATTTTTAGTTATCATTGTTATAAATATGTTATTTGGGTTTTATCTAAATATTATTGAATATATATTTCTTTTTTTATTTATATAAACTTTTCCTTTTGGCTATGTTATATGACATTAATACATTATTTATGATATGGTTAATTCATTATTGTTAATGGTTTGGTGGTTTTTATTTTATTTGGATATATTTTTTATGCTCATATAAGGATAATAACTCCCATTTATTTATAAAAAAATTGTGTACACTTTTCAAGTACTATATTTAGTGAATACAGTAACAAAAAACTATGCATTTATTGAATTATTTCATAAATTGATATTTATTAAGATTTAATATAACATATATTAAAACAATGATTTAATAAATACTTTAGAGTATTAACAAAAAAAATAATTAAAATTAAAATCTAACAATGTATAATGAAGAAAGGGAATAAAGAGAAGATGGATTATTATAGGAAAAAAGTAACTAGACTAATTTGAGAAAATTGAAAAAGAAATTAGGGAAACACTATTAAAAATAAATTTTTAATGAAAATAGATGTAAAAAATAGATACATGGTGTAGTTGGGGTGGTATCCAAGTGGTTAACACACCTTGTAATCCTGTATTAGGAGTATTTATGAGTTACTATAGTAGTACTATAGAGGTACTATAGTAGTGTAAATTTTCATCTGATTTGGGCCTTCATAACACTGGGCCATCTGGTTTCCAAAGGCCTTCAAGACATAGGGCCTCTGAGCCAACACATAATAGTAGATGATATAGAGTGACCAAATGATCAGTGTGGCACATCAGGTAGGTAGTGCATCTTGGATTCAGATGGCATTGCTAGGAGGGTAGTTTAAAAGTTTGTAGGTTCATTGGAATCTATCAAATATCCCTCTAACCTCTTAGTATAAATGGGTGATCTTCTAATTCATTGAAAAGGGAAGCATAATGTTATAGTTCTTGGAAGAGGGGGAAACACATCATGTGGATGGTCATGACCAGATATGAAAATCAATGCATCTTGATAGGAATCTTGGTATAGAGACATTAAAACATTGCTAGGTGGGTAGCTCGAAAGAGTGATGGGTGCACTGAAACCTATCATATGCCCCACTAACCCGATGTGGGTTAACAGAGGGGTTATATTCCATGATTTTATGGTGGAGAAACATAATTAAACAACTGATGGTGGGGGGAATATTTGCGAGAAGACTAGATCTTGATTTGATGTTTGGATACTCAGATTGGGCCTTTAGGTCATCTCCTTAGACTTTCAAGACATAGGGACTTCAATCAATTGAATTACAACGGGCCTTCGAGCCATTGGGACTTCTGGTCATGTAATGGTTATCTATAAACCCTCTTGAAAACAGGGCTTTATTTCCTTAATAAAAATGGGTATTTCCACCTACCTTAAAAAAATAGATACATGGTTTTAAATATAATAAATTATTTGTTATTAAAAATTACATTTAATGAAAATTCTTTGAAAAGGGAAGTACTATTAGAGATACCAAACCTAAATATACTAAAAATAATAGGTTTAAACTTAACATTAGTAAAAATAACAATAATTAATATTATATATAATAATATTTAATAATAATAATAATAATATTTAATATTAAATGTAACAATTTTTTATATGAAGCATAATAATAAATACTTAAAATGATTTGGATCATTGTTATATAACCATATGAAAAATCACTGAGATAATGAAAAAAGAGTTGTTTTAGCTGGGGGGTTTGTCATGAATCATCTAGGATCACACCCTAGAGGATGTTTATTACTATCACTTCATGTTCTAATAGGGGAAGATATAATATTATATATTTATTATATATATTATTTTCATTATTTACTTTTCATTTTGAATATTTTTATCATTTTTTAATAATCATGTTACTAATTATTAGTTTTATCTTGAGTCATTTTCTAGATTATTTATTTATAGTATGTTTATTATTATTAGAATGGATATAAGTTGGATGCACAACATTGATTGGATTAATGTTTAGTTTTAGAAGGAGTTACAATATTTTTTGTTCTTTACATTCAATAACGATTCAAATAGAGGACTAATTTGATCCCCATTCTTGAATTATTTTAGAAGACCATGGTTAAACTGTAAGGAAGTGAGTTACTATATCACTAATAATGGTTTAAAAAAAATATATCATGTGTGGCATCACAATGGATAAAAATTTCAAGAATAGAATGACATTTATTCATCTGAAAGGATCGGTTGGAAAATTTTATTTCTTAATAGTTTCCATTTTTTTCTCAAGACAAAAATTCTTATATAATAGTGAAATATTAAATGAATACTATAACATATTATTTGATAAAAATTATGACATTGATCATGTTATAAATAGGATGGAATATAAGAACACCTTAGTATACCTTGCATGTGAAAAAATGGGAAAACATGAGTTTTTAAATGCGGTTATTGCATGAGAGAGCAATGCATATATTTATAAATAATAATATCAATTATATATTTATATTTTTAAGGAATTACTACCTAATTATACATATATTCTAGAAAATTATTACATCTAATAAAATTTGGTTGACATTTTTTTATTTTCATCTACTAAGATCCATGCATTCCCTAAATATTATTGTCTATTATAACCATAAAATAAAAATTTGAGTCATTAAAAATAGCATGGTACATCAATATAGATGACTAATAAAAATATAACTCAATCCTTAATACCATAGAAAGTGATGTTGAACTTTCCTCTAATTAATAGACTTCAGAAACTTTTTATATATAAAAAAAATGGAAATAAACATGATATTTCTTGAATATGAAATAAATAAGGATGATGATTAAATAATGAATCCATAGATAGTTTAGCATGGAATAAATTTGATAGGTATCATCCTAATTTTGTAGATTACCCATGAAATGTTAGATTGGACTTATCTTGTGATAGTTTTAACCTATTTCTCCACATGCATACTAAACACAATACTTTACCTATTTTCATTCACATTTTTAACATTCGATCATGTAAGTGTATGGATAATCCATTTAATATCATTAGTATATTTATATATAGACCTAATGATCCTTGAAATGATATTGAAATATACATGTAACAATTAATAGATGAGTTGATGGATCTTTGGACCATTGGTGTGTAGGTGTATGATTCATTTACAAAGGAATAATTTATGTTTTGTATATATTTATTATAGACAATAAATTATTTACCTACTTATGGAATGATGTATGGTTAGTGTACAAAGGGGAAATTATATTTCCTTATTTTTATAAAAGATACACATTCCAGGAGATTAAATTTTTGATGGACTTTCTACTTTATATGAAATCAATTACTTTTTCCAATGGATAATCCACACATGAAAAATTGGAGAAAATTTGATAATGTCATAGAGATAAATGATTCCCCTAAATGAATTCCATGGAATGATTTCCTTAAATAAATTTATGGTTTGAATTATGTTATAGGAAAGTGTCAATCAAATTCTAGAAAAGAAAGGAATATTAAGGAAAATTACAATATCAATTAGAGAAAGAAAAATATATTCTTTGAGTTTCTATATTAGTCATTGATTTTTTCATGTCATTTATTGTATGCAATGAATATAGAGAAAAACATGTGTAAAATGTTACTTGGAACTCTTTTAAATGTAAAGGGAAAAACAAAATATGATTTATGTTCATGACATGATTTGATAAATTGAGGTATAAAACCAAGTCTTAATACTATGTTAATTATTCAGAATCAATGGAAAGTTCATTTTAATTATTTTTATATGATAAATACATATAAAAAATATTTCCTTCAAGTCTTGGAAAGCTTAAAGTTTCTAGATGGTTATTTAAGAAACATTTTAAAATGGGTGAATAGACAAGATGCGAAAATAAATATCTTAAAATCCATGACTACCATTTGTTGTTATATGAGTTTATTCCCATTTACATTTGAAATTTACATTCACATAATTTGAGAGTTATCATGATTAGGTTATGTAATTTTTATCGATACCTTTATGCAAAAAGGATAAGAAAAGGTATTGTAAAATAAACTATAGAAATATGAACCTATCATTCTTTGTGACTTAGAGAAATATTTCCTTTTGACATTTTCACATGTATATTACATATAACTATGAATATTCCCACATAAGTTCTTTTTTGTGAACCTATTTCAACTTTCTAGATGTATCCTTTAGAAATAGTGATGTATACATTGAAATATTATGGGAGGAATAAGTATAATCCCAAAGAATCTATTGTGAAAGGTTATTTAGTATAAGAATGCATGGATTTTTGTTCATTAGACTTGGATAAATTCTCTATGAAGTCTAATCGACCAATGATAACTAAAGATCAGTAATATGATCACATTGAGACCACCTTTCCTTCATTGAACCAAATAGAAATAATATTTGGATCATTATCATTTGGTACTTTGAGTAGGGAAGAGTGTAAAATGGATCATCATACAATATTATTCAACCATGATATTATTGATGATTACATCAATTAATTGAACTAATAAATATGTATTTTTTTTGTTTTGTAAAATTTTCAAAGACTTTAACATCTTTAATTTATCATATTTATAAAGAACATATAAAAATTATAAAAATAAGTCATTGTTATTTATATATTAAGAGTAAGGAAAAATTACAAAATAAACAATTTCCTACATGGTTAAAGTCATTGGTAATAGATTTTATTTTTTTATAGAACTCAATCATATGTATTTGTTCAATATTTGATGTTGGTATCTTTTAAGTTCAATATTTACCAATGAATGATTTATCTGATGAAATATGGGCATTTTCTTCTAGTCTGAACAATGTGGTACGTGATTGTAAAGAAATGGTTGTTAATGGATTTATATTCATTATAAATAGTTGCATATAAAACATGGAAACGAAACATCATAATTTCATCATAAGTGCATAAAAATATTGTTATATGAGTTCATTAAACAAGAAACATTGATAAAAAAATATATTGTATTATGGGGTTATTGAAAGAATCATTTTATTAGATTACTATGCATATGGACATGTCACAATAATAAAATTAAATTGGTTTGATTCAATGACATGATAGGGAATACTTATAGATAATTTTGGATTTATACTAATTGATATGAAACATCAGCTTCATACCAATAAGCCTTATATTCCTATATCACAAGATAGATAAAAGTTTTATGTAACTAAACCTTTAAAAAAGAAATTTTATGTCATTATTGATTTCATTCCAAGATATATTTTTGTTGAATTCATGGATGATAGTGATATTTTGGATGAACCTATCAGTGTTCACTCAAATATTTCATTTGATAAAACATTAACACATTTTAAGTATTTAATATATATTATTGTGATATTTTATGTGTTTTTAAAATTTTATACATGGTATTTAATTGATTTTTTGATGTAAATTTCGAAAATTTGTTTTTTTAATAGAAACATATTTATTATTGATGAAAAAACATGTTTGGAATAATATTCATGAACTGCCATATTTTTATTAACACTTAATCAACCCAATAGTTTAATGTTTGTTATTATATGCTAGATTACAATAACAATATATTTTCTTGATTTTTTATTTTTATGTGAATAATATTTGTGCATTTTGTATCTTATTAGAAGAACTATTAATAAAGTTAGCTTACAATTGAATATCATTTTTTGATATTTAAACAATATAATATATTTGAACATCATATATCAAAGTTATACAAATTTAAAATACATATTATTGTTATTAATATTTTCTTATGAATGAAATGAGGTTATTTTATTAATATTTTAGTTATTAATATAAAATTTGTTGTATTAGATAACATGTAGCACCCCGACCCCAGTTACCCAGAGTCGGTGCTTTATTACATAACATTGGAATGATACAAGGAAATCATGTCCTGGAAGACCAATCAGTTTAGCATCCTTGGAAATAGATTACATACATCAACTTTAAATTAAAATTTCAAACATAAAATACAGCATAGATAGTTCTTTGAGAACTTCATTATTCCCTTTTAGTTTAACCCGACATATCAATCATAATACACTTCTTGGAAATCCTGGGAAAATAAAACCTAAGAAAGGGGTGAGCTCAAATGCTCAATAAGGGTAAGCAATACAACGGAAGATAACATAAAAATTAGGCATAATGAATAATTAAAAACACATGCCTTTACAAATAATAGACATGAACACTTTATGGTAGGAATATGAGATGAGTAAATAATTCCATAATAAAACATAGTCATGGGTATTCTACTAGTTGAATAACCACATGAACCATCAATATTATTTTCATAATGAGGGAATGTATAATGCTTGACATTCTAAAACATCTTGTCAAGGCCTCAGCCAAGATGTCTAAAAATGATTTAGGCCTCGGCCAAAACCATATATCAAATTGGGAAAGGCCTCAAATAATTCCATGTCTAATTTTATCATGAGACCTACTGATGCATCAAGGAGCTATAGCAGGCTCCACCCATCATTTACTATGTCCAATACATTCCTCATATGAAATGGTTGAAACATAACATAAACATTCGTATTAAAACTAGCATAAAAAATTTCAATAATTTAACCATAAACCAAGAATGGTATAAAAATAACACATCAACAGTAAAATATATCACAAAACTTTCAATACAATATGGAAGATTTGTATCATAATAAATCAACTTCAAAAAAGTTTTAAATCCATCAAAGGATGTTGGCATAGATGAAAATGATTTGTAATTATCTTTGAGAGAAATATCTATTTTTATTGAAAACATATAAAACTCACACATTTATAAAGTAATTAATTTAAAAGAGATTTTTGAATCAAAGTGTCCCATACCACTTTGAAACTTTTTAAAATAATTATCATTTTAAAACATTCATGTCCATATAAATAAATCCTTAAAATCATTTTGAAAACATGGACATTAATTAAAAGGATTTAGAAAGTTAAATATTTAAAACATTTAAAATGATAATCTAGTTAAATAGACCCTCCCATAAAACCTTAAAATATTCGTTTTGAAAACATTTTTATGAAATTTGGGTATCGATGAAAAATATGTCCCAGTAAATACTTACACATAAACAATCTCTGATAATAATGAGATTGAAGAAATAACCCTTACCTTGCACTTTCCTTTGGTCGAGGGTACGTTTAACCTTTGGTATAATGACCATAGTATATTATTAAATTATACCAGAACCATATTAATATTTATTATATCATACATGATTCATTTATGACTTTTTACTACCCATTTAATAATTATTTCCATGTTAAATTAACATTTTGGGTAATAACCGCTTTCTTTATCATACGTTTATTAACTTGTTATTCTTGATCGTATCATATAGATCATTATTTAAATACTTACAGAATATAAAACTTGATTTATATATCATATATATTTATAATATAAATATTTATAATTGATATATATATGAAATGGAAGGCACCGTTTATGGAGACGGTAGATCGTACGTACGCATAAACGCTGTTTCCGTTTTCATATCTTATTGAACGGAAGTAAGTGAATTAGATATATGTAAGTAAACACACAAAAACACACATATATATCTCTAGTAGAATTATTATATCATATTTTACATAATTATTAATAATATATATTTTATAATCATCGTTGAATGGTGAACGTGGGAATGAATCTCATCGCGTCGTGGAGACGGTAATCCGTAAGTACACACGAGCGACAATATCATTATATTGATGGTTAAATAGTATGTAATTGGATGGTATATCATATATACATAATCATTAACATGTTATATTTATTATTTACATCATTTATACTCATTATTTTACCCATCCAAATAATGAATTGTTTGAATAACAAACTACACCACGACGTGGAGACGGTAAGCCGTACGTACGCACGTATGGTGACTTTGTCATTCATATGATGGATAGAATAATGAATATGGTTGTAACATTTTTATAATAACATCACAGTATATATAATATAATATAGTTATTATTTTATAATGGAAATAACAAATAAATAGGAAGTGGAAGAAGAAAGGAACTTGAAAGAGGTGATGAAATATTTACCTCTTCTTCGGGTTCTTCCTTTTGATTTGATCAAAAGGGATACTTAGGTTGGATTTATGACCATATTAAGGCCTCTAGGATGAAGGGAGTAAATCTGGGAGTATATTTGGGTAGGTTTTGGCCGAGAAAAATGGCTTTGGAGGTGTGAGATTAAGAGAAGGGGAAGTACCCTTTTATAAGAGAGGTGAGAGTCACTTTAGGAAAAGCTTGAAATATTATTTTATAATAAAATAATTTTCGGTTTCTAATAGACCCAAAATTATTTATTTATAGGATAAGGTGGGTATGGATCTAAAAACTCTCAACCAATAGGTTTTGGATAGATTTAGGTTACCATATTAACCATATCTTTTAGATTTAACTCTTAGTTAAATAGTTTGACATTTACCATGTCTCTTTGTATTTTTACATTATATGGTTAATAAACTTACTAGAACAAGCCAAGAGAACCCCATGTGGTTCATTATTAATATGTATAACCTTATATAAGTCTTTTTTCCGAACCTTAGATCTTTAGGAATATTATATCAATTAATAATATAGTATTTGTTTTAAAAACTCAATTATGTCAATTTTGACAATATTTAGTATTTAGTTTTTGTTAAAGTCATAAAAACTTGATTAATTAAAAAAAATACATTTAATCAATACTAACATGTAATATTAACCTATAAAATTATTTTATGGCATCAAAACTTTCAAATTATATTTATTTTAATATTTGCAATACCATTTATGTGATTCTTTCATTAATAAGGTATTTAATGCATCATCATTGTGTCATAAATAAACTTAATTATTTAATGTCTAAAAATTATAAATAAAATATCATTATGTATGAAATATCATTATCTTTAAAATTAATATTTATAGTCTAAGAGATAAATTATATAACCCCATATAAAAATTTTTTACTAAAAGATACATGCTTTTGTTATTTTTGTCTTTACTTTAGATTAATTAATATAAAATATTATTATCACTCCCAAGTGGCTCCATGGGGTCCCAAAATCGACCCAAGTATGAAAATGGTTGGAAATGTATCATAAAATATGGTTAAGACATGTGTTATGGTAATTTAATATTATTATAATATTATTTTTTACCATAATTTACCGGATTTACTCTTTAACTGTGGTAAATAAAATATTTACTGAAGTAAATATTTATAAAGTATAAAATTATAAGATACATATTTACACAATTTGGAACTCCTGATTCAAAATATGGAATCCATTTTTCCAAATTCAAAACCCATAATTGGCAAAAATTAATTTAAAATTAATTCCCGTTGTTAAAACAAAAAGCGTGTTTTTAAGAAATAATAACTATCAAAAGATTGACACTTGTTTATGTCCAATTTAAATGTGAAATTATATCCAATGAACTAAATTATATTAAATGATAAAACTATAGTCTAATTATACTTTAAAAACACTCAAATTTATAATTTAACACTAAAAATTATTTCGATTAAAAAAATTGTTTTTAATTATAATTTAGTATTTTTTTCACTATTCATCAAAATATGAAAGTTATCACAAAAGTACCAAAAATTTATCCAAAATAATTTTTTTGTCCCTATTATAAATAATAATTTAATTTCACTAAACTTAATATATAAAAGTGTCAAATATTGGATTTAAAAAGGGTTCTCCATTAAAAGGCAGAAAAACTGCATTTTTTAAAAAATACCTCTTTTATCTTAAAAATTGAATTTTTCTAATATTATGTCTAAGAAATACAAAATATGAATGTTAATATTATATAGGAGATATAAAATTTAAAATGTAGTTAATACTATTCATAACCTCTTTTTTGAACGACTAGTTTGGAAAGCTGTGGTGCGCTTGAACTCGATGTTGCGTGTAGCACAAGTTATTAAAATTCTTTGAAGAGATAACATACTATAAAATCTTGGGGTGTTACATTATACCCTCCTTCAATAAATTGCTTCCTCACAGTTTGAAATTATTCTTTGAAAATAAAATGTTAAAAATAGAAAAATACCTTTTTGGAAAACCCACATCGGAAATTGGGTTAATAAAATCTAGTCTTAATAAAAGGGAAAGGGAAATGAAAAATTCACCACCAAATTATGATCTCGATTAGGAGAACATTGGTGGAAATTAGAGATACATAATTGGAGGAAAAATGTAAATATTTATAGGGAGTGATTGGGGTCATCAATCACAAACAAGTGTATATTTGAGGGCCTCAAAGCCATCGATCTATGATGATTTAAAATATCATCAGTTCAACAAAACATAAGGTATTAAGATAACACATTTTTGGTTTTACGATACCTTCCCTAAAGGTTAAGAATGAATTTTTTCATAGAATAAGTAGAAAAAATAATACTTGACAATTAGTGTTCCATCCTTTAACTAATTTTTACCACAAACTCATCTTTCACTCCAAAAGATAATAGAACTAAAAAATATTCTATTTATCCTAATCGTATAGGGTTCCAAAAATAGTGAATTTATAATTCATTTGTCATAATATTTAAAAAAAACTACATTATACAAACCAGGAAATCATGTAGGCTAGTGGTAGGTGATGTGCCCTTGTCACTCTTCGGTTGTGGGTTCAAGTCTCGCGGCCTTGCCGGACACGACGGGTTGTCGCTCGAACTTTGGGTTGTCCTTTTTATAACAATGAAAAAATAATCTTAAGAAATTATTTAAACTTAACAATAGTATCCAATGTCAAACTTAATTGATTCCACCCTTTAGACTTGTCCAAAATACTTCTGTCCAAACTCACAGTCCAAAATTTATAAGGAAGGTGAACACAATGAAGATCATTTTTACCATGCAATAACATGTTAATACCTTCATTATGTATTATCTTAAAACACGGTAACACCCTAAATTACCATAAAACCTTATTGATTAAATTCATTCTCCCTTATTCCTTATAGAATACTGGATATACTCCTATCAAAAAATGTTTTAAACTCCAATAATGATGGAATATACAAATCATTAATCAACTTCAAGGTAGTCAAGAATATCCAATAAAATTTATCCAAATCAATCATCTCTTATTCCAAAATCACTACCTTAGTATCAGAACCATATTATGGTTTATCTTTCTCTCAACCATGTATTTTCCAAAAAAAATTAACTTGCTATTGAGTCACTTTTCATGGTTCCACACAATCTAAAGTCCTTAAAGAAATAGTACTGCAGTACAATCCTTATATACTCTATAATTCTTATAACATGTACATAATTAATACAATAATCAAATGACACAATAATTTAATAACAACATAATAAATCTAATCAATCCTCTTCATCTTCGATATTATCACAACTTGATTATTATCTAATAGCAGCATTTGGGGTATACTCTGACGATTTGGACATTGATTCACATAGTGTCCCAACTCCTTGCAGATGAAACATTGTACATTGGAAACATTTTTTTATCCTTGAAATCACATACTTGGTGTCCTTTTTCTCCAAAATTATAAAAAACTCTCATTCCCTTCAAGAATTTACCAAGGTGATTCTTTCCACAATTATCACATATGGGAAAATCATTCTTTCCCCTCTTCTATTTATCCATATTTCTCTATAACATCATTTTCTTCTCTTGCTTCCCTTCAAATCCATAGGACTTAGAGAATTATATACATATCTTATTTACACCTGATACTATTTATTCATATGATGAGAATATGCGGGAGGATATTTACCTTCTAAATGATGGCTTAAGACTATGAAAGATATGATCCTTCTTACCCATTAGATCATGAATATTGCTGGAGTTCTTATTTCTTCTACTGGGCGCCATTTCTAAATGATGACACACACTAGTTTAGATCATATCATACTGTATAATCCAAAAACTAGAAAAATTCTCAACATTAATTGAATATTTTCACACATCTAGTCTCATAATCATAAAAATGGTTTCTTTGCTAGAATATTTACTCATATATCCTTCATAATGGTTTGTAAATAAATTGTGAAATATCTTAAGCATATTCCTCAGGAGTGTCGTAACCAAGAGTGTAGCATGGCCTATTGTCATGTACCAGGATACCCCAGGTCAAGATCAAAACTCCTTATCAGAGTTTTCACTCCTTGGTACATCTGTACCAGAGTCGCCTCTACCTGCTCGTATCTAGAAAGGGATGTATTGCTTGGAAAATACACAAAATCTATACATTACCAAAATTCTAAGAAGTTCTTATATAATAATTTTCAAAGTCTATATTAGGGTAATGTTATCTAATCAGAGTTTATCTAAATCTATTTCCAAGGTTATTGATAAACTTCCTTTGATACCAACGGTAATGCCCCGACCCCAATTACCCAGAGTCGGCACTTCATTACATAACATTGGCATGATACAAGGAAATCATGTCTTGAAAGACCGATCAGTTTAGCAGTCCTGGAAATAGATTACATACATCAACTTCACATTAAAATTTCAAACATAAAATACAGAATAAATAGTTCTTTGAGAATTCCATTATTCCCCTTTAGCTTAACCCTGCATATCAATCATAATACACTTCTTGGAAATCCTAGGAAAATAAAACATAAGAAAGGGGTGATATCAAATGCTCAGTAAGGGTAAGAAATAAAGAAGAAGATAATATAAACATTAGGCATGATGAATAATTAAAAATAGCCAACAAGCCTGTACCCAAGTGGTATAGGCTCCTGCTTGGCATCCAAAAGACCCGGGTTCAAATCCGGGCAGGGATGAATGTACGGGTTACTGTAGCAGGGAACTATAGCGAGGGCACTATAGCAGACACTGTAGAAGTGGTGGAATTGTAGTGGCGACAGCACTGTAGCGGCGGAGGAACTATTGTAGGATACTGTAGCGGCGGCGGGTACTATAGCTGCGCAGGGTACTGTAGCAGTACTGTTCACAGAGGGTCCTTTGGGCCAAAAAATGGGCTTTCAAGCCTTGTATTCAGGCCACTTGTCCTTGGGCCTTCGGGCTATGTATTGGGTCTCCCTCTACCCTCTAAAGAGGTCTTTGCTTTAAATAATAAATTGAGGCTTTGGCCCCAACCTTTAAAAAAAGAATAATTAAAAATACACGCCCTTACAAATAATAAACATGAACACTTTATGGTAGGAATATGAGCTGAGTAAATAATTCCATAATAAAACATAACCATGGGTATTCTACTAGTCGAATGACCACATGAACCATCAATATTATTTTCATAATGAGGGAATGTATAATGCCGGATATTCTGAAAAATCTTGTCAAGGACTCAGCCAAGACATTTTAAAATGATTTAGGCCTCGACCAAAACCATATATCAAATTGGTAAAGGCCTCGGCCAATTCCACGTCTAATTGTATCATGAGACCTATCGATGGATCGAGGAGCTATAATGGGCTCCACCCATCATTTACTATGTCCAATACATTCCTCCTATGAAAAGGTTGAAACATAACATACACATTTTTATTAAAACTAGCATACGAAATGTCAATACTTTAACCATAAACCATGAATGGTATAAAAATAACACATCCACAGTCAAATGTATCACAAAACTTTCAATACAATATGGAAGATTAGTATCATAATAAATCAACTTCAAAAAAGTTTAAAATCCATCAAAGGATGTTGACATAGATGAAAATGATTTGTAAAACTCTTTGAGAGAAATATCCATTTTTCATGAAAACATTTAAAAGTCACACATTTATAAAGGAAGTAATTTAAAAGATATTTTTGAATCAAAGTGTCCCATACCACTTTGAAACTTTTGAAAAGAATTATCATTTCAAAACATTCATGTCCATATAAATAAATCCTTAAAATCATTTTGAAAACATGGATATTAGTTAAAAAGATTTAGAATAATAAATCTTTAAAACATTTAAAATGATGATATAGTTAAATAGAACCTACCATAAAACCTTAAAAGATTCCGTTTGAAAACATTTTTATAAAATATGAGTATCGATGATAAATATATCCCAGTAAATACTTACACATAAAAAATCTCGAATAATAATGAGATTGAGGAAATAACCCTTACCTTGCACTTTACTTTGGTCGAGGGTATGTTTAACCTCTTGTATAATGACCATAGTATGTTATTAAATTATACTAGAACCATATTCATATTTATTATATCATACATGATTCATTTATGAATTTATAATACCACGACTAGAAATGAAAGGTATACCAATGGTTGAAAACCGTTGGTATAGGGCGGAGAACCCTTGTTATAAATTATACCAACAGTTTTAGAAACCGTAGCCCAGAAAGCTCTGACAATAGACATATACCAACGGTTTGAGATAAACCATTGGTATATGTAGAGAAATCTACTCTATACCAACAGTTTTATGTAAACTGTTGGTCTAGAGTTCTTATACAACACATATGCCAACGGTTTCAAAACTATTGGAATATCTTTTTTCCCAACGGTTCTGTAGGAACGGTTGGTAAATAGTCTTCCATTCACCCCTATACCAATGGTTTAAACCGTTGGTAAAGGCTTTTTACCAACGGTTCGTTAAAAAAAATACATATAGAACCTATACCAACAGTTTAAAACCGTTGGTATAGGCTTTGATGTACAATTCACATAGCAGCCTGCTCTGTGTGATGCTGTGTGAATTATACAGCAGTAAATGTAGAATACAATACAATACATAATAAGGATAAATAATTAAGAACTGATAATTATAAGGATACATAATTTAAAAATAAATTATGAATACAATACATTAAAAACTGAATATGTAATTATATGTGATACAGAATTAAGAATACATACAAAATTGCATTTTTTATAACACATACATGATTGAATTCAGAAATTAGAAGCTAATAACCCAAAATAAGGAAATGAGTAAATGAATTCAACCAAACACAAATATAATGTCCCATGGTTTGGGGAGGGTGTCTTTGAACTTAGTGATGATGATAATGGGTGTGTATCAATGAGCTTGTGTGACTTAGGGAATATAGTTGTCCTTGGTGTATTAAATGTCATGTGTTTTAGAATAGGGGTAGGAGTTCCTCACATGAGAAGTGGATTGTGTGAGGGTTGACCATGAATCATTGTGTTAAAGTATCAACACAATCTGAATATGTTTGGTCAGCTTTCTGTATGCCAGTTGTTTTTACTTAAAATGATGTCCATTTTAAACAAAAGAGAGACAATTAGAGTGATACCGACAACACCATGCCTCGGATTGAGGCGGGGTTGAATCATACACGTCACATATGACCCATGAATCATTGTCCTAAAGTATCAATACAATCCGAATGCGTTTGGTTGGTTTTCTGTATGCCAGTTGTTGTTTTCACTTAAAATGTTGTCCATTTCAAATAAAAGTGAGACACTATGAGTGGTACCAGCCACACCGGGCCTCGTATTGAGGATCGTTTGACTCGTAAATGTCATAAATGACCCATGGATTGTTGGGCTAAAGTATCAACACAGTCTAAATATGTTTGGTTAGTTTTATGTATGTCAACTATTTTTACTTAAAATAGTGTCTATTTTAAACAAAAGAGAGACACTTAGAGTGATAACAGCCACACTGTGCCTTAGATTGAGTTGCGGTTGACTCGTACACGTCAAAAATGACCAATGGATAGTTTTACTAATGTATCAACACAATCTGAATGCGTTTGGTTGGTTTTCCATATGTCAGTTGTTGTTTTCATTTAAAATGTTGATCACTTCAAATAATGGTGAGACACTTTGAGTGGTAACGGCCACACCGCACCTTGGATTGAGATGGGGTTGACTCTTACACATCACAAATGACTCATGGATCATTTTCCTAAAGTATCAATATAATCCAAATACGTTTGGTCCGTTTTCCGTATGCCAGTTGTTTTTACTTAAAATGATGTCCATTTTAAACAAAAGAGAGACATTTAGAGTGGTAACGGCCACAACGTGCCTAATATTGATGTGGGGTGGACTCGTACATGTCAAAAATATCCCATGGATCGTTGTGCTAAAGTATCAACACAATATGAATGCCTTTCATTGGTTTTCTGTATGCCAGTTGTTGTTTTCACTTAAAATGTTGTCCATTTCAAATAAAAGTGAGACACTTTGAGTGGTACCGGCCACAACATGCCTCAGATTGATGCGGTATTGAGTCATACACGTCACATATAACCAATGGATAATTTTAATAAAGTATAAACACAATATGAATACGTTTGGTTTCCATATGCCAATTGTTTTTACTTAAAACAGTGTCCATTTTAAACAAAAGAGAGACACTTTGAGTGATACTGGCCACACTGTGCCTCAAATTTAGGTGGGGTTGACTCGTACACATCACAAATGACCAATGGATCATTTTCCTAATGTATCAACACAATTTGAATGTGTTTGGTCAGTTTTCTGTATTTCAGTTGTTGTTTTCATTTAAAATGTTGATCATTTCAAATAAAGGTGAGACACTTTGAGTGGTACCAGCCACACCACTCCTTGGATTGAGGTGGGGTTGACTTGTACACATAACAAATTAATCATGGATCATTGTCATAAAGTATCAATAGAATCTTAATACGTTTGGTCCATTTTCTGTATGCCAGTTGTTTTTACTTAAAATGATGTCCATTTTAAACAAAAGATAGACATTTAGAGTGTTACCGGCCACACCGTGCATTGGATTGATGCGGGGTTGAATCATGAATGTAAAAAATTCCCATGGATAGTTTGACTAAAGTATAAACATAATTCGAATGTGTTTGGTTGGTTTTCCGTATGCTAGTTGTTGTTTTCACTTAAAATGTTGTCCATTTCAAATAAAAGTGAGACAATTTGAGTGTTACTGGCCACATCGTGCCTCAGATTGATGCGGGGTTGAGTCGTAAACATCACATATGACCAATAGGTCATTTTCCTAAAGTACCAACACAATCCTAATACGTTTGGTTTCTGTATGCCAGTTGTTTTTACTTAAAATAATGTCCATTTTAAACAAAATAGAGACACTTTGAGTGATACTGTCCACACTGTGCCTCGGATTGAGGCGGGGTTGACTCGTACACATCACATATAAATTATGGATCGTTTTCCAAAAGTATCAACACAATTCGAATGCGTTTGGTCTGTTTTCCGTATGCCAGTTTTTGTTTTCAATTAAAATGATGTCTATTTTAAACAAAATAGAGACATTTAGAGTGGTACCGGCCACAATATGCCTCAGATTTATGTAGGGCTGACTCTTACACGTCACAAATGTCCCATGGATCATTTTCCTAAAGTATCAACACAATCCGAATGCGTTTGGTTGGTTTTCTGTATGCCAGTTGTTGTTTTCACTTAAAATATTGTCCATTTCAAATAAAAGTGAGACACTTTGAGTGGTACCGGCCACACCACACCTTGTATTGATGCAGGGTTGACTCCTACACTTCAAAAATTTCCCATGGATCGTTTTCCTAAAGTATCAACACAATCCGAATATGTTTGGTCAGTTTTTCATTTCCCATTTGTTTTTAATTAAAACATTGTCCATTTTAAACAAAAGAGAGACACTTAGAGTGGTAACGGCCACACCGTGCCTCAGATTGATGAGGGGTTGACTCGTTGAAATGACCCGAGAAACTGTGTTTTGAGTAATGAAAAGTTTGTTTAACAATTACACCCGTTAAGTGAACAAACAATCATCTTATAAGATAATAATAATAAAATAGAAAAAAAACACATCAAATGAATGAAAATACCCTTTTATTCAAATAAGTAATATCTCGGTGACTACAACTCACACTGATCGAACAAGAAGTTAAGATAACCAAAAACCCCAATTAAAAACCCGATTACAATTATAGGGAGACCACTTAAAACCACCAGGACCCCAAGAAGGCGGTAAGGGTTTCTGGCATCCATCAGAATAAACATGAGGATGGCCGAAGCCACTACAACCGTGCTGAGCACCAAGAGAATCACATGAACCATCTCCTCCTTTCTCCTTCAGTTACCTTGAGTGAGGGATACCCCGAGACCAGACTCTTTATAAGAACACTAATTTGACCGTTGAAACCTAACAACTATAAATATGACCGTTGGCTCCCCCATGATTCTCCTATCCACTAATGTTTTATTTTGGACCGTTGGAGATAAGAATGAATGTAATTTGCTTTAATATTTAAATAATGACATCAATAATAATATAATTAATTTATTTCTTGTTTCCCCAAAATGCGAATTATATTTTATGTTTCAAAATGGTGAAAATTAATATTATTTTTTTCCACTATTCACTATACATATTTTTTTAATTTGAGCAATTAAACTTTTATTTTGTAATTATATTGAATCTAATGGGTTTTTACTTTGTATAAGAAAATATGAACTAAAACTCTTGAGTTATATATATATGTTGCATCAAAATTTAAATTAAATGTATTATATTTATCTCTAAATTAAATATAAGTAATAATATTAATGCGAATGTTTATAATTTGAATTAACAGTTTTGAAAACTATGTCAAATCATGATTTCATTTACTTATGTGTTCGGTAAAGATAACACACTCTTATGTGTGATTTTGAAAATAATTTTAAATGTAGTAATGTTTAATGTTTAATTGTATTAATATTAATCTTTAATTAAGGAAATTGAGATAATTAGTTAATAAAGGAAATTTAAAGAAAAAATATATATAATAATATGTTTTGATTAATTAATGTATTTTTTGTATTAAATAAACCATTAAACAATGAATTAATTTTAAAATAATAAAAGTTAGATTAATAATTGAATGTTAATAATAAAAACAATGATATGATAAGTTAACAGAAAATTAATAAAACAACTTTGTTTTTTTATTTAAACAGAAGAGACGCGTTTTTTTTCACTGCAGTAGCCGGAGCCGTCCGATCCCTCTCCTCCCAATCGCGACCGCTCGTTTTTTTAAGCCGCACTGCATCTGAGTTGTTCGATCGACTCCTGTGTAATCTCATCCGTCCACCGTTTTTCCAGTCTTCTTCCTCCCCTGCGTCCCGCATATCCTTCTTCTTCATCGCGCCGCTGAACCAGTAGATTAGGGCTTCGTCTTCTTCTCGTAGGCCGGCCAGTAGACCCCGCTTTACCCCTCTTTTCCACGGGTAGGCACCGACTTCGCATCGGATACCCGGGTCGACGTCTCCATGAAGGGTTCTATGCTTTTTTAAACCCTAGTTTTCATCGAAGGTCGGAGAGTTTTTGCACCCGAGCTCCTTGGATCTCCGACCAACGGACCGGCCTCTTCATTTCTTCATCTTCCTCTCCTCCTCTCCGAGCGAAGGTAAGGGACAAGTTTCTTTTGGTTTTGTTTAATCTTCGATATATATATGTATACGTGCTATATATATATTTTCTGTGTGTATAAATCTGGTGCAAACCCAGACCGTGAGGATCTCCCTTTCAGCTTGGAGATTCAAATAGGGGTAAAGGAAACTCCTCTGCTTCGTTTCCTTTAGTTTTAATAAGCTATACATATTTATATACAATTTTTATATAAATATGTATAGATATATATGAGACCATATGAAGCTATTTTTTTCCTCTTCCTAGGATCGAACCTGAGTAGGGGAGGTCTCCTTGTTTTAAATTTTCATCTGCTTCAGTGAATATACACGGTTATATATATGTATATACACTTCACACATATGTATGTACATATATATTTGTATTAAGACATATATATACAACGATACATGAATTTGTACACCTTTCTTTCACATGTTTATAACTCTGGTTTTATTATGCCCTATGAAAAATGGAGTTTGCAGGTAATTTTATCAACATGTAAGATTATGCGAATATATAGAGCATATAGATATATATGTACATGTGGTTATATAAGATGTACATGTACATCTATGTGCGAATATGAGGACAATCTTATTTATTTCTTTTAAAATTTACCATAATATCACATAAAGATTTATTACAAATTATATGTACCCTTTAAGATTATTACTTGAAGAAAAATATCCTAAACCATTTTTATACATGTTTATATGTATGATGAAGTTTAAGGGTTAGTTTGATATCAAAATAATTCTTTCAATTGAAAATTCTCATTTATCATCATTCTTGAAAAATTATGATTTTGTTTTGTAAAGATGGGAAGTGTGTGAAATTCCTTAAACACTTACAAGTATATATATATGTATTCATATATATATGTACTCATATTTATGGATCGACCATGTTGTAGGAAAGAATGATTTTATGCCAATAATGGTTTTATGAAAATTATGTTCACTTTTTTTTATGTAAAATAACCCCATTTGGTTTTACCAAACATTGTTTAATGTATAACATGAGAAATATTATTGAGTATGGTTTAATTTGGTAAACCCATGCACAAGTTTATACACACCTAAATTTATATACATATAGGTATATATAACCATGTATCAATCTGTTTTCTTCAAATACAAGTTCTTCTTATGGTGTTTGCAAACTTTTCAAAGGAAATGTCATGTTATTTAAAGTGCAACTGAGTTTTTACACAACTATATATATATATATGTGTTCATGAAGTTTTCTTACATATATACAAGACTTCCCAAGATGAACCTAATTGAACACTTTATAACTATATGTATATTCACACAGTTTTAATTAAACACCCACAATACCCATTTATCAACAAGTGTATTAGTTATGAACAACCTTGTTTTAACTTGGTATTATGATGCTTTGGAATGTTAAAGTGTTTATGTTCACCCATGTTTTCAATTGTTAAGATAATTTCTTATGTGTACGGATTTTTTAGCATCCATGTCTTAGTTTTATCAATGATTGAATTTTCTTCAAGTTATGAATATGTATGTGAAAAAGGGGGTTTGATTAAGATTGTATGAATGAAACCCTATGAATGAAAGACCATGTCAAGATATGTGAGGGATGTATTGGACTTAAATGTGACGGGTGCGCCCGGAATTATATAGCGCAATATGAATAATGTGATGGGTGCGCCCGGAATTATACAGCGCTCCAATGTATTGGGTAAAGTATGAGTCTCATGAGACGTTATGTGTGACGGTCTTGGAAGTTAGCCTTGGCTTGTGCTACCATGGAAACATGATTGGCGGTAAGCCTTGACCCATTAAGTATGTTATACGGTCTTGACGCAAGGTCTTGACAAAGTCCGAAATTATACATTCCCCCTGCATGTAATGATAAATGGTCAACCAGGGGTTAGTTCAACTAACAGGACATCCCCTAGTTGAAAATTCCCATTACTATGAAAATGTAATTATGTGATAAGAACTGTATTTCATGTGGTAAGATGTTATAAGAACTTTATGTGCCCATGAATCATGTTATGGATGTTTTCCTTTCTTACACACAGATTTTTCAGAACTAAAGTAATCTTGGTTGTAAATTATTCATTATCTATGTGTTGCGCTCTCTGATCGTGTTTACTTTAAAGTTCATTTTAAGCACGTACTTCTTCTCTGTGCAAGTGGTTTTAAAAAATAATGGATTTCATGTTTTAAGAAAATATAATGCTTTTTTTAGCGAAGTATTTTATTCTCTTCAAAAGGACTGCTTTGAGAAAGAGTTTTCTTAAAACGTTTTTAAAACCCCTTACTGGGCATGTTTTCTCACCCTATGTTTTTGTTTTAAATTTTTCAGGCATGGTTTGTACTAATGAAGTTTATCAGGAGCAGCTGGTTTCCTAGATTCCTTAGCCTCACGATCTTCTGTAGTAATGGGACATGATATCTAATTTGTAAATGATGTAATGAAATGTTATTATATCATGTCTCATAGGCACCATGGGATTGGGGGTCGCTACAGTTGGTATCAGAGGATGGTTTCAGGTAACTCTGGAAAACTAGGTGGTATGAATGTATTTCTATGATTGAAAAAGTAAAAATGTTATAACTTTCAGATGGATGATGAAAATGTACCTATCGACCTACTGTCACTTCCCACCGAGTCTCTGGAGAACATTGTATCTCTAGCTATCCGCGAGAACTTTCTAAATTACGCCCGAATTCGCATGACATGTAAGCACCTGTATGACGTGTCAAACTCTCCTAGGGTGCTTAGTCTTCACCAGGGATTGGGAATGTATTATCTCCTAATGATGATGACCCAATTTACCTCTTATGCACGTCGGGGAAAGTATCACGAGGGAGTCTTCCGAGTGTTCATGACTGACGAAGAATTTGGCATGATGCTTGATAACCTCTTTCAAGAAGCTGCTGCTGCCGGTGACCTCTGAGCAGCTTACTTATGCTAGATTTTTCACTATGGCTTCTGGGTCTAGTTAATGGACCTTGGAGTGTTGGAAGATGAGTCCACCCTATTATCTCTTAGGAAAGAGGTGTATACTGATGTTTCCCAACTCCATACCCCTCACGCTAAACTCAGGAGGCGTTATAGATGTTCCCATGAGTTTAGTCCTGTCTGTTCAGCCTACGTGTGGTTTGAAGAGTTAGGGAGTTTTTCCACTCTTTGTGGTGTACGTTTAGTAAACTCAGGATTTGTTATGTAAACTTTTTCATAAATGATAGTTTCATGTTTCCTTTCCTGCCTCTACCTTATCAATGTTGTTAAGAGTTTCCTTTCGACTGTTTTTTTTCAGATGGCCGGTCAAACAAACATCTCATCACTACCCGATGAGTTAGTAGAGGTTATCATGATCAGGGCATGCACGGTGGATTATCCATACTTTCTCCACCTGTGAGGGTCCTGCCAGTGTCTGCTCTACCTAGCAAACGGTCCTGAGATTCTTCATTAGTGTCAAGAGGATGATCGTGTTTTTCACCTTATCGCCACTACTCAAGTCCCCTACTATAGGCGAAGGGGAAGGGACTATGAAGGCCTATTCCAGTGTTTTACACTGGCACTTAACTTCTCTGCCAGAGCATTCTTCCTTGTAGCTCCTCAGGATGGCCACCTTAGTGCAACCTATATGTTCCAGGTCTTGAATTTCAGTCTCCTTAATCGCATCATTCCTCTTGACTACCTCGAGCGTGATGTGGCCTGAAGAGTTATCAGGGAGTTTATCTACTCAGACGTTTCCGATCTTTTCACCGCACGAGCCTCCCTTTGGAAGCCCGTGTGCAGTACGCACGAGCAGGAGTTCAAGACGTACTATTCAAAGTGCATTTGGGCTAGGGAAACGGAAGAACTATGTGCCAACTTTGGTATTCCATTAACCGAGCCGGATCCACTGTTTCGGTAATTTTGTACGTGTGGGGTTTCGGTTTTTTTTCTTTTTATGAATAGAATTGCGAGGGCGCAATTCTTTGAAGGGGGAAGTAATGTAACGACTCGAGAAACCGTGTTTCAAGTAATGACAAGTTTGTTTTACAATTCCACCCGTTAAGTGAACAAACAATCATCTTATAAGATAATAATAATAATAAAATAGAAAAAAACACATCAAATGAATAAAAATACCCTTTTATTCAAATGAGTAATATCTCGGTGACTACAACTCACACTGATCGAACAAGAAGTTAAGCTAACCAAAAACCCCAATTAAAAACCTGATTACAATTATAGGGAGTCTTCTTAAAACCACCAGGACCCCAAGAAGGTGGTAAGGGTTTCTGGCATCCATCAGAATAAACATGAGGATGGCCGAAGCCACTGCAACCGTGATAAGCACCAAGGGAATCACACGAACCATCTCCTCCTTTCTCCTTCAGTCACCTTGAGTGAGGGATACCCCTAGACCAGACTCTTTATAAGAACACTAATTCGACCGTTGAACCCTAACAACTATAAATATGACCGTTGGATCCCCCATGATTCTCCTATCCACTAACGTTTTATTTTGGACCGTTGGAGATAAGAATGAATGTAATTTTCTCTAATATTTAAATAATGACATCAATAATAATATAATTAATTTATTTCTTGTTTCCCCAAAAGGCGAATTATATTTTATGTTTAAAAATGGTGAAAATTAATATTTTTTTCCACTATTCACTATACATATTTTTTTTAATTTGAGAAATTAAACTTTTATTTTGTAATTATATTGAATATGATAGGTTTTTACTTTGTCTAAGAAAATATGTACTCAAAATCTTGAGTTATATATATATGTTTCATCAAAAATTTAATTAAATGTATTATATTTATCTCTAAATTAAATATAAGTAATAATATTAATGTGAATGTTTATAATTTGAATTAACAGTTTTGAAAACTATGTCAAATCATGATTTCATTTACTTATGTGTTTGGTAAAGATAACGCACTATTATGTGTGATTATGAAAATAATTATAAATGTAGTTATGTTTAATGTTTAATTATATTAATATTAATCTTTAATTAAAGAAATTGAGATAATTAGTTAATAAAGTAAATTTAAAGAAAAAATATATATAATAATATGTTTTGATTAATTAATGTATTTTTTTTATAAAATAAACCATTGACCAATGACTTATTTTTAAAATAATAAAAGTTAGATTAATAATTGATTTTTAATAATAAAAACAATGATATGATAAGTTAATAGAAAATTAATAAAAAAACTTTGTTTTTTTATTTAAACAGAAGAGCCACATTTTTTTTTCACCGCAGCAGCTGGAGCATTCCGATCCCTCCCCTCCCAATCATGGCCGCTCGTTTTTTTTAAGCCGCACTGCGTCTGAGCTGTTCGATCGACTCCTGTGTAATATCAGCCGTCCACCGTTTTTCCAGTCGTCTTCCTCCCCTACGTCCCGCATATCCTTCTTCTTCGTCGCACCGCTAAACCAGTAGAGTAGGGATTAATCTTCTTATCGTAGGCCGGCCAGTAGACCCCGCTTTGCCCCTCTTTCCCATGGGTTGGCACTGACTTCGCATTGGATACCCGGGTCGACGTCTCCACGAAGGGTTCTATGTTTTTTTTAAACCCTGGTTTGCACCGAAGGTCGGAGAGTTTTTTCACCCGAGCTCCTTGGATCTCCGACCACCGGACCGGCCTCGTCGCTGCTTCATCTTCCTCTCCTCCTCTCCGAGCGAAGGTAAGGGACAAGTTTCTTTTGGTTTTTTAAGCTTCATTATATATATGTATACATGTTATATATATATTTTCTGTGTGTATAAATCAGGTTCAAACCCAGACCGTGAGGATCTCCCTTTCAGCTTGGAGATCCAAATAGGGGTAAAGGAAACTCCTCTGCTTTGTTTCCTTTAGTTTCAATAAGCTATACATATTTATATACACTTTTTATATAAATATGTATAGATATATACGAGACCATATGAAGCTATTTTTTCCCTCTTCCTAGGATCGAACCTGAGTAGGGGAGGTCTCCTTGTTTTAATTTTTCATCTGCTTCAGTGAATATACACGGTTATATATATGTATATACACTTCACGCATATGTATGTACATATATATTTGTATTTAGACATATATATACAACGATACATGCATTTGTACACCTTTCTTTCACATGTTTATAACCCTGGTTTTATTCTCCCCTATGAAAAATGGAGTTTGCGGGTAATTTTTTCAACATGTAAGATTATGTGAATTAATAGAGCATATAGATATATATGTAAATGTGGTTATATAATATGTACATGTTCATCTATGTGCGAATATGAGTACAAGCTTATTTATTTCTTTTAAAATTTACCACAATATCACATAAAGATTTATTACAAATTATATGTACCCTTTAAGATTATTACTTGAAGAACAATACCCAAAACCATTTTTATACATGTTTATATGTATTATTAAGTGTAAGGGTTAGTTTAATATCAAAATAATTCTTTCAATTGAAAATTCTCATTTATCATCATTCTTGATAAATTATGATTTTGTTTTGTGAAGATGGGTAGTGTGTGAAATTCCTTAAACGCTTACAAGTATATATATATGTATTTATATATATATGTAATCATATTTATGGATCGACCATGTTGTAGGAAAGAATGATTTTATGTCAATAAGGGTTTTATGAAAATTATGTTTACTTTTTTTTATGTAAACGAACCCCATTCGGTTTTACCAAACATTGTTTAATGTATAACATGAGAAATATTATTGAGTATGGTTTAATTTGGTAAACCCATGCACAAGTGTATACGAACCTAAATTGATATACATATAGGTATATATAACCATGTATCAATATGTTGTCTTCAAATACATGTTCTTCTTATGGTGTTTGCAAACTTTTCAAAGGAAAGGTCATGATATTTAAAGTGCAGTTGAGTTTTTAAAAAACTATATATATATATGTGTTCATGCAGTTTGCTTAAATTTATACAAGACTTCCCAAGATGAACCTAATTTCACACTTTATAACTATATGTATATTCACTCAGTTTTAATTAAACACCCACAATACCCATTTATCATCATGTGTATTATTTATGAACGACCTTGTTTTAACTTGGTATTATGATGCTTTGGAATGTTAATGTGTTTATGTTCACCCATGTTTTCAATTCTTAAGATAATTTCTTATGTGTACGGATTTTTTAGCATGCATGCCTTAGTTTTATCAATGATTGAATTGTATTCATGTTATGAATATGTATGTGAAAAAGGGGGTTTGATTAAGATTGTATGAATGAAACCCTATGAATGAAAGACCATGTCAAGATATGTGAGGGATGTATTGGACTTAAATGTGACAGGTGCACCCGGAATTATATAGCGCAATATGAATGATGTGACGGGTGCGCCCGAAATTATACAGCGCTCCAATGCATTGGGTAAAGTATGAGTCTCATGAGACGTTATGTGCGATGGTCTTGGCAGTTAGCCTTGTCTTGTGCTACCATGGAAACAGGATTGGCGGTTGGCCTTGACCCATTAAGTATGTTATACGGTCTTGATGCAAGGTCTTGACAAAGTCCGACATTATACATTCCCTCTACATGTGATGATAAATGGTCAACCAGGGGTTAGTTCAACTAATAGGACATCCCCTAGTTGAAAATTACAATGACTATGAAAATGTAATTATGTGATAAGAATTGTATTTCATGTGGTAAGATGTTATAAGAACTTTATGTGCCCATGAATCATGTTATGGATGTTTTCCTTGCTTACACACAGATTTTTCAGAACTGAAGTAATCTTGGTTTTAAATTATGCATTATCTATGTATTGTGCTCTCTAATCATGTTTACTTTAAAGTTTATTTTAAGCACGTACTTCTTCTTTGTGCAAGTGGTTTTAAAAAATGTTGGATTTCATGTTTTAATAAAAGATAATGATTTGTGTTTTAGTGAAGTGTTTTATTCTCTTCAAAAGGACTGCTTTGAGAAATAGTTTTCTTAAAACATTTTTAAAACCCTTTACTGGGCATGTTTTCTCACCCTACATTTTTGTTTTAAAAATTTCAGGCATGGTTTGTACTAATGAAGTTTATCAGGAGAAGCTGGTCTCCCAGAATCCTGAGCCTCACGATCTTTTGTAGTAATGGGACTTGATATCTAATTTGTAAATGATGTAATGAAATGTTAGTATATCATGTCTCATAGGCACCCTGGGATTGGGGGTCTCTACACTTGTACACGTCACAAATGTCCCATGGATCATTTTTCTAATGTATCAACACAATCTAAATGCGTATGGTTGGTTTTCTGCATGTCAGTTGTAGTTTTCACTTAAAATGTTGATCATTTCACATAAAGGTGAGACACTTTGAGTGGTACCGGCCACACCATGCCTCAGATTGATGCAGGTTTGACTCCAACAAGTCAAAAATGTCCCATGGATTGTTGTGATAAAGTATCAACAACATTCGAATATGTTTTCTCCATATTCTGTATGTTAATTGTTGTTTTCACTTAAAATATTGTCCATTTCAAATAAAAGTGAGACACTTTGAGTGGTACCGGCCACACCATGACTCAGATTGAGGTGGGTTTGATTCGTACACGTCACATATGACCCATGGATTGTTTTCCTGAAGTATAAACACAATCCAAATACGTTTGTTCAGTTTTCTGTATGCCAGTTGTTTTTACTTAAAAGGGTGACCATTTTAAACAAAAGAGAGACACTTAGAGTGATACCAGCCACACAGTTCCTTGGATTGAGGTGAGGTTGACTCGTACACGTCACATATGACTCATGGATCATTTTCCTAAAGTATAAACATAATCCGAATGTGTTTGGTCAGTTTTCCATATGCCAGTTGTTGTTTTCACTTAAAATAATGTCCATTTTAAACAAAAGAGAGACATTTAGAGTGGTATCAGCCACACTGTGCCTCATATTGATGTGGGGTTGAATCGTACACATCAAAAATGTCCCATGGATCGTTTTAAAAAAGTATCAACACAATCAGAATGCGTTTGGTTGGTTTTCCGTATGCCAGTTGTTGTTTTCACTTAAAATGATGTCCATTTTAAATAAAAGAGAGACATTTAGAGTGGTACCGGCCACACCGTGCCTCATATTGATGCGGGGTTCACTCCTACATGTCAAAAATTTCCCATGGATTTTTTTCCTAAAGTATCAACACAATAAAAATAAATTTGGTTGGTTTTATGTATGTCAGTTGTTTTTACTTAAAACATTGTCCATTTTAAAGAAAAGAGAGACACTTAGAGTGGTACCGGCCACACCGTGCCTCAGATTTATATGAGGTTGACTTTTACACGTCAAAAATGTCCCATGTATCATTTCACTAAAGTATCAACACAATAAAAATGCGTTTGGTTGGTTTTCCGTATGCTATTTGTTGTTTTCACTTAAAATGTTGATCATTTAAAATAAAGGTGAGACACTTTAAGTGGTACCAGCCCCACTATGCCTCAGATTGATGCATAGTTGAATCCTACATGTCACAAATGTCCCATGGATCATTGTGCTAAAGTATCAATAGAATCTGAATATGTTTGTTCCATTTTATGTATGTCAGTTGTTGTTTTGACTTAAATTGTTGTCCACTTCAAATAAAAGTGAGACACTTTGAGAGGTACCAGCCACATTGTGCCTCAGATTGAGGTGGGGTTGAGTCGTACACATCACATATGACCCATGGATAGTTTTCCTAAAGTATCAACACAATCCAAATATGTTTGGTTGGTTTTCCATATGCCAGTTGTTTTTACTTAAAAGGGTATCCATTTTAAACAAACGAGAGACACTTTGAGTGATATCGGTCACATCGTGCCTCATATTGAGGTGAGGTTGGCTTGTACACGTCAGAAATTACCCATGGATTGTTGTGATAAAGTATCAACACAATCCGAATAGGTTTGGTTGGTTTTCCATATGGCAGTTAGGAAAATCGTGCAATAAAAATGATAATATCTTATACTAAAACTATATACATTGTGGATGATGTGAATCCCCTAGTGAATGGTTAGGGAAAATCATGAACATTGCTTCTAATATATTTCCCTACGCCGACCAATGTTCCGAGCTCTGAACAAGCCCCAGAAGCCCCATAAACCATTATAACATCATTAGGATTCCATATTTGGTTAAAAATAAAGAGTTATACTGAATTAAAAAATATCCATACCAGAGTGAAAAACTAGGTTCTTATAGTCTTCCCATTTAAAGGAACTCATCCTAAAGTTCACCTTCAATGGGTAGTAAAAATTTATTTGAGAACAATTCTGCCTGGGGGGTTGTCCGGGGTCCAGGGGGGTTGTTGGGGGGGCTGTCCGGGGGGCTGTCCGGGGGGTAGTCTGGGGGGTCGCCTAAGGTCCAGGGAGGAGGGTGGGGGGGGGGAGCTATCCGGGGGACTGTCCAGGGGTCTGTCTGGGGTCCAGGGAGGAGGGTGGGGGGGTTGTCCAGGGGGCTCTCTGGGGGGCTGTCCGGGGGGCTGTCCCTGGGGCTGTCCAAAGTCTAGGGAGGATGGTGGTTGTGGTGGTGGGGGGGGGGGGGGCTGTCTGGGGGGCTGTCAGGGGGGCTGTCAGGGGGGATGTCAGGGGTCCAGGGTGGAGGGTGGGGGGGATGTCCGGGGGGCTATCAGGGGGGCTGTCAGGGGGGCTGTCAGGGGGGCTGTCTGGGGTCCAGCGAGGAGGGTGGGGGGGGGGGGGGGCACTGTCCGGGGGGCTGTCCGGGGTCTAGAGAGGAGGGTGGGGGGCTATCCGGGGTATAGGGAGGTGGGTGGTGGGGGTCTCTGGGGGGCTATTCGAGGGGCTATTCGGGGTCCAGGGAGGAGGTTTGGGGGGATGTCCAGGGTCCAGGGAGGAGGGTGGGGGTGCTGTCTGGGGAGATCTCTGGGGGGCTGTCTGGGGGCTATTTGGGGGGATGTTTGGGGTCTAGGGAGGAAGGTGGGGTACTGTGATGGGTGTGTTGAAGGTGTTCTAGGCTTTGAAGTATAACGATACATCCATATTAAATCAAAAATCAAATTTCATAAAAATCAGTCAAAAATGTAATGGATCAATCTGCCCCTGATCATTATCACCATCACTACTGTCATCATCAACCTCATCCTTACTGCCATCTCTATCCTCATCTTTGTCATCATAGTCGTCTTAGTGATCATCCTCGACTCCATACTTGCCCTCATCCTCGTCCTCATCCTTTCCCTCACCCTCACCTTCATCCTCTCCCTTGATCTCAACATCATCATCATCCCCAACATCTTCCTCTTCAGCATCCTCATCATCACCTGGAACGTTATCATCTCAACCGCCACTAGAACTTCCACCTGGTGCATTGGATAATGCACCCATCGACGACATATATGTCTGAAAAGCCGCGCTGGCCTCTGGTGGAAGTGATGAAGATAAAGCTTTGATCAGTTTCATAAATTATTTCTCCCTCATTTGAACCTGTTCTTCCAACTCCGTGACCCTTTTATCTGACTTTATTTCATGCTCCTTGACCTGTTCTAACTCGGTGTTACTAGAATGGGTACCTGTATAGGACCAATACCTCGTCGGGACTATATTATTACTAGGTCAACATCATACTTGACGAGAGTGATCATCTCCCAAAACCTGATATAAATGATCATGTGGCCCAAAATTGTTAGGATCCTGGGCATCAAGGGCCTCTAAAGTAGACTGTTAAAAATATTAATATATTATTAAATTTCAAAATAGATATTAAACTTTTAAATAAATAAATTAAAACTTACAATCTTTTCTTGTGTTGGTTCATTAACCACAGTTCCATCTTTTTTCCTTCTACTCAAGCAAAGCAATTTTTCTTGAGGGAGACGTCCTTCAATATTCAATATGTGCTTCTATAATGACATTAAAACAATATAAAGTGCAAGTATAATCATATATTCAATATTCAATAAATCACATAATTTAATTAGGAAACAATAAAAAGGGCAAGTCCTAAAGAAAAATTATAAACAACTATATCGTACCAGCTGCCTCTCATGATCTGAAATAATAGTGTGCTCTAAAGTGTGGACGTATTTCTTTGAATCAATGTTTTTTTTGTTTTTTTAGAAGATTCCTAAATAATTTTTAATAATAAATAAGATAATATCAATGAAAAATATGAAAACTGTCATTTAATTACCTCAAATGGGATTAATACCTTAAATTTGGCAGTCTCCCAATGGGTAATCATTTGGAGATATTGATCTATCGGGCAGTCATCCACGATAGGTACTATCTCCAACTCCGTGCCCACTCTATCACACCAGACAACATACAACTCATGCTTATAAGCTCTGCAAATATCTCCTATCTCCTTTAAATGTGCTGGTCGTGAACCCACACCATCAGGGAAGTTAAACCAAAGAGGACCCCCAATAGATTAATTCATATAAATACAAAAAAATACTACATTAAATCCAATAGATTTTTTACCCATATTTGTGCCCACGCATTATCCTTGACTTCGTGTGGAAGATGTCTCCAAGAGATAGGGATGATCGGAATGATGTCAGAGTATTTGGCTAGCATTTCCAAAAAACCCTGACATTGCTTCCTAGGTTTATCAATCATCTGTCCATAATCATTGTATTCAACCATCAATTGTGTCTGGTGGTTCCATACCGCACGCAAGTGAGTATTCCCCCTCCCCTACCTCCTATCAGTAGATTAATATGTTATTAAAGAAAAAAAATATCAGTAAAAGTTCTAATAAAAATAAATTTTGGTATAAAAATTTGTTAGAGTTATATAAATATACCTGTGGTAGTCAGATCAATGGACGTCACTGGATGTGCAGAAGCTGAAGGAATATCCTACACAGGTGGAGTATCCCTCAGTGTATGCTCCTCATCCACATACTGTGTCGGAGCAAGAGTCGAAGAAGGTGTAATATAATAGCTCATAGATAATGAACCAGAAGCAAAAGTTGATGGCATAGACGTCTAGTCAAATGGTAGTGTAAACATCGGAGGCATAAATATCCCGTGTGTCCCTAAAGACACACCAAGATCAAAATGGGGTGTAGAAGATATGTTTGTGGTAGGGGCATAGTCCAATCGGGTATGACCAGTGGATCGTATAACTCTCGCACCACGAGCCCTCGTACCACCGGCCTCAGTACCGGGACCACCAAATGATCATCTAACTTTGAAACCACCCCCATCCTACCACCATCCTCTGTACTGGGAGCAATATCAGGCTTCTCATCAGATATCTCTCATCTAGGTGGTGTATCCTGAAAAAAAGTTTAACACAAAAGTAAACACATGATATCATAAGTTATTGAAATATATATATTTGAAATAAAATACTCACAATAGGGATGAGTGGAGGAAGGCCCATATGTGTCATGCAACGATTATTTTATGTCATCCTTTTTTGCCACATCTCTTCAATGGGTGTAATTTCCTGCAATGAAAACAAATATGGAAGTAATTAGAAATAGATAACTAATGTGTAACCAAAAAAAAAATATAGAAAAACCATTCTGATAAAAAAAACATAAAGAAACATAATATTTATGGTGGTTTAAAGGTAAGTACTAGGATACACACTCTGAATGGTGTAGTTAAAACATGTAGGTGAGAACACAACTGTATGATTCTATATATTTTCCACCACAACTTTGGGTTCACAATCAGCTCTGACAATTGAGATATTGGAGTCATCATAAGTAATAAACAGATTGCTTCCAATTGCAGTAGGGATAGTGTCAAATTAATCATCGCCATCATCAAAAACATTTCTGGGATTTACTTCAATAATTACACCGAATTTGGGATGATGATGATCTTTGACATAAAAAACTTGTTTCACCATTGATTCCAATACATATGGTTCATCGATGGCAAGAGTGCGAGTCATGTCAATAACTCGAAATCCACAATCATCAATAAAGGTGCCTTGCCTCATCAATGAATCAAACCATTAAATTTCATCATCGTAACTTGACCATACAAGTAATAATCCAAAATTATTATTTTCTCCATGACTCCATAATAAGCTACATTTTTAGAACGAGGTCTATTATCCAATGAACTGGAATAATAGTCTGTTTTGGTAGTTAACATAACACCATCATGCTGTGTTCTCATGTTCCTTGCTCATTCAGTGATAATAAATTTTTATCCATCGATCACAAGTGATTTAAAATCACAAACCATGGTATCAGGACCAAAATCCAAAGCTCTTATTTCCTCAGAAACAGAGTCTACAGGAAAACTCAATACCTGAAGTATAAACAAATAGTAAAATTAATTAAATATTATTTTTATTTAGTTATTACAGAAATATTTTTACCTTCAATTTCAACCAAGTAGAAAACCCTTTTCTATTCAAAGTCTCTTTCCTTCTCAAAGATAAAGAATGATGATTTCTATATATCAATTCTTTATGTTCCCTGTAGATAAAAATAATTATAGTTTAACAAATATTTAAAATTAAAAGAGATAAGATAAGAGATACATGTATAATTTACTTACATGATATAATCATCGAACAAATCACAATTGAACAACATTGTGCGATGTGACATCTCTCGCTCTTCAAGGCTTAATGTCTTCAATGTATATGATCCAAGAATTCCTCTTTTATGAAGAAGTGATGAAAAACTGGGTTCAATTTTCTCATAATGTTCTTCTTCATTTCTCATTGGTCTGTTTATTCTCATAGTAAGATCAGAAAAATACATTGAGCAGAAATCCATATATTCTTGAGCTAAGTAACCATTCACAATAGAACCTTCGAGATAATTCATGTTTCGAACATATGATTTCAATATGTACATGTTTCTTTCAGTTGGATACATCCAACGAAAAGAAATGGGTCCTCCAAGAAGTATTTTGGTTGGAAGATGGACAGTCAGATGCAACATGCATGTAAAAATAATGGAGGGAATATTTTATCTAACTCACACAAAATTAATGGTGTCTCTGCCAATAGTTTTTGCAAGAAGGATTTGGACAAATTCTTAACAAAAAGATCTCTAAACAAATAGAACAACCAAATAACCGAGACTATTACATTATTGGAAAAGAGATGACAGATTGATATTAGAATCAACTCATGAAAAAAGATGTGATAATCACGAGTCTTCAAAGATTTCAGATTAAACTCTTTTCTATTGACCTGTTTTGATATATTTCTTGAATAGCCATCATGAACTTTAATAGTCTCTAGCACTTCCAAAAATTGATTTTTTTTCAGCAGGTGTCATCACATAAGAAGCACATGGAACTTGCCATTTATTTTCACTGATACAGATAGGATGCAATTCTAGTCTGATCACCCAATCTACCAAGTCACGTCGAGATCGTAAATAATCTTTTGTCTTCCTTTTAACATTTAGAAGAATCGAAAGAAACATTTCACATATATTTTTTTCAATGTTCATTACGTCTAAGCAATGATGTAACAAGTTGGTCGACCAATACAACAACTCAAATAATATACTCTTCTTCTTGCAATTGTAATAGGTATCATTGGAAACATTTTTCCTCTTTCTATATTTCATTACACCCTTCCCAAATGAATAACTGAAATATTTCAATTCATTAAGCACATCAGTTCCATACATACGCTGAGGTGGATCGTCAGTCTCCATGGTATTGTCAAATCTTCGATGATTGTTTCTATATAGATGGTTCATTGGCAAGAATCGTTGATGTCCCACAAAACTAAAACTACGACGATATTTCAGTCTTCTCGATTGAGTATTATTCATAAAAATAGGACACGACAATTTTCCTTTTGTGCTCCATCCAGACATCATTGCATAAGCAGGATAAATATTGATCATCCACATAAGCACAACACACATCTGAAATATTTCTTTCGAACATGCATCGTATGTGGGCACACCCACATCCCAAATAAGTTTCAACTCTTTTATTAAAGGTTTCATTTATACATATATATCATTGCCAGGATCAGAAGGTCCAGATATCAATATAATCAAGAAAGTTTAAGGCTTTTTTCATACACAACCATGGGGGAAGGTTATAAATGTGTATGAAAACCATCCATGTGCTGTGCGAAGTAAGAATCTGCCCAAATGGACTAAAACCATCACATGAAAGACCCAGTCTCACATTACGCATGTCAGCTGAAAATTCAGGATATCGAGCATCAAATCTCTGCCATGAAAATCCATCTTCAGGGTGAACCAACTCTTCATTATTCTTTTTTCTCTTGGTTTAATGACATCTCATTTTTACTGACATTTCATCAGACATGAAAAGGTTCTGTAATCTGGGTATCAATGGAAAGTTCCAGATTACTTTTTGTGGCACACGAGATAGTGTTTAATCATCTTTTGGCTTCCATAGGGAGGTTCCACATTTGATACAATCATTTATTTCAGTAGTTTCCTCCCAAAATAAGCTGCAATCATTCGGGCACTCCTGATTTTTTTGAGAATCCAAGTTTATCAACTAACTTCCATGACATATAATGGTTTGAGGGAATATTTGCATCATCTGGAAGTAAGTCCTTCAAGAAGGTAAGAATATAATCGATTGTAGTATTTTAAATCCCATACATAGTTTTCCCATGAAACAATTGGATTAAAAATTCTAACTTTTTTATTTTACCAACTTGCCGATATACTGGAGTCATCGCATCATCATTCAATTTTTTTCACCCTATCAACATCATCATTTTCATTGGACGCATCATGTGTGCTTGTATCGAAATATTGTTAGCTGGGCATCCTTTCATTCTCATGATGCTGAATAAATGGAAACCAATCATATATCAAACTCTCCAATTCAGTCCTATCATTTGGATCATCAACATTTTGAGATTCCATTTTCTCTCCATTGTGATACCACACATAATAGTTTGTTTGGAAACCATATTTGGTTATATGATATCTAAATGCTTCACAACTCAACCGAGGTCTTCCAACACAATTAGAACATGGGCAGTGTATGCGACCACTATTTGAAGCCTTGTCAAATGAAAAATCTAAAAATCTATTCAACTTATTTTGAAAATCGGTTGAAATCCAATCAGTTTCATACATCCAACTTCTATACATTCTGTAAGAAAATTTCAATAATTAATTTCAAATAAATTCAATAATATTGAAGTTCAATCAAAAAAATATTTAGGTAAATGACAATTATTTACTTTATATAAAAGCATAACTGACACATTACTCTATATGAGAATCATATTAATAAACACAAAAAAATACAGTGTATATAAGAAAATAAGATATAGAATTTATAATGCCTATATTCAAGGATTGTCTAGTAAGATATTGGAAGTGGATCAAGGAATACATAATCCTTAAGGGTCTTTTTGGGAGTACATGGGTTTTATACTTTAACTTATTCAGGGAGATTAGGATGAGGAGTAGGATGAGGATCACATCAAAAGTAGTTATGGCCTCATCAAGATTCACCTTAACCATGGATTAAATAATCCTAGGTTTGGGGCCATAGATTATAGGTTGGTAGGGTGTATTCATTGAATCATGTCTCAATTGATTTTGGAGAGGGAACTTCAATAGTTATAGGTATGGATTTGATTAGAAATAGCTATAAAAAGGATATCCTGGAATTGTGACATCCTAAACCAGGATTCCACTCATTAGTGAGCCAAACCCAGATGTCCACATGGCCTCAAGCACATTTACCAAAATTCCAAATGTTATTGACTAATAGTGAGAGCCTTTGGTGTGTTTGGGGGGAGACTATTCCCTCATTACCTAAGTTGAATTTTTTTAATATTATCAGTTAAAAAGTGGAAGAAAGATAACAATGGGAAAATATTGGAAATGGATGAAAATAACCAAATCAGTAATACCAACTAATAATAGAATCATAAACCGAATGATGGTAATGTATGTCATATATCAAGAAGAAAAACTTAGTTACAACTAGTAGGAAGCAGTACTATACAAGAGGATCAATAAATTCTAAAATTCAACCTAGATTCTTGAGCTACAACCCAATCATCTTCTACATGCTCCATCCTATGTCATGTGAGTAGTCATGCATTTGTAAAATGGTAATTACCCTTATCTAAACATATAATCATGTAGTTTATCCGGGTACCCAATGGCATCTCGAACAATGTGTGAGATACAATTCATATAGGTGACCACTGAGAGGTCTATAACTATCCAGTATATTTATACAACATTTTAATATAATGATATGATAAATTAAAGTGACAAATAAAAAATCTAAAAGGGTTTTCTATGGTTCCGAAGAAAAAATCTAAAAGGGTTTTCTAGGTTAAATCAAAACAGAAAAAAACAGATACACATCAAAATCAAAACTTAAAACTGAAATATTAGATAGATAACAATAAAAATAAGGTACCACTTAAGAAAATACCTAATTTGGGATGGTTCAGATGAATATTCAATAGCTTGGATGGGGGAAGCCGAGATTCCAACCGTTCGGATGGGGGAATCGAGATGAACCCGAGAGAGGTGCTGTCCGAATGGGGGAGAGGTGCTCTGATCATAGGGGCTGCTGTCAAATTAGGGTTCCGTCTGAATGGGGGAGAGGAGAAGGTCCGTGTGGTGTTATTGGGGCAAACCTTTACCAATTGGTTTTTAGAAACCGTTGGTAAAGGTTGAAATTTAGACCCCCTTTAGCAACGGTTCTAGTGAACCATTGGTAAAGGGTGTCCTGCACTCGGTTTTACCAACGGTTTTCTTAAACCATTGGTAAAAAAGATTTTTACCAATGATTTAAGCAAATTTTTGGTATATAAGTGTTGGAAAAAACCCCTATTTCAGTATTGTACCCATTTAATAATTATTTCCATGTTAAATCAACATTTTGGGTAATAATCGCTTTCTTTATCATACGTATTTTAACTTGTTATTCTTGATCGTATCATATAGATCATGATTTAAATACTTTAAGAATATAAAACATTATTTATATGTCATATATATTTAGAATATACATATTTATAATTGATAGATATATGAAATGGAAGGCACCGTTTATGGAGACGGTAGGCCATACGTACACATAAACGATGTTTCTGTTTTCATATCGTATTGAACGGAAGTAAGTGAATAAGATATATGTAAGTACACACACACACACATATATATATATATCTCCAGTAGAATTATTATTCCATATATAACATACTTATTAATAATATATATTTTTATAATCATCGTTGAATGTTGAACGTTGGAATGAATCTTATCACGTCGTGGAGATGGTAATCCGTATGTATGCACGAGTGACAATATCATTATATTGAAGGTGAAATAGTATGTAATTGGATGGTATATCATATATACAGAATAATCCACATGTTATATTTATTATTTACATCATTTATACTCATTATTATACCCATCCAAATAATGAAGTGTCTGAATAACAAACTACACCACGACGTGGAGATGGTAAGCCATACGTACACACGTATGGTGAATTATCATTCATATAATGGATAGAATAATGAATATGGTTGTACAATTTTTATAATAACATCACAATATATATAAGATACTGGATTTATTATTTTATAATAGAAACAACAAAGAAAGAGGAAGTGGAAGAAGAAAAGAACTTGAAAGAGGTGATGAAATATTTACCTCTTCTTCGGGTTCTTCCATTTGATTTGTTCAAAAGGGATACTTAGGTTGGATTTATGACCAAAGTAAGGCCTCTAGGATTAAGGTAGGAAATTTGGGAGTATATTTGGTTAGGGTTTGGCTGAGGTAAATGGATTTGGAGGTGTGAAATTAAGAGAAGGGGAAGTACCCTTTTATAGGAGAGGTGATGGTCACTTTAGGAAAATCTTGAAACATTATTTTATAATAAAATAATTTTTGGTTTTTAATGGCTCAAAAATGATTTATTTAGAGTATAAGGTGGTTATGGTTCATAAACCTCTCAACCAATAGGTTTTGGATAGGTTTAGGTCAACATATTAGCCTTATCTTTTAGATTTAACTCTTAGTTAAATAGTTTGACATTTACCATGTCTCTTTATATTTTTATATTATATGGTTAATAAACTTACTATAACAATACAAGAGAACCCCATGTGGTTCATTATTAATATATATAACCTTATATAAGTCTTTTTACTGAACCTTATATTTTTAGGAATATTATATCAATTAATAATATAGTATTTGTTTTAAAAACTCAATTATGTTAATTTTGACACTATTTAGTATTTGGTTTTTGTGAAAGTAATCATAAATTTATTACTTCAAAAAAAATACATTGAATAAATTATAAAATGTAATATTGACCAAGAAAATTTGTGTATGGCATCAAAACTTTCAAATTATATTTATTTTAATATTTACAATACCATTTATATGATTCTTCCATTAATAATGTATTTACTGCATCACTATTGTGTCATAAATAAATTTAATTATTTAATGTTTAAAAATTATAAATAAAATATAATCATATAGTAAATACTTTTATATTTCAAATTAATATTTATATTCTAATAGTTAAATTATATGACCCCATATAAAAATGTTTTAATAAAAGATACATGGTTTTGTTATTTTTGTCTTTACTTTAGATTAATTAATATAAAATGTCATTATCACTTCCAAGTGGCTCCATGGGGTCCCAAAATTGACCCAAGGATGACCATGGTCTGACATATACCATCCAATATAGTTAGGACACGTGTTTGGATAATTTAATATTATTATAATATTATTTTTTACCCTAATTTACCAGATTTACACATTAACCATAATAAAAGTTACCTATTTACACAATTTGGACCTCCTGATTCCAAATATGGAATCCATTTTTTCAAATTAAAAACATAGAATTGACAGAGATTAATTTAAAATTATTTTCCGTTGTTAAAACATAAAGCGTGTTTTTAAGAAATAATAACTATCAAAAGATTGACACTTGTTTATGTCCAATTTAAATGTGAAATTTCATCCAATGAACTAAATTATATTAAATGATAAGAATATTGTCTAATAATAATTTTAAACCACTCAAATGTATAATTTAACACTACAAATTATTTCGATTAAAAAAGTTGTTTTTAATTAAAATTTAGTATTTGTTTCACTATTCATCAAAATATGAAAGTTATGAGAAGAGTAAAAAAAATTTATCTAAACTAAATTTTTATGTCCCTATTACAAAGAAGAATTTAATTTCACTAAATTTAATATATAAAAGTTTCAAATATTGGATTTAAAAAGGTTTCTCCATTAAAAGGCGGAAAACTGTATTTTTTTTTGAAAAATACCTCTTTTATCTTAAAAATTGAATTTTTCTTATAGTATGTCTAAGAAACAAAAAATATGAATTCTAATATTATATAGGATATATAATATTTAAAATATGGTTAATACTATTCATAATCTCTTTTTTTAATGGCTAGTTTGGTAAGTTGTGGTGCGCTTGAACTCGATGTTGTGTGTAGCGCAAGTTATTGAAATACTTTGAAGAGATAACATACTATAAAATCTTAGCGTGTTACATAAAAAGAGATTTTATATTCATATTTTTAAATAATATAGAGGATTTTATAGTAATAGAATATTTATAATCAATAATGTTGATATATAACATTTAAAAAATCATAAATGTTTAATGTTTTATCAATCAAGTCATCACATATCAAATCATACATTTTGTTTTTATTTTTTTGTTTTTAAATTTTGATATGAATTTAAAAATTTTTCATGTTAATGAATATAAATATAGAATGATTTGTGATAGAAAAAAATCATTTAACTTTTTTTATTCTATAATTGATTAATTTATTTATCAATATGATTTTTCATAGAGGTAATAAAATATAAAATGATAATGAAATTGTTATTATTAAGTTGATAAATAATTGCATTAAAAAGAATTTTTTATATTTTCATTTGTAATTTAAGTAAAATAATTTCTTTATTTAAAATATTAATTATTTATATTTATCTTATAATACTATTTTTGTATTTTTAAGTCATTAATTATGATTTTGAAGATGTTAAAAGGTGAACAATTCAGAGAAATGAACGATGAGTTAGATAATTAGGGATGCATCCTTTGAATACTATTGTGATTATTAACTGTTTTATTCAGATATGTTACAAATATAAAAATTATTTTATCATCCATGTTATGTTAGAGAATTAATTTCATACTACTTAGAATAGAATTAAATCCAATATATATGCCTTCTTCTTAAAATATTTTCATTAAATTTTTTGAGTGAATGAAACTTGAAATTTTATTAATTATAAACATGTTATAATTTTTTTTTATGCTTGGATATTATGTTTATTAATATTATTTATATTTTTATATGTTGTTTTATTTTACCATCCATGTTATGTTAGGGAGCATCATTGAGGAGATGACTAGATTACACTTTGAATCTAGAGAGTATGGTAGGGGTAATGTTATGATGAATTCTATGGTTTGACCTCCCACCATACCACTTCCATTACTAGGAGGTTGTACTGTGATGATTCCATATTATTATTTTCCATACCCAATGATGATCGAGCCTTTTCCATATCCCTTTACACTTTCACACACACAGTATAGTAGTGTGAAAACTCCCATCCATCCTTAATACCCATTCCCTCCATCCAATACATAGGGTACTGATCTTCTATATACCCCCCACTATATCTATATCCGCCATTTTCTATAAAAAGCTACCCACCGGTTATTTTCTCTCCACCAATTAATTTTCTTTCATTGAATTTACAAAGTACTTCAGACCTCCTTCTACAGAAACAACACTACATGGGACAACATATCCCCTATATATTGGTATGTATTTAAAAATCATTGAAATTAATTAATTATAAATTCATATATATTATTTTCCTTTACTAATTTCTTATTTTTTAGGATTAGTTTAATTATCTACTAGAAAATGTGGTCACACAAAGAATCCATAGGGTTGGAATTAATATCCACTGATTATGGTTAAATTCAATTAGGATGAAACTATAATTAATAAAAATAAAAATTAATGAAAAAGTTTTATGGGTAAACTTTCTAAACACCACAACATTGTTCTCATTAAAGAAATAAGTTAGAGAGAAATTGGGGACCAAATAAAGGACAATGTGTGGGTTGATATTTGGGTAAGTAATATTAATCAACATATATATATATATATATATATATATATATATATATATATAAATTTAAAAAATTTTGTCAAAAAATATTTTTTCTAATAAATATTTGATATAATTTCCCTAATGGACATAATTCTAGGACTGTGAAGTTAATGGAGTTGGAAAAAATATGGTGAGAATACAAGTATGGATTGTATTTTGGTAAGAAAGATAGAGTTGGTATCAATCTTGAAGAAATGCCTATTTTTCTTGATTAACCACTATTATAGTAGAAAGAGATGATGAGATATTGGAAGATTATAAAGTTTAAGGTATTAATTAAATTTATATAAATTTATGTATTTATTTGAAAATGATTTTTAAATTATAAATTAATAATTTTTCTAATATTAAATCAATTTTATAACTTTTTTATAAGATAAATATGATAGAAATAAAAATATAAAAGTGCTATGAAATACTATCACACTCTCTAGCACACTTCTATCCTAGATCACGATCAAACATGGGTAATTTAACATTTAATTTTTCTATAATTATTGAAAAACCACATGTTTTTTCAAGTGATTTTCTTATTTGTTTTTAAATTCAATCTCATTGTTTGATCTAATCATTATCAAATTAAATTTAACCTCTCCCCTATAGTAGACACATAGTTCTATAGACTTATACTTATATACCTCACATTGATCTTCACAGACTATGAATCTTCAATCCTCACTTTCTATGTTTGGTTTAGTTATATTTCCAAAAATATGGTTTTAAGGACACATATTTTTTTACTTCACTATTGAAAGTTTAACTAGTTTTTAATGTGATAAAAATTTATTTTGGATGTTTAAGGCCTTTTATGGCATTTATTTTTAATCAAAAATTGTTCATTTCATAATAACCAACTTGAGTTATGTAATAATTTAAATTTAATGAATTATAATATGATTTCAAGTATTTTGATCCATAATTTTAGTTAGAGAGTGTGTGAATCATTTTGGTTTTTTTCCAAATTCGTATCAAATATGGTGGATCAATCATATTTAAATATAATTTTTAATTTAAAAACTATTTTTACTGAAATTATTTTGCGTGTACTGAAATTTTAGGATTAAGATTATTTATTTTGTGATAATTTCATGAAAATGATTATTTAGTTGATTTTAAAACTCAACAATGTTTCTAAAAAACCTCTTATTTCCCTTCTAGAATAACAAAACATCTTCCACAAAAGCAATATATTCCTCTAACCCTATACATTCCTCATAATTTTTTCACACCACCACTAAGAATAAAATTTCTCATACTATGACTTAACACATTTTGTTCAAGGATGAATATATTGGAAAAGAAAGAATATACCTAGTAAAACATTAGGTTGATTTTAGAAAAATATGTTTTCTATCCACGAGGTTAACTGAGAACCAAATAGAGTAGTAACATCTAAAATAATGATTACATGAAAATTATGAAAAACCATAACAATTCATGGTTGTGATCATGAAATTCTATTCAATCCTATTTTTGGAATTCTCAATATCATCCTTAACTATAATGTTACCACCGGTCACCTTCCTCTCAATATCCATCATCATCTCTTATACAAGCCTAATTTATCCTTAGATAATAATCTATTTGGTAAATATTTGTTATTCCTCAAAGATTAGGACATGAAGGAATAATGGGATTTATTCATTTAATATCATAGATAAAATATTATAATGAAAATTACACATACAGATAGAAACAACTATTAGAATTATTTTATATGTTTGTAATTAGTAATGATAATGAGTGATGTGGAATATTTAGTTCTCATTAGAGTTATACCATTGAAGTCGTCCTATAAATCCTTAGTATACTCTACCTTTATAGTTTCATACATATCAACTTAAAAGGAAATATGGATTATATATGGACTTGGGGCAGTTTTTGGGTTCAAAAATATGGTGGATATGCATATTTCTTCCTCATTTTTTATTAACCTAATAATTTTACTATTTTTTTCATTGATAGTCTAAGAAATATCCCTCAATAAATGTTTATCTTACCTTCCTCTAGGGTAACCATTAGTTCTTGATTTTCTGCCTATTAGTGGTTTCTAAAAAAAGCATTATGAGAGTCCTGATGATATTTAAATAGGATTGATCCAATATATTTGATATAGAACAAATAAAACAAAATGATAATTAATACTTTTAACTTATATTTAACTAAAGTAACCAAATTGATTTAAAGTGAATGAATGATAATAAAAAACAAAAAAAATAAACCGACTCAACCCAAAAATAATCAAACCAAACCAATACTTGTTTAATGGAAATAAAATGATCAATATTGAATGAAATTAAACTAAACCAATCAAAATATATTAGAACCGAATAAAATAAAAGTAATAATTCATGAACCAAACCTGATTGAATATAACTAAATTTGACTGTAATGAAATATACCCGAATAAAATAAAATACAAAGAACCAAAGTAAACTTAAAAAAACTTAAAAAACTGATCTAAAGTGAATCAAATTGAAACAAACAAAAATGAACTAAATTGAACCAAATTGACCAAAAAAACCAAACCAAACTCAAAAAAATGAACAAAATTTACTATAATAGAATTTAAGTATATTGAATCAAAGCGAATAGGCCCAAAAAACACAACCTAAATTGTACAAAAATAAATTAAATCCATAAAAGAAGAACTTAATTGAGTTAAATATAAAAAATTTCAATAATGAACAAAACACAATTGAATCAATAATGAAGAAAATTTAATCAAAATAAATATAAATCTCTATAATATAATGAAATCAAACTAACCCATCTTGAAGTAAACCAATATGAATATAAAAAAACTAACTATACAAATCTGAACATGATAAAAAAATAGAAAACACACTAAAGAAAATAAAATTGAATTGAAATAAATTTAATGGAACCTAACCTGACTAAAAAAATATAAATTAAAATATACCAAATTTAATCATATCAGGTTAGAGAAAACTAAATCAAATTGAAATGAAAATTCAAAACTAAATATTACTAAATCAAATTAAATAAATCCATTCAAAAATAAAAAAAACCCAATTAAGCTAAAAAATAAATATGAACATAATTAAGTGGTAAATCACTACTATAAATAAAATATAAATAAACCAAAAAAAATTAAATTGAAGCTAAATTAACCAAATTGAATTAAAATGAATAAAATTAAACTGTAATAAATAAAATCAAAAAACAAAAATATGGATCAAAACTAATATAAAATAAACCAACCCAACTTATCTTTAATTGATCTAAACCCCGTCAACCCGAAAAAATTAAAATGAGTTCAAACCAATATTACCTAAAACATCCATAATAAAACTAAAATAACTTGAGATGAATCTAAAATAATACCACATAAATAAAAAAGTACACATTTCTATGATATTTCATCGTTAAAGAATAAATCCACATTTTTTGATAGGTTGAATTTTTTTACAGTGTTTTTTATAGCTAAATGATACTATTATAGTTATTATTTTTAAATTTGTTTAATAATTATATTTATTTTATCATATATATTATTGTTTATGTTAGTTATTTGGTAATTAGTTCTAATATTTTTATTTTAACTAAATGAAATTTATGTTTGATATTACATAAATAATTGTGATATGTGGCACATTTGTTTTATTTTATAAAATTAAATTATTTAGTGTTGCTTCATCTCTTTGTTTTCCCAAAATAATACATTGAATATTGAGGTCTTTCCCTATATCTAACATGTTATATAAAATAATTAAAAATAAATATAGAAACACAGTAAATACAGACACTAAAGAAACATTTGTAATATATTTACATTTTTATTATTTTGATTAAATTTATTTTTTTACATTATTTTATTATTTTAATTAATGTAATATATTTCTCAATATAATTCTTTAGAGGCATTGGTAGAAAAAGAATATAAAATTTTGGTCCTGAAGGGTCATTTGTAGTTGGTATTAGGAGACGATCACTGAGGAAGGTTGAACTATTGACATGGGAAGAATATTGTACCATCTAAATAATGATTTTTCAACAAATATTCTATGAAAAATTGTTCTACTAAAGATATGTATGAATAAATTAATATTTAAATAGAAAATAAACATGAAAAACAAATGATGTCTGATAGATCCAAAAGATGATTAATGAATAGGTCACAAAATCCATGTTTTCACCTTCTTATTCACTTCCACCAAATAGTTCTGTGGTAATTGATACTTTTTTGATGAAGATAGACTCTATTTATGATGGTTCCTGTTCTACTAATACTGGTTTAGTTGATAATAATGTTTCTCCAAAATATGATTATAAAAGTAAAGATACGAGAGACAATGATGGTGTTTTTGTATAACATGTTGACGAGGAGGGTATTGGTGGTGGTAGAGAGGGTTATAACCACATTGATTCTAATTTTTGGAATCATTTTTGATGTAAATTTTTTTATTTATGTTAAATAAATTATTCTTTATTATGTATTTGTTTATTTTTTCATTATCATTTTTATGTTGGTGATTGGTTACATTTTTATGCGTAAAACAACACTATTTATATATGAATATCTGGGTAACCTATAGCCAGAGGAAGATCTCATGTTACAAGTATGATTACCATGAATGACCATATCCTTCTATCACATTCATTTTCATTTTTTGAGGTCCATGGTGCTTGGAGGAATCCTAGAGTAGGATCAGTGGTGTTTTGGAGCATGAATGTGAACTATTAGTTCATGAGGTGAAATGGTGGAGTACCAAATTTAATGAATGAATCCCCAAAAACTCATGAAATGAACATGAAGTTCATGATATGAGTTGATCTAGGTTTATTGGACTGAGAAAATTCATTTTTTGGTGAGTCTTAAAACTTAGTCTATTCATGATGTGAATTACCCTTTCATGTTATGAATCTAAATTTGGTAGTGTTCCTATAAATATAATCCCACCCTTGGGTTTTTTAGAAACCCTATGATTCTCTCCCAACTATAGGTGGCTAGAGGATCTTTTTAGGGTGTTTTGAATCTATTTCAAAAGGGATTTATTATTGGTTTTCTGTGTTCGATCTGTAGTTATCCAAGGTGAGTTTTTCCTCTTTTTTCTTGTGGTTTATTATATGATTGGTATTTTTACTATAGTTCCATATTTACATGATATGGTGGATGATATCCTTTTTTCTCATGGTATTAACTTTTTTGTTTTTGGTCACATTGTCCTTGGAGGGATATAGTTTCCTTATGGGAGAGGTGACCATAGATCTGCATTGTTGTTCTATTCTCATTCAAGAATATTGAAAGCCTTAGGTAGGGTATTAGTTACTTATCCATGTTTTCATGTTCAATAATAAAATTTTCATGATTTATCTCTTTGGGTTATGGTGGAATTAACCAAAATGGAGATTAAACCATAATAATGAAAACAAATGGTTTATGCTTATAGTAATCACATATGTTTTCCACTATCATAATAGATTGCCTATTATTTTACTAGATAGTGTGTTATCTATGTTTATGATTTTTAACATATATTTTATGCTTAGGTCTAGCATGTTAATTTGATGGAAATGGTTAAGAACATAAATCTAGAAATTTTATTGGATAAGAAATTAAAGAGGCATGTTTATTGAATCTATTGATTCTTATAATTTTATGGAAATAAAATAATTCCTAATGCATGTTTAATTGAAAATTTTATTCAATATGTTAATGAAATTAGCTAAAGAACAAGAATCTGAAAATGATTTGTTTATAATAATAAGGAGTTATGTTAATGAAATTGTTCTTCCTTAAAGTTTTTTTGAAACTAAAATTTATTCTTGAAACCATGTTTAAATAATTAATGGATTTTAGTATCTAATGACTTAAGTTACCCATAGTTTTAATCTATAATAAGTGAATCTATTAATCTAAGATGGTAATAAAACCATTTATTTGATAAATATAAATATCTTAGTCCAAGTGTGACCATTTTCATGTGAAGAATGGATGCCTTGTTTTTAGAGACTAGATGTCATATTGACTCTATTTTTTTATTTTCTTCCTTATATGTTTTCTATATATGTGATTCTTTTTATGAGATGTGATGTGAGCTTAGGATGGATTATGGTTGATGAGATGTGGGGGGCGACCTAGGATTGTGGTAGCAGTTGACACTAGTGATGATGAGACATATGCATGGTGATATTCACAGTGGTGTTAGAGACAGAATCAGGATTGATGGAATGGGTTGTAGTTGTTCTCAGATATTATTTTTATGAATGCTGGATTCTTTTTTGATAATGTTTTTCTTTAAAATATGTATGGATGAGTTTTTTTTTACTTTCATTCCTTTCCCCACTACTGGAGGTAGATGGTTGAGCTTGGTTTATGCATCTCTTTTATAATATACTAGTATGTTTCCTAGAGTACCTATAATTATGGAATGATAATTATTAATAAATGTTTTAACCAATGAGGTTGGAACCTAAATGCAATGAAAATGTTGATATTATTGTGGAATTGTGGAATTAGTTTTACCATGCCTGGAGGGAATGAATTTCACTTGGTGGTTAATGGAATACGAATGAGATAATTTTATCTAATGGATAATGAATTAATTAATGTAAAATTAATTGTTAAAAGGAAAAAATTAATTAAATTAAGTCTTCTTGAATGTTTGTGTGCTTATAGGATATCTATTTCTCAGTGGTGGAAGTATTGTGTTTGGGAGAGGATAAATTCAGTTGATCCTAAGAATTGGTTAATTCTTATAGTGTGGTTATGAGCTATATTATATCCTATATTTTATGTAATTTCATATGCCACCACACCCATGTCGGTAGGGCGAATGAAACCCAGTGGATTTTGGGAGGGTGTTTTCCCCAATATCTAGGTTAGAGAGGAATAAATAGTTAACTACTCCCTTTGGACCCACTATCTTATCCTAGTAGCCTTATGTGGTGGTATGAACATTGGTTACCTTTCCCATATATATGTCTAGAGGTCTGTAATTTCTTGTGGTTATCTCAAACACACATATCCATAAATATAGTATCCTATGGATTATTATAGGTATGATGTGTATGGTCTATGATGGATTTATTTATAATACATGATATACAGACTGTAGTGGATCCTAGAAACTACTTGGTTACTATATAGAGATGTGGAATGGGATGATGAAATAATGTGATGTATTGGGTGCATGGTATGTGATGATGATATGAAATGATGCACATGATGCATGTTATGATACATTAGACTTAGTGTCTTTAGGATGTCTTACTTTTGGAGAGAGATAATTGAGGATGTGAAATGTTAGGGTAATGAAAAAACTAATGGGTAAGTGTTAGCGGGGAATCTTATTTTGATAATATATTTCATGTTCACTTGTATATGATACTTAGTGAGAGATAGACATGATAAGTCTAGAAAATTAGTATACCTGTTTAGGTGACGAGTTAGCTTCAATTATTGTTTATTAGGCTTTAACATGATTTCTTTATCTTTTTCAAGAGAGGATCCAGGTAGGTTCCTATTGAGTATACATGTTATGCTCACCCTACACATATATAAATCATTTTCAGGTATGAAGGTGTTGTTTAGAGATTGGGAGAACTTTACTCGCTTTTGGGTTGTTTGGGAGCTGTTTTGGATTCTTTAATCACTATCGAGGATTATGTTTTCATACTTGTAATTCCATTTTTGTTGTTTTTTTCTATTGTATGACATTATATTCATGTATTTGGGATCATTTAATTTTTTATGATCAAGATTTTTATGGTGTTTTTTATCTTATATATCTTTCCTTATATTTTTCCTAGAGGGTAATGACCCCATTTATGTGTAAGAAATACCCTTGTTTCTTATCCTCAACCAATGGACTACTGGAGGTAGACTTTAGAAATCATTATCTCCCTTATATTGTTTCTATCTCAGGAGGTGTACCTTTTGGGGGAGGGTGTCGTGATAGAGCAGTGTCAATGTTTCAATTTGAGGGATATGATGGAGTTTGGAGTTAGGGACACGTGAGGAATGCATGTGTTAGTATGGAAATTCCATTGGTTAATAATAGTAAGTAATGTAAAAAAGGGAGACTGGCTATGATATTGGTATTTAGCCCCCCTATGATATGATTCATGAACCTTTAAGTTTATCGATCCTAATAAGAAAAGAGATACTGGTTGTGGGGTAAATACCTAGGAAATAATTATTCATAATTATTCTTTACAACTATGTTCAAAATGGGTATACCTTGGGATTCAGTTAAACCTTAAATAATTAATTAATCTTAAATATTCCATATTCTAGGTGTTAGGTAAAAACACCTCATGGTGGTGATTTTGGGTTGATTGTGTTTTTTCAAAAGGTTTGAGGTTACTGAAAAAGGATGGTTATCAAAGAAGGCATGAAGAGTTAGCATGAATGTATCATCAAGTGAAAACACGAATACTAAACAGAGATCATGGAGTGAGAATGTCTGAACTGATCTCACAATGTGATCTTGTGCAATAATCATAGTTTTATTTGGAACGTGCAATGAATCATAAAAATAATTGGAAGAAAACAACACTAACAATTGTAAGATTGACTTGTGATATCACAATGGGATATTGTGAAACATGTGAATTTATTTGAGTCTCATTATGGGATCTCACGCAACACTCATGATTGTATTTCAATATTGTGATGGGATCTCACACAATGCTCATGATTGTCTTTGGATCTCGTGAATGGATATCACGCAACACACATGATTGTCTTTGGAGCTCATGCTCATATCTTGTGCAAAGGGAAATAGGAATCATGTAAAGAGGTAATGCAGACCAGGGACTCGCGCAAAGCATGAATGTGGACCAGGGAATCACACAAAGCATGAATATGGACTAGGGACTTGTGTTAGGGGTTCACACCGAGATCTCACAGAGCACATGATGCCCAATAGGTGGATATTTTCCCATGATTTTTGGATTTAAGGAGGTGTATTTATTCTTATAAATACACCTAATACATCCTTAAACATTTAAGAAGTTATGATTAAAAGATTGATATGAAGCATCATCCAGGAAGAAGATTCATGGAGAGAACTCATGAAAGAGGCTCGCAGAGAGGTCTCACAAAGGAGTACATGCGATTGAATTTGTGTAAGTATTGGACATAATTTGAATAGGGTCTTGCAAAAAGATAAAAAGTGGTATCACACTAGGAAATATCACTCAGTGTAAAAGTAGACTCACGTAAGGGACTCTCACTTAGCATGAAATTGGACTCATGGAAGGGAATCGTGCCATGGTCTCGTACTAGGATCTCGCACAAGGAGTTATGCAATAGGATCTCATGCAAGGGTATGTTATATGATCTTACACAGGGGGTTATGCTCTAGGGCCTTGCAGAGGGGTATCACACTAGAATATTTCTCATAGATATATACACTTACATTTCCCTGTGAATACTATCATTGTCACACCTAAATTCTGAAGGAGAAGAAGAAGATAGAGGATCTGCACCATTCGACAATACTTGAAAAAGGAGTTATTTCTCTTATACATTCAAAATATTGAAAGGAAAACTTTGAATAACTTAGATATCTTTCAAAATTATAGGTAATTATTGTTTATACTGTAAAGATAAGTTTGTTCCAGTTGTCTGTAAAGTGGAAGTATTGCATCCATGTGTTTTCACAGAAGTAAAAGAGTAACCCGGAAAGAGATACAATAGAGCATCTACATACAGTTGAGGATGCATTAATTAGTTAAAATTAAGGAACCTACATGTCCTTAAATTATGGGTGAATCCCTTACAAGACCATTGATAAAAGGAAGAGGAAAAAGGTGATACTTTCCACCAGGAGTGAGCTAGAGAAAGATACAAATGGAGTAAACCTTGGGAAAGTTACGATATAACCATAAACATTGTAAAGGTAGTGACCCTAGGAATAGAAGTGATCTAGCCCGAACCTTGTAATTTGGTAGTGAGCCTTCATTGATTTGGTACATTGGTACATTTCTATTGTATGCTCCTTGGATATAGCCCAGTGAGGGTGAACTAAGTAAAATCACTATCTCTCATATTTTATTTCATTTCTGTTCATACATTGCAATGTTAAAGAGAGAGAAGAGTGTTTTGTTTAATGATGAAATAATATCTGAAGGGGAAGTTATTTTAATTTTTCATACCCAGATTCACCCCCTCTTAGTGTATTGAACCAAGTTGGGATAACAATTGGTATCCGAGCTAAAGGTTGAAAGTCAGTGGTTCTCTCTTAGTAGAATAAATAGAGATTATCAATAAAAAAGAGATTATGATATTTAATGGAAACAATTTTCAATTATGGAAGAATCAGATGCCCCACTACTTACAATATTTAGGAATAGATGTCTTTACAACAATGATGTGTGGAATCGTAGCAAATATCGATAGTGTTGATTTATCATAAGCTAAAAAAGGGAGTTGTATACTGACACTAAAGCAATCAATACTTTAGGTGGAGGCCTATATAATGTTATCTATACAAAGGTGATGTCGTGTAATTCATAACATGCTATGTGGAAAAGTTGCTAAATATTTAGGAGGGTGAATCAAAAGTTAGAGAAGCAAAGATATAAGTTCTATGGAATGAGTATGAGGATCTTAAAATGCACCTTAATGAGTCTGTTGATTCATTATTTTACCGGATGAATGTTATTGTAAAATACATGAGTGGTCTTGGAGAAATTATTAAATATGTAAATATTTTCAAGTGAATCTTGAGAATAATTCCACTTCAGTTAAATCCAAAAGTTTCTATTTTATAATATAAATATCCAAAGGAGATGACATTGTATATATTTGACAGTACTCTTGTTGCATACAATATGAGAAATGATGATAATGAGTCCGTGGAAAGGGGAATCCTAAAGAAGTGGCATTAAATGCCATGAAAAGCTAAAAATTGAATATGGGTAGGATGAAGAAGACATAGATGAATTCATATCATTCCTTTCATCAAACTTACAAAGAGGAAAAGTAAATGTCAAAGGGAAACTCCCACTTTCTTGATTTCAATGTGGAAAGTTTGGAAATTTTGTATTGAGGTGTTCTAATAAGTTTCAAGATGATGATGAGGATAAATTCAAAATTCTCAGAAAGGAGTATTCAGACTACTTGAAAGAAGAGTTAGAGGACTATAAAGATCATAAAGAAAATTCTCTAGTGGTGGTTGTCAGTAGATCCTAAAAAAAGGAAGAAAATGATAGTGATGAAGAAGAATTCAAAGGAAGAGTTGATATACAAGCTGAATTAGAAGCTTCAATTGAGGTAATATATGTTTGGAGAGACAAAATTAATTAACCCAATAAAGTGTTTTATGATGCCAAGATATATATATATATATATATATATATATATATATATAGAAGAAGAAAGAAGAGAAGTATGAGATGAATGAATAAATTGAAAAACTGAAATCTTCATTGCTAGAGAACTCAGAAAAGGTTGTTGAGTACAAAATAAAAATTGAATAATAGAAAATAGAGATCAATATTTTGACTAATACTAGAAAATATCAAATACAATGCATCAAAGAGCTTGAAGAGTAATTTCTTAGTATACGAAGGAAAGTGAAATATCAGGAGAAACTCTTGATACTGAAAGAGTAGGATAAAAAGGAAACATAAAAGGTAAAATTAGAATTCAGAGTTACAATGAAGTAGAAAAAGGAGTTTCATGAAAGGAAAATGATTGATCATAATGATATAGCTGGTATGAGGCTTGATCACAAATAGAAAGCAGTAGTCGTTAAAGTTAGACCACAAGATCCCACTCCGAGGTTGAAGATTAGTTTGGGTATGAATCAGAATAAGAAGATTCAGAGAACCCATGGGAGACACAATAGTTTAGTATTGACACATATGAATTCACCCCGCATTAGATTTTATTGTTGTAAAAAAAATGGGACAATCACAAAATAAATGTTTCATATACAAGAGGTACTGAAGGGAATAATACCAATAGAGGTGGACATACATATATCAAAATTACAGTCCATCATTTGATGGTCACTATTTTAGGTGTGGAGGATTAGGTCATATGGAAATATATTTCTCATCAATGATGTAGGGAAATGTACTGAAGAAGAATGAATGTGGTCATAAGTAAAAATTCAATTGATAATCAAATGATATGAAAATGAAAAATCTATTTTTATCCCTGTAAGATGAAGCTGGTCCATCATAATTTAAGGAAGATCAAGATCATCAATTCATACCAGGTATGAAGTCAAAAACATGGATCAAAAAGAAGAGATATGAAGAAGCATTAGTGGTATAGATTTCTTTTAAAGAATCAAATCACACTAGAATATGGATCATTAATAGTGGGTGCACCTCTCATATGATTGGAAATAAGGATCTGGTGACCAAAATTATGTATGATAAGGAAGGTATCATAATATTTGGTAATAATGAAGGCCTAAAGATTGTTGGATTGGGAAAATCCAGGTTTGGGGGAAGAGACATGAGATGTGATGATGTATTAGTTATTCAAGGTCTAAGTCATAACTTTCTTAGTGTCAGTCAACTATGCAACTCAAGACACACCATAAGATTTTATGTTAAATTATCTGTCATCAAGGATAAATACAAAGCAATGGTTTTGTTGGGAAAGTGTACGAAAGGGAATCTATACCTTTTAAGTGGAGAAAAAGATATGTGTTTTTTGTCCAAGGAATAAGAAAAAAAGTTATAGAATAAATGCCTTGGTCATTTGAGACAAACTTCATTGAAAGATCTGGTAAAATATGATGCTGCTTGATACCTCCCTATGTTATCATGTGATCATACTCATATATAGAATGATTTTCAAAATGGGAAGATCATTCAAAATACATATAAGGGAAAAGGGAAAAGGTCTATAAAATTACTTGATTTGGTGTATATTGATGTGTGTGGACCTATACTAAGATATATTAATGGGAGGATATATTATGTTCTCTTCATTGATGATTTTAGAAGAATGGAATGGGTTTCAATAATCACCCACAAATCTGAGGTGTTCAGTTGTATAATAACTTATCAAAGGGAAGTTGAAATGATGATAGGACAAAGAATTCAGAAGATCTAAACAAATAATGAAATAGAGTTCACAAATACCCAAGTGGTGGATTATCTTGAGAAACATGGTATATGGTACAAAGTGTCAGAAGTAATAACTTCACAACAAAATATAGTAGTTGAGAGAAGAAATCTAATTATCAACAACATGGATAGAACAATTATCATTGAGAAAGACCTTCCAAAGAAGTTTTGGAGAGAAGCAGTAGTCACATCAATCTACACATAAAATAGAGAATTATTAATTCCAAAATAAGAGAATAATCCTTATGAGTTATGGTATAGAAATAATCCAATGTTGAAGTACTTTTGACTCTTCATAAGTAAGTGTTACTTTCTCAATATGGAGAAACATAGGAAGTTTGAATCCTATGGAGATGAAGGGATATTTCTTGGATACTAAAAGAAAATAAAATCATATAAATGATTCAATAAGTGACTAGGAAAGGTAGTTTAAATCCATGATGTAACTATAGTAATAGAATGAGTAGAATATTCAAAAAATACATGATCAGTATTAGGAGCATAGTGATAAAGATACAATCAGATCAGGGGATGTTCCAGTTCTAGAGGCCAATTTATAAGATGATTCAAATAATGAGAAGGTTGATCTCAAAATATTATCTGCACAAAGATCTAAGATAAGTTATGAAATTTATAGAAAAAATATAATTATTTATTAGAAAACACTAGTGAAGACAAGAAGGATGAAGACTCTACATCAAGCATTTTTATTATCATAGGTAGATCCTAAATGTTTTGAGGAAGTAGCTGGAGATGAAAACTGGGTCCAAATTATGAATAAATAGCTTCACCAAATTGAGAAGAATTTGACAATGGATATTTTTTAGGCCAAGAGATACTAATGTCATCGGGACTAAATGGGTCTTTCGCAACAAGATAAATGAAGATAGAATAGTGATTAGAAAAAAATCATGTCTAGTGTGTAAAGGGTACTCCCATATAGAGGGTATCGATGATGATGAAATATTTTCACCTGTTTCAAGGCTAGACACAATCAGATTATTCTCATCCATATCAGTGAAAAGAAAGTTCAAAGTTTTCCAAATGGATGTCAAGTCTAAATTTATGAATGGAGATATGGAAGAAGAAGTTTATATTGAGAACCACATAAGATAAATACATTTCAACCAATCAGTAATGCTTATAGTTATTATGGATGAAGAAGTATCTTGATGATATGGGAGTTGAAGTGAAGTCCCCGATCAGAATCCATTGTGATAATTCAAGTTCTATAAATCTTAGATAAAATAAAATCCATCATTCGAGGACAAAACACATTGAAATCAAATATCATTTTATCAAGGAGAAGGTGAAGTAAGGGCTTATGAAATTGAATTATGTGCTTAGAAAACTATAGGTTATAAAAATTATAATAAAGGCCTTACCCAAAGAAATATTGAATAGAATAGATTGGTTCTTAGAGTCCAGTTGGCTCCCCGCACTTGAAAAAGTGTGAATGTGGGACCCCCTCTCCCTGTGGTATGATGTGTTTTTCCTTGATATGCTGATTTGTGTTCTTTACCCTATTCCAGAACATAATGAAGAAACTTTGGGTTTGTTGACAAGGGTGGGGGGGGGGAGAATTATGGATATAAAAGGGGAGAAAATGTCTTAATCAAGATATAGGGAGAATATGATAGAGGGAGAAATGAAGTAGGGGTAGCTTTAAATCTAATGATGCTAAAGTTAATTGATAAATGGTAATATATCATGATAGATGAGGTTCATGATGAAATCATACGAGTGGTTTTGGAATGAAGTGATTCATTGATGAAATTTTCATGCTACTCTTGTTTATCATGCCGAGCATTGATCATGTGGTCTTAGAGTGCATGTTGAGTAAATATTTGATCACTATTAGAACTGCATGAAGAGAATTTTTGGAAGAAGATAGAAGAAGATTTAATGTGGTATCAAAATGTGAAGAGTTGTCAACAAAGACAAAGGGGGAGATTATTAGGAAAAAATCCCTCATGATGGTGATTTTGGGTTGATTGTGTTTTATAATAAGGTTTGAGGTTATTGAATAAGGATTTTTGTCAAATAAGGCATGAAGAGTTAGCATAAATGTCTGATCATGAGCAAATGTGAACACTTAACTGAACTCACAAAGTGAAAATTTCTGAATTGATCTTGCAATTTGATCTCATACACCACTTATAATTGTATTTGAAACTCACAATGGGTCATGAAAAGCATTAGAAGACAACAAGACATAAAATCACAAGATTAAATTGTGATATCACGATGTGATCTTGTGAAGGAGGTGATTGTCTTTGAGTCTTGTGATGGGATCTCACGCAACACTCATGATTTTCTTTGGATCACACGATGAGATCTTACATAGAACTCATGATTTTCTTTGGATGTAGTGAAGGGATCTCATGAAGTGATCATAATTTTCTTTGGAGATCATGCTCAGATATTTCACAAAGGGAAAATAGGACTCACATAAAATGTGAATGCATACTAGGGAATCATGCAAAGTGAAATTGTAGACAAGGGACTCACACAAAGTGTGAATATGGACCAAGGAATTGTGCTAGGGGTTCACACCTAGATATCACGGAGTGTGTGATTCCCATGAGGTGGAAAATTGTCCATGATTTTTGGAGTTAAGGTGGTGGATTTATTCTTATAAATACCCCTAACCCATCTTTAAATATTGACAAAGTCATGCTTAAAAGATTGATTTGAAGCATCATTTGGGAATGATATTCATAGAGAGAACTCTCAAAAGAGGTTCATGGAGAGGTCTAGTGAAAGAGTATATGTGATTAAATTTGTGTAAGTTTTGCACATGATCTGAAAAGGGTCTTGGGAAAAGTGAGAAAGCGGTATTTCTCTAGGATCTCACGCTCAGTGTGAAAGTGGACTTGAGGAAGGGACTTATACTCAGTGTAAAATCAAACTCGTAGAAGAAAATCATGCTAGGGTTTTGCGCTAGGGTCTCATGATAAGGTCTCACACCAAGATCTCATTCAATGATTTACATGCAAGGATCTCATGCAAGGTTATACACCAGGATTTCATACAAGGGTTTATGCTTCAGGGCCTTGTACATGGGTATCACACTAGAATATTGTGCATGGAGATATGCTCTTACATTTCCCTATGAATAGTATCATTTTCAAACCTAAATTATTAAGGATAATAAGAATATAAATGATCTTCACAATTCAAAAATACTTGTAAAAGGAGGTTATTCACTACCGCATTCAAAGAAGTGAAAGGAAGACTTGGCATCACTTGAAGATCTTTCCAAATCAGAGGTAATTTCTATTTCTACAATAAAGAGAAGTTTGTTCCAGTTGTCTGGAAAGTGGAAGTATTTCATCTAGGTGTTTCATAGAAGTGAAGGAGAAACCCAAAAAGAGATTAAACAGAGCATATACATATATTTGAGGATGCATTCATTAGTGATAATAGAGGGACCTACATTTCCATAAACTATAGGTGAATCCCTTCCAAGATCAATGAGAAAAGGAAAATAAATAAGGTGATCCTTTCTATTGGTAGCGAGAAAGATATAGAGACAAAGGGAGTCACCCTTGGAAAAATAGTGAGGTGACCCTAAACATTGTTACAATAGTGATCTTGGGCATATAAGTGATCTATCTTGAACCTTGTAATTTGGTAGTGATCCTTAGTGTATTTGGTACATCGGCACATTTCTGTTGTATGCTCCTTAGATGTATCCTAGTGACGAGGAACCAAGTAAAATAACCATTTCTTAAGAATTATTTCATTTCTATTCATACATTATAAAGGGAAAGATAGATAATAGTATTTTTTTTAACAACATAAAAATATATGAAGGGGAATTTGTTTTACTCAATCACACCCTAAATCACCCCCTATCTGGGTATTTAACCTAGTTGGGATAAAACTTGGTTTAGGAGTCACAACTGTTTGTTATTTTTTAGGTAAGGATATAGGTCTATGCACTTGTTAGGTTCACACAGAGTATGTTTAGTAGGATGTGCCAACAGATCACCACAAAGTAGAGGTAAATGATGTTGAAACTTGGAGAATTACATTTTGAGAGTTTCATCACCATATTCTACAGAATTGTGAGTAATATGTTTTAGACTCAATGATAGAGGAATGGTTAGAAGAGTTGGATATAGCCTTTAGTTCGATCTATTATTGGAAGGGGAACTAGGTTTCATTGGAGGTGATAATGAAATATGAAGTAGTGAGGAAATTATGGTTCTTATTCCTTGAGGATCATGAGGAGTCAACTATCTCGCTGGAGAAGTTTTGAAACTAGTTTTGAGATAATTTTATTCCTTCAACCATAATGGAAGCTAGTACCTAAGAGTTTCTTAACCTTAGATAGGGGAGTTAGAGAATATAAGAGTTTGGGATTTATCTTCAGACCCTTTTCTACTATTCCTTGGATAGGTTTTCATACGAGGAGGTAAAGGTGATGAATTTTTTGGAGGATTTTCATCCAGAGATCTAGTGGAATGTAACCCCATTTATGTTGTTGATTTATCTTGAGAATGTGGTGAAATAAGAGGTTATTGAGAGGATTCTATCCATGACCATATTTTCATGAGAGTGAAGTCATCAGGATTCATCATGTAACAGTGCTGTGTTCTAAGGTTCCTAGTTTCCTAGGTAGGAGAGCTTTCAGATAATCGAGGGTAAGTACCATCTCACATATTATTGTTTTTATAGGGGTGGTGGCTCTCATTACCCTTATAAGGGATTAGATTCATGTTTTTTATATGGATCTTGAGGTCATCAGTGGTGAGAGTGATAAAACATTTTGAGTAGGAAACATGGAACTGGTGTTCCACTTCGGGTTCCTCCATTAAGGCAATTTTAGATAAGACAGTAGCAGAATGGTGATCTAGCTTTGGATCAGTAGAGAGGATATGAGGCATGTATATGATAACCATGAGATGAATTTCATCATCATAGAGTAGTGAAAAAACATCATGGTGGCCTCCATTGGAGTTGGAGAGGTTGTGAAAGAGGAAATGGTTAGGTGCATGCCTTAGATTTTTCAGTGTCGGGTGATCCAGGAATCATTCGAGGTACCCTTTGTTTGTTTTCTACTTGGGTTCATGATTTTTTTATTTAGGATCTACACACTCCTTCATATAACCTTCCCTATTCCGTGCTTTGGTACTTGGGGTGGAGAGTCTTACAATTCCCTTAACATTGATTACACTAGTTAGTGGATGATATTATCTTTATGAAGTATGTAGAGACTATAACCTTGTGCTAGGATAACAAAACACTTAGGGGGTACTTCCTATGTTTATATACATAACCATACAACATCATTTTTTATAGGTATTGAATGTATTTATTTTATTCTATTGTGGATTAATTTAGAATGAGGATTGTGTTATATAATGTTTATGGAGATTATGTAGTTTTCTTTGGTGAGAGAGACCCTCATATGGGTTATATTCATGTTCCATACTTATCTTACTTGATGGATAAGATGATACTGAGTTTGTAAAAGGATCAATAGGTGATGTTTCCAAGGGCTGTAAAATGGTACCCTGATGTATTTCTTGAGGAGGTTGTGGAATTATCCTTTCAATGGGAGATTGATTTTAGGATATAGATATATCTAGATGATTCTATGATCTTGATTTCTCTATACATGATAACACATTCTGAGTTATTAGTTTTGCGTGTATAGATCAATGAACTTTTATAGTGAGGTTTTGTTCATCCTAGCATGTCACCCTTAGAGTTCTATAGTTCTATTTTTGAAGAAGGATGATGGTAGTCTATGATTATATATCAATTACCATCACTTGAATCAGGAGATACTGAAGATCCACTATCATCTTTTATAGATTGATAATTTATCCGATCAAATGAAAGGGGATAGTTGGTTATTGAATATTGATCTATGGTCTAGATATTATCAAATGTGGGTAAAGAATGAGGATACACTGAATACCGATTTCCAATGTCATTATGGAAATTATGAGTTTGTTTTGATTCTTTTTGGTGTGACAAACACTCCATACAGGTTCATTTTTATGATAAATGTAATGTTAAGAGAGTTTTTGGATCAGTTCATGGTAGTTTTTCTTGATGACATCCTTGTGCACTCCATATCTAAGGAGGAGCACACATGGAATTTGAGTTCCATTTTGGGAGATCATCACCATCATCATCTATTTGGGAAGATATAAAAGTGGGTTTTCAATCCTATAACATCCTTAATAAGAAAAGATCAAGCATTATTTTGGATTGATCACCATCAGGTATCTTGTAAGTACCTAAAGGATAAGTTATTCAACACTCTAGCTCTTCATTTATTAGAAGAAGGAGTTCAGTTATAGGTTTTCTATGATGCTTCACATATGGTTTTGGTCTATTTTATGATGTATTATAGATAATTTTTTTTGATGTGTCTTTTTAGTTATGTCCCCATGAGTGTAACTATTCCACCCATGATCTCAATTTGGAACTAGTTGTGTTTTCCTTGAAGTTATGGCGACGTTACCTCATAAATGATCATTTTTTGTTTTTTTTAATCATAAGAGATTGAGTTATGTATTATCCTAGTTTAATGTAACACCTTAACCCCAATTTTCTATTATTTTATTTATTTTTATTTTTTTTTGGGAATTTAATATTTTAGTTGAGGTTTAGCTGGAGTTTCTCGTGATAATTTTTGATTTTTGAAGTTTCTAGGTTTTTTTTGGACCTATGCATGATTAGTGTGCATGGTTTGGGAAAATATATGTGGCTGGTGGAGTAAGTGGGTGTTTTTAGCTCATAATTTTCTTATAGAGTTTATCTTTTATGGTCTTCACAATGGTTTGGCCTAAACCATGTGATTAAAAAGAGTAAATGTGTGACTTTTTGGTGGTGTTAGGGACTTGGTGCACAACTTGCACATGGTTAGTGGAAACCATGTGGATATACTATGAAAGATTCCATCATTTTGGTAATACAGTTTTCAAAGTTAGCACACAATTTCTCAAACTGTTCAGCTAGATCATGTGTGTGTCCCTTATAGAGTGGTACACACAATTGGTGTACAGTTTTTCAAATAGTGTATCCAAAACATGAGACTTATGAAGATTCTTGAAAACTTTATTTTACAAGTTTTTCACACTTATTTTTTAACCCCATTTTAACCCATCTCCTCTTTATCAGTTTTTTATATAAAGGGGGCTCCTAAACACTTCTCCCTTGGTTATTCTTCCTCTATTGATTCCCCTTTAATGTTTCTAGGCGAGTTCTTCATGCTTTTTAGGTGTTTTACTCCTCTTCTCTTCTCCCTCTCTTGATTTCCTAGTTCTTATTAGCTTGGAACCCTATTGGATAAACCCTAGAGGTATAAGGATGATGTTTACTTGTGTTTATTTTGATGTTAGGGTGTTCAGTTTGCTTCTTGGGCTTGATTCTTCCCTCTCCTGGAGTTTCATCGCATTAAAACATCGTTAAGGTAGATGTTTCCATCCATTTCCTTTCTGGAACATTCCATTTGATTTTTGAGGTTCCTTAAATAAATTTTAAGTTTTTTTATTTCTTATTTTTTTTATTCTAGTTTGATTTATTATGGTGTTTCTATGTTGGTAATTTGATGAAAATGGGTTTTCAGAGGACTTTGTTAGTTATGCCTATATGTATATGTATACAAGGTGTTTTATAAAATTATAATTATATTTTTCAAATGAAATTGAGTAATTTGGGATTGTGTTTTTCCATGGTTTGGTTTTGGTAATTTGGTTTGCTTTTGAATTGATCTTTGTGTGTGGTTGTAATGCCTCTTTTTGTTTTAGTTCTCTTGTGTGGGTCATTGGGATTGGTTGTAGTCCTAATGGTGATTATTTAATTGGAACCCTGAGTATTTTTATGGATGTCTATATATATATATATTGGTGAATATGGTAATATCCATATATGCATGGTATGAACATATATATGGGATCATGCATATAAATGGTAGTCCATAAAAATTTACATCTTGGTAACCCTATTTTTTCAAAACACTCTTCCTACCCTCCCCATTATTTTCCTCTTTTTCTCCAAATCTTCCTCCAAAAATTTTAATTCTTTCCAAATGACTATACATGTGATTTTGAAACATGTTTATTAAATCATGACCCATTTGGTACCTTGTATATATGGTCTTATAAAAAAATTGACTCAAAGTTCTATTTGGAATCTTTGGTGCATGAATAATGTTTTCACCTTGGTTTTGGAAATAGTTTTGGATTTATAAATATTAAGGCCTAGTTGGCACCTTTTGATGTTTTGGAAATTGACTTTGAATTTATATGACGTTTAGGATTAGTTGGCATATTTGAAAGGTTCTATGAATGATGGGAATCCCTATATACATCCTTCTGAGGAGAGGGATTTCATATATATGGTGTTGTGGATTGGGAAAGGCATGCAATGTGGCATATGTGATTTATGCTTAATTACATGTGTATAATGACCTCATCATTCAAATTTTTTCCATTATCATGGTATTCTTGGACATAATCTAGAGCATCTAGTGAAAAATTATTTCTAGTCTTGATTAGACGTATTAGAACCCCCTTTAAAGAGGATAGGCTAGGTGGTCCTTGCTACTAGTAAGGCTAGTTTAGAGAAACCAGATTGGTTATTGACTATGGCGGTGCACATATGCCAGAAGGTGGGTCTGAACTGAGTGCATACATTGATTACTTCTAGGTATTTTTAAGAAATTCCCTTGATTATGTATCTATATGTTATTGTTTTATCTTGAATCACTTTGGTTACTTGGTTTATTAGTATTTTTTTGATTATACACATGCTATTTCCATTTATTTTTGGCTTCATTTAACACACACCACTACTTGTTCTTAGTTTATATTTTCCTTTCTCTTATACATTATTCAAGATGTTTTTCCCGCTTGTAATTTGGTTTTCAAACTAATTTTTGTAAAATAAAGGATATTTTTAGCTATTTAAATGATAAAAAATTGATTTTCTATCTGTATATTCAAACTAGTTTTTTGGAATATTTCATGAATGGACATGTATGAATCCTATGTGGTTTATCTATTAATTTATTTTATGATCACACCCTACATGTTCCACTCGACATCAGTATACCTAAGATATTTTCTAGGTTCTGCTTTTGTTCAAGTATGCCTGTGGAGTGGGATAGTTTTGTGGATGGTGGTGACCAAGAGGTCATATAGAGATCATGTCAGGCTCTTGGTTGGTTTCAGTTTTTTTCTTGTTTTCTCCCACTTTGGTTGTATCTAGATCTGTTTATGTGTTTATTTCATTTAGTGATTTATAGATTATCCTTTTTATGTTGTGCACTAATTCTTGCTTCATTTATATCTATTTTTATGGGATAAATCATTCCCAATTGTATTATATTTGATGCATGGAACTAGTTTCCAGCCTAGGATGATTGGGAAAACCTCTTGGGCAATGTTGTAGGCTGGCTTAGGTGACCAGTTTGGGGTTGAACCTAGTTGGTTCTTTAAAAAACAGTACCAAAGGATACCTTATTATTTGGGATGTTCGATAGATGGGATATAGGACTACCGATACTAAAGTAGTAGGGGTTTTAAGTGAATCGAGAACTCTTAATCTTTATGATCCTCAAGTTTCCAGGGTTTTTTGGGTTGAGTTTTTTATTTTTATTTTGGGTTAATGTTGTTCATTTCTTTCTTGGATTGTTAGGATTGTGATTTGTGGAATGAAAATTGAAGGGAGATGGTATTACATGGTGAGATTTCATGGAGTAGAGTCCTATGTGGATCCCTAGTGCATGATTAAAGATACTTCGAGTGGTCGGTGCATGCTTAGAACACGATATTCTAAACCAAGTGGCAGGGTTATGCATTTCCACCAGTTCCCTATTTTTTGTATTTTCAGCGTGAGTTATTCTTTGGTATGTTTTTGGTCGGTGTGGGTTGAATTTGAAAGGAAAATGGTTTCTTAGAAAAATGGGGTTTTAAAAGGAAAATGATTTTGGGAAATGGTTATAATTTAAAAGTTTCTTGGGTGTTTAAATTGGATTTGGAACCAGGTTTCGGTATTGGAAAAGTGGCCTTGGAATAAAGTGATTTTGAATTTTAGAACAGAGCTGGTGGTATTCGAAAGAAGATCACTAGGTTTGTTTTTTGATGTTTATTCTATGAGTTTGGTGTTTTGTCTCATGATTTCCTTTAAGTTAAATTTTGGTTTACTATTTATTTTTTTATGTTTATTATGTTAATTATATTATACTTCCCAAAAAGGTCCTAAATTTATCCTCCTCTAGTAATAGGCCCTGCCTAGACTCCCAATGAAGTGGTGAAGTTTAGTTCTTCTCATTTTTTGCCATTTTTCATGGTGATAAAGGTATATTAGAGGATATAGAGTGGATTGAGAAAGGTAAAGGTGTTTTTAGGTATTTGGGTACTACCAAATCTACGAGGGTGTAATCTTTTCTGGGATCATTTGAAGGGCTGGGTTTGGATTGATGGAATATGATCTTTCCACCATCATTAAAAGTTGGGATGTATTTGGATATCTTTAAGACCAATTTTATCCAATGGTTCATACCAAATTAGGTGAAGTGGAGGAAATTTTAATAGATCCTAGTTATTTAGAATGTCCAACAGATGATGAAGGCCTATGTTGATTATTTCAAAGAGCTGGTTTCTTTTTCTCCGGAAATAGATTCAAAGTAACTATTGAAATCTTCTATCTTTGCATGGGGTCTTTTTATAGTGGTTAAAGATCGAATTATATCATTAGGGGAAGTTCTATTTGGGAATCTAGTATATGATTTGTTTTTATCAAAGTTGGTTTCCAGAGGGTAGCCCATAGTAGGTGGTAATCTATTTTCTCTTGGAAATCGTGAATGTTTTCCATATAGAGGGATGTTTAAACTAGATAAAACCATTACTAAAGAGTATACCTCATCATTTATTGATTCTCATTCATTAGACCATCCTCTTATGCATTTCTAGTATAGTCAGTATGCGCACTCAAATCCATCTTGTCATCATCCTCTGAAGGGTTTTTGACAATGTGGCCATTTGGGCCACTTAGAGAAGTTGAAATTTCTAAAATGGTGAGACTTAGTTAGAGGCTTCTAGTTTTTAAATGTAGGTTAGTATATGATTTAAGGCATCGAGGCTCCATCCATAGGGCCCAGATTGAAGATATTCATGCAGTCCAGAATTGTTGGATTTGGGGGGTGTTGGCCCAATTTTTCCTCCGATGTTGGAGTGGGGATAATTTAAACTTACCCACTGCAATTTTCTTTATGTGGTATTTTTTTCATGTATTTTAGTGGATTCACCCTTAATTATGAAACTTGTGTGGTTATCCTTTTATAGGTCTCTTCTAGTTTTGGGTTGCACACATTTTGGAGATGCTTATGTATTTTGTAAATTATGAATCGTGGTTTGGTTCAATGTTTTGTTTGAGATCATTTCATTAGGTTCTACTTGCACTGGGAGTTTCAGTATTGGTATTTTCAAGTAGAATTTTAAATGGTGGGGAGACCCACTATGTATATTATTATGATTTTATCTAGGGTTGTTCAGGTGGGACTTGTAAAGTTTAAATGTCACACTAAGGATCATTTTTTTTCCTCATTTAGTTTAAGGTTCTAGATATTTTCCTTATTTTTCTGGTGTAATTTTTGGGGGTAGAATGTTTTTGTGGTTGGGAGAATTGTTACACCTCAACTATGATTTTATTTTATTTTATTTTATTTTATTTATTATTTTTTTCTTGAAATTTAATTTTTTGGTCATGGTTCGAGTTGATTTTCCAATGATAATGTGTGAGTTTTAGAGGTTCCATGTTATTTTGACCCTATGCATGTTTTGAGGATAAACTATGTAGCTAGCGGAGGAAGAGGGTATTTTCAATTTATTTTGTTCTTGGATAGTTTTTTTGAATGATATGTGCACAGTTTGGCCCAAACCATGAGAGGAAAAGGAGTAATCGTGCATCTTGTTGGTGGTGTTGGGGACCTAGTGCATGACTTGTGCATGGTTAGAGGAAACCATGTTTAAAGTGTGAAAGAGAGTATGTCATTTATATAGATCTGATATTCATGGTTGGAACACAATTTCTCAAACCATGTGACCATCCCATGTGGGTGTCCCTTCCTTTTAGTAGAGTGCGCCTAGTTGGCATAAGGTTTTTGAAACCATTCTTCCAAAACGTTTTACTTATCTAGATTCTTTAAAACTTGAGTTTCTAAGTTTTCCCCTCTTATATTTTAACCCCATTTCCACCCTTCTTCTATTTCTTAATTTTACCACACAAAGGGGTATCCTAAACCTTCTCCCATGGCCATTCTTCCTCCATTGATTCTTATTTAAGATTTATAGGTGATTTATGATTGTTTTTAGGTTTTTTCCTCTGATTTTATTCTCCCTCTCTTGGTTTCGTGGTTCTTCTTGTCTTGGATCCCTCTTGAAAAAAACCTAGGGGTAGATAAATGATGTTGGATTTTTTTTCTTTAGATTTTAGGGTGTGTTATTTTCTTCTTGGGATTGGTTCTCCCTTCTCTTGGAGTTTCATCTTATTCAAATTTCGTTAAGTTAGGTGTTTCCATCCATTAATTTTTTCAAAATTTCTATTTTATGTTTGATATTTATTAAATAATTTTTAAGTGTTTTATTCTTTGGTGTGATGTGATAATTTGATTTATTATGGTGTTTCCATGCTGTCAATTTGATGAAAATGGGTTTTCAAAGTATTTTCTTAGTTATGACTATATGAATATGTTTAAAAGTTTTTTGATAGAATTAAAATTAGAATTTCCAAATGAAATTTATTACTTTGGTAATGTGTTTGTCCAAGGTTGGGTTTTAGTAATTTTTTTCTTATGAATTGAGCTTTGTGTGTGGTTGTGATGCCTATTTATGGTTTAATGCTCTTGTGTGGGTCATTGGGATTTCTTTTAATTATAATGGTGATTATTTAATTAGAATATTGATTATTTATATGGTTGTCCATATATATTATGGAGAATATGGTCATATCCATATGTGCATGGGATTCAAATATATATAGGATCATTCATATAAATGGTAGTCTATAAAATTTCCATCTTCGTAACCTTGTTTTTTTAAAAAATACTCTTCCTCCCCTCCCCTTTCTTTTCCTCTTTTTATCAAAATGTTCTTCCAAAGATCCAAATGCTTTCCAAATGTATTTTTTGTTTCCAAATGACTCTAAATGAGATTTCCAATTTTTTCATAAATCCATGTTTTTTTGTAGCTTGAATGTACGATTTGATAAAAAAACTTGTCTCAAAGGCCCATTTGGAATCTTGCAATCATGATTAATGTTTTCACCTTGGTTTTAAAAATGGTTTTTGATTTGTAAATATTAAGGTCCTATTGGTACCTTTTTATGTTTTGGAAATTTGATTTGAACTCATATGATTTGTAGGCCCAATTGGAACCTTTGAAAGGTTCTATGAATAATGGGCACCCCTATGGTCTTCCCTCCAATGTGAGGTCCTTCGCATAAACATTTTTGAGGATTGAACAAGGCATGCATAGTGGAATCTATGAGTTATGTTTAATTCCAAGAATGTGATGACCTCATAACTCTACTTTATACTATTATCATGGTATTCATGGATGTCATAAAAAGGGTTGAGCGATGAATAATTTATAATTATGATTAGATGGATTAGAACCCCCCAGAAAGAGGATAGTACATGTCATCTTTCCCACTGGTGAGGCTATTTTAGAGTATCTATGTTGGTTATTGACTATGAAGTTGCACCATATACTAGAAGGTGGTTCTAATATGAATGCATCCAAATATTTATTCTAGGTATATTTAGGAAATTACCATGATTATAAATTTTTATGTTATTTTTTTTATCATAAATCACTTTGGCTACTTGGTTTATTAGTTTTTTTTTATTATAACCATACTGTTTCCATTTATTCCTAGATTTATTTAACATGACTTGATTCTTGTTCTTAGTTCATACTTTTATTTCTCTATACATTATTTTGGTTGCATTTCATACTTGTAATTTAATTTTCAAATTGGGTTTTTTAAAAGGAAAAATGTGTTTTGATCTTTAAATGATAAAAACTTATTTTTTATCTATATATTCAAACTAGAATTTTTTGAATGTTTTGGGAAAGGACATGTATGGATCCTATGGTGTTTACCAACTAAGTAGTTTTATACTCACACCCTACTTATGACACTAGGCATTGGTAGACCCGATCTATTTTAGATGTTATTTTTTTTTTCATGTACTCCTATGGAGAGGGATGGTTTTATAGATGGTGGTGACCAATAGGTCACATGGAGATAATTTTGGGTTCTGATTTGGTTTCAGTTTTGTTTTTATTTTTCTTTTTTGTCTCAGTGTGGTTATATATAGATCTATTTATGTATTCATTTTGTTCAGTGATTTATGGATTCTCATTTTTATTATGAATACTCTGTCTTGCTTCATTTATTTATTTTTTATGTGCTAAATAATTCCCAATTGTTTTATTTTTTATTCCCAATAGTATTTTCCATATTGGGAGGATTAGGAATGACTCTTAGGCCTTATCACAGGCCAACTTGGTTGAACGGTTCAAGGTTGACCCGGGTTGGTTCATGAAATGTTTCCTGAACTTGAAATAGTCATGGTGGATTTAACTATTATATAATTAGGACTTTAATATTTCATATACACTTGAAAAGGTTAATGTTTTGATCAGGAAGTCACATAGTAATGTCGTGCATGAATTATGAGATTATTGGAGCGTAATGGAAGAGTTATCAATAATACATATTGATGCTAGAGAGGTTGGTAGAAGATGTTTCCTTTTGTAGATGAAAGTGAATTATTATTTGGTGTAGTAGGTGGAGAATTAAAAATTGGGGGATTTTGTGGTGGAGGTCTAGAGAGACTGAGTTGTATTTGGTGATTCCCATGTTGGTTGGTCTGAGGATAAAAAACATTAGGTATTGTTCTGGGGTATACTTTTTCATCATTTTAGAGATTCATGATGTGGTTCTCCATGACTTCCATAGATCTCCCTTGATAGTACATCCTGGAATGAAAAATATGTTCTAATCTTTAAGAGGACAATTTTAGTGTCCTGGGTTGTAGTTTTTGGTTTTGGAGTTTATTTATAGATGTTTAGTCTGTCTGAAGGTAGATTTTGAACACCATGTTCCCAGTTGTTTATGCCATCCATTGGATGTTCCTCAGTGTAAGTGGGTGTAAATATCGATATAATTCATCACTGGTTTAACTTGAGATCAAGTATTATTAGATTCTATATGGGTTATAGTGGACAATTTGACAAAATTAGACCACTATATAGAGATCAAGGAGTCAAGATCAATGGAGGTTTTATTGAGGAGGTACCTGGAGGAGGTGGGGAGACTCTATGTATTTTTGAGGATAATTATATTTGATTGTGATCCTCATTTTACCTCTAGGGTGTGGAGAGGTCTCCAACATTATTTTGGATATTGGTTATGACTCAAAACTACTTTCCATCTACATATGGATGATCAAACAGATCAAATCATTCATACTCTTGAGGGTATGTTTCATGATATTGTATTTGATTTTAGAGTTTCATGGATAAGGCACCTACCTTTGTTCAAGTTTTCTTAAAAAAATAATTTTCACTCCACCACTGGTATGGAACCATTTTAATATTTGAGAAGATGAACTTTCCATTCTCTATTGTGATGGACTGGGGTTGGAGAGTTAGAAATTATTAGGATGAAACTAGTGTATATCATGATAGAGATGGTTCAAGTGATTCATGAAAGGATAAATATAGTGAAGTATAATCAAAATTCCTATGAATATAGAAGGAGGAAACCTATGGATATTGATGTTAGAGATCATGTTTTTTCTAAGGTGACCCCTTGTCGTGGGCATCATAGGTTTGGATGTGGGAGTAATCTTTCTCCCTGTTTTGTTGGTACTTTTGAGGTATTAGATCATATAAGAGATATTTCTTATTGGATAACACTTAACTCATGGATTATCCATATACATGATGTATTAAATGTGTAACAACTTCACTGTTATCTTCATAATGACTATCACATCATCAATTAGGGAAATATCGATATTGATGATGATGCGATCTTTGAGGAGTGTCCTATAGAGGTACAGGACAACCAAGAGAAGTTGTTACATGGGATTTCTATTCCCTTGGTTTGTGTATTGCAGTATCCTGATGGTGTGGAGGAGATCAACTAGGAATTTGATTAATAGATGTGTGCTTAGTATCCTAAGTTGTTTGATGTTTAGTTCTTCTCTTATAGTGATGCTGATTTTTTTGGGTTTTGACCTTTATTTAGGTCATGAGATGGTTTTCTCTTCATTGACACCTTGTCTTTGGACTTTCAATTATTTGATAGGTATCTTCCCTGGGAGAGTGTCTGAGAGTTTTTTGTTGGTGTTGTGCAATTTTTTACTTTGTTCCTTTAAGTGAGGTGGTTGATATCATATGATAGAAATATTATTGAGAGGTATCTCATAGGGTGGCTATTTGAAAAACCCCTTTTCGTTTCCTTCTCTTTAGTTATGGTCTTAAATTTTCCAGGATAATAATTGTTTGTGAGGTATCTGATGTAAAGGCTCAGATCAATTTAATCCATTCTTTTGTGTGTTTTTGTGGTCCATGTTTATTAGAGGAAGAAAATAGTAGGATCAGTGGAGTTTGAAAGATGGAATCTAGTTGTAATGGAATTTTATGATGTTAACTATAGTTCATGATGTGAGAGAGCAATTTATGGATGGAATAGGAATTCTTAGATTGAATATAGAAATTCATAGGGTGTGAATCAGGATGTGAACCATCAGTTCATGATGTGAAAGGGTGGATGATCATATTTAATGAATCTATCCCCAAAATCTCATATCATGAAAATAAAGTTCATGATATGAATCGATCTAGGTTTATTGGAATGAGGAAATTCATTTTTAGCGAGTCTTAAAACATGATCCACTCATGACATGAATTACCCATTCATGCTATGAATTTATATCTGGCAGTGTGCCTATAAAAGTAATCACACCCTCAGTTTTTTTAGAAACCCTCCAATTATCTCTAAAATCCATGTGTCCATAGGTTCTTCTTCAGGATTTTTCAAAACGCTTCCAAAAGGTATTGATCCATGTCTTACCATGTTTGATATATACTGATCCAAGGTGAGTTTTCCTCATTTTTCTTATGGATTATTATCTAAATAGTCTAGTTCCTCTTGTTTTATCTTTCCATTCTATGAAATATGATCTCCTTTATTATCATGGTGTTTCTTTATTTTTTTGTGGTGTAATGTCCTTGGAGGGATGTAGTTTCATTATGGGAGAGGTGATTAGGGATCTAAATTCTTGTTCCATTATCATTCAAGAAAAATGAAATTTAGGTATGAGATTCATTTATTATTATTTTTTTCATGTAAAATCATAAATTTATCATGCTTTATCTCTTTGGGTGATGGTGGAATTAACTATAAGGAAGATTAATTTTAAATAATAAAAATAAATGGTTTATGGTTATATCAATCCTTTATGTTTTCCACCATGTTAATGGATTTCTACTTGTTTTACTAGATAGTTTGGTATCTATATTAATGATTCGTTTAGAATGTTTGTTATTATTGGTTTTAGCATGTTAATTTGATGAAAACGATTAAGAATGTATTGTTGATAATTTCATTGGCTAAATAATTAAAGATACATCTATTGAATCTATTGATTCTTATAATTTGATGGAAATAAAATTATGCATAATTCGTGTTTAATTGAAATTATACTTCCATATGTTAATGGAATTATATAAATAATAAGAATGTATAAATTATTTTTTATAATAATAGAGTGGAATGTTAATGAAATTGTTATTCCTAAAAGTTTATTGGAATTGGAATTTATGCTTGAAATGTATGTTTAAATAATTACTAGCTTTTATTAGTTAATGACTTAGGCTACCTATAGTTGTAACCTATGATAAATGAATTGGTTAATTCATGATGCTAATAAAATTAGTTGTCTGATAAAGATAAATGTTTGGGAATGAGTGATCCCATTTTCATGTGAAGGTTGATTGCCTTGTTTTTAGATCCTAGATTACCCATTGAATATTTCTGTTGTTTTATGATTTTTTTCTCTATATGAGAGCCTTGATATGAAATGTGATGTGAGCCTGAGATGGATGATGGTTGACAAGACATGGGTTGGGATGCTTGATATTATGTCAATAGTTGACACTAGTGATAGCTAGTTGGATATATAGTTATATGAATAGTTGTGTTGGGGATGGAACTAGGATTGATGGAATGGGTTGAATCTAGGATTTACTATTGTTGTTCTGAAATTTGGATGCTTACTTGATAATTTAATTATTTAAAGGCTGGATAGACATGTTTCTTGTTTACCTACATTCCTTTCCCATATTCTTTAGGCAACTATTAGTTCTTGGTTTATACATCTCTTTTATGGTCACATAGGATATTTCCTAGAGTAATTTTAATTATGGAATGATAATTATTAATAAATGTTTTAACTGATGAATTTGGTACTTGAATGGAATTCAAATGTTGATAATATTGTAGAACTCTGGAATTAGTTGGAATATGCCTAGATTTCATGGAGTTCATTTAGTGGTTAATGAAATGTGAATGGTATAATGTTAATTAATGGATCATTAATTAATTAATGTAAAGTGAAATGTAAAAGAAAATAATTAATTAAACAAATTATCATTGAATGATTGTGTTCTTAAAGGATAAATAGTTCTTAGAAATGGTGGCTAGGTGTATGAGAGATGTTATCTACAGTTGAACCTAAGACTAGGTTAATTATCATAGTGTGGTTTTGAGATAAATTTTATCCTATATGTTATGTTATTTAATATAATACTCCACCCATGTCGGTAGGGAGACTAACACCTAATGGACTCTGGGATGATGTTTTCACCAACATCTAGGTTGGTGAGGAACATATGGATAACTACCCCCTCTGGCCTTACTCTCTTCTCTCGGTAGTATTATGTATTGGGATTCATAGTGGATACCTTTACAATATATGTGTGTAGAGGGTTGTAATGTATTATGGTTATTTCACAAACATTCATCTCCAGATATAGCATCCCATGGATTATTATAGGTATGACATGTATCAGATGTGATGTATTTAGGTATAATACATGACATATAGGATGTTTCGGATCCAAAAAACTACTTGATTACTATCTTGATATTTTTAATTGGATGATGAGATGCACAAGGTGTATGATATGTGATGATCAGATGATGTGATATATGAGATGCATGTTATGATACATTAACCCACGTGACTTCAGGTTGTATTACTTTTATAGAGAGATGGACCAGGACGTGTAATATTGGGGAAGAGTGGAAAACCAGTGGAGAAGTAGTAGAGGGGTTCCTTATTTTGATATTATATTATATGTTCACTCGTATGTGATACTTGGTGAGAGATATCCATGGTGAGGAGAGGAACTTAGCATTCCTATTTAGATGAGGATTTAGCTTCAATTTTTGTTCACTAGGATTTAGCATGATTTCTCTATCTTTTTAATGAGAGGTGCAAGGGAGGATCCTACTGATTATATATGTTATGCTCACTCTATATATATATATATAAAATTTTATAGGTCTGTAGGATCTAGTTGGTGATGAAGATGGGCTTTACCATCTTGGGGGTTGTTCATGAGCTATTTGGAATTTTTTGGTCACTACGAAGGATTATCTGTTGGCGCTTGCAGTTAACTTTTGGTAATTTTTTTAGTTGTATGGAATTATGTTCATATATTTGGGTTCTTTTTATTTTTTATGAGTAGAAGTTGTATAATGGTTTTTATCTAATCCATTTTTACTCAAGTTTTTCTTAGAGTCCAATGCTTCCCATCTGTGTGTATGATATACCCTCGATGCTTTTCACTAAACCATGGAATATTGGAGATGGGATTCATGTGTCATTATCTCCCTTCTCTCATTTCTGGCCTAGGAAGGGAACCTTTGGAGTGAGGAGGTTTTCAAAAAGTAGGCTGCCCATGGATATATATGTACAACCATGGGTGGCCACTCTGACATTAAATCCATTACCATGGGAACTACCTATGGAAATATATCTATATATACAAGGAATTCAAATGGCATTTCATGTAATTATATGGGTTCTATTCATGGTTGTGTAATTTCTATAGTTGGAATCCGAATGTGGCTATAAATTTATAACCATGGGTAGCACCCGTTGCTAGTTCCTAACACCCATTTCTATGAAAATAGGTGCCACAAATATATTTATTGTGGATATAACCTTATTTTATATTAGTGAAAGTTAATGTAATATAATCAATAATATAAAGGAGTTTATATTGGGAATAAATATAAAGTTTTTATATATGTTTATTATGGAATCTCTATAATGATTACCTAAATTATTAAGTATTTATAATTTATTTAAGTTTATGAATTTTTCACACATATTTTATCACATGATTAAATATATGAAATAATAATTTATTTGGATTTTCCCTATATTATTCATAGATAAAAATTGTTTTTATTATGAATTGATTCAAACTTTAGTTTAAAATTATAATATACTTTTAGAGATTATAATACATGCATATAAGAAGTTAAATTCTAGGTATGACTATGGATTTACTTTTTTTCTACATTGAATTTAGATTATACTAGGTTATGAGCTTGAATTAACAGGTTAATTATTGTTTATACATATTTGGTGGTAACATTATAATGTAATTGAAGTATCTCTTGAGTAAGGTATCCTTGGTTAGAGGTACTTTTGGTTGGACTGCTCACTGTCTTGGGGGTTTATGAATTTTCTAAAAAAGTGCGGGCTGACTATTTATGGATCCAAGATTAATCATGCGATGATTATTGATTTTATATAATTTTAATCCTTTACATGAAAGAGTTTCATGCAACTTATGAATGAAATGTATTTTGATATGTATAAATATAATTAGATTTTAATTTACGTTAGCAACACAATCTATGAGTTGCGTAAAGAGTTACACATCAATGTGGTTTGAATATATTAATTTGATATAAAGAATATGAGTGTAAACTAAATCATAAAATGAATGAATACATAAATGGAATGCATGGGATTATATAGTGAGATTAAATCCCCTTTGAAAATTTACTAATTATTAGATTCCTTCCAACATAAATACATGCCAAGACCTTGATCATCCAAATTGGAAGGTTCATGATAAAACTTGGCACCATTGGATTATATTATACAAGGAATGAAGGTGATATATAACCCTAAGAGTTAGGTAACCAAATTATATTGTGATATTTGGGTACACATATATGGGAAATCCTAAGAGTTAGGATACTAGAGGAATAATATTGAGTTTATCAACATGATTGATAAAAAAAGAGTTTTCTTCTCAACCATCCAATATATGATATTATTGGAATAATGAACTACCTAAATAACTAAGTGGTGAGAGGAATGCTAAAGTGGACTCATTTATTAGTGAAATATGGATCTTTTCCTATTGATAAATATAATGATTTTAAAAGGAGACATCCTTTTAGTGGGTGAACATTTAATAAAAGTCCTTATTAAATGTATGTAAAATATGATAATAATATAATAAAATATTTTATTATATATAATAAAATATTTATCCTCAAAATTAACATTGAAATCGAACTTATATAAAGGAAAATGTTATTATAATAAGCTTATTATATTGTCACACAAACTCAAGAATCATTCTTAAGTAAGATAAAATTTTATATATTAGAGTAATCCAAAACTGAGTAATCAACTATTGAAGTTGTTAAAAAGGTGGATATATATGTTTTTGAAGAATAAATAATTCACTAAAGGTTTCATTAATACTCATTATGGTTAAGGGATTTATTATACTATTATTGGTGGAAATGTTTTGATAATATGAAAGTATTAAAAAAATGTTTACCATATTTTCTCAAAGTGTTAAGGAAAGATAAAATAGGATATATTATTTTTAAGTTATAGTGATGTATAAATAGTATTTTAGGGTAAAAGTTCAAACTATAATAAGAGATGTTAGTCATGAGGTCCAACATTTTTTCTTCAAGTATCAAGTCAAGGCCATTAAAAACTAGAGTTTTTAGAAAAGAGGACTAATGATTCAGTAGGATGGAATTATTAGCAATACCAATAGAAGTTTGGAAATTACATGGAATTTCCATGTTGTATAATGATGTTATTGAAATTGATTATTTTATTTTGAAATATATATGATATCAAATTTATACTTTAAAAATGTTTCAAGCATGCATGAGTTCGAAATTAGGGAGATAATTGATGAATCTTGTAGTTTACATTCAAGTGACTAATCAAAGAGTTACTATATAAAATATTTGAACATAAAAGAATATATCAATCTGATACAGATCTAAGTAAAGGATGTGTATCTTCATCTCACTTATATTATATGGTAATAAAATTATTTTACTAACAAAGAGAGTTGTTATGAACAATATGAGATGATGGATTCAATGCGTATGGTTTATGATTCATCTGATTCTATAACATGTTTTGGGAATAAGATAAGGATTATTATTTTTATCTAGGATAAATATGTTTATATAGATGTTTGTTAAAATATAAAGGATTTAATCCCACCACACCCAGTATAATATTTTAAAGAAAAATATTCTTTTCAATAGAATGATCCAAACATGTAGAATACTATATTTGATATAAATATAATAATAATTTTTTAAATATTAATACTAAAAGATAATAAGATTTAATTCTTACACATAAAGGAGTTTATGAATATTGTCATGATATATTTAAAAGAATTCAATGTATAAGATTATAGTTGGAGTATGACTGAACTTATCAAGGTTCAAAGTTAATAAATAAAGGATAATGTCAATTAGAATTCAAAGTGAAATTTACTTAATATCCTAAAGGATTTTACAATGTGTTGGTAAATTAATAATGTAAATAGTTATATTAATAACCAAAAGATTTCAAGAAAATTTTTTGATGGAAAGGGTACCAAGAATGATGACAGTGATGAAGTTATAAAGTGTTAAAGGTAGACTATAGAAGTAATTAATATCATAACACTGGATATTGTGTAGTAAAATAGTTGAAGAATATGTTCAGAGAGTTGGGCATTAGGAATATGATTCCTAATTCTCAATATTATTCAAAATAGATTACAAGATAGATATTACTCACTAAATAGTTTAGAAGGAGGGTTTTATCAGATGGAAACATAGATATGTGGCATGGATTATATAGAGATTTACCAAGGATACAAAATTTTAAAATTATAGAAAACATAAGGCTGATCTAGTAGTATATAATATTTTATATGATAAGATATATTATAATATTTTATTATTCCATAATTCTTAAAATATTTTACAAATATAAAATGTATCATGTTATATAAAAGGTAATATCCACTTTATCATTTTTTCTTGATGGCTTCATATGTGTGTGTGTGTGTATCGTGAAGTGAAATAATAATTAAACTATCAAAGTAAGACTTTGACTTATCTATAAACGATGATCTTCATAGATTATTAAAGGTTATAATGAAATGTTAAGGCCATTATGTGCACGATTCATGTATCAAGATACAAAATATTCTCATGAGGCTCAAAATGGGGTTTATGAACTAGATGACACATGGATTATACCACATGGAGTGTCATACACCATTTATATAGTGTACTAGGGGTTCATGTTTCATATTTGGTGTCACCAATACCTGAGGTGTAGCACAAAATGGATCTCAAGTACAAATTAATTTAAGATTGTATTTTCTTTAAATTCATTATAGAGGTTTCGTGAGAATTAGGTTTGAAAATGGAGTTTTTTGGAGGAGACAAAATTTTCCCACAGTTGGTGAACAGTTAGTAATAACCGTGAAAAAATCGTGTGGTATGGATCTATGTTTTAACAATGGGGTTTTTCATGGTTTAATAATGATTAAAGAAATCTTGTGGCTCACCAGGGGAAATCATGCGGGGTATGGGTGTTTATTCAAGGGGGTTTCATGATTTTAGAAAACCATAAGGATTATCCTCAGAGATTGTGTGACTTGTCTTTTTAAATTGATAGTATCCATACATTTTTGGCACATGGTTTGCCTAACTATGTCGCCTAACTGTGCATGGAACTCCAAACATTTAAAAAGTTGGAATTTACCCTTGTTACCTTAGTAATTTTTAGGCCTAATCACCCCATAATATCATTTAGGATTGAACTAATACTTACCCAATGATATAGAGACTTCTCCCCTGGTATTATTGGAAATTTCTCTTCCTTATTGATGGATTTCTCAAGGTATGTTTGTGTTTTGAAGCGGTTTCCTCTTCCTTTATTAGATACATTCTATATCTCTCCTCTCTTAGACTCATTAGAACCAGTGTGGGATGTGTATTTTATATATAAGGGGTTTCATGGAGTTTTATGTGTTTTTTATGGATCTTGGATCATGAGGATCTTATCTACTATTCTCCAATATCCATTTATGAAGGCGTTTAATTCTACCCCCATTATTAAGGAAAATGTCTCTATAAAAAGTGTTAATTATATGAATTTATTATTTCTCTTGTAAATTACTTTGGGTTATTCATTTGTTTGAATTTATTTGTGATTAAAATGGAATTTTTGGAATAAAATCATGTTTTTAAAGGGAGGATTTTTTCTTTAAAAATTGTTTGTGCACAACATGTGTTTGATCAAATGGTTTAATGGTGGGTTTTTCTTAAAAATGGATTTTAAAGCACTAAATTAGACTAGATTTGATTTTAAAATGTTTTATAAATTATGATCATGGATTTTTAAATGTTTTTGGACAAAATTATCACATTGGGTAACCTTAGGTTTGTCAGTAATAGACATGTCACTTATAGTGTGTGTAATTATACTTATGGGTTTATTTCAATTTAGTATATGTAATACTACTAGAGGTTATACTGGTTGGATCCACCATGTGCCTATATTGGGGATTTATTTTTATGTCTAGTAAATATACCCATAAGCTAGATCATAAAAACCATGCTTCTTCATTTCTGATTGGATTATCACATGATGGATTGTGTCATGGTTATTTTCTCACATGTTTTCACATGATGGATTGTGTCACGGTTTCATTGATTATGTGATTATCTTATAGTATACCCATGGATTGTATTGATTATGATTTCATACTAATCACATGTAATTTTCATATTCCTTATCTTATGAATATGAAAGGATTTTATGAAATCCAATGGAATATTTAGAAATGGTTTTGATTTTGAAAATGTTGTGAAAAGATATAATTGTTTTAAATATAGAATTACTTCATTCTTAATATTAGGATTTTTATAGATTTTTTGGTGGGATCCTACTGGTATTTGTACTGAAACCCTAATTTTTCCTTTGAGAAGTTTTATAAGTTGTTTTGTAGGACCCATGTAAAGGAAATTTCATTATGAAGCATGTCATCTTATCTTTTCATCATAGCATTTATAATGGGATGTTTTACCAATGAATGATGTATTTGATAAAATAAGGGAATTTTCATTCAGTATGAACAATGTGGTATGTGATTTTAAAGAAATGGTTTTCAATGGATTTAAATTATCACAACCCCCTCTCCAAAAAGTGTACCCCTCCTAGTCCTGCAATGGGAGAATAGTTATAATGTTACTCAAGTCCCACCTCCAGTAGGCCCCAGGTTGGCGACTAGCACCAAGGGTATAGTAAAAGTGAAATCGGGAGGCATTTCTCTCTAAAAGAACTCATGCGAAAGATATAGATAAGATAGACACCAACCAACTCCTGCTCATAATGAAAATTAAAAGAAACCCTAGTGAACATATGTAATGTCATGTAAGAACTACTACAACTGAAATAAAAACTACAAGTACCAAAATAAAGTAAAATGAGAGTGACCAAGAAGCCCAAAAAGCTTCTAAAAACCCCAATATAGTAGTAAAAAACCTAATCTCTAACCTAAACCAACTATCCTAAAAAAATAGTTTGTATAACGTAGGGTGAGTATAATAGTATACCCAATAAGATCCTCCCTGAAGCCTCTCGTGTAGAAGAAAATAAAGCATGCTAAAGCATAATGAACAACAAGTGAAACTAACTCTTCACATAAATAGGTATACTAAGTTCCCAACCTCACCATGGATACTCTCACCAAGTATCATATACAAGATCATATAATATAATAAATAATATAAAGGGTAATTTTCTACCACTTCTCCACTAGTTTTTCGCTTTGCGCCAACGTCACATGTCTTATGCATATCTCTAAAAAAAGGCTAGCCTGAAGACACATGGGAGAAGTTCCACAAAATGCACATCATACAACAAAACCACCATTTCTATATATCCAAAAGTAACCTTGTAGTTTTTAGGAGCCACCACAGCTCGCATAGCATGTATCATACATCGGGTGTTATAACTCAAGCCATTACAACCCATACACTGAGTAAGGATCCTCAATCCATCATAGCCTATACACATTACACCTATAATAGTCCATAGAAAACTATATCCAGAATATATGTGTGTGAAATAACCACAATACATTACAAACCTATATACATATATATGGGGAAAACTAACCATTGTTCATACTAGCACAAATAACTACCAAGAGACGAGTGTAGGGTTAAAGGGGGTAGTCATCCATCCATCCTCCCACTGAGATGTTGGAAAAAATACCCCATAGGGCTTAGAATCCCTGGAGTGTTAGTTGAACTAACAAAAAAGGTGGAGTAGTGTATAGAGAAATAAAAACTATAGGATATAATATAGATCACAAACACACTAGGGGTATAACCCAGTCTTATACTCAAATGCTTCTCACGTCTCTTGGACTCCTGACTACCACTGCTAAGACGAGATATCCTATAAGCACACAATCATTTTAAAGAGATTAATTAAGTCACTTTATCCATTTTCATCAATTTTAATTTACATTAATTAATTATTTAACCAATAATTAACCATCATCATTTTTTTTCGCATTCCATTACATTATCATTTCATCAAAGATCTATTCCCTCCAGGCATAACCAAACACAGTCAACAACTTCTTAGAATCACAACCTCAACATTGCATCCCATCAAGCTCCAACCCCATGGGTTAAAAAATTATTCATTTATTAACAACATTACCACCTTCCATATTTCTATATTTCCATATTTCTAGGTATTTTAGGAACATATTCTAAGATACCAGACACAAGGGGCTCAACATGGTGAGTAGATGAGCTACCCGTCGAGTATTTTCCACCTATAGTAAGAGAATAGACCCATCCATCCTCAAGAAGATAAACAAGAAAAAAATGCGGCATAACCCACACATCTTCACCTATTTTGGAAGGAGAGTAAGCAAAACCAACTGCCTCAAGTAGTGGGGAAATTAAATCAGATAAAAAAACAATAGATTCAAAAAGCATCCAACTTTCATATCAATGGGTAAAACCAACTTTAACCCATTACATCATATTTAGTGACCTCCTTGACACCCACATACATAAACCAATGCATCTCACCACTCTAGAAATCAACTGATTCCACAACCAATGGTCCTCCTTGCCCCCACATACCACAATAGCCATCTAATCTTAGACATCCTAGGATCACGTCACATCTGGGCCTCCCTTCCCCCACAACCATAAGTCTCGCATCTAGAGCACATCACAAGCAGCAGCAACAAACATAGAAATGAGATATCAGCCCTTAAACAAGGCATTCATCCTTCACACAGAACGATCTCTCATGAATCCAAAGAAGAAGACACTTGGCCTTTACACCAAGTGGGAAACTCAGGCCCTATAATGGTATTATATTGTATTCATATAATCGGTTCTTATTCCATCTTTAATTAACCGATTCATTATCGAAGGTTCCAAATATAGAAAACCTGAGAAACAATATTCTCAATCTATCAATAATTAATTAAAAAAATAATTTAACATTCCTTTAGTAATTTTATCTACAAGCATCAACATGCTTCAGGTTCATCAACCAATTCAGTTAATCATATATATCTGCATCAATTTGATTATCATCAAAATACAACAATAACCAGATTCATTAACATGACTCTTTAATTCTTTAGAAAATATATTTACAATTAACCCCAAATTTACATTCTTTACCAATTTCTATCAAGAATGACATGATAAACAAGCAAAGCAGAGATATCACACTATCTAGAAAATCAAGTGTCAATAACATCACTAAGAAATTGATTCCAATTCTTTAATCCTGTTAAAATATTTATTATTTAAATTTCATTGTGATTACATGGGACAAATAATTATAACTCTATGATTACATGTAAATAAAACAGATAAGAAATGAATCCCCTACCTCAAAAGGTTTAAAATGTTCTTTGCATGAGAACGACCAACACAACGGATCACGATCACCTCTTCTGCAACGACTGTATCCACCTGAGGATGCTGCGACACCACCGGACCAAACAAAACCCAAGAAAGATCCATTATAAACCTGGAGACCACATTACATCACATAGAAAATAGGAACAGGAGGAAACAAATATAGGAACCCAGAAGAATTGAGGTATAACATACCTTATATCCTAGATAGATCGACACTTCCTAGTTTCACCAGAATATGGGGTACACATGTAGCAAGAAAAACTCCAAGGGGAACATGATCTAAGGATTGAAGTTTGATCACATGAATCCTATGGGAAAAATAACTATGGGTATATTGTACCAAGGAAAAATAAGAAAGAAGAACAAGGGAGGAAGGTATCTCATCCTTTTGAAAATCTAAATGGAGTATTAATTTAGATATGGTTTAGATTTTCCATTAAAGGTGGATCTGATCAAAATTACGCGTTTTGACCAAGTAAAGGCACCCAGAACATTAGGAAAAATTTATATAATAATTATGGGCTTTGAATCAGGCTTAAATCCATTAAAAAATTATTTGAATGCATTTTACGTTGAAGATAATGTCAAAAGGGTGAAACTACAAGAAGCTAGAAACACTGTTCATGACTCACTGTTGGACAAGTCACTATTGGAAGAGTCACCATTGGATTAATCACCATTGGAAAAGTCACTATTGGATGAGTCACCATTGGATGCATCACCATTGGATGAGTCACTGTTGGATGACTCACCGTTGGACGACTCACTGTTTGATGAGTGACCATTTAGTGAGCTATTGTTCGGCGAGTCACTAATCGGTGATTCACCGTTCGGTGAGATACCATTCAGTGAGCCACCATTCAGTGATATACCATTGGATGAGTCACTTTGGTATGTCTTACTGCTGGATTATTTGCCATTGGATAACCCACCATTGGACGAGTGACCATTCAATGAGCTACCATTCAACGAGTCACTGTTTGGTGAGTCACCATTCGGTGAGCTACCATTAGGAGAGCCACCATTCATGAGTCATCATTCAGTGAGCTACCATTGGAAAATTGGAAATTTGGAAACTCTTGAAATGAGTCACCTTGACCTCTCAGAACACCTAAAACACCAGATTTCAATAAAGGAATGGACCGGAGAGGTCCAGGTCATTACAATAGATACTTATCAAAACATTATCATCTTCGAGAATCCAAAACCAACCAATATAGGAAACAGAAAGGGTTTATTCGAGAAATGACCCCATGAGATACCTATAAAATCATTCTCTACCATACATAACTAGAGGAACAAGTGAAAAAACATGCAACAACCACAACCATATTCTAAACACTCTCCTAGGAGAGATACTTCTCAAAATAGAGAAAGTCACAACAAGCAATAAGAGAAATACATATCATAAATGAAAGGGTCTACAACCAACAAATGACCAATGATACAAGAGAAGATCTAAAAATCAAATACCTCAGGGTACTAAGCATGTATCTATCACTTACGTTCCCAAGTACTCTCCTTCATGCCGCCATGCTGCTACAAGACACAGAATAAGGGGATATCACGCCCACACAACACATTCTTATGGTAGTACTAGATCTCTACAGGATTCTCCTTGAAGGTCACATCATCATCAACATCGATCTCACCCCAATCGATGATGTTCTATTTATCACGAAGATAACGATGGAGCTACGACACATGGAAAACATCATGCATTTGGATCATCTACGAGGGGAGTGCTACCTGATATGACACAACTCCAACATGAGCCAACACATCAAAAAGGCCCAAAAAACCGGGGATAAAGCTTACTCCCAAGACCAAAAATTCTTTTCCCATGACAGGGAGTCACCTTAAAAAACACATGATACCTAATGTCAAACTATGTAGGTCTCCTCCTATGATCGACATAGAACTTATGATGATCCCGCACTACCTTCATATGCTCACAAATCAACAGAACCATATCTGTTGTATTCTATACCAGTTTTGACCTGAGAATTTTTGACTATATGACCCTAGTATAGAACAATAGAGAATGGAAATTTTGGTCATACAAGGCTTAAAATGGCTCCATACTAATGGTGGATTTGAAACTATTGTTGCAAGAGAACTCTACCAAGGGAAGGTGTCTTATCCAAGAACCTCAAAAATCCAGGACACAAGAGTGAAACTTGTATTCAAGAGTTTGGATGGTCCACTATGTCTGAACATCCTTCTGTAGATTAAAAGAAGTGATAAGCCACAGATGAGAACCAAAGAAATTCTGGAGACCTCTCCACAACCTTGAGGTAAATTGAGGATCTTGATCAGAAATGATCATCCTTGGAACTCTATAGAGTCTCACCACCTCCTCTAGATACTACCTCAATAGAACCTATATTGATTTCAAATCCTTGATTTCTATAAAGTGGGATGATTTCGTCAAATGATCCACTACTACCCATATAGCGTCATAAACTCCTTGAGATCAAGGTAAACCAGTAATAAAGTCTATCAATATTCCTCCCACTTCCAATAAGGAACATCTAATGGTTAGAGAAAACCATTGGGAACATGGTGCTCAAACTTCACCTTCTGTAAGACCAAACATCAAGACACAAACTCCATAACTACATGCTTCAACCTAGGAAACCAAAACTGACTCCTCAAAGATTGATACATATTTTTCATGCTAGTATGTACCAATAAGGGAGAACTATGGAACTCTCTGAGAACCATCAAACTCATCAAAAAAAGAACAAAAATACTTCCTTGAAATAACACCTGGTGTTGTTCATCCTCAGAAAAACCATTTGGGGACTCACCATAAAAAACTCAGTGCCTCCAGACCTCCAACTCAAGATCCCCCAATTGGGATTTCTCCACCTGCTACACTAGAGATGACAACACCATCATCTGAAAAAGGAAACCTCTACCCCCAAATTCTCCCATATCCATATTTAATGCTGAAAGTTCTTCCATCACTCTCTAGGAATAACCTGATTCACTCACTACATCACTATGCAAATTCCTGCTCAGAACATCAGCTACAATATTCCTATTTCCAAGGGTATACAAAGTTTCAAATTAATAATCCTATAAGAACTCCATCCACCGACGTTGCCTCAAGTTCAAGTCACACTTGGAGAAAATGTACCTCAAGTTCTTATGATAGGAGAATACCACAATGCGCACTCCAATGAGTTAATGTCTCCAAAAATTTAGGGCAAAAACCACTACCTCCAACTCGAGATTGTGGGTGGAATAGTTACATTTGTGGGGACGAAACTGCAGAAACCCATAAGAAACAACTGATCTCTGCTACATCAAAACAAAACCTATCCCTATACACGAAGCATCACAGAAAACCTCAAACTGAATTCCTTCTTCTAGAAGACAAAGAACTAGATAACTGACCAAATTCTCTTTCCGATACTCGAAAGCTTCTTGACACTGGTCAGTCCACATGAATGCTTGATCATTTCTGGTCAATGATGTTATAGGATTCACAACCCAAGATAAATCGACTATGAACCTATTGTAATAGCCTAAAATACTAAGGAAACTTTTCACTTCTGCCACTCTCTTGGGGGATTCCCAAGACACAACTGCTTCTATCTTCGATGGATCCATAACTACTTCATAATGGGATAAAACATGCCCCAATAAATGGTCTTCTTGAGCCTAAAAATAACAATTTAAAAACTTCCCAAATAGATTATCATGGATAAGAACTCCCAAATAGCATGTATATGTCCTATATGATCCTCCTCATACATAGAGTACAGAAGGATGTCATTGATGAAAACCACTGCGAACTTATCCAAGAACTCATGGAACACAGGTTTCATTAACCCCATGAACACATCTGGAGAATTCATCACATCAAACAACATCATAAAAAAATAATAATTCCCATGATGAAATTGAAAAGCAGTCTTTAGGATATCCTCATCCTTCACATGCATATGATGATATCCTTAACAAAAACAGATCTTCGAGAACCAAATTTCACCCTTCAGTTGATCAAATAAATCATCAATACATGGAAGAAGATAACAGATCTTCATTATCACTTTGTTCAAGTGACAATAATTGATTCAAAACCGCAAACTGTCATTGGCCTTCTTCATGAAAAAAACTGGTGCACCCCACAGTGACATGTTTGGCCGAATGAAACTGAACCACAATAGACCATCGAGATGTATACGCATCTCTAAAAAATAATAAGGATCCATACTATATAGAGACATCGAGATAATAGACACACCTGGATGTATCTCGATCTTGAACTTGATCTCCCGTTGAGGTTGTAATGCTACAACCTATTCTAGAAAGACATTAGGGTACACTTCCATGAACCTGGGAAACACCTACTACTTAATCTATGAAGAACTCAACATCAGCTCAACCATCAAGGATGACAAGGAAGGAACATTTCTCTGACCCATCTGAGGGTTTCGCTCACTGAAAAACACTGCTGACTCTCCATCAGCATCGAAGAACACCACCTACCTCCAGAAGCAATCCACGATAGCCTGCACCGAATAGAACCAATCCACACTGAGGATGAAATAATATGGTTGTATTCATAAACATAGGAAATCTACCCAATATTAGTGCTTCCCCAACACTATCTCAGTATATCTATATACTTCAAACAACTCATCTCGACTTCAAATGGGAATAGTCAACACCAAGGGCAAATGAAGCCTCTCTACCTCAAGTCACATGGTATGGAAAAGGGTAGATGATATGAAGGAGCACATTAATCCTAAATCAAACAAGGCATGCATCCTAGTAGAAGAAAAGAAAATGGTACCTCAAACGACATCTGGATCATCTAACACAAAAAATGATAATGCATAAAGATGACCATGACCTACTCCATGAACTCTAGGCCCATTCTGAGGACCACCTCCACATCAATGCTCTTCTCTCTAATAATGGAGAGTGTCCCAAGGTTGTACTCTACCTGTCCCATATACTCTCTACTGATCCAAAGCTGGTGAAACCTACTACTGTTGCCTCGACTGTAACTTCCTCAATGGAGGAACCTGAAGAGGAACAACTGACGCACACCAACTGATCAGAAAGGTCGGGCTCTCATGCCACTGATTCCCTTGACCTCCATAAGAAAAAAAGTTCTTGATCACTTAGGATAGGCCTGAGAGCCACCGCCCCAAGATAAATGAGACACTGAGGGTTAGGACTTACCCCCGACTAATAGGAAACTCTTATGCCCAGAAAATTGGGAACTCTGGACCATAGATATGCTCCATGAGGAATCCCGATGAATCCCCTCTCATGATTATCTGGTTCTAGATAACTTCTTCTCGACAACCTCCTCCCTCACCAACATCTCAAGATATGTCGTTATAATAAAAAGGGTGACCTGACGCTAGATATATGGATGAAAAGCCTCCTCGAAATGCCTCTACCAGGCCTCCTCATCTGGAAATAGTTCTGAAGCATATCACAGAAGGTTCTTAAAATGGATCCCGGAATCTCGCACACTGGATCTTCCCTACCAAAGGGTAAGAATATCCTAGAGACTGGACACCTTCACAGTCGAAGAAAAAAACTAGGCCTTGAACTAGACTTAGAACTTATCCCATGAGGCTTCCGACTCCTTATGATACATGAGGAAAAAGAACCATCACTGCCTCACTACCCTACACAACATCATCACAACCAATAACACCCAGTGTTCCTTCCAAGAACAGATCAAACTAAAATCTATCTCAACCTATTCCAACTAGTATTCTGTAATTACATCTGAAATGGACCCCTCTTTATTATGTATACTCTGGAACAGAAACTCTCGAAGTTTCCTCCTCTATGTGTTTTTGTCGTCAACGTCTACTCTATGGCAATATGATGGCGCAACCTGTTGGAAATATTCTACACAAACTTGATGAGTAAGTCAACCTAGAGACATAAATGAAAAAGTAAGAATAGTTAGAGCTCCTAAACTTGGAATACAGAAGAATTTAACATTAATTAATTGTTTTCTTGTATTCATTTTTGGTTAACCTATCCCAAGGTCAACCCATTAAAACATAGGCACAAAGAAGAATAATGCATGATCCTTTCCAAGATCTCTACCCTGAAACCAATATCACTTCTTTTTGTAGCCATTGTAAGCTTAAAGGTCAGTGCATCATATAACAGGGGGAACTAAATAACTATGTCTCATTCAGTCTCTCGTGTTTACAACACTTGATAAACTTAACTGACATAGTTTCCCTACCAAACCATGCAACCATATCTCTGCTTAACTCTAACTCCATCTTATCCCTCTACCTAGACTCTGATACCACTCTATAATGACCCCCTCCCCACAAACTGTACCCCTTCTTGGCCAAAAATGGGAGAAGAGATATAATGACACCTCATAACTGCCTCCAGTAGGCCCTAGGTTACTGACTAGAACCAAGGGTATAGTAAACACACAGATAGTAGGCATTACCCTTTAAGAGAACACATGCAAAAGAGAGAGATAAGATAGAGACCAACCAAATCTTGCTTAGAAAATAATGTAAAAGAAACCCAAATGGACATATTTAATGTCATGAAAGAACTACTAAAGCTAAAAGGGAAAACTCTAAGTACCAAAATAAAGTAAAACAAAAGAGACAAAAAATTCTAAGCAACTCCTGCAAAACCCCAAGCTAGTAGCAACCAGCCTAATCTCCAACCTACTCCAACTAACTTGAAAAATATTTTATATAACATATGATGATTATAACATCATACTCAGTAGGATCCTACCTAAATCCTCTCATGTAGAAGTAAAGAAATCATGCTAAAGCACAGTAGACAACAAGTGAAATAAATAATCACCTAAACAGGCATACTAAGTTTCTAACATCACTACAACTACTCTCACCAAGTATTTCATATAAGAAAATATTATATAATAAATAATATCAAGGGTACCCTTCTACCACTTCCCCACTGGTTTGACACTTTTCTCCAACATCACACGTCTTGAGAATCTCTATCCAAAAGGATAGCCCAAAGACACCCAGTCTAAGCACCACAACATGCACCTCATGAAACAAAAACACCATATACACATAGCCAAAATTAACCAGGTAGTTTCTAGGAGCCACCATATATTTCATAACATGTATTATACATTGGGTATTATACCTCAAGACATTACAACTCATAAACCATGTCAGGATCCTCAAGCCATCAGAACCTATACACATTACACCTATAGTAGTTAATAGGAAACTATATCCAGAATATATGTGTGTGAAATAACCATAATCCATTACAACCCTCTATATACATATATGGGGAAAACTAACCACCGTGCACACCAATAAAAGTAACTACCAAGAGAAGAGTGCAGGTTCAAAGAGGGTAGTCATACATTCATCCTCCCAATGAGATGTTAGGGAAAACACCCCAAGGGCTCAGAATCCCTGGAGTTTTAGTTTCCCTAACTTATAGGGTGGAGTAGTGTATAGAAACAAAAAAAGTATAGGATATAATATAGCTCACAAAAAAACTATGGGCATAAGATAGTCAAAGACTCAACTGCATCTCACATATCTTGGACTCCCTACTACCACTTCTAAGACTAGATATCCTATAAGCACACAACCATTTTAAAGAGATTCATTAAGTTACATTATACATTTTAATAAATTTTAATTTATGTTAATTAATTCTTTAACCATTAATTAACCATAATCATTTTCTAGATTCCATTACATTAGCATTTCAACAAAGATCCATGACCTCTAGGTATAACCAACCCAAGTCCACAGCTTCTCATAATCACAACCTTAAAATTACATCCTAGAAATCTCCAACCCCATGGGTTAAAAAATTATTCATTTATTAAAAACATTACCAATCTACATATTACTATATTTCCATATCTATAGGTATTCTAAGAATATATTCTAAGATACCAAACACAATGGGATCAATACTGTGAGTAGCCGAGCTACCTGTCGAGTCTTATCCAATTATAGATAGAGCGTAGAACCATCCATCCTCAAGAAGATAAACACATAAAGTACGTGGAATAACCCACATGTCTTTACCTCTTTTGGAATGGAGATTAAGAAAAACCAGCTAACTCAAGTAGCGGGGAAAGTAAAGAAGATAAACCAACAACAAATTCAACAAGCATCTGATTTTCATATCAATGCGTAATCCCAACTTTAACTTGTTATATCATCTCTGGTGCCCTCCCCAACATCAACATGCACAAAGAAATGAATCTCTCTGCTCTAGGAATCAACTGCTACCACAACCACTGGGCCTCCCTGCCCCCACATACTACAACATCTATCCAGGGTTAGCCATCCCAGGCTCACGTCACATCTGGGTCTCCTTGCCCCTACAACCAAAAGTCTCGTATCCAGAGAACATCACTAGTAGTAGGAAACAACATAGAAATGGTCTCTAAACCCTTAAATAAGGCATTCATCCTTCACACACAACAAGCTCTCACGGTTCCAAAGCATAAGACACTTGGCCATTACAACAAGTGGTAAACTCAATCCCTACAAAGGAATTATATTTTATTTATACAACCAATTCTTATTCCATATGGAATTAAACGATTCATTATCATAGGTTACAACTAAGGGAAAAGTAATAAACAAGGTTCTCAATCTATCAAAAATTAATTAAACAATTAATTTAACATTTATATGTACTTTTATTAACAAGAATCAAAATGCTTCAGGTTCATCAACCAATTAAGTTAAACATGAATATTTTCATCAATTTGATTATCATCAAAATACAACATCAACCAGATTCATTAACATTCCAATTTAATAATTTAGAAAATCAATTTATAATTAACCATTGATTTACATTATTTAGCTATTTCTATCAAGAACGATATTATAAACAAGCGAAGATGAGATATAATAGTATCTATCAAATCAAGAGGCAATAACATTGTTAAGAAATTGATACAAATTCTTTAATCCGGTTCAAATATTTATTATTTCAATTTCATTGTGTTCCCATGGGGTAAATCATGCTAACTCTACAATCACATGTAAATAAAATAGAGAAGAAATGAGTCCCCTATCTCAAAAGGTTTTTGGTGTTCTTTTTACAAGAATGGCCAAAACAATGGATAGCGATCACCTCTCCCGCAACGACTACATCCACCCAAGGATTCCGTGACACCACAGTGTCAACCAAAAATTGAGAAATCTCCATTAGGAACATGGAGAGCACATTCCATCATATGGAAATAAGGAATAAGATAAAATAGATCGAAGAACATAGAATAATATAGGTAAAACCTAACTTATATCAAAGATGGATCACCACTTCCTAGTCGCACCAAAACAGGGGTGTACATGCAGTAGAAAAAACTCTAAGGGGAACACGATCCAAGGATTTTAGTTTTATTTCACAACTCCTATGAGAGGAAGATATCTAGGAATCCCATACCAAGGGAAAAAAAGAAGTAATAATAAGGGTGAAACATATCTCATCTTTTTGTAAATCTAAATGGAGAATCAGTTTAGATACAGTTTAAATTTTCCATTAAAGGAGGATCTGGTCAAGATTATGCATTTTGATTGAGTAAAGGAACCCGAAAAATTAGGAAAAAAATTAAATATGAGTTATGGGATTTTAATCAGCTTAAAATCCCTTAAAAGTATTTTAATTCCTTTTATATCAAATATAACGTCAAAGGGGAGAAACTGTAGGAAGATGGAAACACTGTTCATGACTCACCATTGGACGATTCACCATTAGATAAATCATCATTAGAAGAGTCGCTGTTGGAAAAGTCTCTATTGGATGATTCACTGTTAGATAAATCACTATTGGATGAGTCACCATTGGATGACTTGCTGTTGGACGACTCACTAATAGATGATTGACTGTTTGGTGAGATACCATTTGGGGAGCCACTATTTGGTGAGCTACTATCATAAGTCACCATTAGATAAGTCACTGTTGGATGAGTCACTGTTGGATGAGTCACCATTGGATGAGTCACCATTGGATGGATCACTATTGGATGAGTGACCATTTAGTGATCTACTATTCGGTGAGTCACCATTCAGTGAGTCACAATTCAGTGAGTCACCATTCGGTGAGCTATCGTTCATTGAGTAACTGTTCGTGAGTCACCATTCGGTGAGATACTGTTGAAAAAATGTAATTTTGGAAACTCTTGAAAGGAGTCACCTTGGCCTACTAGAACACCTCAAACACCATATTTCAACAAAGTAATGGATCAGAGAGTTACAAACCATTACATAAATTCATTATAAATAGATGTGCATAAAAAATTAAAATGTAACATGATGATGTCACAATAAGAACAAAAAAATATTGTTATATGAGTGGATCAAACAAGAAAAATTAATCATAAAATATATTATATTATAGGGTTATCAAAAGAACCATTTTATTATATTACTATGCACATGGATATGTTGTAATGATAACATGAAAGTGGTTTGAGTCAATGACATGTCAAGTAATACATATATATAATTTTTTATTTAGAGTGATTGATATAAAACAACAACTTTATACCAACGAGCCTTACATTCTTGCATCACAAGCTAGAGAAGTGTTTTATATAATTGACCCTTTAAAAAAACAATTTTGTGTCATTACTTATTTCATTCCAAGACATATATTTTATGAAGTCATGGATGATAGTGATATTTTGGATGAACCTGTTGGTGTTGACTCAAATATTGAATTCAATGAAACGAATGATTCAATTACCAGAACATATTGTGAACTAGAAGTTATAATAGAGCATAAATAAAATTGACACAATTTTACATATTTAATGTATATTATTTAGATATTATAAGTGTTTTTAAATTTTTTTACATGGTATATAATTGATTTTTTGAAGTAAATTGTGAAAATTTGTTTGTTTAATCGAAAACAATTTACTATCGATGGACTAACTTTTTTCCCCTAATATTCATGAACTAACATATTCTCCTTAACACTTGAAAAACTCAATAGTTTAATGTTTTTATTATATTCTAGATTACAAAAACAATATATTTTCTTTTCTTGTTATTTTTATTTGAATAATATTTTTTCCTTTTTTATCTTATTAGAAGAACTATTCAAAATGTTAGCTTAAAATTGAACATCAAATTTTGATCACTAAAAAATATAATATAGTTTAACATCATATATCGAAGATATAAAAATTTGAAATACATATTATTATTATTAATACATTCTTATGAATAAAAATATGTAATTTTATTAGTATTTTAGTTATTAATATAAATGTTATTGTATTATATTACAAGGGATTCTATATTCATATTTGTAAATAATATAGACGCTTTTATAACAATAACACATTACTAATAAATAATATTGATATATAACATTTAAAAAATCCTATTTTTTAAATTTTTTATCAATCAAGTTAGTAGATATCAAATCATGCATTTTGTTTTTAAATTTTTATATACATTTTAATATTTTTCATGTCAATGATTATCAATCCAAAATTATTTTTGACAGGAAAAACTCATTGACCATTTGTTTTATTCTATAATAGATTAATTTATTTACCAAGATGAGTTTTCATAGTGGTAACCTAATATAAAATTTTAATGAAATTATTAATTTTAAGATGATAAATAATTTCATTTAAAAGGAATTTAATATTTTCATTTGTCTTTTAAGTCAACTGATTTATTTACTTAACTTTTTCAATATTTATATTTATATTATAATACTATTTTTTTTATTTTCAAGTTAATATTTATAATTATGAAGATGTTATAAGTTAACAATTCAGAGAAATGAGAAATGAATTAGATATTTAAGTATGTCTTCTTTGATCACTATTTTGAGTATTGAATATTTTATCCAGATATGTTATAAATTTAAACTTCTTTTATCTTCTATATTATGTTAGAGAACTAAATTAATACTAATTTGAATAGAATTAATCCCAATATATAGTTCTTGTTCTGGAAATATTATCATTAAATTTTTGGAGTGAATGAAACTTGAAATTTTATTAATTCTAAACATGTTATAATATTTTTTTATTATTTTTTTGTTTTTTATGCTTAGACATTACAATCATTCATATTATTTATCTTTTTATCTTTTTTATTATTTTATAATTTATTTTATGATAGGGTACTTAATATAAGAGAATACTATATTACACTATGAATCCAAATAGTATGGCATGAGGCACTACTATGATTAATTTTATGATTCATCCTCCCACCATACCAATTCTATTACTAGGATTTCATATTCTGATGGTTCCATATCCTTATTTTCCATACCCAATGATGACTGAGCCTTTTCTATATCCCTTTCCACCCTCACACACATAGGATAATAGTGTTAAGACTCCCATCCATCTTTATTACCCTTTCCAAAAATCTACTATACAGGGCACCACTCTTCCATATATCCAACCATTATATCTTTATCCACCATTATTTGTACAAAGCTATGCACCAGTTATTTTCACTCAACAATACATTTTCCTTCATCGAATTTACAATGTACACCAGAAATACTTCCCCAAACACAAAACTCCAAGGAATAATATATCCCCTATCCACTAGTATGCATTTAAATATTTCTGAAAGTAATTAATGATAAATTTAGATATATTATTATCATTTACTAATTGTTTATTTTTTTGGATTAATTGCATCCTGTACTAGATGGTGAGGTTTCACAAAGATGCCTAAGGTTTTGAATTGGTACCCACCTATTATGGTTCAATATAATGAGGATGAAACTATAATTGGTAAAAATGTAAAGGAATGAAAAAATTTTATGGGTACACTTTATAAACACAACAACATTGTTCTCATTAAAGGAATAAGTTAGAGAGAAGTTGGGGACCAAATAAATGATAATGTGTGGATTGAGATTTGGGTAAGTAATATTAATAAACTTATATATATATATATATATATATAAATTTAGAACATTTTGTTAAAAAGTGTTTTTTTAAACTCTTCTTTAACATAATTTCCCTGATTAACATAATGCTAGGGATGTGAAGTTAATGGAGTTGGAAAAATATTGAAAGCATAAAATTATGGCTTGTATGTTGGTTGGAAAGATATAGTTGGTATCAATCTTTAATAAATACCAATTTTTATTGATTACCCAATATCACAGTATAGAGAAATGACCAGGTATTGGAGGAATCCAATGTTTAAGGTATCGGTTAAATTTATATAAAATCATTTATGTATCTGAAAATGGTTTTTTAATTATAAATTACTAATTTTACTAAAATTAAATCAAATTCATAACTTTTTTATAAGATAAATCTTATTGAAATAAAAAAATAAAAGTGCTATGAGATATTTTCACTCTCTGGAACACTTTTCTCCATGTTCATGATAAAAAATATGTAATTTAACATTGAATTCTAATACAATTCTTGAAAATCCACATGTTTTTTCATATACTTTTCTAATTTGTTTTTTTTTCATTCAATTAAATTGTCCGAACTAATCATAATCAAACTAATTTTAACCTCTCCCCTACAGTAACCACATTGTTCTATAACCTCATACACATATACCTCAACTAAATATTTGATGACTATGACCATTAAATCCTCAGTTTCTATGTCTGGTTTTGTTATATTTCCAAAAAATGTTTTTAAGGACACATTTTTTTCTTACTTTACTATTGAATGTTTAACTAGGTTTTAGTGGGATAAGATTTATTTTTTATTTTTAAGTTCTTTTAGGGAATTTATTTTTAATCAAATGTTATTAATTTCATAATAACCTACCTGAGTTATGTAATAATGAAAATTTAGTGAATTATAATATGATTCAAATGATTTTGATCCATAATGTTGGTTAGAGAGGGTGAAGATCATTTTGGTTTCTTTGTTTCCAAATCCATAGGAAATATAATGGATAAATCATATTTAAATAGATTTTTTTAATTTTGAAAATATTTTTATTGAAAGGATTTTGTGTGTATTGAAATTTTAGGATTAGGATTGTCTAGTTTGTGAACATATCATGAAATTGATTATTTAGTTGATTTTAAAAATCTTTGATGTTTCTAAAAACTAATTATTTCCATTACAAGATAACACCATATCTTCTACAAAAGTAGGAGATTAATTTGTCCTTATAACTTCCTAAGAATGGTTTTACACCACTAGTAAGAATAAAATTGTTCATATTCTGACTTAACACATTTTTTTCAAGGATAAATATACCGAGAAAGTGAGAATGTACCTAGTAAAACATTTAGATGATTTTATAAAAACATTTTTCTTTCCCATGAGGTTAATTGAGAACCAAATAGAGGAGTAACACCTAAAATAATGTTTACATTCCAATGATGAAAAACCAAAGCACTTCATGGTCATGATAATGAAATTCCATTTAATATTATCATTGGCATTCTCAATATAATCCTTAACCATAATATTACCACCAGTCACCATCCTATCAAGATCTATAATTATCTTTGATACAAGACTGATTTATCCTTAAATAATTCTCTCTTTGGTAAATGTGTGTTGCTCCTCAGAGATGAGGTCATGAAGGAATAGTGGGAGTCATTCATTTCATATCATGGATAGAATAATGTAATGAAAATTACACATTCAGACAGGAAAAAACTATTGTAACTATTTTAGATGTTTGTATTTAGGAATGAGCATAAAAAGTGGAATATGTATCTATCAGTAGAGTTCTACCTGTGAATTAGTCCTATAAATCATTAGTATGATCTATCTTGATAGTTTCTTACAAAGAAACTTAAAAGTAAATATGGATTATATCTGGACCTGGGGAATTTTTTGGGTTCAGAATTATGGTGGATATCTATATTTATTCCTCAGTTTGTATTGCCCTAATAAGTCTACTATTTTGGACATTTTTAGTATATGGGATATCCGTAAATAAATTTTCATCTTACCCTCTACTCGGGTGACCATTAGTCCCTAATTTTTTGCCTATTAGTGGTGGTTAAAAAGGAAGCATTGTAAGAGGCCTCACGATATTTAAATAGGATTGATCCAAAATATTTTATATTAATTTGGAAACAAATAAAAAAATTATAATTAACTCCTTTAACATGGAATTAACTAAAGTAACCAAAATGATTTGGAGTGAACAAATGATAAAAATTAGAAACTGACTCAACCTAAACATAATCAAAACAAACCAAAACTAGTTTAATAGAAATGAAATGAAAAATATTGAAAAAAAACTCAACCAAAAAAATATATTAGAACCAAATCAAGTTAAATTAAACATTCATGAACCAAACCTGATTGAATATAACCAACTATGACTATAATTAAATATACCCAAATAAACTAAAATAAAAAGAACCAAAGTAAGACGAAAAAACTAAAAATAACTGATCTAAAGTGAATAAATTAGAAAAAAACCAAATTAAACTAAATTGAACCAAAATGGCCCAAAACACACCCAAAAAAACTCAAAAAAATTGAAAAAATTTGACAAAAATAGAATTTTAGTGTATGAAATCAAACCGAATAGTCCCAAAAACCCAACCCAAATTATACCAAAAAAAATAAATCTATAAAAGGAGAACTAAATTTAACTAAATATATAAAATTTTAATAATGAACAAAACACAACTGAATCAACATTAAACAAAAATTTAATAAAAACAAATAAAAATGTCTAAAATATTATAAAATTGAACCAAACCAACTTGAAGTGAACCAATATGAATAGAAAAAACCTAATTATACTAATATGACCATGATCCAAACAAAAGAAAAAAACACTAAAGAAAATAAAATTGAATTAAAATAAATCGAATGGAACCTAACCTAACTAAAAGCATATAAAGTAAAATAAACCAAATTGAATCATATCAGGGTAGAAAAAACTAAATCAAATTGAAATGAAAATTCCTAACTAAATATAATTGAATCAGATTAAATAAATATGATATAGAATAAAACAAAGAAAATTAAGATGAAAAATTAATCCAAACAAAATTAAATGGTACGTCACTAATAGAAATAAAATATAACTAATCCAAAATGAATTAAAAAGAACAAAATAAAATTATAATAAATAAAATAAAAATGGAACAACATGGATCAAAACCAGGCTAACCTAAACTAACTCAACATATCTTTTCTTAATCAAAACCCCATCGACCCAACACATATAAAATGAGAGAAAATCAATACTAAAAAAAACATAAATAGTAAAATTAAAACAACTTGATATGACTCTAAGAGAATACAAAACAAACAAGAAAGTACACATTTATATGCCATTTCATCATTAAAGTATATATCCATAAATTTTTTGATAGGTTGACATCTTTTTTACAATACAGTTTATGATTAAATGATACTATGATTATTATTAATTACAAATTTGTTTAATAATTATATTTATTTTATAATATATATTATTGTTTGTGTTATTTTTTTTAACTATTTATAATATTTTTATTTTAACTGAATGAAATTTATGTTTGATATTACATGAATAATTGAGATATGAGTCCTAGTTGTTTTATTTTATAAAGTTAAATTATCTGGTGCTTCTTTATCTCTTTATTCTCTTTGAAGAGTACATTGAATATTGAGTTTTTTGTTCCTAGATCTACCCTATTCTATATAATAATGAAAAAGAAACAAGGAAAAAAATTAAACATTGACACTTAAGAAAAAATTGTAAGTATATTTTCAATCTTATTATTTTGATTAAATTTATTTATTTACATTATTTTATCATTTTAATTAATGTAAAATATTTCTCAAAAAAATTCTTTATAGGAATTGGTAGAAAAAATATATGAAATTTTGCGTATGAAGGATCATTTCTAGTATATATTAGAAGATGATCATCGAGGAAGGGCACACTGTTGAAATGAGAAGAATATTATACCATTTAAATATTGGTATTTCGATCAAAATTATATGGAAAATGGTTCTACTATTGTTATAAATTAATAAATTAATAATTAAATAAAAAAAAAGAAACAGGGAAAACAAATGAAGACTTATAGATCAAAAAGATGATCAATGAACAGATCATGAAAGCCATGTTTTCACTTTCTTCTTCACTTCCACTAGATAGTGTTATGGAAATTGATTATTTTTTTTGATAACAGTGAACTCTATTTATTTGGGTTCCTCTACTCTTTATATTGATTTAGTTTATAATAATTATTCTACTAACTATGATGATAAAAGTGAAGATATGAGAGATATTTATGGTGTTTATGTATAACATGTTGATGAGGAGGGTGTTGGTGGAGGTAGAGAGGCTTTTAACAAAATTGATACTAATTTTGATCCTAATTTTTGATGTTAATTATATTTGTGGTTTATGATAAATAAATTATTCTTTATTATGTATCTATTTATATTTTTTTGTATTATCAGTTTTTTGTTAGTGATTGATTACATTTTTATGTGTAGAATAACACTGTTTATATATGAATATCTGGGAAACCTATAGCCATAGGTAGAGATAATAGTACAAGTACGATTAATGTGAAGGTCTAAATCATCATAGAACATTACATTGTGTGTTTATGAGGTCTATAGTGCTTGGAGGAATCCTAGAGCGATATCAATGGAGTTTGGGTGCTATAATGTGAAATACAGATTCATGATTTGAAATGGGGGAGGATCAACTTTGATAAATATTTAGTTTAAAACTCATGAAATGAACATGAAGTTCATGATATGTATTGATCTAGGTTTATTAGATCGAGATGATGTATTTTTAGTGAGTATTAAAACTTAGTCCATTCATGATGTGAATTACCCTTTCACACTATGAATCTACGTCTGGAAGTGTGTCTATAAATATAATCACACCCTTGGTTTTTTGAGAAACCCTCCTATTCTCTCCCAACTCTAGGTGGATAAATTTTCTTTTTCAGGTTTTTTTGATTCACTTTCGAATGGTATTGATTCTTGGATTTATGTGTTCAATTTATAGTGATCCAAGGTGATTTTTTCTTACTTTTTCGTATGGTTTATTACCCTATTGGTCTTGTTTATCTAGTTATATATTTCCATACTATGGTGGATGATATCCTTTTTTCTCAGGGTATTCCTTTGTTATTTATGGTACGATGTTCTTATAGGGATAAAGTTTCCTTACAGGAGAGGTGATCAAAGATCAGCATTGTTGTTCCATTCTCATTCAAGAACATTGAAATCCCTGAGGTAATAAATTCATTACTCCTCCTTGTTTACTTGTTCAATCATAAAATTTTCACGATTTATCTCTTTGGGTTATGATTTAATTAACCATAATGACAATTAAACCATAATAATTAAATGAAATCGTTTATGGTTATAGTAATTGAATATGTTTTCCACAGTGATAATGGTTCCCCCATTGTTTTTCTAGAAATTGTGTTGTATATATTTATGATTTTTAACATATTTCTTATTCTTGGGTATACAATTTTAATTTTATAGAAATGGTTAAGAACATAAATATGGAAATTTTATTGGATAAGGAATTAAAGAGGAATATTTATTAAATATGTTGACTCTTATAATTTGATTGAAATCAAATTATGTCTGATGTATGTTTAATTGAAATCTTTCTTCTATATATTAATGGAATTAAATAAATAAAAATAAGTTATAAATTATTTTTACTGATAATAATAATGTTGTTTTAGGACCAATAAGGGCCTATATACCCTAAGAGGGGGGGTGAATCAGGGTATGTATATTCTTTTTCAAAATTCTTCCTGCCCCACTGGATCTTGACCTCTTTGTTACAAGGGTCACTTTGTTTTCACTTGTGTGTTTATTATGATCACTTAATTTATTCTTTATCTTATGATGATGTTTTGAATGCAATTCAGGGAATTAATCAGGTAGACACATAGATTTTTACTTGGTTCACCCTCACTGGGCTACGTCCAAGGAGCATACGCCGAAAAGTTGTCGGTCATACCAAATTCCACTAATCTTCACTAGATGTGGATACAAGGATTCAGGAATAGTCACTATGTCCCAGGCTCACTTCCTTTACAAGGTTTAGGGTCAGCTCACTGATTTCCCAAGGGTCACTCCCTGTTTCTCTCTCTCTGGCTCACTGCTAGTGGAGAGGATCACCTTCTTCCTCTTCCTTTGCTCACTGCGTCAGAAAGGATCCACTCATAGTTTATAGACCTACAGGTCTCTTCATTTGCATGAAAGAATGCATCCTATGTTGTGTGTGGATGCTCTGTTGAAGTCCAACTTTCACCCGTAGATGAATATCTCATTGCACCGAAGGTATCGGGAAATCTTCCAACTTCCACGAGGCCCGAAAATGCGGTCGGGGAATCAACCTTACTTGGCGCGCAAGTCTAACTCGGTGCACAAGTATCGGTGCACAAGTCACAACTAGCGCGCAAGTCCTCCTCTAACACTTACGCGACACAAGCTTCCCCAACTCCAAACTTGCGTGACTCTCTTCCTTTTACGCCGAAACCAATATTGGCGTGCAACTGCCAATCGGTGCACAACTTCTCACACTGGCGCGCAACTTCAACCACCGGCGCGCAACTTCACCTCTGTGACCACACAACACTTGTGCGACCACCACACCTACGTGACATGAGCTCTGATTTCTCAAAGTATTGAACTCCGGTGAAGAATGAGGAGGGGTGGTCCAGTATTTATAGGCATTTGGAACACCCTGCGTGACGGCGCGCAAGTCTATCCTCGACACGCAAGTCTCGGTGCGCAAGTCTCTTCCCCTACAAGTCACTTGCACGACCCAATTCCAAACTTGTGCAAACCTCTTTCCTTTGCTATATTTTGATCTTCTGATCTTGAAAAACCACAGGCGCTCAAGTTCTCAAGCTTCCAAGGCATCAACGTGCAAGTCTTTTTCATGGCGCGCAAGTCACTTGCACGACACCATCAATACTTGCACCAAACTTATACATTTTCCATATTTTGATTATCTGATCTTGAAAAACATATGGCTTGAAAGTTTACAAGCCTTAAAGTACACGGCGTGCAAGTCCCTTTTCCAAAAACCACTTTTCTTCATTTGACGATTTTCAGGCCCAAAAATTTGGCAAACACTAGAAAATGGTGCCACCTTGTATTTGTTCTTTTAGAACCGCCTCCAGATCATCCATATCTTTTTCAACGTTCTTGAATCAAACATGGATCGTTAACCACATCTCTTGAACTCGAAATTCCACCATGAAATTCCCTTTGTCAACAAATTTGTATGTCATGGTTTGCTTTGTCAACAAACACAACACAGATGTCCACTTTATAAAAAAACACAATCACCTCGAAAATGCTCCAATGATACCTTGAGGGATTTTTTCCCAACATGTCGAATGTTAATTAAAGTGTTCTTCCTTAAATTTTGTTGAAATTGAAATTAATGCTTGAAAGCATGTTCAAATAATTAATGTCTTGCAGTAGCTAATGAATTAGGTTACCCATTTTTGTAATCTATAATAAATGAATCAGTTAATATAATATGGTAATAAAACTAGTTATTTCAAAAATATAAATGTTTTGGTCTAAGTGAGCCTATTTTCATGTGAAAGACGAATGCCTTTTTTTCGAGCCTAGATACCCTGCTAACTCTATTTATTATTTTCTTAATTATGTGTTTTCTCTAGATGTGATACTTTCTATAATATATGATGGGAGCCTAGGATGGTTGATGGTTGATGAGACATGGGTAGGGAGTCATGGGATTGTGGTAGCAGTTTACACCAGTGACAGTGGGACAAATTCATGGGGATGAACATAGTAGTGTCAGGGATGGAATCAGGATTGATAGAATGGGTTGAATCTGGTATTGGCTAATGTTTTAATGAAATATATATTCTTACTTGGTAATTTTTTTCTTTAAATGATGGATGGATGGATTTTTTGTTACCTATATTCCTTTCCCCACTACTGGAGGCAGCTAGTTAATCTTGGTTTATGAATATCTTTTATTGTAGAGTTGGATGTTTCCTAGATTACCTAGAATCATGGAATGATAATGATTAATACATTTTTTAACCCATGAGTTTGGTACTTGAATGGAATAAAAATGTTTATATTCTTATGGAACTATGGAATTAGTTTGAACATGTCTATAGGTCATGTATTTCACTTGGTGGTTAATGAAATATGAACGAGATAATGTTATTTAAAGGATAATTACTTAATTAATGTAAGGTGAATTGTTAAAAGGAAAGAATTAATTAAATGAATTCTTATTGAATGCTTGTGTGATTATAGGATATCTAGTTCTCAACAATGGCAGTCAGGTGTCTGGGAGAGGATAACATCAGTTGAGACTAAGGTTAGGTTAATTCTTATAGTGTGGTTATGATCTATATCATATCCTTTATGTTATATGATTTATTACCCTACCCCACCTATGTCGGTAGGGAGAGCGACACCCAATTAATTTTAGGATGGTGTTTTCCCTAATATCCAGGTTAGAAAGGAACAAATGGTTAACTACTCCCTCTAGAACCGCTCTATTCTCCTGGTATTATTATGTTGTGGCATGCATAGTGGTTACCTTTCTCATATATCTGTACAAGGGGATTTGATTTCTTGTGGTTATTTCACACACATGTATCTATACATATAGTATCTTATGGATTATTATTTGTATGATGTGTATGGGATATGATGGATTGAGGGATAATACATGACATAAGAGCTCTAGTGGATCCTAGAAACTATATGGTTACTATATAGAGATGTTGAATGGGAAGATGAGATGATTTGATTCATGGGGTGTACAGTATGTGATGATGATATAAAGTGATTCACATGATGGATGTTATGATACATTATCCAAGGTTTCTTCAGTCTGTCTTACTTCTAGAGAGAGATGGATGAGGATGTGCGGCATTGGGGTAGATAAAAAAACTAGTAGGGAAGTGGTAGTAGGGTAACTTATTTTTATAAAATATTTTATGTTCAATTTTATGTGATAATTGATTAGAGATAGCCACAATGAGGCTAAAAACATAGTATACCTGTTCTAGTGATGAGTTAGCTTCACTTAATGTTTATTCAGATTTTACATGATTTATTTATCTTTTACATGAGAGTCTTCAGGGTGGATCCTACTGAGTATACATCTTATTCTCACCCTACACATATATAAATCATTTTTCATGTATATATGAGATGTTTGGTTATTGAGATGAAATTTACTAGCTCATGGGTTGTTTAGGATCTATTTTGGCTTATGTGGTCACTACCAAGGATTATGTTTTATTAATTGTAGGTCCAATTTTGTAGTTGCTTCAGTTTTATGAAATTGCATCCATGTATTTTTAATCGTTTAATTTTTTTATGAGAAAGAGTTGTATGGTGATTTTTATCTTATATATTTTTTCTCATATTTTTCATAGAGGGTAATACTTCCCATATATGTGTATGATATACCCTTGTTTCTTTTCTCCAACCCTTGGCCTATTGTAAGTGGGATTCAGACATCATTATCCCCCTTATCCTATTTATGACTCAATAGAGACACCTTTGGGGGGAGGGGGTCATGAAATAGTGGTATCAAAGGTTCATGTTGGGGGATATGATGTAGTTTGTAGGTAGAAACATGTGAGGAATTCATGTGTTGGTTGGGAATCTCTACTAGATAAGTTTAGTAAGTAAAGTAAACAAGAGACACTGATTGTGAAATGAGTATTTAGGCCTCCCTATGATATGATCCACGAACCTTTAAGGTTACTGATCCTATAAAGAAAAGTGATACTAGTTGTAGGGTAAAGACCTAGGAATTTATCATGCATCATTATTCTTTACAACTATGTTTGAAATGGGTATACCATAGAATTTAGTTTAAACTTAATTAATTTATTAATCTTAAATACTCCATATTCTAGGTTTAGGAGTCCCTAACCGTTTTTCATTTTACAGGTATGGATACTGGTTGATGTCCTATTCAGATTCTCATAGAGGATGTTTAGTAGGATGTTCCAACATATTTTCGTAAATTAGAGGTTGATGACGTTGAATCTTGGAGAAGGATATTATGAGATTTTCATCACTAGAGTTTACATAAGTATGGGGGATATGTTTTGAAGGTGGAGATAGCCTTTAGTTCCATATATTATTGGAAGGGACACTGAGTTTCATTGGCCATGATAATGCTATATGAAGCAACGGGGAAATAGTGGTTCTTGTTCATTGAGGATCATGATGAGTCCATTTTCTTATTGGAGAAGTTCTAAGACTAGTTTGAGCCAATTTTACTTCTTTTATCATGAAGGTGGCTAGTAACTAAGAGTTTCTTACCCTTATATAGGCAGTTAGAGAATATTATAGTTTGGGATCTATTTTCTGACCCTTCTCCATTATGATTTGGACATGTTTCTTGATGAGTAGGTAAGGGTGATTAATTTTGAGTAGGATTTGAATATATAGATCTAGTGGCATGTCACCCTATTTATGATATTGATGTATCTAGAGGTTATTGTAATGTCCTGGTTCTGAGTTCCGCCTAGAGGTGCCCCGTACCCGGTTGGTCACATGGCCTCAAGCACATTTCTCCAAACACCAAAGGCTTCCGACTAGCAGTGAGGGCATTGGGTGTGATAGTAGGAAAACTATTCCCTCATTGGAAGAGTAACACATCAAAAATAAACAAATAAAAATAAAAAAATAAATAATAATACCACACAATAGTAAACATTGGAAGACTGGAAGTAACTAAACAACTGTATCATATATATATATATCAATAATGATACATTTCATAAGTATCTAGAAAAGAATCCAAAAAAGTCACAATGATGGAATACAATACTAAACCAAAGTACAATGAAAAAAAATAAACTCCAGCAGCATCGCAAGCCTCAGCTTGGTCCCATTCTCTCCAGCTCCACAGCAGTCAAGTACCTCACGTAGAAGGGAACTTTCCCTTATCTGTACCAGCAACAATATAATATGTTTGGGCCTAAAAGCATGACCCAAATAAGGTGTGAGATGAATTCCAGTAGGAAACCATCCAAAGATCTGTTTTTAACAGATAGTGAATGTATATGGCAAGAAATAAGAAAAACGAAGTAGTAACAAGGAAGTACTCAAAGTAAACAATACTATAGTTCAATTGCATTCATTTTCAAAAATGAAGTAAGTAGTTAACTAAAGACAAGTAACCCTCTGTGAAGTACTCACAACCTATCCCCTATGGTTCAAACAATCAAACACAAGAAACCATCTGGGAAGTGATCACAATCTAACCCCTATGGTTCTGCTTTAGTAAATACTCTCTGAGGTATCACTCACCGTCAATTCCCCCTATGGTCTCGTATCGGTAACTATAAACACTCTGAGGAAGCACTCAACATCCAATTACCCATGTGGTCTCGCAACGTGGATCTACAGACACTCTGAGGGAGAAAAAATTCCATCCCCCCTATGGTCTCACAATGTAAAAGTAAACAGACACTCTGGATAATACCTTAGTGTCCATTCTCTCTATGTTCTACTACACTAGGTTCCCACATCCCCGTGTAAGTCAATCGTGCACAATGATGTTCAACAGCCAAAGTAAACCATAAGAACTACATGGATAAAATCTTCAAGAGCTACTTGGATAAATAGCTACAATCATATAAAAACATCAGATAATATCACTCCATCCTAACAACACTAGGCATAACAGGCATTAACAGGGATAAAATCCCTAAACACACAATACCCCGTTCTAGGGTATTGGGCACTTTTGCACATAATATTCAAATACAAACTATGGAAAAGAAAAAACCACCAACCACAATGTTGTACGATCGATATACTCTAGCGTCAGCCCTTGAATAGACCTAGAATGCAGTAGATCTACAAAAATGTAAAAAATGATCAACCAAGGATATCTCACGAAAGGAGATAAATCAAGAGATGAGGATCTAGAATAAGGATGAACTCACCGTGGCGATTCCAATGCAATCTTCGATGGTTGATTCAGATCATGTAAGGTGGGTTGGTGGATTAGAGAAGAATCATTGCTCCCGGTCGTTCCTGGATGAGACAAGGATAGAAGAAGAAGAATCTAAGAATGATACGCGACCCCAGTCCGTTTAATGAAATAAAAGAAAAATGACACGACATGTCTTTTAAAAGTACACAACGTGTATATGCCTTTATCAAGCCCCACTTTAGGTGGTCTTAAGGTCACCCCACATGGCCATGTACTCGGTCATTACACGGCCAGTACACAATCACTCGCGACAACTGGGTACACGCCGTGTACTTTAAAGTACATGGTGCGTACTCCTTAAATTTCTAAAAACTCCTCTTTTTCTCAAAACACTAGAAAAACATGATCTCTACCTGAAAAGAAAATCCAAGTTCTTACAAAATTCCCCCTTAAATAAATTTGTCCCTGAATTTCTAAAAGAAGGTGGAGAAGAAGAAGAATCCTCAAACAGCTCCGGCCACTGCGATTGTACATCAACCTCCCTCTCTCAAGTATCATCATGTATTCAACCGTGCTACCATAGCACTCATATCAGAGGAACAGACCTTCCATATATAACCTTTTCATTGTGATCAACAATATGGATAGGATGATACTCAATTGAGGCTTCCACATCTAACTAAACCTCCTCAGGTTGAAAAACATGAGACAAGTTTGAGAAGTAACGGCGTAGCTGAGAAACATGGAAGACGTCGTGCATAGCCCGATATCTCAGAGGTAACAATAGCTGATAGGAAACTAGACTGACTCTGTCCAAAACCTCAAATGGTCCAACATATCTCAGCGAAAGATTTCCCTATCTCCTAATCCTCCTATGTCCTAACCTCTGTGTGACAGATAGGAAAACCTGATCTTTGACCTCGAACTTCAGAGGTCATCTCCGTCTATCAGCATAAGACTTCTGTCATGACTATGTAGTATCAATCCTCTTCTGAATCAATTCTATCTACTCTGTGGTCTCCTGGATAAGATGATTTCCCAACATAGCAGCCTCTCCTACCTCCATCCAACATAAGGGTGATCGGCATGGTCTACCATATAAAGCCTCATAAGGTGCCATCTAAATAGTTTTTTTGAAAACTATTATTATAGGAAAACTCTAAAAGAGGTATATGAATCTCCCAAGAATCACTAAAATATAGGATGTATGCTCGAAGAATGTCCTCCAGCACCTGTATCATATGCTCAGAAAGGCCATCTGTCTAGGAATGTTAAGCTGTACTTAGAAGTACCTGTATAACCAAAGCCCTCTGTAGTACCTGCTAGACCTAAGAAGTAAAACATGCATCTCTGTTTAAAATTATGGATTGAGAAACCCCATGTAAACCTAAAATCTCTCGGATGTACAACCTTCCCAACTCATCAACACTGAAGGTCTCCTTGATCAGCAAGAAGTGAGAAACCTTCATGAGTATTTCAACGACAACCCAAACTACATCATTCCCTCAAGGAGACCTCGGTAAACCTGTCACGAAGTCCATCACGACATCATTCCACTTCCACTCAAGAATGGGTAGCTGCTGCAAAATCCCTATTGGTCGCTAATGCTCCTCCTTAACCTGTTGATAGGAGAAACACCTCATGAAAAACCCAGAAACATATCTCTTCACACCTGGACACCAATAATGACGGTTAAGATCTCAATACATCTTGGTGACACTAGTATGAACTACCCAAATTAAGGAATGAAATTCCTGCATCAGATCCTCATGTATGTCTACTGATACCCATACGCTCCCATGAAAGTGCAAGATCTTATCCTTGCCTATGGTCTATCCAGGAATAGGGTCCTCCCCTGACACACTCTCCTATAAGACTAGGCCTTCAGAATCTGATATCTGCCTCATTCTCCCTCGATCAAGTAGAGTATAGGTAACAACCACATAAGAAAGAAACATATTCCCCTGTCTATCGTGCACCTCAAAATGAATCTCAGATAATAGAGCCATACGCTGCCACTCACTACTGGCCTCCTTAACTTCTTGTATCTGAGTCCTCCTGCTCAACGCATCAGCCACTATGTTGCCTTTCCCAAGCATGTAGGCAAGTTAAAAATTAAAAGACTGAAGGTACTCAACCCACCTTCACTATCTCAAATTCAGATCACACTGTGTAAAGATATACTTGAGACTTTTGTGGTCGGTGAAAACCACAAAATGCTCTCCCAACAGGTAATGTCTCCAACATCGTAAATCATGAACGACTATAGACAACTCAAGATCATGTATTGGGTAATTCCTCTCATGTGGCCTCAATTGCTGAGACCCGTACGTAATGACTCCTTCCCTCTACATAAGCACTAATCCCAACTCTATACGTGATGAATCACAGTAAACATTATAGATCTTTCCCAACTCTAGAAATACTAGTATCAGTGCTAAAATCAACCTCCCTTTTAGTTTATGAAAGGCTCAATCAAAAGAATATAAGAAAAATTACTTCGCACCCTTCTTAGTCAGGCCCGTAAGTGGAGATTTTAAGCATGAGAAGTCCTATATAAAATGTCTGTAGTATCCATACAGCCCTAAAAAACTTTGTACCTCAAATATGTTCTTCAGCTGCTCCTAGAAAACTACTACTCTCACCTTCTCTAGGTCTACTGATACTCCTGTCTCTCAGATGACATGACCCAAGAAGTTAATTTGGTTCATCCAAAAGTGGCATTTTTGAGATTATAATATAAATGATGCTCTCTCAGTGTACTCAAAACGATCTCAAGATGTGTGGTTTGGTCGTGTCAAGTGTGAGAGTCACCAAGATATCATCCACAAAAACCACCACAAAGGAATCCAATCATGGATGGAACACTTGGTTCATCAGTGCCATGAAAATTGCTGGTGCGTTCGTGATACCAAATGACATAACCACATACTCGTATAGACCATACCTACTCTAAAAGTATTTAATAGGTATATCAGATGGTCTAACGCATAATTGATGATAACCATATCTCATGTAAATCTTCGAGAACACCCAGGCAGCTCGAATCTGATCAAAGAGATCATCAATCCTTGTCAAGGGATATTAGTTCTTGACCGTCAACTGGTTCAACTTACGATAATCCACATAATGTTTGAGGGTACCATCCTTCTTCACAAACAGGACAAGAGAACCCCAAGGACAAGTACTGGGTCATATGAAACCCTTTTCCTGCAACTCCTCTAACTATTTCTTGAGCTCCTATAACTCTGGTGTAGCCATCCTATAAAGAGGAATGAACACCAGTGATGCTCCTGACACAATATGAATAGAAAAGTCAACCTCTTGCTCTGGAGGCAAACTTGAAAAGTCCTCTATAAGGAGACCCCTGAAACGATCCACCACTAGAGGAAAGTCCATATGTGAAGTCCCATGGTCATCCAGATATAGACTAGCAATCTGGGATGTAACTCCTCCAAACCATGATGCTCGGGTCCTGCTTTCCTTTCATGGATATCCCATTTTCCCTTGTGTAGAAACATAATGCCTTTTAGTGATGTGAAACTAACCCTACAATGATAGAAATCAACCAAAACTTGGAAGGGTGCTAACCAGTCCATTCCGAGAATGAAATCATAACCTATCATCTCTAAGACATAAAGGTCCCATAAGAAGTGACACCCACCAACCTCGAGATGACACTCCTTGCAATGACGTACACTAGCCATTATAGTACCCAATGAAGTGTCCAACATCAAGACATCAGTAGAAGAAAATATAAAGAGCCCAAGGCTCTCCACAAAAGCAGCAGATACAAAACTATGGGAAGCCCCTGTATCGAAAAGTAAAGAAACTAAAATTGAGACAACTAAGATCGTACCTCAAACTGTAGAGGTTTTGAGATCCAGATCCTACTGGGTATGCTTCACTGCAAAAGTCTGGCCTGTATCATGACCCTATGACCCAGCCTGAGCACCCTGAGCTAATCCACCCTATTGTTGCCGAAATCATGTCGAATGGATACCACGACCACGACCTCCACCTCAGCCTGAACGGCTAGAAGAACTCTAGTTTCCAGACAGATGAGAAACTGGTGGTCCTACTCCTGAACGTGGAGTCATAGAAGAACTCCTATCATCAGCTGATGGTGAGAAGAACTGACAGAAATGCTGAAGATAACCCATATTTCCACAAGATCGACACTCCAATGGGTCTCTCAGGTAATGTAGACTCATATGCCTGCTCTTCCTACACTGGTAGAACACCACCTGAATACCCAAAGAAGTATCCCACCTCCTCATATATCTGCACTTAGACTCTCTATGATGCTTCCTTCTATCAGTAGGAGTGGTACCAACTCTAGATGCTGAGACACCCTGGCTCACAACCCCATAATCCCCCAAATTGCGCTCTGTTATCTGTGCCTAGTTGACTATAGAAGTGATAGAAGTCAACCAGAAGATGTTCACTTGGGATCAAATGTTGTACCTGAGACCATCCTCAAACTTGCTCACCAGGAATAACTGATCACCTCCTAGGATGGGTGTGAACTTCTGCAGCTATGTGAAGAGAGAAGAATACTCCATAACTGAAAGAGTACCCTATTCCAGACTCATGAACTCTCGGGATCGATCGGCCCTCAAAGTCTCCATGTTGAAGTAATCATAGAAGGCACATTGGAACTCATCCCAAGCCACAACTTGCTAGTGTACCGCCCGTGAGATCACATCCCACCATATCTTGGAAGAATACTATAGTATGTTCATAGAGAGATTCACCCTCCTCTCTGGAGGCATCTCCAGAAGCACAATGATCGAAAGCATGGACTCTAACCATGATTCTGAAGCCTGAGGTCCTCCATCCCCTATAAAGTTGGGAGGATGCTTCTACTGAAAAACCCGCGTCAACTCCGCCATAGACAGGGTAAGATGTGGTACTCCCTGGAAGGTTTGCATAAACCTCATTAAGCCTTCTCAGAACTGTTCATCTACACCTATATTCCTGATAATGGCTAGTGCCAAGATGGGTGCGACTAGAGGATCTGATGGTAGTCCCTAATCTACCATGCCCGATGTTTTTTTGTTGCCCTGAATTAGGCGTACAACCAGAGGACGTCCCAGTGGCATGACTCTGTAAGGTCAACCAGACACCTTGGTTCAAGATTATCAAGGACTGAAACTTATAGGCACAAGAAAGGAATATGAGAAGGAATGGATTCAATGTTTTTTTTTTCAAATCAGGGATACATGGATTGTATAACCCTTACACAATGTGTTTCTTTAATCCTTCACATGGGCGTGTACTCCTGCCAACCCTGGTTGGGTAACACCCCATACACACAACGTGTTCTCCTAAGACACGTTGTGTACTTGAATCATTTTCCACTTCCCAAATTCTTCTACATGACTAACCCGCATGGTTCTCCAAAAACAAGACTACATGATGTGTTCTCCCTGAACACAGTGTGTACCCATTAAGTTCTATCCACCCATGTCATTATAAACACGGTCGGAGACACGGTTGACTCTACATAGCGTGTTTTTTCCAGACACGACGTGTACTAGAAGAATTTCATCAACCCGTGTTGTTAGTCACACGAATGGACACATGGTCTATACACACAATGTGTATGTATGGTACACGACATGTTCCACCAAAGACTTCCCAACCTCATGTCTCATACCACACAAGTAGTAACATGGTTAGGGACTACATGGCATATACCTAAAGTACACAGTGTGTACTTAAGAAAAACATCTCCTTCCTGAACAGAAGGATACATGGAATGTATTCAGCAATACACACTGTGTATTCTGGGGTTTTCTAGATAGTAAGCCTCAGAAACTACTCCAGAACCCAAAAAAACACTAAAATGAACATTAAAGATCCAAATTCTGATCCATGGGGGCCCATACTCCCCAAAAATCAATGATTAGAATCATATACATGTCATATACAAGGAATATCAATTCAAAGATCCACCAAATTCCAACCCATGAGGGCCCATAACACCTCAAGAACCAAAGTTTGGGGCTCACTCAAACAAAACCTTAAACATTAGCAATACCCTATCAAATATCAGGTATTCTATCAAGGAATTTATCACAAAAACATGCATATCTGGCACAACATCTATCAAAAAAACATTCAATCAGTAATGCATCCTAAATGGAATAGAAATAACGCATGACATGTGATCTATAGCAAGTGTCTATATGATGAATGAGATGGAATTCCCTCATCTCATTAGGTTGCAACCAAAATATAACCTCAATATTATCAATGATAACAACACAAAACATGTGAATCACCCAATGGTGAAATCAAATCTACTGTAATAAATGGAAAACTAGAAAAATAGCAATATATGAGGTAAATTGGATTTTCCCTATACACGAGTTAGCTAATACCAAACATAGCTTATTACCAAGTACCTATTCATTCCTATCCCTGGCTATAGGATCCAAACAACAAGTCAAGAATAAAATAATTCCTCTGATACCACTTTGTAACGTCTCAGTTCCAGGTGCCGCCCAGAGGTGCCCCGTACCCGGTTGGTCACATGGCCTCAAGCACATTTCCCCAAATGCCAGATGCTGCCAACTAGCAGCGAGGACCTTGGGTGTGATAGTGGGGAAACTATTCTCCCATTGGCAGAGTAAAATAGAAGAAATAAATAGATAACAATAGCAGAAGCAGTAACAAAATGCGATAAGTAAACAGTAGAATACTAAACGTAATAAACAATTTGAGAACATATATAAGTGATGCATGATACATATGTCTAGGAAATCATCCAAACAAGTCATAATGCTAGAATAAGTACTAAAATGAAGTACAATGAAAAAAATAAACTCTAGTAGAATCAAAAGCCTCATCTTGGTCCCATGCTCTTTAGATCTATAGCAGTCAAGTACCTGGCGTAGAAGGGTGCTTTCCCTTATCTATACCTGCAGTAATATAATCAGTTTGGGCCAAAAATCATGACCCAAACAGGATGTGAGACGAATCCCATTAGGAAACCACCCAAATATCTATGCCTAATAGTTAGTGAATGTATATGATAGTAAATAAGTAAAACAAAGCAGTAACAAGGAAGTATTCATAGTAAAAAAACCTATACTTCAATTGAATTCATTTTCATAAATCAAGTAAGTAGCTAACCAAAGACAAGTAACCCTCTGGGAAGTACTCATAGCCTATCCTCTCTGGTTCAACCAATCAAACACAAGTAAACATCTAGGATGTGATCACAGTCTAACAACTTTGGTTCAACTTTAGAAAAGAATATTTGAGGAAGAACACATCGTCAATTCCCCCTATGGTATCGTATCAATAACTATAGACACTCTGAGGAAGCACTAAACATCCAATTCTTCCTGTGGTCTCGCAATGTGGAACTACATACACTATGAGGGAGCACAAAGTCCACCCCCTATGGTCTCGCAACATAAAAGTTAACAGACACTCTAGAGAATCCCTCAACATCTATTATTCCTATGGTCTACTACACCAGGTTACCACAACCCTGTGTAAGTCAATCGTGCACAAAGATGTTAAACAGACAAATTAAACCTTAAGAACTACTTAGATAACAACATAAAGAACTACTTATCTAAACAGCTACAAGCATATAACAACATCAGATAATATCACTCCATCCTAACAACACTAGGCATGGAAAACAGGAAGCCTAACCGGCCAAGCTAGACCAAACGGTAAATATCAAAAAAAAAACATGGTCAACACATCCATATCATGGAAAATAACCCTATTCACAATCAAACAATCATCTAATCAGGCTCACAAGGCATAACATGCATTAACAGGGATAAAATACCTAAACACACAATACCCCATTCTAGGGTATTGGGAACTTTTGCACATAATATTCAAAAACCAACTACGAAAAGGAACAAAACACCAACCTCTATGTCGTATGATCGATATACTCTGGCTTCGACCCTTGAATCGACATAAAATGTGGTAGATCTACGAAAACATCAAAAACGCTCAAACAAGGATATCTCATGAGAGGAGATAAATCAAGAGATGAGGATCTAGAAGAAGGAATAACTCACTGTGGTGATTCAAACTCAATCTATGGTGGTTGATTCGGAGCATGGATGATGGGTCAGTGGCTCGGAGAAGAATTGTCACTCCCAGTCATTCCTGGATGAGATGGGGTTAGAAGAAGATGAATCTTGGAATGAGATGCGACCCCGAAATGTTTAATGAAATAAAATAAAAATTACACGACTTGTCTTTTAAAAGTACATGGTATGTATACACATTTACCGAGCCCCACTTTAGGCATTCTCTAGGTCACCCACATAGCCATGTACTCGGCCGTCACACTGCTAGTACACGGTCACCCGTGGAAATTGAGTACACGATGTGTACTCCTTAAATTTCTAGACACTACTCTTTTTCTCAAAACACCAAAAAATAAGATCCATACCTAAAAATAATATCTAGGCTCTTATAGTTATGATAAGAGAAGAGGTAATTGAGAGGATGATGGACATGACCAGATCATTATGAGGGGGTATTAATCAAGATTCCTCACATAATAGAGATATGTTCTAGGGTTCCCATTTTACTAGATAGAAGATATTTTAGATAGTTGGGGGTAAGTACCATCCCACATATTCTTCTTTTTATGGGGGATGCATCTCTAATACCCCTTATAAGGAATTAGATTCATTTTTTCATATGGAGGATGATCTCATCAATGATGAGAGTGCCAAACCTTTTTGAGTTGGAAATGTGAAATTGTTATTCAATTTTAGGTTCCTCCATTGAGGTAGCTTTAGGTGAGATAGTTATATAAGGGTGATATATATTTGTATTAGTAGAGTGGATATGAGGAAAGTATAAGATAACCTTAAGATTCGTCTCATCCTTAGAGAGTACTGCACAAAAATGGTGGTGGCCTCCATTTGGGTTAGAGAGGCTGTGGAGAAAGACATGGATGGGTTCATGCTTTGGAGTTTCCATCATTAAGTAAAATAAGAATAATTAAAGGTTCCATTTTCATGTTTTTTTACTTGGGATCATGATTTATTTGATTCAAGAGCTACACAATCCTTCATATCACCTTCCCTATTCTATTATTTGGGACTTAAGGTGGATAGGATTACAATTACCTTGACTTTAATTACACTATTTGGTGGTTGAGCTTATCTGTATGAAGTATATAGAGTCTATGAGCTAGTTCTATTGTAGAACCAATCTTGGGGATAATTACTATATTTATAGATATAGCCATATAATATCATTGTCTGTAGGGATAAGTTTTATTCAGTGTAGTCTATTATGGGTTACTTTAGGAGGAATATTATGTTCTATGATGTCGATGGAGAGTCTATAGTGTTACTTAGTGAGGGAGACCCTAAGATAGGTTATGGGAGTGTTCTTTCCTTGTGTTTCCTTGATGGAAAAGATGATGTTGACTTCTTCGAAGTCTCAATAGGTGATGTTTCAAAGGGCTGTAAAAGAGTACCCCAATGTATTTATTGAAGAGGTTTTGGAATTATCCTCTAAATAGAAGATTGAGTTTAGGATAGAGATTCAACCATATGCTTCTTTGATCTTGATGTATCCATATAGAATAACACCTTCTGAGTTATGAGTGTTGTAGGTATAGATTGATGATATTTTGTAGCGATATTTTTTTAGACAAGTGTGTCACCTTGGGGTGTGCCAATTCTATTTGTGAAGAAGACCGATGGAAGTCTATGACTCTATATTAATTATCACCACTTGAATTAGGAGATAGTATGGAACCACTATCTTCTTTTATAGATTAAATATTTATCCAATCATTAGAATGGTGATAATTGTTTCTTGAATACTGATATGTGGTTTAGATATCAACAAATGCGGTTGAAGGATGAGGATATAATGAAGGTTGCTTTCCAATTTCATTTTGGGAATTATGAATTTTTTGGGATGATGTTTGGTGTGACAAACACTCACTACCACAAAACTGAGTTTCCATAGCACCATCCTTTAAAAACGCTAAAAAAGTGCTAATAAAGAGGGTGCCTTTATCAATGCTAAAAAAAAGTGCGGATAAAGGGATATTTTAACAGCGATAAAAAAACACTGTTAAAAGTGACCCTTTATCAGTGTTTTTTTAGAACTGATAAAGGAACCCCCTTTATGAGTACATTGTTAGCGCTATTAAAGGGTCCCCCTTTATCAGCGCTTTTTTAGTACCACTGATAAAGGGGTGGCTTTATCAACATTTTTTTCCTTGGCGCTGATAAAGTGTATATTTCAAAAAAATTATATTTCATAAAAAATAATATATTGATATATAAATAAATAAATAAATTTATGTTGATATAAATATAATATATATTTTTTAAATATCTTTTAGATAAGTATAAATAAACATTTTCACTTAATATATAAGATATATAGTGAAAATGACTTATAAAATATCTTAAAAAATTATAATTAATAATTTTCTAATTATCATCGACTAATAATAATTTAATAACAATTTGAAGTCACAAAAAATCAAAAAAAATATTAAAAGATCTAAAATATGTTAAAAATGTAACTCAAACTTCAAACGACCATAACTTTTGATCCGAGTGTCCATTTGATCTTTAAAGCATATCAAATTGAAGCCTGCGAGGAAATCTACATGATAGTGACCCAAGGGAACCTTTTGTCACATTTTTCGAGGAAAAAAAACCCAAAAGTTCTCAAAAACTGAGTTTTTAGTTTGGATACCCAAATTTTTTAACATTCGATGGAATTTCAGCCTCGTTTTAGGGGGTATTTTTGACCTTTTTCACTGGGGACGAATTTATTCTAAGGGGTTACATTTATATTGATATTATGGCTTTGAAATTTTATCATTTTTCACAATGTAATGTTATTTATACTCAATTATATAACAATATAAACATATGTTTTATATATTCACCCATAAAAATTTAATTTTATACATAAATAATTAAAAATATTTTCATATAAATTATATTTCTTAATATATAAGGCTTATCTAAAAAAAATATTATCCATTTTATTTAAAATAAAAATATATTAATATTTATATACCTATATATTGTTTGTGTGTGTGTGTGTGTATATATTTGTGTGTGTCTGTATAGACAAATTGATATATATTATCTATACATTTTAAACATATGTATATACATATTAATATATAATATTTGTAAATATATATAATTATGTATAATTATACTTACAAATACACATATAATGTGTGTGTGTGTGTGTTGTATATATGTATTTATTTATTTATAAACACACAAAAAAGGCATATTTTATAAATGTATTTAAAAATGATCTTATAAATATATATTAATATATGATTAAATATATAAATATATAAATATAACTATATATATATTAATATAAGAATATATATATATATATATATAACTAAATATATACATTAATATAAATATATATATGTTAATATACATATATATTAATATACGAGTAAATATAACTAAATATATATATAAATAAATAGATATATTAATAAATGAAGAGAAAAGTAGTATAGTGGAGTGGTAAAGGCTTAGGTGAATAGGAAATAGGTCCCAAGTTCGAATCCAGGGGGAGGCAGGTCGCACACACGGGTTGAATAAGTGCTATTGTTGTTTAAGGGTGGGGGCTAACGCTGTCAAAAGCTGGGGGTGTGGCTGGGGCATGCAGGTTGGGGTGGGGTGGGGGGGGGGGGGTGAAGGGGGGTTGAAGGGGGGTTCAAGTGTTGTTGAAGACCCTCTCTATTTCACAGAAATATATTTTTTTTATTTTTTTTATTTTTTTGAACTTTTATCAGCTCTTTTAAAAAATCACTGATAAAAGGGGTCTTTATCAACATTTTTTAGCGTCGATAAAAGGGACCCCCTTTATCTTTGATGAGATTAACGACGTGTTTTAGCACTATAAATGAACTTTTCTAGAACTAATAAAGGCCATATTTATAGTAATGACTCTAGCTATGTTCATGGGTATGATGAATGTCGGTTTAGTGAGTTCCACGATCAGTTTGTGGTGGTTTTTATCGATGTTATCCTTGTGTACTCCATGATCGTGGAGGAGAAAACTAAGTATTTGAGTGACATTTTTGGAGTTATTCATCATCATCCACTATTTGGTAAGCTATCAAAGCATGTGTTATAGGATTGAGAATTTTATTTATTAGGGAATATCATGTCCCATATTGTTTTAGCTATAAACCCCTCAAAGATCGAGATAATCATTTATTGGGATTCCCCAAATAAATATAAAGTGATAAATAGTTTTCTTAGTCTTGAAAAATATTATAGGAAGTTTATATCCAATTTATCTTGGGTTTTCACTTCTATAATATCCTTCAAAATAAAGGATCAGACATTCTTATGGAATAATTAGTGTCAGGAAACTTTCGAGTTCCCAAAAGAGAAGTTATTCAATGCTCTATTTGTTCATTTATCTGAAGGAGTTTAGTTTTAGGTTTTATATGATTTTTCATGTCTTAGTTTTGTATATTTTATGATATAGTAGAGATCGATTTTTTCTTATGGGTTTTGGTAGTTATTTCCCCATGAGTTTAACTATTCCACCCATGATCTTCAGTTTGAAATAGTTGTGTTTTCCATGAAGTTATGATGATGTTACCTCATTGAAAAGAATTTTTGTTTTTTACCAATCATAAGATATTGAGGTATGTTTTTTCCCAGTGTGATGTCACACCTTGAACCAGATTTTATTTTACATATTTTTTATTTTTTATTGTAATTTAATATTTTGGTAGAGGTTTTGGTTGAGTTTTTTGTGATAAATTTCAAGTTTTTGAGGTTATGGGTTGTTTTTGGCCCTTTGTATGATTACTGTGAAAATTTTGGGGAGAAACCATGTGGATGGTGGATGTAGAGGGTTTTTTTAGTTCATTTTGTTCTTCTATGGTTTGGACCATACTGTTTGAGGAAAAAGAGTAATTGTGTGACTTGTTCATGGTGTAAGGGACTTAGCGCATGACTTGCATGTGGTTAGAGGTAACCATGTGGAAAGATTGTGAGGGACTCTATAATTTTGATTGAGGAAGTTTGTATGGATGGAACATGGTTTCTCAAACTTCACATCCAGTATATCTGGGTGTCCCTTCCTTCTAGTAGGGTGTACACTATTAATATAAAGTTTGTCAAACCATATAGCCAAACCGTGTGACTTACCTAGATTCTTGAAAACTTGAGTTTCTAAGTTGTCACTTCTTATTTTAACCCATATTTCAAACCCTATCCTCTTTATCTATTTTGGTTCATTAAGGAGGACCCAAAACCCTTTTCCATTGGATTTTCTTCCTCTATTGATGCTACTTCAAGGTTTCTAGTTGAGTTATTCTTGATTTTTAGGTTTTTTTCTTCTATAATCTTTCCCTCTCTTGGTTTCCTGGTTTTTATTATCTTGGAACCCTATTAGATAAATCATAGTAGTAGAGGAATGATTTTTGATTGTGTTTATTTTGATGTTAGGGTGTTAGTTTTTCTTCTTGGTTATAATTATTCCCTTTCATGGAGTTTCATCACATTTACATGTCATTAAGGTATGTGTTTCTATCCATTTAATTTTCTAAAAATTATATTTGATGATTGAGAATTATTAAATAATTTTTTAGTGTTTTATTCATAATTATGATGTGGTATTTTGATTTATTATTGTTCTTTTATTTTGTTACTTTGATGAAAAATATATTTTCAAAGTAATTTTTTAGTTATTAATTAATGTATATGTATAAAAGGTTTTTAATAAAATGAAAATTATCCTTTTCAAATGAAATTGAGTACTTTGGGATTGTGTTCAGACATGGTTGGGTTTTGGTAATTTGGTTTTCTTGTGAATTTAGCTTTTTGTGTTCTTTTAATACTTATTTTATGGTTTAGTACTCTTGTGCGGGTCATTAGGATTAGTTTCAGTGCTAATGGTGATTATTTAATTGGAACCTTGGGTATTTTTATGGTTTTCCATATATATATCAGTGAATATGGGCTTATCTATATGTGCATGGGATGAACATATAGATAGTCTCATTCATATAAATGTTTGTTCAAAAAAATTTCCATCTTGGTAACCTTTTTTTTCCCAAAACACTCTTCCTCTCCTCCCCTTTCTTTTCCTCTTTTTCATAAAATATTCTTCCAAAATTATGAATGTTTTCCAAATAGATTTTTTGTTTCCAAATGATATTTACAATTTTTTCTTAAATATTATCATGTTTTGTAACATGGATGTATTATTTGATAAAAAACTTGACTCAAAGGTCGGTTTGGAAACTTGCGAGCATGAATAATGTTTTCAACTTGGTTTTGGAAATAGTTTTGGATTTGTAAATATTAAGTCCTGGTTTGAACCTTATGATTTTTTGGAAATTATATTTTAACTCATATGACATGTATGTCTAGTTGGAAACTTTTAAAGGTTCTATGTATGATGGGAACCCTTATAGATTTCATTCTAATGAGGGGGCCTTTTCATAGATGGTGTTGGGGATCAGAAAGGCATGAATGGTGGCATCTTTGAGTTATGATTAATTCCAAGTGTGTGATAAACTCCTCGTTCTCCTTTATACTATTATCATGGGATTCCTAGATTTAATATATAGGGTTGAGTGATGAATTCTTTCAAGTCCTAGTTAGATGGATTAAAACCCACAAGAAAGAAGATAGCCCAAGTGGGCATTACCACTGGAGAGGTTAGTTTAGAGCAACCAAGTTGGTTGTTAACTAGGAAGGTGCACCATATTCTACCAGGAGGTTCTGATCTAAGTTTATCCAAATATTCCTTCTAGGGATGTTTAGGAAATGCCCAGGATTATACATATGTATGTTCTTGTTTTATCTTTTATCACTTTGGTTACTTGGTTTATTAGTATTTTTCTTCTTGTAACCATGTTGTTCCCAATTATTTATGTATTATTTCAATATAACTTTCTATTTTTTCTTAGTTCATATTTTCTATTCTATTATACATTATTTTGTTTGTGTTTCATACTTGGCATTTGGTTTTCAAATTGTTATTTTTTAAAAGGAAGGATGTGTTTGGATATTTAAAAGATAAAAACCTTATTTTTTATCTCTATCTTAAAAATATTATTTTTAGAATGTTTTAGGAAAGGACATGTATGGATCCTATGGTTTTTACCTACTCAGATATCTTGTGCTCACACCCTACTTGTGCCACTCGGTGTTGGAAGAATGAAATTGTTTTGCAGGTTCTTTTTTTAGGTATGCTAGTGGAGCAGGCTGGTTTTATGGATGGTGGTGACCAAGAGGTCATATGAAGATCATGTCAAGTTCTTATTTGGTTTGAGTTTTGTTTTTTTTATTTTTTTCCATTTTGTTTTTATATGGATATGGATATGTTTATGTATTTATTTAATTCAATGATTTATGTATTATCCTTTTTTACAATGTATACTATGTCTTTCTTCATTTATGTCTTATTTTTATAGGTTAAATCATTTCAAATTTTATTATATTTGATTCCCAATACTATTTTACAACTGGAGAGGATCATGAATTTATCTCAGTCCTTTTCACATGACAGCTTGAGCTACCGGTTTAGGGATGAAATGGGTTGGTTTGTGAAAAAATGTTATTATAGGAGCCCTTATTATTTGGGGTTTCAGGTAGAATAGTCATAGGATTTTTGGGACTTGGGAGATAGGGGTGATAAGGGCGTCACAAAATCATAATTTTTATGATATTTGAGTTCCCAGGGGTTGTTTGGTTGAGTTTTTAATTTTGATTTTGGGTTTATGATGTGGGTCCATTTCTTGGATTATTGGGCATGTGATTTGGGCAATGATAATGGAATGGAACTGGTGCTACATGGTGATCATGCATGGAGTAAAAACCTATGTGGAGCCCTAGTGCATGGTTCAAGACACTTCCAGTGTTTAGTGCATTCTTATAACACAGTATTCTAAACCATGTGGCTGGGTTATGCATGGCCATTGGTTTCTTATTTTAGGATTTTTGGTGTGATTTTTTCTTTAGTATGATTTTGGTCAGTGTGGGTTGATTTTGAATGAAAAATAATTTTTGGGAAAAAGGTTTTTTAAAAGGAAAATTATTTTAAGGGCTTGGTTTAATTTTAAAAGTGGGATTGGGTTTTTAAATCATATTTAGAAGCAAATTCTGGTATTTGAAAAGTGGAATTCGAATAAAGTTATTTTTAATTTTGGAATGGAGTTTGTGGTTTTTGAAAGAGAATATTTGGGATTGTTTTGTGTTGTTTGGTCTATGAGTTTAGTTTTTTTGGCTCAATATGTTATTTAAGTTGAATTTTTATTCGTTTCTAATTTGATTTTGTGTTTATTATTTTAATTATATTATGTATCCCATAAAGGTCCTAAAGATGTCCAATGAGTCTCCTCTAGTCATTAGACCTACAAAGACTCCCAATGGAGTTGCAGAGTTGAGTTCTTCTCATATGTTTCTATTTTTTCATGGTTATTGAGGTTCACTAGAGGCTACAAAGTGGCTTGATAAAGTCAAAGGTGCTTTATGATCTTTGGGAACTTCTAAACTTGTGAGGGTGTGAGCTGTTCTGGATTCATTTTAGGGACCAAGTTTAGATTAGTGAATGTTGATATTCCATCGTCATTGTAAGTTGGTATGTATTGGGAAGTATTTAAGACCACTTTATGCAATGGTACTTACTAGAGTAGGTGAAGGTGAGGAAAGTGGTAGAGCTCCTGGGTGTTCAATAAGGTCAACAAACGGTGAAGGCCTTTGTTGATTATTTCAAATATATAGTCTATTTTTCTTCAGATATAGCTTCCAAGGAATCAATTAAAGATCTTATATTTTTCTATGGTCTTCATACACAAATTTAGGATGATGTTACCTCATTAGAGGAAGTTATATTTGGGAAACTAGTAGATGAAGCATTTTTAGCCGATCTGGTTTTCATAGGATAGTCAGTAGTTGGTGGAAATTTAGTTTATCTTAGTGATCATGAAGGTTTTACATATGGTTGGAAGTGTAAACTAGAGGAACCCATTCATAAGAATCCTATATCATCAGTTTATTCTTATCATTCATCATATCACCATCTCGTATGTTTCTCGTATAGTCGGTTTGGGAACTCAAATCCATATTTCCACCATCCTCTAAAGAGATTCTGATGATGTGGCTATTTGGTTTACTTAGAGAAGTTATGAAAGCAGTGTTTCTAGAAGAGTAAGTCTCAGCTGAAGGCTACTAGCTCATGGATACTGGGAAGAAGATGCTTCAAGGCACTATGTCTCTAATCATAATACCTAGAGTGAAGCACTTCATGCACTCCAGATTTTTTTGGGTGTGGGGCGTGTTGGATCATATTTTTCCTCTGATGTTGGAGTAGGGATAATTTTTATTTCCCCATTGTAGATTTATTTTATTTTAAAGTCCCTTTATATTATGAAAGGATTGGTGGCCAATTTTTCTTGTAGTTTTGTGGTTCCACCTAGAGTTATGAAACTTTTGTGGTTATCCTTGTATAGATCACTTCTGATTTTGGGTTGTATTTTTTAGATTATTATGTCTTTTGGAAATGAAAAATCATGGTTGTTTTGATTTTTTTTTCAGATCCTTTCATTGGGTTCTCCTTGTGCTAAGAGTTTTAGTGTTGGTTCATAAAGGTATAATTTTAAATAGTGTAGAGACCCACCATGGATATTCTTGTTGTTTTATTTATATATGGTTATGTGTGACTTATGGAGTTGAAATGGAACACTGAAGATCATGGTTTCATTTTACCACATTTAGTTTTGAGTTCTATCGTTTTTCCTTGTTTTGGCTGGTGGAATTTCTGGGGGTGGTAAGTTTTTGTTGTGGGGAGAGTTATGAAACCCCAACCCTAGTCTTATTTTTTTTATTTTTTTCATGGAATTCAATATTTTTCTTGAGGTTTGGGTTGAGTTTCTAGTGATAATTTTCAAGTTTCGGAGGTTATGGGTTGTTTTTGGCCCTATGCATGATTAGTGGGAACAATTTGGGGAGAAACCGTGTTGATGGTAATGGTAGAGGGGTTTTTTAGTTCATTTTTCTATTTTATAGTCTATATTTCATCTTCTATATATGGTTTTCCTAAGCCACGCGAGGAAAAGGAGTAACCATGTAGCTTGTTGGTGGTGTCAGGGACCTGGCGTACAACTTGTTCACAGTTAGAGGAAAACATGATAAGGAATCTTTCATCTTGATAGATCTAGTTTTCATGGTTGGAACACAGTTTCTCAAACCATGTGTCCTTCCCATGAGGGTGTCCCTTCCCTCTATCAAGGTTTTCATGATTGGAGCATGGTTTGTTAAAATGTGTGGCCAAACCATTCGACTTACCTAGATTCTTGAAAACTTGAGTTTCCATGTTTTCCCCTCTTATTTTTAACCACTTTTAACCCCCTATCCACTTGCTTAATTTTTTAACATTAAGGGGTATCACAAAACCTTGTCACTTGGTTCTTCTTCTGCCATTGATTATACTTCAGGGTTTCTAGGTGTGTTATTGTTTTTTGGGTTTTTTCATCATATCCTTTTCTCCCTATCTTGGTTTCTTGGGGTTTCTTGGCTTGGATATCTCTTTTAAAAACCCTAGGGGTAAAGGGATAATTTTGGATTGTGTTTATTTTTATGTTTGGTTGTATGGTTTTCTTCTTGGTCTTGGTTCTTCCATCTCTTTGAGTTTCATCTCATCCACACATCATTATGGTAGGTGTTTCCATCTATTTCCTTTCTAGAACATTTCATTTCATGCTTGAGATTTCTTAAATAAATTTTAAGTATGTTATTAATTGTTATATTGTTCTAGTTTTATTTACTATGGTGTTTCCATGTTGGCAATTTGATGAAAATGTATTTTCAAAAGTATTTATTAGTTATGACTATATGAATATTTATACAAGGTGTTTGATAAAATTAAAATTATCCTTTTCAAATGTAATTGAGTACTTTGGGATTTTTATCTAGGTTTTGGTTTTGGTAATTTTTTTTCTTGTGAATTGAGCTTTTTGTGTGGTTGTGATGCCTCTTTATGGTTTAATGATCTTATTTGGGTCATTGGGATTGGTTGTAGTGATAATAGTGATTCTTTAATTGGAACCCTGGGTATTTTTATGATTTTACATATATATACTATTGAACAAGGTCATATCCATATGTTCATGGGTTGTACATAAAGATAATATCATGAATATAAATGATAGTCCATAAAAATTTCCATATTGGTAACCTTGTTTTTTTTTTGAAAAAACTCATCCTACCCTCCTCTTTCATTTCCACTTTTTCTACAAATGTTATTTAAAAATATAAATACTTTTCAAATAGATTTTTGGATTCCAAATGAATCCAAATGACATTTCCAAATATTTTTCTTAATTCTTTTCCCATTTGGTACCTTGAATGTATGATTTGATAAAAATCTTGACTCAAAGGGCCGTTTGGAATCTTACAACTATGGATAATGTTTTCACCTTGGTTTTGAAAATGGTTTTGGATTTGTAAATATTAATGCCTAGTTGGAACCTTGTGATGTTTTGAAAATTGGATTTAAACTAATATGATGTGTAGGCCCGATTGGAACCTTTAAAATGTTATATGTATGATTGTCACCCTAATGGATGTCCTTCCAATGCGAGGTCCTTTGCATAGATGGTGTCAGGGATTGGGAAAGTCATGCATAGTGGAATATATGAGTTATGTTTAATTACAAGAGTGTTATGACCACACCATTCTCCTTTATACTATTGTTCTTCCTCTGAGGTGGTGCGTTCCGGGTGATGGTTAAATGTTTCGACGAGGATGATCACTTGTTCCTTTTTCCAGAGATAGTTTCCTGTCAAATTCACCATTTCTTTTGTTTTTACCCATTTTGCATCATTATATTTTAAAAGAAGGTTGGATTAACCCCGTGGGGACTAGGAAATTCACCCCTTACGTGTTGAAAATGATATTCCATAGTCAGTCGGTCCCAAAGGGTGATTGTGCGGGGTCATGTACTAGTGTAATCAGTCCTCCTTGGATATAATTTCCTCATATGGTCTCCAACTGGTTTATTTGTGGATCTAGAAACACCCAATGGCCCTGATATCTATGATTCATGGAACTTCTTTCCAAAGGTAGGTGCTTGTTGATTGGTGATTTAGCCAACGACACTTGAGTAATCCATTGGTCGAGAGAATGAGAAGACAGGATCACCACACCCTTCTGAGGGAGGATTATTGCATGTTCTGGGACCCTCTTATAGATTTAATTTGTGTTCATATGTTTGTGAATCCGTGGTTAATTCTCTAAGAGTGTGTCCATGGGATAACCTTGGTTTGTAGGATCATCATAGGCATGCATATATTTGATGCTACAGAGGTACTGCTGAATTGATCCATACAATACGACACTCTGGAGTTTACCATCATCCAGGGGGATAGAAGGTGACTTGATGTTGGGATCGAACCCATAATATGGGTTTCCTATGTATCCTCAAGAGAGGAATCAGAACACACGTTGTTCGGAATGGATGATACTTATGCATGGAAGCTTCCCATTTGAGGGGGCGTGGTTGGGTGAACCCTTTTGGATGGGAACCCATTTGAGCTTGGGACTTCGAGTAGGCATCCTACGTATCCTGATTTGGTCAAGAATCAGAGTTCTCATAGTTTAGATTTTTGGGTCTTATGCATAGGAGCTACCCATTTAAGTAGGCATGATTAAGAGGACCCTTTATGGGAGGGAACCATTTTGAGATTGGTCCTTTGAGTAGGCATCCTACATATCCTAGTTTTATCTGGAATCAGAGTTCTTGTAGTTCAGATTGTTGGGGATTATGCATAGGAGCTACCCATTTAAGGAGTCATGATTGGGAGGAACCTTTATGAGAGGGCACCCTTTTGAGATAGGGTCTTCGAGTAGGTGTCCTACGTATCCTAGTTTTATTAGGAATCAAAATTCTCATAGTTTAGATTGCGTGGATGTTATAATCGTCACTGTAACAACCCGAATCCGAAGCCCTTCCACTGGTGCCCCGTACCCGGTTCACTACATGACCTCAAGTGCATTTCCCCAAACGCCAGAGGCTACCGACTAGTATTGAGGTCCTTGGTAAGTTATTGGGGAAACTATGCCCTCATCTGGTAAGGTATACAAGGAAATAAAACAACAGTAAATAGCAGAAGTAGTAAGCAGCATACAAACACTGAAATTAAATAGCGGAAGCAATGAACATATAATGATAATGATAATGATGTAGTTAGTAAAAGTATCTAAGGGAAAGCAGAAAACAAAACAACGTGCTGAAATACAACTAAAATCAAGGTACGGAAGTAAACATCAACTCCAGCAGCATCGCAAGCCTAAGCTCGGTCCTATGCTCTCCAGCTCCAACTAGCAATCATGCACCTGAAGTAGAAGGGCCACAATCCCTGTCTACACCTGTAACCATATAACTTGTTTGTGCCGAAAAGCAGGACCCAAACAGGGTGTGAGACTAATCCCAGTAGGCAATCACCATGAGATCCGTGCCCTACTGTCAGTGAGTAATATAGCAAAAGTAAAGGAAATAAATGCAGCAGAGAAACAGATATACACTAAAGTAAGAAATCCTACCAAACTCCATTCATAGTTATTTATTAGTTCAGTACAATCATTTGGCTATCAACCATGGAACCTAGAAACAACTCTATACTCCCAAGGCAAGAAAGTAATCACAACAGGTAACTCAGCAGTCTACCTAAACAGCAAGCAGTATAAACCCAAGCTTGTTCTTTGTCTTGGTGGACTCATCACAACCAACCAACAAATAAATCACTGACTCTCTGGGTGGCTCCTACAAGCAAACCCCTCTAGTCATGTAGACGTACAAAGGCACAGACACTCTAGGAAGCTCTCACCGTCAATTCCCCTGTGGTCTTGAAATGAAAGATATAGACTCTCTGAGGAAGAACTTACCTCTAATTCCCCCTATAGTCTCGCTACGTAACTAAGGACACTCTGAGGAAGCACAAAGTCACATTCCCTTAGGTTCTGCGATTGATACTAATTATAACAGACTCTCTAGGGAATCCCTAATTGTCAATTCCCCCTTTAGTCTACCACACCAGGTTCACTCATCCCTGAGCAGTTTAGTCGTGCGTAATCGACTGTTAGCAGCCTAAGTAAGTCCAGAAAATACTTGGCTAATATCTACAATGATTCCACAAGCATATAAACAGCAGGAAATACATGAAATCAAGTCAACATGCATATTAGAAATTTGCAAAAGGGTTGACTCATAGGAAAACCGTTCCAAATGGAAATAAACAGCCAAAACAATGGGAACACCCATGGGGTGATCCTCAAACATGCTAACAAGAAATTTATTAACCATCTAATAACCTCAAGCATATAAGAAATCTAAGGCAGATAACAAAAAAGGATCAAAACCCTAACCCGAGATACCCGATACATGGGTATCTGACACTTTTTCACCAAAAACTCAAAGACATTCAATGTAGGGTAAAAAACCACCTACCTTGATCCTAGTAGATCTATATAAGTGAACCACGATGACAAATTACCCTTAGAATAATGTAGATATGAGAAAACGCACAAATCTCTCAACCTACGATAACTTGAAAACGAGGAGGAATCTAAAAACAAGGCTAAAGCAGAATGGAGAACTCACCGCTTCTCTTCCAACGCAATAGACGACAGCTAGAACGTAGGTCGGATATAGGCACATCGGCTCGGAGAATATTCGGTTGTACGGCCGTTCTCAGACGAACGAAACCTGGAGAAGAAGACGCTTCTCTGCGTCAGGCGCGACCCCGGTCCGTTTAATGAAAAAAAAGTACATCGCGTGTTGTTTTAGAGTACACGGTGTGTACTAGGTCCTTTTCCGTACTTTACCAAAATCGGCCTCCACGTCACCCTTACACACCATGTGTGTGGCCCAGACATGGCCAACACACGGCTTCAGAGGGAAAAGAGTACATGGCGTGTACTCAGAAAGTACACGGCGTGAACTTCAAAAATTTCCATAAAGTTCATTTTTCTCAAAAACTCCAGAAAAAGGAAAAGCGTACCTGAAAAGAAGATCCGGGTTCTTACAAACTTCCCCCCTTAAAGAAATTCGTCCCCAAATTTCCCTAATGAGGTGGAGAGGAAGAAACCCCAAATAGCTCTGGCCACTACGATCGTACATCAACCTCCCTTTCCCAAGTCTCGTCCTGTACTCGCCCGTGCTGCCATAGAACCTGTACCAAAGGAACAGACCGCCCTCAAAGAACCTTCGTACTGCAATCGACAATCTGGATGGGATACTCCTCGAACGACGCATCTGCTTCAAGCTCGACCTCCTCAGGCTGAAAGACATGAGACGGGTCTAAAAAGTAGCGTCAGAGCTGCGAGACGTGGAAGACGTTGTGCATGGCCCGATACCTCTGAGGTAGCTGCAACCTATAGGCAACCAGAACAACTCTCTCCAAGACCTCAAACGGACCTGACGTACCGCGGTGAAAGCTTACCCTGTCTCTAGAATCCTCTTATATCCCAACCTCAGGGTAACATGTAGGAAAACCTGGTCACCGACCTCGAACTCCAGAGGTTGTCTCCACTGATCATCATAAGACTTCTGACGAGACAGTGCAGTAGCCATCCTCTTCCGAATCAACTCTATCGGCTCTGAGGTCTCCTGAACAAGACAAGGTCCCAGCAAAGCTGTCTCTCCTGCCTCCAGCCAACACAAAGGTGATCGGCATGGCCTACCGTACAAAGCCTCGTAAGGTGCCATCTGAATAGTTTCCTGGAAACTATTGTTATAGGAAAACTCCACGAGAGGTATATAATTTTCCCAAGAACCACCAAAGTCTAGAATGTAAGCTCGAAGCATATCCTCAAGTACCTGGATCGTGCGCTCGGACTGGACATCAGTCTGGGGATGGTATGCTGTACTCAAAAGTACCTGTGTACCCAAGGCCTTCTGGAGTCCCTGCCAGAACCGAGAGGTAAAGCGCACATCCCTTTCTGAAACAATGGAGTGTGGAACTCCATGCAGACGAAAAATCTCCCGGACGTAAAGTCGTCCCATATCATCGACACTGAAAGTCTCATTGATTGGCAAGAAGTGAGCAACATTTGTAATCCTGTCAACGACAACCCACACCGCATCGTTTTCTCTCAAAAATCTCAGAAAACCAGTCACAAAATCCATCGTGACGTCGTTCCACTTACACTCCGGAATGGGTAACTGCTGCAAAAGCCCCGCTGGTCACTGATGCTCTGCTTTCACCTGCTGACAAGTAGAACATATCATGACGAAACCGGAAACATCCTTCTTCATACCTGGCCACCAGTACTGGTGATGAAGATCCCGATACATCTTGGTGATGCCAGGATGAACTACCCAAACAGAGGAATGAAAATCTCGCATCAAATCCTCACGTATATCTGCTGGCACCCATACGCATCCCTGGAAACTCAAGATCTCATCCCTGCCAATGGTCCACCCGGGAAGAGGGTCCTCTCCTGACACACTTTCCTGTAGGACTAGGCCTTTTGAATCTGCCATCTGCCTCATCCGAACTCGGTCCAGAAGTACAGAGGCAACAGCCATAGAAGATAGGAAAGTCTTCCCCTGCCTTTTGTGAACCTCCAAATGCATCTCAGAGAACAGAGCCATCAGTTTCCACTCACTGCTGACCTCCTGAACTGCCTGTATCTGAGTTCTCCTGTTCAGTGCATCAGCCACTGCGTTGCCTTTCCCAGGCGTATAGGCAAGATCAAAATCGAAGGATTGGAGATACTCAACCCACCTCTGCTATCTCAGATTTAGTTCACGCTGCGTGAAGATGTACTTGAGACTCTTGTGGTCAGTGTATACCACAAAATTCTCTCCTAGAAGGCAATGTATCCAGCAATGTAAAGCATGAACAACTGCAACCAACTCCAGGTTGTGAGTAGGATAATTCCTCTCATGAGGCCTCAACTGCCAAGATCCATACGCAGCCACTCGATCCTCCTGCATAAGCACTACTCCAAGTCTGATGCCAGATGCATCACAGAAAACTGTATAGCTCTTTCCCGATTCCGAAAAAACTAGGATCGGTGCTGAAGTCAATCTCCCCTTCAGCTCCTGGAAGGCTGAGTCATAGGATTTTGACTAAAAAAACTTCACCCCTTTATTATTCAAGCCGGTTAGCGCTGCTTCTAGGCATGAGAAGTCATGTATAAACCACTTGTAGTAACCAGCCAGCCCCAGGAAGCTCCATACCTCAAAGACGTTCTTCGGCTGCTCCCAGGTAACTACCGCTCTCACCTTCTCTGGGTCTACTGATACTCCTGTCTCTGAGATGACATGACCCAGGAAGTGAATCTCATCCATCCAAAAGTGGCACTTTGAGAGTTTATCATAAATCCGATGCTCCCTCAGTGTACTCAAAACGATCTCAAGATGGGTTGCATAGTCGTGTCGAGTGTGAGAGTATACCAAGATATCGTCAACGAAGACCACGACGAAGGAATTTGAGTAAGGATGGAACACTCAGTTCATCAGCTCCATGAAAACTACTGGCGTGTTCGTAAGACCAAACGACATAACTGTATACTCATAGAGTCCATATCTGCTCTTGAAGGCTGTCAGAGGTATATCTGAAGGTCTAAAGCGCAACTGATGATAACCGGACCTCAAATAGATCTTCTAGAACACTCAATCTCCTCGAAGTTGATTGAAGATATCATCAATCCTTGGCAAGGGATATCGGTTCTTGACCATCAACTGGTTCAACTTCCGATAATCCATGTAAAGCCTAAGGGTACCGTCTGCCTTCTTCACGAAAAGGACAGGCGAACCCCAAGGAGAAGTACTGGGTCGGATTAAAACCTTTGCCTGCAACTCCTCCAACTGCTTCTTGAGATCCTGAAACTCAGGTGTAGACATCCTATAAGGAGGAATGGACACCGGTGCTGCTCATGGCATGAGTTCAATCGAGAAGTCTACCTCACGCTCTAGAGGCAAACCTGAAAATTCTTCTGGAAAGACATCTGGAAAGCGATCAACCACTGGAGGAAAATATAACTGTGAAGTCCCCTAGTTATCCAGATAAAGACTAAAAATCTAGGCCGTAACTCCTCCTAGACCATGATGCTCGAGTCTGGCTCGACTAGCCTGAACATCCCACTCGCCTTTATGAAGGAAAGATTCACCCTCTGGTGGTACGGAACTCACCCTGTGGCGATAGCAATCGACGACTGCCTGGAAGAGAACCAACCAGTCCATACCGAGAATGAAGTCATAGCCCGTCATCTCTAGGACATAGAGGTCCCATAATAAATGATACCCTGCAACCTCAAGAGGGCAATCCTTGCACTGACATATGCTAGATGTCCTCGTTCCTAAGGGCATGTCGAGAGTCAACATGTCAGCAGACAAAAAGACACAAATCTCAAGACTTTCCACGACAACAATAGAGATAAATATATGTGAAGCACCAATATCAAAAAGGGATTAAGATAAAACTGAGGCTACTAAGATCATACCTCAAACTGTAGAGGGTCTGAGATCCTGCTCCTGATGAATTTTCTCTACAACAAAAGTCTGGCCTGTACCGCGACCCTATGTAGAATCCTGAAAACCCTGAGCTGCTCCTCCCTGAGCCTGAACACTATGTCCACGACCTCTACCCTGACCTGAACTACCTACAGAACTCCATCCCCCAGTCTGCTATAGAGCTGTAAATCCTGCTCTTGTATGTGGGTTCAAAACTGATCCTCCTTCACTAGCCGCTGGAAGGGGAACCTGGCAGAAACGCTGCAGGTGACCCATCTTGCCATAGGACCGGCCCTCCACTGGGTCCCTCGGGCACTGGGGCTTCTTATACCCATTCCTCCCACACTGATAACACACCACTTGGGTGCCAGAAGGGGCATCTCGTCTACCAGAAGGAATACCATGCTTCCTCAGGTCGCATCGGGTAGACGCTCAGTGGCGCTTCTTGTTGTCTGTCTGGAGGGAATCAGCCTTGGATGCTGTACCTCCCTGGTCCACAGCTCCAGTCTCCCTTAGGTTACTCTCTGTGATGAGTTCCTGGTTGACTATCAGAGTAATAGAAGTCAACTGAAAGACATTCACCTGCGATCTGATCTCCGGTATGAGGCCTTCCTCAAACTTCCACGCTAGAAATAACTCATCATTCCACAGAACATGAGTGAATCGCTGTAACTTAGTGAAGCAGGAGGAATACTTCATAACTGAGAGAGTACCATGCTGCAGGCTCATGAACTCCATGGCTCTGTCAACCCTCAGCATCACTGGGTAGAAGTAGTCATAAAACGTACGCTGAAACTCCTCCCAAGCCATATCCTGCTGGCGCCCCATCTGAGAGACTACGTCCCACCATCTCTTTGTGGAATATCAGAGAATATAGGTTGCGAGATTCACCCTCCTCTCTGGAGGCATCTCCAGTTGCTCGAAGATGGATATCATGGCTTCTAGCCATGAATCTGTAGCCTGGGGTCCTTCGTCTCCTGTGAAAGTGGGAGGATGCTATTGCTGGAAGACCTGCGTCAGCTCTTCCATAGTTGGGGTAGGATGCTGAACTCCATGGAAGGTCTGCATGAATCACATGAAACTCTCTCTGAACTGAGCGTCGACACCAGTGTCTGAAATCACTGCAGGTGCCATGTCCAGAATGATGGGTGGAACTAATGGCAGTCCCTGGTCAGTCGCATCAGGCGTACGATCGCTGCCTGGTTCCTGGCGTGCAACGGGAAGACGTCTTGGCGCCATAGCTCTAAAAGACCAAAACAAACCTTTATTAAAGACGAACACAGTTGCAACATAGGAGGGTAAAATGAAACAGGAGGGAAAAACCTTTAAAACTGGGAAAAACATGACTACACGACGTGTAGTACCACTACACGACATGTTTCTTAAAAGTTTACCTAGGGCGTGTACATTGGCCATACTTGGCTGTGTAAACTACCCGGTTACACGACGTGTTCTTAAACTACACGACGTGTACTTACCCCCTTTTTCCCAGCCCGGTTACTCCTACACGACTAAGCCACATAGGTTGTCCCATCCGAATACTACACGGCGTGCTTTGAGGCAGACACGACGTGTACTGGACACACCTTCCATGGCCTATGTTGTCAGCGAAACGGCCTGACACATGGTCGACACTACACGACGTGTTCCTAAGAGACACGGCGTGCAGTTGAAGGGAAAACTTGGCCCATGTTGTTCATGACACGACCGAGTACTCGGTTGATCCTTACACAGCATGTTCCGAACAAACACGGCGTGTATAGGAGAGGATAACACCGACCCGTGTTTTTCAAGACACGACCGAGTACTTGGGAAAGGATACACGGCGTGTGCATACTGAACACGACGTGTACTAAACATGCATTAACTAGCCCGTGTTGTTTGTTACACGACCAACTCCTAGTTAACCTCTACACGGCGTGTACCTAGAGTACACAACATGTTCCTGAAAACCATTTACAGCTCCGTGTCCCTGTCCACACGGTCAGTGACACTGCCAAAAATTACACGACGTGTATATATAAAGTACACGTCGTTTATTCTAGGTTTTTCTGGACAGTAGCCTCAGAACTACACCGGATCCTAGAAAACACAGAAAAATAAGGGTTAAGGTGCCAAATTCTGATCCGTGGGGGCCCATACTTGTTGGGAACACTTTGTATATGAAGATTGTATTTGTTGTCAACAGTTGTCAATGCTGGTCAAAATGATGAAGGATATGAAGAAGAACTCCAAAGTTAATGGAGATCGATTGAAGTGAAGTTGCCTGGAGAATTGTTATGGAATCATAGCATTGGATTTCATAATTGAGCAATTCTCTTAGATGATAAATTCAGACGATTGTTGAGCTAATCCTAAGTTCAAAGAACATGTGTCAATGGTGAAACATTGTTTACAACAATGAAGAATGGAGAAGTATCATCCATTTGAGGATGATTGGAGCAGAATGGTGAATTATCATCTATCTAAGGATGGTTGAAGAAGAATGAGTATTTGAAGAAGACAATGCAATTATTTATGATTGCATGTGAACCATGCAAGAGCTTTCTTGAAGAATAGAATCATATGATTTGCAGAATGATGGTTATGAAGAAGAGAAAATGTGGAAGGGCTTGACATTCTGAGGTAGACAGGCATTTCACATAGTATCTAAATCAGACGATGCTTTGCTGGTATGTATTTCACACAAATCATGAGTTAGGAGAACTTGTGATGCAAGCCTTATGAAGGAAAGGGGGAGAAACGATGATGCCAGTCATATAATGTTATGATTGGAAGGAATGATGCTGCTGGAAGATAGGAATGATTCAGTTCCCATTGCAACTCTGACGATGCTTAAGCTGATCTATCAAAGGATAAATATCACAATAGTGGGATTCGTGATAAGAGCAGAAGAATGGTTATGGGAAGCAGTAAAGAGACAAAATGGAAAAGCAATAGACAATCTGGGGATGGCAGAAAAGCACAGTTTAAGGTGGCGCCGTTTTCCAGTGTTTGCCAAATTTTAGGGCCTGAAAATCGGGAGATGAAGAAATGTGCTTGGCAATGGATGTTGCGCATAAGATTGAAGATGGTTTATACGTTCAAAAGAGTTATTCAAGGTCAGAACTATGAAAATTGACAAAGGCATGGAGTGCGCGGAAATTTAGGCACGTTTCGCGCAAAAATAAAGTGGTGCGCGCAATATCTGCGGGATGCGCGAAATAGTAGCGGGTTGCGCGAAAAATCTGCGGGATGCGCGAAAATATTGGCATGGTGCGTGAAATTGAGGAATGAAGTTTTCGCGCAAATGATGGTTAGAGATCAGAAGATCAAAAATTGGCAAAGGCATAAAATGCGCGAAATATTGGAGCAATGCGTGAAATCTGATGTTGCAGGAAAGATTGGGTTTGCGCGCAATGTGGAACGTGGTGCGGAATTTTGCGCGCAATTGGTGCTTCATTCTTAGAACGATGAAAGATGGCAAAGGCATGAGGTGCGCGGAATATTGAAGCATGGCGCGAAATATGAAGTTGCATAAAAGAGTTTTTACGCGCATGGAGGAGGTTTTACGCGCAGGAAGAGGTTTTTATGCGCAAGGTCAAAAATGCCTATAAATATGAGGTGAACCCCTCTCATTATGGAAATGCTCGACACATAGACAAATCCTGAGCTCTGACGCGCGGAAAAATTGAAGTATAGAGTATTGCGCGAAAAGAAGAAGTGCTGCGCGAAAAAGGAACTGCTGCGCGAAATAGGAAGTTCTGCGCGAAAAGGAAGAGTTGCGCGAAAAAGGTTTTTCGCGCCAAAAGGTGTTTTTCCGCGCAAGGCTTGAATTTTATGCGCAAGTCGCCTAGAAGGGTGCGCGAAAAATTTGAGGGTACCGTAGGCCTTCGATAGGTGCATTGCACTCTCGAAGCAGCTTTGTGAAGAAGAAAGAACTGTGAACCATTCGGTTTCACAAAGAGAAGTTGAACCGCACTCACACGACTGGTGTTTAACACTCTCTTTGTGCTTTGCGAAGTGAAGAAGAACTTGACGTGCAATTGAACTCATATCTGCACACAGGAAGAATTTAGTATACCAATACACTCAGGTATTGGTATTGAGAAGAGAAGGAAGAGAAGAAGAAGAACAGAGTATGCCCAATTGAAGGCTGACAATTATTCAGGGCAGTTTAATTCAGATGATGCTTTGTGAGCAGATCTTCAGTGTTTGAATAATCACATTGGTGTATGTGATTCTAGCTAAAGAAAGAAGGTGACTAGTGCAGTCAGTTGTTGCACTAAGAGGAAGAAGGAAGAAGAACTAGTGCAGTTTGTTTTTTCACTAGAGAAGAAGAGAAAGAAAGAAGAGAATTTCTTGCCTACTGATTTGCAAGTAATCAAGTGAAGAGCACTACAATAGATCAAGAGCAGAACCAACCTTTTGAAGAAAGAAGAAGACTGTCTCGATAGGCAGTATAAAGAACCAGCTAGAGGCTGCAAGTTGGACTTGGCTTTCACCAGTCCAGGGAAGAGGATTGTTTCCCACCCCCCTCCAAAGTGTAGGGACTCACACTGGCTAGAGGATTGTTTTCCTAGCCACTCCATTGTAACAACATTTTACTCTATAGTGGAGAATCCATGCAGTGGTCATACCCATGCATGGCAAGGACGTAGCTACTCTTATTGAGTGGTGAACCTTGTAAAAATATCGTGTGCACATTTTTTACTGCTTTCTATTATTGCATGCGACAGGGAAAAGAGAATAAGAGAATCAAGATTCTAACAGGTCTAGAGGTACAGGGATAAAATTTGGAATTGGTTTAAAAAGTCCCCAACACTGATTCACCCCCCTCTCAGTGTTAGGTATATCCCAAACTGGTCCTTTCAATACTCCTCGCGAATCAAAGCTTGGCATCATAACGATGCACAGAACAAGCCACAATATAAGAACTCACGACCCACCAAATTCCGATCCTTGAGGGCCCATAACACCTCTAAGATCAAATTTTGGAGTTCGTGATAAGAAATCTCCAACAACGATACCCTATCAACATAGCAGGTATTCTATCACAACAATTATCACAACAACATGCATTGTCTATCACAAATCCTATCACAACAGCATGAAATCTCTAATGCAACCTAGATGGCATGGAAAGATGCATGGAATGCTATATTCTAACATGTTCCTATATGATGCATGAGATGGCATACCCTCATCTCATCAGTTTTCAACAAAATAGAACCGCAATCATATAAACAGTAACAGCACAAAACAAGTGCATCACCCAACGATGAAATCAATTAAATAGTAATATTCACAAAACTCAAAACTTTCAATATTTGAGGTAATATGGCTTTTTCCCTGTACATGGGTTCTAGAATGCCTGGGAACAACTATTTACCATTTACCTATTCCGTCCTATCCCTGTCTAATGTCACTAAATAGTAAGTCAATAGAAAAATGAAAGAACTCCTCTGATACCACTTTGTAACGACCCGAATCTGAAGCCCTTCCACTGGTGCCCCGTACCTGGTTCGCCACATGACCTGAAGCACATTTCCCCAAATTCTAGAGGCTGCTGACTAGCAGCAAGGGACTTGGTAAGTTATTGGGGAAACTATGCCCTCATTTGGTAAGGTATACAAGGAAAGAAAACAACAGTCAATAGTGGAAGCAGTAAGCAGCATACAAACACTGAAACTAAACAGCGGAAGCAATGAACATATAATGACAATGATAATGATTCAGCAGGTACAAGTATCTAATAAAAAGAAGCAAACACAACAACGTGATGAAATACAACGGAAAACAAGGTATGAAAGTAAACAGTAACTCCAGTAGCATCGCAAGCCTAAGCTCGGTCCTATGCTCTCCAGCTCCAACCAGAAATCATGCACCTGAAGTAGAAGGGCCACAATCCCTTTCCACACCTGCAACCATATAACCTGTTTGGGCTGAAAAGCAGGACCCAAACAGGGTGTGATACTAATCCCAGTAGGCAATCACCACGAGATCTGTGCCCTACTATCAGTGAATAATATAGCAAAAGTAAAGGAAATAAATGCAGTAGAGAAGAATATGTAAACTAAAGTAAGCAATCCTACCAAACTCCATTCATAGTTACTTATTTTTTCATTACAATCATTTGGATATCAACCATGGAACCTAGCAACAACTCTATACTACCAAGGTAAGAAAGTAATCACAACAGGTAACTCAGCAGTCTACCTAAATAGTAAGCAGTACAAACCCAAGATTGTTCTTTGGCTTGGTGGACTCATCACAACCAACCAACAAATAAAACACTGACTCTCTGGGTGGCTCCTACTAGAAAACCCCTCTAGTCAAGTAGACGTACAAAGGCACAGACACTCTGGGAAGCTCTCACCATCAATTCCCATGTGGTCTTTCAACGAAATATATAGACTCTCTGAGGAATCACTTACGTCTAATTCCCCCTATAGTCTCGCTACATAACTAAGGAAACTCTGAGGAAGCACAAAGTCACATTCCCTTAGGTCCTGCGATCGATACTAATTATAACAGACTCTCTAGGGAAGCCCTAATCGTCAATTCCCCCTTTAGTCTACCACACCAGGTTCACTCAGCCCTGAGCAGTTTAGTTGTGCGTAATCGACTGTTAGCAGCCTAAGTAATTCCAGCAACTACTTGTATAATAGCTACAATGCATCCACAAGCATATAAATAGCAGGAAATACATGCAATCATGTCAAAAAGGATACTAGCAATTTGCAAAAGGGTTGCCTCATAGGAAAACCGTGCCAAACTACAATCAACATCCAAAACAAGGGGAACACCCATGGGGTAATCCTCAAACATGCTAACAAGCAATTTATTAACCATCTAATAACCTCGAGAATACAATAAATCTAAGGTATATAACAAAACAAGATCAAAACCCTAACCCGAAATACCCGATACATGGGTATCCGGCACTTTTTCACCAAAAACTCAAAGACATTCAACGTAGGGAAAAAAACCACCTACCTCGATCCCATTAGATCGATATAAGTGAACCACGATGACAAATTCTCCTTAGAATGATGTAGATCTTAGAAAACGCACAAAATTATCAACCTACGATAACTTGAAAAAGAGGAGGAATCCAGAAACAAGGCTAAAGAAAAATTAAGAACTCACCGTTGCGCTTCCAACGCAATCGACAACAGCTGTAATGGAGGTCGGACAGAGGCACAACGGCTCGGAGATTATTCGGCCGTACGGTCGCTCTCGGACGAATGAAACCTGGAGAAGAAGACGCTTCTGTGCGTCAGGCACGACCTTGGTCCGTTTAATGAAAAAACAAGTACACGACGTGTAATTTTAGAGTACACGGCGTGTACTAGGTCCTTTTCTGTACTCTTCCAAAATCGGCCTCCACGTCACCCTTACACACCATGTGTGTGGCTCAGACACGGCCAGCACACGGCTTCGGCGGGAAAAGAGTACACGACGTGTACTCAGAAAGTACACGACGTGTACTTCAAAAATTTCCAGAAAGTTCATTTTTCTCAAAAACTCCAGAAAAAGGAAAAGCGTACCTGAAAAGAAGATCCAGGTTCTTACAGTCACAAACCTTTAAGCCCACGTGAGTCATGCTCGGTGTGAAAAACAAGAGGATGTGAGAGATTCAATCGAACACATTCTTCCTCTTCCATTCGTGAGAGAGGGAGAGCCTACGACGGACGAGGCCAGGGTGACCATGGGTGAGGGCAAAGAGAAATGAAACTTTCAATGTTAAATGACCTAAAAGGTCATGTCGTTCAGCCTCAAAATATTGGGCACTTACCTCAGTGGGAGGGCCCCAAAATATGTTATGGGAAAGGGGAGGAGTTTCATCCTCGTCAAAGGAGAAGTGAACACAAATCCTTCAACTGATCACTATTCATCATTGAATGGAAAATAAAGTGGTCACCCTTAATCCCTAGAATGGGGAGGTTGGTGTCGGCATCCTAACGTTGGACTTCAGGTTACCATGGGAATGTAGACCCACATGAATTCCTGAATTTCGAACCATTATGGGGAGAGACTTCAGGACTCAGCTTACCATGGGTATGTAGAATCAATGGGGAACACTGATGCACTCTATGGTTTGATCATATGGATCTGGTGGCTTTGGTGGAGGCTTTGTCCTGATGCCGGAGGACTATTTCATGGAGGGATTATGGAGGACTGGACAGTACTGGAGGGGTGAGGTTGGAACCAGAGGAAATAATACCTGAAAACACCCCATTCTAGATGCTGATTTCTTATGCGGGATGGGGGAGGCTCTGTATACTGTAGTGGTATATGGGAAGAGACATACTGATGTGGTACATGGGAATGGGTATAGACCACTATGTACTATAGTGGTATGTGTCCCATCACACCACTTTGGGTTCCATCCACGTACTGATGTTGTACGCGACACCGGGTTCAGTTCACGTAGCAGTACACTACGTGGAGCACCATATTGAAGGAGGGTATGGGGGATTACCGTTCACAGGAAGTTCATCCAAGATAAGTATATGGTTCATGGTTCCGCCATTTAGGTTTACAGTTCTATTTTTATTTTTAAGTTTCCCTGCTTTATGGTTTGTGGCCGGCTGTACCTATGGAGAGCATGGTTCGCAATTTGGGCTTCATCGATGAATCAAGACTAAAGCCAGAATCTTCTCCAAAATATTTCTTCCAATTTCTAGGTTCCCTTAAAGCTTTCTTCATCTGTCTCATCATTGTATCTCAATTAATTTTGTGCTCCTTTTATAGATCATCAGGGAAATCATATCTATGGGAATGAAAAACCATTTGCGGAGGCCCATGAAGAGATACCCTGACCCACAGAAGACTTGGAAATCTAAGGTTTTCGGAGTATACAGTTCACGATCATGGTTCATGGAACCCTACCCGTTCTCTTTATCCGCAAACTAATGAGTTCACAGGATGGTAAACGGATGCCCTTCACATGCATGAGTCCTTCGGTGATTTGGTTCGCTGTGTGCTAGGTTTTCTGGCCATCGCTCCATGGGCCAGTGGTTTGGGAATCATTTTGCGTAACTCGTGGTTTGCGATCCAGGCGGTCCGTGAACCTTTCCTGGTGATGGTATGCGAGCCACTTGAAATTCTTTGAAAACTTGAATTCTTTCAAGTTTATTCTGAAAATTTCAACTCAATTTGAGTCCATTCACCTTTCTAGACTTGTAGGAATAATTTCTTCCTCCTTCAAAGAAGTTTTGGGAGAGTGTTCTTCCCTTGGAGTAATTTTTTGGACCCTACAAATGCCCCCATCGGAATTGGGTCTATTCGGAACGAAAAAGGTGACCATTGTGTTGTAGAAGTGGTCTTGAACTGAAATGGTTTGTGGTAGAATAGATGGTCATGGTAGGAGGAGACCAAAACTATATATAGGGGCCCGTGTCATTTTTATTTTGTCGTTTCTCACAGAGACAAGTGCTCTCGATTCCCTCATCTTCTTCTGCATTTTCGTACCGCGCTCCTTGTAAAAATCTTGTTCACGAACTGCTTCATATGTGTCGTGAACCGATCATTTCACCATTTCTCTATCTTCGTACCGAATTTTGGGTTTTTTGAATGAAAATGTGGAATTTTATAATTAAAATATGGATTTTGCGTAGGAGGACGCTACGCTACTTTTTTGTCTGCATACCAAGCATGATTCGGTGAACCGAGATTTATGAACTAATAATCTAAACTTAAAATTTAACCCCGAAGTATCTAAACATGATCTTAATGAGGCCTAAGTTCTTGGTATCCACCTCCCACGAACCTTTCTACTCGCCGACCAACGATCCGTGGGACAAAGCCTCACAGATGGTTCATTTACCATGGATGTACGCAGTGAAATGCATCCACGTACCATAGGTGTAGGGAATATTGCTTCCACGTATCATGTAGTACACATAATGTGCCTGCTGCATACTATTTCCAAGATCAGTATGCAAAGACCTATTCATACATATTTTTAGTCCTTTTCCCATTCTTCCATATCCTTTATCCTACAATTTTTATTGGACTGACTTTTTTTCAGCTTCTGAATCTTTATGTGCAGGATATAATGGCTACTTCATAGGTTGTGATAAAATCAATGAAGGAAAGGGAGAACATGGAGGGGAATAGTGAGGATCATCTTCGATCCCACATCATTACTTGTGATAGTTTCTTAAAGGATTTCTTGATTATAGAGCTCCTAGTCTATCTGTTATCTGTACAGTTTCCACTTTACAAATTTGGTCTCCCTGACGACGTTCCTCTGTCGTTGCCTGACCCCAATACCCCTTTCATCCTTTTAGAGGCACCTCAAGGACATGATCACGCCAACATTTACCCATTAGGATAAGTCATCTACACTCCAATTTAGGAGAGCATCTTCATACTAGGAGGCTCGACATGGACTCTGGGAAACCGTGGGTGTCAAGATGGTGTCCCGAGACTAGGCGCCCGAGAGTACCCATCCATTATCAACATCTCCCAAGAAAATCCTAATGGTGGGTGGAACACAAATTAGGATCTACGGGCTGGAGGATGTTTCTATGATGAATGGTGTTGGGAATTCTAGGTACATCAGACCTGTTTAGAGTCCCCTAACCATTTGGAGGTGGTGGGATTGTATCAGCTATCCTGGGTTTCTCAGTTTTTAGTCTTCTCCCCAGGAAAAATCCTTCTTAAGATGCTAAGACACTGGTGTTCAAGCACCCACACCTTCCACTTATTACATGGGGATTTGGGAATTAGCTTATGGGATATCCACCAGATTTAAGGACTCCCTATACTTGGAGAAATGTATTATGAGTTTCTCTTGGAATCTGCCAAATGGAATGACACAAACCATGTGTCCCCTTTGAAATGGAGTCTACTGGTCATGGAAGAGGGATTAATTGATTATCCCCTCTAGGATCGCTCACTTATCCCATTCGAGGCATGGATAGGGTTATTCTTGTAGGTTAACGAACCCAAGATGTGGGCTTGCTGCAGTTAAACTCATCCATCCCGTCAGTTACTCCAAAATCCAAGGTCATATTGTACTACCCTTGAAACGGGATGATATACCGCATGGGGATATGAACTTTAACTAGACATATCACATTCGCTTAGATTAGTAGGTTTATTTTCCATATTTTTGAGTGGATGGATTTTCCCATCCCGTGACGCCTATACTGGGGTTCGGGCCTGTACTTTGATGATGGAGGCCACGCTGGAAGTGGGTCGACCCATTAATTTGGACCTTCCTACTCTCACCCAACTTTATGAGTTATTGGAAAAAATATTGGAAGGTAGGCCCCCGCACTATCTTAGTGGATTGTTTCAATTTATTTATGGGTGGATGGAAGAACACTTCCCCTATTACGAATACCGACATACTGCAAAGGTTCCTCATTCTGACTTTCAACCCACCATTCTCAACATTTTCAAAATTATTCCAAAAAATTTTAGTGTTATCGATGCATTCAGGCAGTTGAACAACAGTTCTCACTTCTTGTTTTCTCCGCATCCCACCCCTCATGGGTCGTTAAGAGGTGATAAGGATAGTTCTTTGGATGAATGATCGTACCTTATCACACTTTGGGATGGGATGCTCACCGCTCATATAGATCGAGTAGTCATTTTTGAGATATACCTACCCTATTGGTTTTCTAGGAAATTTGGATGCCTTCAATAGACTGCGCTACTTCTGGATGTTCAATTAAGGGGATAGTCTCATCATGTAATTATTTTCAAGTTATGGATTATGATTATGCATGAGGGTGCCGCTATGGAATTTATCACCCCCAATGCAACAAATTCCACTTTTATGTCAATGGAATATACCCAAATGTGGGTGGATTGTTACCCCAATGGGATGATGAAAGAACCAGTTTAGAGGGTGTAGAAACCTTTAACCATTTCCTACCCCGTCCTTGCCCCAAATAAAATTCCACACATTCCTTATACTATGAAGAGTGTGCCAATTAGGCCTTATACTTCTATCCCTGCAGTAGCCACGATGGATACACCACCTGTTCCTGCCCTTGTGGTAAGAAGACGCTCGATTATTCATCAGAAGCATCTGGGATGGGATTCATCGGTACAACCTATTTCAGTGGGGAGTGATTCAGACTACTCCCCTTATATAGATACTTCCTAGGACCTTAATGAGGCAGGTACCCGTAGAGTTTCATCAATCACCCCGGAATCTACGGTTAGTCCTCTGCATCTGACTCCAATGGTTGAACCATATGAGGGAAAAGAGAGTCCCCCATCTTGGGTGACCTCTCTTAGGTCTCTTACCACTATTGTTATAATACCTCCTTATTATATACACATTACAGTGGGGGAGGATCAAGGTATTGGTGCTACGGAGAGGCACCGGGCAGTGTGAAAATAGGCATGGTTCCAGTTATGTTCTCTTGCCGCAGAGACACCTACAACCAATTTTGCTGAAGAGGCTGAAAATTTTCAGAGATTGTTTACTGAGTTGGGTTCTAGTGTCTTTGATTATCATCAATTACACCTCCTTATCTACCAAATCTTCATTTCCCATGAAGACCTTGCCTCCTGTGAGGACAAGCTGGCCAAGTTCAATTCTTCCCATCACCGGGTGGCAACCTTCCGAGATGTTTTGGAATAATTCGATCATCTATTGGACAAGGAGGAAAAGGCTTGTGGTTTTGTGGACACCGAAATGGAAGATTTGTGGGAGTGAAAAGCCCACACAACATGGTTTAGGGATCAAATGTCCTCTTCACATGCCAACTATGAAGCTATCCAGAAGAAAGGGCGGGACCTTAAAGTCGTTATGGAATGGGTGAATCCGACAGTCAAGGACTAAATAGAGGAGATAGATTCTTTGGAGAAAACTATTGATGGAACACAGAAATCACTTTCCATCCTTCTAGAAAGGGAAAACTGAGCCTTGTTTTAGTTCCTTCCCAAATCATGATATGTACTCTTCCCCATTTTTTGATAGTTTGGAGAGACTCCGAACTGGGAATGCTCCTCCATTTCTGTTTAACTCAATGAAACTGATTTTCTTTAAATAATTTTTCTTTTCCTTTTACAGTCATTTCAATTGATCATAATCAATCATATAAACATCATTTCAATTAGGTATTAATTTTAAACCATGATTTGAAACCATTAAACTGGAATAATCGAATCGGGCTCTAATTTTTTCCTGAGCCACGAGACTCATCGTGCGTAGTTTGACTACTGATGTGGTTTTATGGAATACCACACGAACTTTTTTTTATTTTTCATATTACCCTAATTGTTTCTTAATCCTATTTAACACAAGATTAATAGGCATAACTAGACTTTTTCTTAGGCTTCCCTTTGTGGGTTTTTGACCTAACAATATTTAAGTCTCTTTTGATGGATCAACGTTTTTAATGAACCAATACTTGACTTTTATCCAGAGGTTCCTTCTATAGATTTTAACACTAGTAAGTATGGCGTCTTTTTCGCTGGCAGTTCACAATCCTGCCAATCAAACTCATTATTGATGTTTTAGGTCGAACATCTCTGAGAAAACTTAATGGGGTGAGGCCCTAACTCAAGATCCTCAGTCATGAATGTTCAAATATCCTTTAGATATGGATTATGGATTTTTATTGACCCTGTATTTTTAAACTTTGGACCTGTATGAGGCTCAGAATCCATTTTAGGCATATGGAAGTAGGGAAAGACTCTCTTAGGGACGAATTTTCCATTGATTGATGACTATTTTTTTGGGAAAAATATGCAGACCCTATGAGGCATGATGTGTTTAGTCAATAAAAGGTGTCTACAAGACACTGGACTTCCATCTCTGATGGCCTTGGTAGGATTTGCATAAATTTGAATTTATTTTCACGTTGAGAGACATAGTGGGTGGATAGCCTGAGGAATGGTGTCTGAAAACATTAGGGACATTCATATCAACTTTGAGTGGGAAACTGTTCCCAAATTGTTCTTACTTGCATGAGGGAGAGCTGGTGAATGGTTAGTTCAGTTAGAAGTCTTTTTTTTATGTCAGGGGAATTTGGAATAAAGAAGGAATGTAAACCATTATCCCAAAGTTTTCCAAATCCAGGGGTGTGATAAGACATGAATGTCATTTGAGCATATGAAAGCTGGAAAAGACTCTCCTGAGAATGAATTTTACTTTGATTGACAGTCGTTTTGGGGGTGATATATGCAGAACCTCTAGGGCATGATGTGTATAGTTAAACAAAGGTTTATGCATGACACTGGCCTTCCATCTCCAATGGCTATTGGGAACTTTCTGGATACGGTATGTGACATTCGACAAGGAGTTCACCTGAACATGAAAAAGGGAATTTTAGCTGCACTTATCCCAGAAATGAGTGGGGGCACTCTTCTTTTATATGTGGATAAACTTCATGCATATGGATGGGGTATCTTTAGAAACCTCTAAAAGGGAGCAGAGATGAATTAGTCCCGCGTGTTCTGATATATCTAGGATATGTGTAGGGAGGAAAATGTAAACCAAGACTTTGAGGTCCCTTGAACTAGGAGGGATAGAACAAGGTTTGTAATCCATTGGGCATACTGAGATAGGATAGGAATATCTTGGGGATGAATTTTCCTTTAATTTATGACCATTTTTGTGGGAAACATATGTAGAGACATCGAGGAATGATGGGAATTTTCAAAAAAAGGTGTCTGCAGGAGACTGGCCTTCCATCTTAGATGGCCTTAAATGAATATAGGGATTCAAGATCACATAGAGCTTGGATTTTGAGGTATGGAAGGAGTGTATCCAGACATATTGAGGAAATTTGGGCTATGATTTACTCATGGAATCAGGTGTCCCTTATGTAGTTCTAGCTCACACGCAGGGTGAAGCATTCATCCCATATTTGGGGTACCTGGTCATTTAACATCACATGTCCTGGACATGAGCTTCCTTACGAGGGAGGTAACCGTGACATTCTTTTTAGGGTCATGCTGCTAGGACCGAATTCCTGGGTTATTTTTCCATAATTTCATAGTGTATATCTCACTAAGATCCCTAATCTCATTTGATCTATTCTCGGTGTGAGAAACAATGGATTACAAGGATTTCGTGTCATTACCTAGGAATAGAAAAATCAACATTTAAGGGAACTTTTGGATTAAACCATTTATATATAGTTCAATGTTATACATCAAGGATGATTTTGGCCTCACAGTTTAATGTCATGTGGTGAGGACATTATGTTGTGTATTTAAGAGTCATGCAGCGAGGAAAATTATGCTATAATAAAGATATTTAATAGTTTTGAGTTAATCCTAATCATGATGTTCTGTAATTCCTTAGACGTGAGTGATGATACAAGGTGAAAACCATAGTCCAAGGGGAAACTTAAATCCGGAGGAATGGAATGGGGATTGGAAGCCATTGGGCATACTGAGATGGGAGAGGAATCTATGGGGATGAATTTTACATTGATTGATGGTCGTTTTTGTGGGAAACATATGCAAAGCCATCAAGGAATGATATGCATATCCAACCAAAGGTGTCTTTAGAACACTGGCCTTCCATATCATATGGCTTTGAAGGATTATGGGGATCCATGTTTTCCCAGGGAAAATAGTTTGATAAATAGGAAAGATGTTCCTGGGCACGTAAATAATTCCCAGACCATGATTAACTATGAAATAATAGAGATTCCACATAGGTCTGAGTCATATGTATAGGGGGAAGAAGGATCTTTTTTACTTCTCATGAGCGGGGGGCATGTGTGGGATCTCATAACACTGAATACTGGGCCACACATAACTCTCAAAAAATTTCATAGTTTATTATTATGCGATTAGGAACTTTTATAGACTCCCCGTACAATTCTAACCTACGCATGGGGGAAAGGGTCATTTTTTTGTGGTAGCTAGATCAACATTCCAAATTTGTGCATCACTGCGTATCCTACACGGGTAGGAATAAATCCATATGTAGTTCTGAATGTTCCCTATACTGATTTGGATCTGTTTATGTGTAAGTACATGTGAGGGATTTTTTTTAATGATGGATGGGATGGGATACCAAATCTCGGCATCACTACGTATCCTGCATGGGCAGGAATCAAGCCATACATAGTTTTGAACATTCCCTATTCTGATTTGGGTTTGGTCCATGTGTAAGGTAATTTTTGTTTCATGTTCTATGGGTAATGGGTCTACCATATCTCCTTATAATTTGTTTTCATGAAGGAATCCTTACCACTGATCTTAAGATCACATGAGTTATACTCGATGTGAGAAACTAGTAGTGGACATAGGGTTTCCTTCGCATGTGTTGGGAGGCAGAGGATATTATGGGGCATTTTTTTTTGGTGGGGGCTAGGCCAAGATCAAGGATTGAGGAGCCGCTACGTATCCTGTGAGGGAAAATCAAGTTGTAAGTAGATCTATGAGAGATCATGCAGTTTATTGTCATGCAATTAGGACACTTTGTGCCATATAGTTTAACATCATACAACGAATACATGATTCATAGTTTAATGTCATGTTTCAGGGATGAGTTCCTTACAGTTTAACATTATGTGGAAAAGACAATGAATTATAGTGTAAGGTCATAGAGTTTGGACCATGGATTGGGGGTATTATAACTCATAGTTTAGGGTCATAAAGCTTAGACCATGGGGATAATACCATTCATTTTATCATTATGTTGGTCATGACAACAACTTATAGTTTAGGGTCATAGAGATTGGAACATGGCTTCATGGTATTAATACTCATAGTTTAAGGTCTTAGATTTTGGACCACGACTTCATGGTATCTCTACTCATAGTTTAAGGTCTTAGAGTTTGGACCATGACTTCATGGTATTACTACTCATAGTTTAAGGTATTAGTGTTTGGAACACAAATTCATGGTATTACTACTCATAGTTTAAGGTCTTAGAGTTTGAACCACGAATTCATGGTATTACTGCTCATAGTTTAATATCTTAGAGTTTGGACTACAACTAATACCATACATTTTATCATCATGTTGGTTAGGACCACATATCATTGTTTAGGGTTATAGTGTTTGGACCATGGCTTCATGGTATTACTACTCATAGTTTAAGATCTTAGAGTTTGGACCACGACATGATCGTTGGTATTACGTGAAGTATTTATTCAATAAATTCACATTTGTGGGAGCCGTGATGATTTATTCGCCCATTGATATCAGGGCATATGTTCAATTAGAATAGAACCTATGTATGACATATGATTTTTTCCCAATTTGGTTCAATATTTATGGGATTCTTATAGAGTATCATTGGGGTTCTGAGGACTAAAACCATTTATCCTTCAAGGAAATATCGAAGGAAAACCTTTTTGTTGAAGGATTGTGCAATCCAATTTTGGTAGATTTCCAAATAGTGCAGAGTTTTCAGCATTTTTCATCCAACTGCTCCAACTCATCAAAATATCACTGGGATTGGTCATCCATGGAATTTTATTTTCAAATGTCCATACAAAGTGATGTAACTTGGATTTAGATAGGTAAAACCGCCTCTTTCCTGTATACTAGTGAGTATGGGTTTGCCTGGGTGGCAGTGCAGATCGTGGTCTGATATGCCATGAACCGAATCTGGTCGCCACCATTAATGACGCCAAACCCAGCCCGTGGCAAGGCCCGAAGGGCTTTCCCTATCCCCATGATCTGGCACAAGTTCCCAGGTATCAAAAAATCTGGTTTGGGAACGATTTACCCGAGTATGAAAGCATAAAACATAAAAAAAAATCAATAATTAGAATCTGAAATTTTCATGATAAACAATTCTTAACAAAACCAGATCTGAATACATTTGTTTAAAGACACTAAAAGTGGTAAAAATACAAATAATTACAACATCAATACATCCCCATGGACTCCACACGACAAGGGGGTCATCACACACAATCCTTCTCCACAACTCCGCCCCAGCGATGGGGACTAACACCTTGAACCGCCATCACCCTTAGCATTTCCTTTATCTGAGTCAAGCATAAGAAGGTCTACTTACACCCAATGGGTGTAATTAGGGTGTGAGACTAAGCCCAATAGGATACCACCAAATGATTCCCAAGAGCATGCAATACAATGTGAACAAAACAAGCAATTTTAATACGCAAGGTGAAACAGTTTTAAAATTTCAAGAAATACAACTTTCAATTGAAAACAATTTTCAATCTGCGAATTTCATAATGTTAACACATTAAAATAGAAATGTTAGATACTGTAATGTACTTCCAAACACACCCTAGTACATGGGTAAATACCACAAATCCAATGAGCAACAAAATCGGGAACACCCCTAGGCACTAGGTTGTCTCGGGCCCTATGTACCTCGTACCTCGGTGTAAAGTAACCATAGAGAAATCTGTTCTCGTGCACGATCCACTAGTATGGAACATACCCATAACCTAGTGGTCCCCAATCATCATCCACATAGTTTAGTTAGAGTTGTCGTTATCCAAATGCTAAGTGAAACAGGGACAAAACCCATCCGGTCCACTAGCCGTACTAGTACAAATCCGCCCCACCTAGGTACCCAGGCTTCCCATTTTGTGTTCAATAAATTTCATCATGAAACATAAATCTATTTTCATATAACACACCACTACTGGTCACACATAAATAATACATTATCTATCACATTTTATACCACTTAAAACACACACAAAAAAACTTAGATTTTTAATAAAACAATTCCTCCAAATCCCGTAATGTTTCACACACCAAAATCCTTAAAAACCAAACTTTCACACTATGTTCACACCATAAAGTTACCAAAACATAAAATTAAGACCAATAAATTTATATTACAACAACAAATCATTTTTATGGCAGCCCCTTGTGAACCAAAAAATGATAACTTTGAAAAACCTCCATTTTTACACAAACATGGGACTTAAAGTTCACTTGTTCTACAAACACTATTAAAACCCATTTTCACAGAAAAAAAAGGGGATAAAATTAAAAACATTATTTTAATCCCTTTTATACTTCAATAAAATAAATTAAGTATTAATAGGGAATTCCCTAATAAATCAATAAAACATTCCCATGAAATCCCCCCCCCCCCCGATTTCACATGAAGTTTGCATTTAAAAATTCATTTGCAAAACAAACACCAACAAAACTAATTTTTACAGTAATAATAAAATGAGATAAACCTGAAAGTATGATAAATACAGCATGATAGGACACAAGGATTTCATAAACATGAAATCACCTACCAAAAGAGTCAAGAACCGCAAATCCTAGTGCGGAACTTCAACCGCACCACCACCGCACCACAAGGGAGTGATATCAAACCTAAAACCAGAGTATTGGACCATGAAACTAAAAATGAAACCCTAGGTATGAATCCCTAGATTTTGGACATTTGGGGATTTAATAAATAAAAAGAGAAAGCTCAAGTAAAGGGAAGGAACTTAGAAGGACAGTCACTTACTTGAAAAATATGGACGATTTTAGCAACCTGAGAAGTTCGGCCCTAATTCCCGACTGATACGATCTCCAAAGAGGGGTAAACGAATCTGGGGGTGCGACCATGTACAGTGGGAGCAGGTGAGAGGTGGAATCACCGAAATAGGATAAAAAATGGATATTTTATGAAAGAATTAAAAAATAATTTTAAAACTGGAAATGGGCTTTCGGGTTGGCCTAATACCTAATTTGATCACCCAAATCCAAGATGATAATGAATTTTTTAAGGGGCCCAAATTTCTTTGGTGATTTTAATAGTTTAATGAAGGTCATTTTTGAAGTTGAATGGGTGAAAAAGGTTGAAAAATGAAGGAGTTATTAAAGAAACAAAATATACTTTCAAAACTGGAAATGGGCTCTCGGGTTGGCCCAAATTTTAGGAACCCACCATTTCCTTTAAAAATGCATGGAAAACCCCCAAAAAAAATCAAGGATGTAAATTAAATGAAAAATAACTTTAAAATATTTCATGTATGTTACAATTCTCCCCACCATGAAGGACTTTCCTCCCCAGAAAGTCAATATGAAGCTTGATTTGAAAACAAGAATGGGTACTCTACCTCGACCCATGAATTTCGCTCCCATGTCTCATGTGTATCATTCCCATGCTTCCATAGAACCCAGACTAATGGAATAGACTTCCCTCGAAGTATCTTCTCTTGGGAGTCCACTATTTTCACCGGCCTCTCAACAACAGACAAGTCAGGCTCTATCTCCAGTTCTTCCCAACTCAACACATGGGATGGATCCGGGTTGTATTTCTTCAACTGAGAGACGTGGCAGACATCATGGATGGACGTCAACTAAGAAGGTAAGTCTGACCTATATTCCACCTTTCCAATATGCTCGGTGATCTCAAAGGGCCCAACATATCGTGGCATCAACTTACCTTGCTTCCCCAATCGACGATGGCCCAGGCGAGGAGCCACTTTTAAGAATACCCTGTCACCCACAGAAAACTCTAGGTCTCGACACCTCCGGTCAGCATAAGATTTATGAAGACTCTGAGCTGTCAATAAGCGTTTCCTGATCAACTTGACCTTCTCAGAAGTCTCCTGCACAAGGCTCGACCCCAACAGTGAAGTCTCTCCTACCTCAGCCCAACATCGGGGAAACCGACATGGTCGACCATAGAGTGCCTCAAAAGGGGCCATTCGAATCAAGGATTGGTAACTATTATTATAAGAAAACTCAACCAATCCCAAATGGCTATACCAAGAACCTCCAAAGTCCAGGACACATGCACGAAGCATGTCCTCAATAATCTGATTCGCCCACTCTGTCTGACCATCCGTCTGAGGTTGGTATGCCTTGCTCATCTTAATCTGAGACCCCAAGGCCTTCTGAAGGCCTTCCCAAGATTGATAAGTGAAGAGGGGGTCTCTATCTGAGACAACTGCTGATGGTATTCCATGGAGTCTCACCACTTCCTGAAGATACAAATGTCCCAACTCATCCACTTTAGTTGTATCTTTTATCGGAATGAAGTGGGATGATTTGGTCAGACGATCAATCACCACCAAAATGGTATTCTTAACCCGAGGTGTATGAGGTAAGCCAAAAATGAAGTCCATGGAGACCTCTTCCCACATCCAGGTAGGAATGGGTAGTGGCTGGAGAAAACCGGAAGGCCTTTGGTGCTCTACTTTCACCTGCTGGCATGTGTAGCATCTCGAAACAAAGTCCGCTATGTCCCGTCTCATACTAGGCCACCAAAAATGCTGACGAACATCATAATACATCTTAATGGCACCCAGATGGACAACCCACTGAGACCAGTGACTATCCTGCATCACCACCTTCCTCAGAGATAATGGAACTACTGAACGACCTTGAAGCACAAGATTCCCTCAGGAGACGATGACCAATCAGAGGATGTCTCCCCACCATGAAGAAACTGCTTCGACCACTGACACAGCTCATCACTGGGCTATTCTTGCAGAATCAACTCCAATAAAGAAGGAGTTAACTGGACACTCGCCAAGAATACCCCTCCACTGTGTTCCCTGGTCTCCATATGCATCTGAGAAAAGAGCCCCATCAATGCCCACTCATCATTGGACTTCTTCAAAGTCTGCACTAGAACCCTTCTGCTCAAGGCGTCGGCCACTACATTACCCTTACATGGGGTATAGACAATGTCAAAGTCAAAACCCTTCAAGTACTCGATCCAGCGACGCTGCCTCAAGTTGAGGTCCTTCTGTGAGAAGATATAATCCAAGATTTTGTGATTAGAGTATACCACAAACTTATCCCCAAAGAGGTAGTGACTCCATGTCTTCAAAGCATGCATCACCGCTACCAACTCCAAGTCATGGGCCAGGTAGTTCTTTTCATGTGGTCGAAGTTGGCGAGATCCATACGCGACCACATGATCATCCTGCATAAGCACTCACCCAAAACCCATAACTGAAGCATCACAATAGACCACATATCCCTTTCCTGCCTCTGGTAAAATCAGCATGGGGGCGGTAGTCAACCGCCTCTTCATCTCCTCGAATGACGCCTGGCATTCTGGACCCCATACAAACTTCACCCCTTTCTGGGTGTGGGCAGTCATCGGTGAAGCAAGCCAAGAGAAATCCCAAATGAATTGCCTATAATAACCATCCAGGCCAAGGAAACTCCTGATCTCAAACACATTCTTCAGCTGATCCCACGACATAACCGCACTAATCTTCTCGGGGTCCACTAAAACCCCATGCTCAGAGATCACATGCCCCAGAAATCTCACTTCCCTGATCCAAAAAGTTCACTTTGACAACTTTTCATAGAGGCGGTGATCTCATAATGTACCCAAAATGATCCTCAAGTGATGTTCCTGTTCCTCCTCAGAGCTAGAGTATACCAGAATGTCATCCACGAAAACCACAACAAAGGAATCGAGATACTGATGGAACACCCTATTCATGAGTTCCATAAAGACCGCTGGAGCATTGGTCAATCTGAAGGGCATGACCAAATACTCAAAGTGGCTGTACCTGCTTCGAAAGGTTGTCTTTGGGATATCTGACTCTTTCACCCGAAGTTGATGATACCTCGAATGCAGGTCTATATTTGAGAACCACTTTCGCCCCTTCAACTGATCGAACAAATCATCTATTCTGGGCAAAGGGTATTTATTCTTAATTGTTTCCTTATTCAGCTTCTAGTAGTCAATGCACAACCGGAGGGATCCATCAGCCTTTTTCGCGATCAAAACTGGAGCGACGCAAGGAGAGACTCTCGGGCGAATGAATCCTTTGGATTCTAAGTCATCCAGCTATATCTTTAATTTCCTCAGCTCAGTGGGGGCCATGTGATAAGAGGGAAGAGATATCGGAAATTTTCTCGGTGCCAGATCAATGGAAAACTCCACATCCCGTTCTGGGGGAAAACTTGAAAAATCATCCGGGAATACCTCCAGAAACTTGTTCACTACATGAGGTAATGAACATTAAAGGGAATGACTATCCTATAGCATGAGCAAAGATAGCTAGAAGATAACACTTCCCAACTCTGGGAGTGGAGGCCCTGCGCGACTTGACCGAGGATCCCATTCTCCATGAAATACCTGACGACTCCCATCAGGAGTCGTGAAACTCACACATCGTCTGTAGAAATCGATGTGTTCCTGGAAGTGTACTATCCAATACATCCCAAGTATGACATCAAAAGAGTCTATATCTAAGACCAAGAGGTCCCACTCCATCTCGACCCCTGACACAGAAAAAGCACATGATGGGCACCTGAGACCTTGCTCCTTCTTCTTTCCCAGCGGTGTCACCAACTCCATTATGAAAGACATCAACTCAGTTGGAAAATTCAGAATGTCTACAAAATGGGAATAAATGAATGAAACAGAGGCACCAGTATCAAAAATAGCAGTAGCTATAGAATATGCGATCAGAACGGTACCTCGAACTGTCGATGGTCCCGCCTCTGATCTTTCCGGTGCCTAATCCACTGCATGGATATGTCCAGTATCTGCTTGAGGACGACCGCTAGTTTGTGGCTGTGCCCTAAACTAGATCTGCCCAGAAGACGACCCATCCCTACCACCACAACTTCTAAATCGAGATCCCCCGGTCCTCAATGGATCAGACTGTGCTGGCACTCTTCTTGAATCCACTAACCCAGCCCCACTCGGAAGTGGACGTGCCACACCACAGAAACGCTGCGAATGACCCATACCTCCACACTAGTAACAAGGATTTGGAGGATGTGGACATTTTGGTCTTATGTTCCCGGACTTCCCACACTGGTGGCACATGACCGATCTCGCATCAGAAGCCGGAGAAGAAAACTTCCTGGAAGAGTGGCCTGAACTGCCACCTCCTTTCTTCACAAGATCATCCCGCTTCCTTTTCTTCTATGAGGAGCTTCCACTTCCCACTACTGATACTGAACCATAGAAACCAGACCTTCCTTTCTTATCAATCTCCACCATTCATGCCCGATCAACGACCTCAACATAGGTCCTCAGCTTAAACAAGAACACCTGGGAGTATATCTCTGGTCGCAAGCATTTCTCAAACCTCTGGGCCTTCACCTGCTCATTAAAGACAATTTCTGGAGCATACCAAACCAACTCAGTGAAACGGTTGGCATAATCCATCACAGATAGATTCCCCTGAACAAGTTCCATGAACTCTCTAGACCTAGCATAAGCCAACACCTCAGGGAAATACTATTCATTGAAGACAACATTGAAATCTCCCCAGCGCATCTGCTCATTCTTCCCAGCCTGAAGCATTGACTCCCACCACTTACGGATTGGAACCTCAAACAGAAAGTAGTCACACTTCACCCTGATCTCCTCAGGTGTTTCCAAGAACTAAAACATATGCTCGATCTTCTCAATCCATTCTTCTGCTTCCTAGGGTTCTGAGCTACCTCGGAAGGCAGGAGGCTTGTTTTTCAGAAACTCTTGTGCTTTATCTTTTCTAGGACCTGTATCTTCTGCCCTAATAGGAATAGGAGCATGAGATGGTACCTGTCCTAAAGCTTGGATAGCCCAAACCATAGCCTCTAAAATCCTCTGATCAATCGGTGTGGGAGAACTCTCTCCAGCTTCCTCCTGTGGGCGCGTGGGAGCTTTCTGGGAAGGCATGTTGCTACAAAATGAAACAGTCACAAAACAATAGTCAATACCACAATTCTGAAAATTGTAATCAAATACATCAAATATAAATAAACTAAACACATTCCAATAATAAAAGAAACAACTACTCCATATCTGCTAGATGTCGACATATGGTCTGCAGCCCACACGTCTCACCTGGAAGTGTAGTCAATATGTAAATTCCAACATCCCCTGGTGACTCAAGGTATTCCATGAGAGGTGCGAGCCATGCACCCTACTCACAACCAAAATCCAGAGCCCTGACAGTCCTATCTCCTGTCTATCCCGACCCATCCCAAAATTGTAATATAACCCAAAATTGTAAATTCCAACATCCCCACGGGCTGGCACAAGTGCCTGGGTATCAAAAAATCTGGTTTGGGAACGATTTACCTGAGAATGAAAGCATAAAACATAAAAAAACAATCAATAATTAGAATCTGAAATTTTCATGCTAAACAATTCTTAACAAAACCAGATCTGAATACATTTGTTTAAAGACACTAAAAGTGGACCAAATATAAATAATGAAAACAGTAAGACATCCCCATGGAATCCACATGACAAGGGGGTCATCACCCGCAAGCCTTCTCCACAACTCCGCCTCAGCGATGGGGACTGACACTCTGAACCGCCATCACCCTTAGCCTTCCCTTTACCTGAGTCAAGCATAAGAAGGTCTACTTAAACCCAATGGGTGTAAGTAGGGTGTGATCCTAATCCTAATAGGATACCACCATATGATTCCAAATATCATGCAATACAATGTGAACAAAACAAGAAATTTTAATACACAAGGTGAAACAGTTTTAAAATTTCAAGAAATGAAACTTTCAATTGAAAACAGTTTTCAATCCGAGAATTTCAGAATGTTAAAACATTAAAATAAAAATTTTAGCTACTATAATTTACTTCTAAACACACCCTAGTACATGGGTAAATACCACAAATCCAATGAGTAACAAAATCGGGAACACCCCTAGGCACTAGGTTGTCTCGGGCCCTGTGTACCTCATACCTCGGTGTAAAGTAACCATAGATAAATCCGTTCTCATGCACGAGCCACTAGTAGGGAACATACACATAACCTATTTGTCCCCAATCATCATCCACATAGTTTAGTTAGAGTTGTCATTATCCAAATTCTAAGTGAAACAGGGACAAAACCCATCCGGTCCACTAGCCGTACTAGTACAAATCCGCCCCACCTAGGTACCCGAGATTCCCCTTTTGTGCTCAATCAATTTCATCATGAAACATAAATATATTTTTATATAACACACCACTACTGGTCACACAAAAATAATACAGTAGATATCACATTTTATACCACTTAAAACACACAACAAAACACTTAGATCTTTAATAAAACAATTCCTCCAAATCCCGTAATGTTTCACACACCAAACTCCTTAAAAACCAAACATACACACTATGTGCACACCATAAAGTTACCAAAACAGAAAATTCATACCAATAAATTTCTATTAAAACAACAATTTTTTTAGGTCATCCCCTTGTGAACCAAGAAATGATAACTTTGAAAAACCTCCATTTTTACACAAACATGGGACTTAAAGTTCACTTGTTCTACAAACACTATTAAAACCCATTTTCACAGAAGAAAAACAAAGGGGATAAAATTAAAAACATTATTGTAACCCCTGTTATATTTTAGTAAAATCAATTAAGTATTAATAGGGAATTCCCTAATAAATCAATAAAACATTCCCATGAATCCCCCCCCCCCAATTTCACATGAAGTTTGCATTTAAAAATTCATTTGCAAAACAAACACAAATAAAACTAATTTTTACAGCAATAATAAATTAAGATAAACCTGAAAGTATGATAAATACAGCGTGATAAGACACAAGGATTTCCTAAACATGGAATCACCTACCAAAAGAGTCAAGAACCGCAAATCCTAGTGCAGAACTTTAACCGCACCACCACCACACCACAAGGGAGTGATATCAAACCTAAAACTATAGTATTGGACCATGAAACTCAAAATGAAACCCTAGGTACAAAGCCCTAGCTTCTGGACATTTGGGGATTCAAGAAAAAAAAGAGAAAGCTCAAGGAAAGGGAAGGAACTTAGAAGGATAGTCACTTACTTGAAAAATATGGACGATTTTAGAGACCTTAGAAGTTAGGCCCTAATTACCGACTTATACAATCTCCAAAAAGGATAAAACGAATCTGGGGTTGTGCTCAGGTACATTGGTATCAGGTGAGAGGTGGAATCACCGAAAAAAGATAAAAAATGAATATTTTATGAAAGAATTAAAAAACAATTTTAAAACTGGAAATGAGATTTCGGGTTGGCCCAATACCTAATCTGATCACCCAAATCCAAAATGCTAATGAATTTTTTAAGGGGCCCAGATTTCTTTGGTGGTTTTAATAGTTAAATGAAAGTCATTTTGGAAGTTGAATGGGTGAAAAATGTTGAAAAACGAAGGAGTTATTAAAGAAACAAAAGATACTTTCAAAACTGGAAATGGACTCTCGGGTTGGCCCAAATTTTAGGAACCCACCATTTCCTTCAAAAATGCATGGAAAACTCTCAAAAAAAATCAAGGATGTAAATCAAATGAAAAATAACTTTAAAATATGTCATGTTTGTGACATGGTAAGCCCAAAAAGCATGAAGGATATTGTTTGGACACAATTTCTTATCCTTATCAACCATCTTTTGGAGTATGTTGGAAAAAGTCTTATTGAAAGCCTCTATCTTCCCATTGGCCACCACATAATAGCGAGACTATTGGTTGGCTTTAATTACATACTCTTGGTATAACTTGTCCAACTCAATAGAGAAGAATTTGGTTCCATTTTCCATAAATATTTTATGAGGAACACCAAATCTGGTAATGATGTTGGATTTCAAAAAGCTAATGACGTTTTCTCCCTGGCTTCTTTAAGTGGAATGGATTCGGCCTATTTGGAAAAGAAGTCCATCACTATGAGTATGAACTTGATTTTTTTTGCTGTGGCGGGAGGATATGGTCCCACAACCTCCATCCCCCAGGCGGCGAATAGCTAGGAGTACATAACTGTATAAAGTAACTATGGGGGTTGGTGTATGAAATTAGCATGAACTAGGAAACAATGTCACTTCTTGGTGAATATGGAACAATCATGTATCATTGTGGTCCAGTAATACCCAAGCATTCAGATTTTGTGAGATATCTTAGTTTCTGATTGATGCGCTCCACAAGCTCTGACGTGCACTTCTTTCATGACAACAACCGTCTGTTCTCCATCAATGCACCTGAGAGGGACTCCGTCAAGGCCTCAGTTGTTGAGAACCTTTTCTTGGTTTAACCCATTGTATAAGACAAAGTTGACTTCCCTTCTTCTAACCTGTTCACTTCTAGCCCTATCTGGTGGGAGTTCCCCGTTCCGAAGGTAATTTGTAATGGGAATCATCTAGTCAGTAGTGTGACCATAAGGCTCAGAAACGAGACCAATTTTGTCAATTTACTTCGTATTTCTCTGGATAAATTTTAAGACCATATGGAAGTGGGAAATTATAATAACTATTTCATCCTGTTCTGGATCGGCCAAGGCCATGGATGCATTTTACAAAGCATCGGCTTGGGCATTTTTTTGACCGGGGCACATAAGTCAACATTGGTTCTGATGGGAATTCTACCATCAATTCCTGGACATGGCTCATCAAGGGGACCAATACTTCTTTATTAATGGTGTAGTCACCACTGACATATTTGATGACTAGCTCTGAATCACCCTTTATTTTTAGGTTTTTGGCTTGCACATGAAGTTCCAATTCCAGGCCTACAATTAAGGCATGATATTATGCTTTATTATTTGTACACCCTTTAGAAAGAAGGAAAGAGTAAGGTAGGATGGCATTTTCAAGGGATACAAGTATAATTCCCAGCCCCACTTTTTTGAGCTTGGGATCCTCTATCCTTTTCCCTGTCGGGCTTTAAGAAGCACCATCAAAGTACATTTCCCATTTTTGGGGGTCCTCTTGGACATAAAACACTTTTTCATCTAGAATTTTGGCATGTAACGATGTTGTTTCCTCTGAGGGGTGCTCTTCCAAGAAGTTTTCTAATGCCTGACATTTTATAGAATTATGGGGTATGTACCATATGTCGAACTATTGTAGGATTACCGCCCATCGTGATAGGAATCCATTTAGCATGGGATGGTTGAGGATATATTTGAGTGGGTTGTAGTGGGAGACCAGTTGGACCTTATGATGATGAAGCTAATACCTGAGTTTCTGAACTGTAAATATTAGGGCTAGGCAGTTATTTTCAATTTTTGAATACTGAGTTTCAGCATCAATCATTATTCGGCTGAGGTAATAGATTTTGTTCTCACTGCTGAAATCATTCTTCTACATGAGGAAGAAACCTAATGACCATTCTAGGGCGGTTACGTAAAAAATGAGCGGTCTCCCCTCAATTAGTGGTATCAAAACCGATGGGATTTTGAGATATGTTTTGATATTTTTAAATTGTTATTGGAAATCCTTATCCCACTCATACGTAACTACTTTTTTCATGAGATTGGTTAAAGGTAAACATTTACTTGCTAGGTTAGATATGAATAACTGGTTGTAGGTGAGGTTCCCCTGGAGAGCTCTCAACATGGTGAGGTTGTGAGGTGGAGACACGCCAAGGATGGATTTTGTCTTCTCGGGGTTGACTTCGATGCCGTAATGGCGTATGAAAAATCCAAGGAATATTCCAGAGGTAACACCAAAGGCTCAATTTAGGGGATTCATCTTTAAACTATGCTGCCACAATTCTTTGAAGATAGTTTCAAGATCGGATAGGTGGTTTGCGTTCAATCATGATTTAACCACCATATCATCGACATAACACTCAAAGGATTTTCCCAAGAAGGTCTTCAAGATGAGGTTCATGACGCACTGATATGTGGTGACGAAATTATTTAGACCAAAGGGAATCAATTTATAACAGAACTCTACCTGAGGGGCCCTAAAAGAAGTGGATTCTTCATCCCCCCAAGACATCCAGATCTGGTTTTATCTTGAATAGCCATCCATGAAAGAGAGGGATTCATATCTGGCTGTTGCATCAATCAAAAATTCTGTGATCAGGACTGTGAAATCATCTTTTGGGAAATTCTGATTAAGGTCCCTAAATTCAATGCGAATTATAATCTTTCCATTCTTCTTTTTGACAGAAACTATGTTTTCTAGCCATATCGGGTATTGAACTTCCTATATGAAGTTGGATTTCATCAACTTTTCAACTTCAGCCTCTATTTTGGAAGAATTCATTGGGTGGGTCCTTCTGGCTTCCTGCTTATAGCCCCGGTGATCTTCTGGTAAGCCCAGATGAGGAGTGGCGATGTTAGGATCAAGGCATAAAATTTCAGTGTATTTCCAGGAAAACAAATCTTTATTTTTCATTAGGAAGTAGGTATATGACTCCTTATTCTTGACGGCCATAGCCACACTGATCAGAGTAGTCCTCGAGTCATCTTTGGTTCATAGTTTTATCTCCTTAAGTTCATCGATTGTGGTGGAGACACCTTATTCGAATGCAGTAGGGGAATTTTTGAGGTCTTCTTCCTCTTCTTCCTCTTCTTCAACATCTTAATCTTCTTCCTCTTCTAATTGAGAGAACATCTTTGATATGAACTCTCCAATGTTGAGAGAGAAATCATATTTTTCCTTAGTGAGTAAGGAAAGGGTAGTTTGTGGTCCTATGGATGGACTGGAAGCATCTTTGAAAGGTATTTTCCTAACATCATTGGAGTCATCCTGATCTTCTGTGTCTTTGGACTTGGTGGTCATAACAGAGACCATGTAAAAGATTGGGTATGCATCCGGACTTGTAATTATGCATTCAACTTGGTTGATGGGTAATACACACTCTTCCCCAAGCTACTAGATGGGGTCGAAAGGAGCCGTTTCCAATCCATTCGAGGTAGTAATCCAATCATTTTCATTGGATGAAAGTTTTTTTCACCTAAATCATTGAACCTTGCATCAATATATTGAAGCTCACAGGACTCAAATGGGGATTTATTAGCATGAAATGACCCATTTTTTCCATTAGTGAAATATTTGATGAATTGATGGTATGATGATGGAATTGTGGCATGCTGATGTAGCCAAGTCCTCCCTAACAGGATGTTGAAGGCTGTACTTTTCCGTACTACTAGGAACTCAGAATTTTACGTGAAGTCTCTGAGCCGAGTTTTATGCTTGGTTCATCCCAATGGTCTCTACTCTATTTTTTCATATCCCAACAGATTTTTAGTGTAGGGTGTCAAGATATCTTCATCATAGCCCAGCCGATGAAGCATTCACAGTGGGAGAAGTTTAACTCTAGAGCCGTTGTCGATGAATATCCTCCAGACATCAATTCCATTTATCTCTCCATACACATATAAGGGTTTGATGTGACCTTACATGATGGAATCTTCATCCCTATCTGTGAAGGATATGATAGTGTGACATTATTTAGGACTGGTCTTTGTTTGATAGACTTCGACTGCTGCAACTTCATCCTCAAACTCTTGGGGACTTATTAAGCCTTCGATGAGTGCCTCCCTAAGATCTGCAGAGAGGCTTAATGCATCTAGGATTGGCATCCTTGCTGGTACTGAGGATAGATGATTTAGAATATCATACTTATGCTCTAAAGGTTGGTGATTCCTAGATCGAGGATTCTATTTCATAGATACTTTAGGGTTTTGGGCTTTGGACGCTGATGGTTTGGCCTTTGTAGCTAGGTCCAGTGGTGTTATGATCCTTTCAGGGTTTGGATGAACTGGTTTTCCTGCATGCTTTGAGATATTTGATATTTGTTCTTCCTCTGATGGATACTCTAGGATAATTGGGATTGAATTTCTTCAGACAAGGTCATAAGAGCATTCTGGTTCTTGTTGTGTCTGCTAGGGGGGGGGGTCCTTCCACGAGTTTCCACAATGTTAACAGTTTGACTTATGACATGGCTGGGAATTTGAATTCTTCCATGATCATGCCTTCTAGGAAACCTCTAGACTCTATGGCCTCTTCCTCCTGCTCTTCTGTTGGGCATGGGGAATTTAGGTTCATGGCTATAATCTCCATACGAGAAGGGTTCTATCAAATGAATGACATTAATGGAGCCAAAGATCAGTTCTTGATCTGAAACTATTTCTATCTGATTGTCTCCTTCTGAAAGTTCCGTTTGGTGGGTTGGTGATCATTGTACCATTTGGTGGGGTGCTTGACATTGCATCAAGTCTGTTGGCATGCAGTCCGAAAGCATCAACACTGACTTCATCTTTGGTTTCATTTTATATTCTTGCTCTTTATTTATTCCCTTATGGCCTTTAGAGGACCACAGGTCTGAAAAGGAAGGTTGTGTTGTATCATGAGATTTTGGGGGAATAATTGGTTGATTCAACCATGCTTGTAGGATTCCATGAACCCGATTGATGGTCTTTCGGGTCATCCAATTTTCAAACTTTTGATTCTTCTTACTGGCAACTGTTTTCCATTCCTCTTCCTCTCTTGAGTTTGAGGTGAAAACACACATCACTTATGCCGGTGGTTGGATCAACTTGAATTTCCCAGAATCCACCATATTTTGTATAAGATACATGAAAACAAAGCATTACTGGATTTTATATCCCTTTATTCAGTTATAAGAACAATAATTTTGACGGTTGTCGAGACCCACTTCATCAGATCACTTTTTCTCCGCTAGCTGGAGAAAATTTCAATTCATAGTAACTATAAAATAGTCGAGGACCTGATTGTATCAGAATGAGTAAAATTTATTTCTTCATTCTTCGAAGTAATTTCTTTTATCACCCCATCGCTCATCTAGATGAGGTGGGGGTGGATGTTGGTGTCTAGGGGGTCCTGTGTGATTATGTGGGGGCCTCATAACTGGAGCTGGTGTCAAGGGTGTCTTAAGCGTGACAGAAGTCACTTCAGCTTTTCCTTCTCTTTTCACAAGGGATGATGGGGTCGCTCGGGACATAAGATTGGTCCACTGTAAGGATTATTCTATTCTTTGGGAAATGAAAAAGAAATATCTAAACCCACTTGTGTATTTCACTAGGATGAGCAATGTTCAAAATTCATCCTGAAGGTTATCGATGCACATGGAGAGTATTTCATCATAGGGAAGAGCCGGTTCAAGGAATAAGTCAGACCATTCCATCTAGAAATGAAGTCTGAGACTCTTTCGTTTTCTCACTTTTTACAGTTCATGAGATCACTGATCATCATCTTAGCCAGCGTTGAACTGAACTGGAAGAGAAACGATCTCCAGAGGTCCTTCCATCCTGTGATTGAGTTAGCTGGAAGTCTAGTATACCATACGAAAGTTGAGCCCATCCGTGTTTGAAGGAAGCACCTGAGTTTTACAGCTTCTTTCTTCTCCAAAGTTCCCATCATGGGGTCACAATAAGAGGCGTATTGTATTGAATGTTGTTCCGGGTCCCCTGATCCATTTAATACTGGGAATATGGGGTTTTTGAATTTTGGAGGTGGTGGAACATTTCTTACCCAATCAGGGTAGGGTTTGCGCTCTGGTTTTATCAAAGTGCGCTGCCCCTCCATGGCTTCTAGTCGAGCTGTTAATTGCTCAATGATATTCTATATACCTTGATGCATATCTTGTAGGACTTGATCTTAGGCTGGTATGGTAGTGACCAAAACTGGGATTTTTTATGCAACTTGAATTTGGGGTTGATACCCAGCCGGAGGTATCATTTGTGGGTTTACCTAAATATATTCTGGATGCCTTCCTAGGAGGGGGAAGTCTTGATGTCCTTACAGTTCCAGGTTTATGTAGGTTTCTAGTCTCGATGTTGGATTGGATAGGCCTTAGAGTTTGGATTCATTCACCGGGATGAGTGCCTGTAGCAAATGAACTTCTTCTAGGAGCACCTATTGAATTTTCTCTAGGGGAACACATCCAGCGAGAAAGGTCCCTCGACACAGCTCAACATTAAATTTCCTGAGCTCTTTCATTTCTACCTCCTTCTTGAAAAAACATTCATCGAGAGTGAGGGGAACATTCCCAGGGGGAGGAGAAGGTGGGTCATAGAAAACCTTAGATTTATTCTTCTCATTGTTGGAGTTTCGTGTGGGAGGTAATGTATGATTCACTGAGGGGTTGCCCCGATTTAGGACCACTCTCTGTTTCTAGGTATGCACACCATCAGGATCGGTTTGGGATGCCTCTGAGAGGGAGTCATCTTCCTTCATGTCCTCTCCCTCTGCGTCATTTTCTATGAGATCCGTGGGGTTGATGTTTTCCACGTTCACTGAGGCATACCACATTGAAGGTGGTGTACCCAGTGCCGAATGGTAGGAAGGATTTTTGCTACCTTTTTTTGGACTTTCTCCTTCCACTTGGTGGTATTTTTTGGGTTTCTTAGTGAAGATCGACCCTAAGTGAACGTGGTATGACCTCCTAACATGCCTTTATCTCGGAGGGTGCGAACCACGAGAAGGGGTGAAACGAGTGACTGCTCTGTCCATCGTTCTTCCTAGAAAGTAGAAGACAGACATTTGCTGTGCACATATTTTAGGTAAAAATGCCTCTAGCCCTGCAGACTGGGGTTGTTCCCATTCTTCCATTGATACGCTACGACCTATATTTATTGGTCTTATAGGAGAATTCTGATTTAAAAATGACCCCTAGCCCTGGGGGCTGGGGTTGTTCCCACATTGCAGCGACAACCACTACTATTGGTGCATTTTCAATTTCACATACTCTTCCATGGGTGTGATCCGAGTATGGAATTGGGTCTGCACAGAGTATATGGACTTTTTAAGACATGGGCACTGCTTGCTGGTTGGATTCCCTTAAGCGGGAAGCCTGCTGGACGTTCTTGGTTACCTGAATCAGAAGATTTTCGATGGCTTGATCTCTTCGTTCCTGATGCTTTTGAGACTTAATTTGGGATAGTTTTTGTTGAGTATCCCATATTTACTGAGAAGGGGTTTTAGTTTATTGCTACCTCTGGGCGATGACATTGCAGGATGTCATTTCCAATGAGTTTTGCAGACGAGACATGGGGTGAAGTGTCGAGCTCCATGTTCTCCACATCCCTAAATGTGAACTCCAGATGGGGAATTTCTAATGAGGTTAAATAAATTATGCATTGCATGGAGGAAATCCTGTTCAAGGTTTTTCTTTTGACTTTTTGATTGTGGCTGACATGCGTACTGTAGGGATTTCAGGTCGATTAGATGATGAAGATCCCCTATAATGTTGACATGGTCCGCATAAAATTTGTAGGGAAGGAATTTTTCTTTCAGCCGGCGAAGGGTTGTCCATATATTGAGGCGAATGTCATGCGTTCATTCCCCTGTCAACTCTCTTGGTATGTTGAAGTGAGAAGCGGTCGTAGGACAATAAATCACTGGTATATTATCCTTAACTAGTTGTCTTCTCACAAGCAACATATATTGATATTGTTTTTTAAGAGGATCCTCTACTTGATATGAACATTTCAAAAACATAATAACTTTGTTTTAAGAAACTGGGCTTGTGGGAGCCTTATTGATTTGTGGATGGTGTGGGTGTGGCTTAGAAGATGAGCAAGTCCCCAGACCATCCTTTGGTTGAGAAAGAATATCAATCATTATTGATGGAGTGCCCGATGTGTCTGAATCCATCATTCTGTGCACCTCAACATAGGAGGGATTTCTCATTTTTGTTCTATAAAGGTGAGGAAAATCTTGCCAATATGAATTTTGGTTATGGTGAGGACCTTTGAAATTGGTTCTGTAATGGCGAGGTCTACTATAACAACTTTGATTACCGACCACGGGAAATGTACTTACAGTGTATACACTGGGGAGGACCTTCAGGGAGGGCTATAGCGAGGGGAGGAACCAATTGCTGCTTGATGTCACTGAGGAAAGGACCTTCTCGGTGACTGCTATGATGGTGAGGAATACTATCCTAACTTGATACCTGGATGCAGGGATAATTTCTACATTGTACATGTTGGGGAGTGCCTTTATGTTCTACCACAATGAGGGGTGAAACTTCTTGTTTCTTGATGTTACTATGGGGAGGGCCTTCATAGAAACCACCATTTCAGGGAGGACCTTCTCAATGACTATCATCATTGTGCGGACTACCATCATGAATCGACGTTCGGCTATAGGAAGAAGCATATTTGCAGCGTATACCCGGGGAAGGACCATCATGGCGGATGAAAGAAAGGGGAGAACCTAATTACTGTTTGATCTCCATATAGAGAGTATGGATACCCCGACACGTATTAGGAGATAGGCTCTTTTGATCGATCATTCTTGTCCCACAAAGTAAGCCCCTGTGGGTGCTTTGTAGAGGACCTTCAGAGCTTCTGGTAGCAACATTGCAAAGAGGGCCTTCACAACTACTACTACCACTTCCATAATTTGTTAATGGAATGATATGGTCTTGATCCTTTGTTGATATATGTTTGAGGGTGTCAAGAACCCCAGCTTCTAGTAGATAAGGATCTTGTATGTGCTCCTCATTTTCTAGTTTCCTTTGGCATGTTTCATTTTTGAGTGCTCTGTTGTAGGAAACTGGGGCCATCTACTATTGGTGATGGCCTTCATATACGAGTCCCTGTCTTGTTGGGTCCCATGATGTTGTCAGGATACATCGATGACCATCTTGAGTTTTTGAAGGAATTTGTGCATGCCCTGGAGTGGCCACCACATTGGACCAGAATCCCCCAGTTAGAATGGGTATTTGTTCCAAATCCGGTTGTCCGTATATCATGGGATATTTTTGTTGACCCTCATGGACTAGAGCAGGGATGCATAACTGCTCCAGAGTGACTAACTCATTTTTCGAGTGAGTCATTCTGTTCGAGGAAACCAGGTCATGGGCCTGGTTTCTTTCCTTTGTAGCCGATTTGGATGATACGGTTTGGGATCGACGTCGATCTTCCATCATTTCTAGGATGTGATGAGATATATATTTGGATGAAATGGGTATGAAGTCCCATTCCGATGTTAGAGTAGGAGTTTGCACCTACTCCGGTCCTCCATGAGTTTCCAGTAGATAATGGCAGTTCTCCTGTGTCGGGACAGAGGAATGAGTCTACCACCAGTTGTCTTCTCCAGTTGCTACCGAATTTTACTAGTGGTCTTCATGTTCACGAGTGGCGATTTTCATCTGCTCTGTTGCCACAGTATTTGTCTCATGGGATTCATATACATCTGCAAGAATTTTACTCTACTTATATTTGGTTTCCACACTATTTGGATGGTGGGATTGAAATGCATTAGCAAGTGTTTGTGCCTACATGTAGCTATCTTCTGCCCTATTTGGTTGATGGTCTTGAAATGCATCAGTAGGTATCTATATCTTCCTGTATTTTTCTGCTCTATCAGCATGGCAGGACCGGAGAGCACTTGAAGGAAAATGCATGTTCTCGTATTGTGCCACCCTATTTCTATGGTGGGCTTGATTAGAGGGGGGAGAGTCATATGTCGGCCTGTTTAATGCCACCAAGTTAGTATAGTAGAGTTTATCCTTTGTAACTAGAGTGATAGCATGTTCCTGATTATATATTTCCCCCCTTGGAAGGAAGACCAAGGGGCCAAGGTCTCCTGGACTTCAGTAGGTTCCCTCAGCATAAGGTCCTCTTCTGCGGGAGGAGGTCTGGTCATCCGATGTCGGTGGAGACATTATATGGTGGGGGCCCATGAGTAGTGCACCTGTGTAGTTGAGATGAAGTTTTCAGCATCGAATTCATCTGCCTCCCTAAGGTAAGGGAGGTACATGTTTTCATGTTCTGGGGACAGGATCCTGAAACAGTTTGAGATGACCACCAGGGACACCCTGTGCTGGGGTGCCGACCATAGCTGATGAGGTGGCTGGTGTACCTTTTTAGACTAGAAGTATTGTCTCATGGCGTCCAACGTGGGGAGATTACCATTTCAGTGGTACTCTTTGATCAACATGTTGGATACCCAGAATTGAAGATGTTGGGTTGGCGAGGGGGTCCTTCTCTTCGTTGGGTCCCTGACCACCTGTGGGATCACTGATGTGTGTGTCTGCATTGGTCGTCAGGATGTCATTTGGATTGAAGGTTTCTCTACGGGAACCTATGACATACATGTATGACATACAGACCACAAAACCTCATCAAAGAAGCATTCTTTTTAATATATGACTATCTAGTGATTTGGCATAGCCCCCTTCCTATTTTCTTTTACTGAAGGGTGATGGGGATTGAGTGGGGTAGATCCACCACCTTGGTTAAGTATTCACGTCAGGTTCACCATTTTTGTTCTGCCTCTAAGGTGGCACATTCCTAGTGATGGTGAAATGGTTTGACGATAATCATAACCCATCCCTTTTTCCGGAGATTATTTCCTGTCAAATTTAACATTTCTTTTGTTTTTGACCAATTATTTGTCATTATCCTTTAAAAGAAGGTTGGATTAACCATGCGGGGACTGGTCAAATCACCCCTTACGTGTTTCAAAGGGGATTCCACAGTCATTCGGTCCCATCGGGCGATTGCGTGTGGTCAAGTACTTGTGCAATCAGTCCTCCTCGGACATAATTTCCTCAGATGGTCTCCAACGAGTTTGTTCGTGGAGTCAGAAACACCCAAAGGCCCTAGTATCCATGATTTATAGACCTGTATTTCAAAGTCAGGTGCTTGTTGATTGATTATTCAGACAATAACACTTGAGGACTCCATTGGTCAAGAGGATGGGAAGTTAGGCTCACTACACCCTTCTGGGGGAGGATTATTGCTTGTTCTAGGACTCTCTTATGAATTTAAGTCGTGTTCATATGTTCATTAATCCTTGTTTCATTCCCAATGAGTGTGTCCATGGGGTACCCTTGGTTTGTAAGATCATCGTAGGCATGCATATATTTGATGCTATAGTGAAACTCTTGACTTGATCCATTCAATAAGGCGATCTGGAGTTTATCGTCTTCCAGGGGGGATGGAAGGTAAATTTATATTAGGATCAGACCCATAATATGGGATTCCTATGTATCCTCAAGAGAGGTATCAGAACCCATGTAGTTTGGAATGGCAGGGTCTTACGCATAGAATATTCCCATTTGAGGGGGCGTGGTTGGGTGAACCATTTTGGATAGGAACCCTTTTGAGCTTGGGACTTTGAGTAGGAATCCTACATATCCTAATTTGTCCAGGAATAAGAGTTCTTATTGTTCATATTTTTGGGGATTATGCATGGGAGCTGCCCATTTAAGGAGGCATGATAGGGTGTGCCCTTTATGGGAGGGAACCCTTTTGAGCTCGGGCCTTCGAGCATGCATCCTATGTATCCTGGTTTTATGATGAATCGGAGTTCTCTTAGTTCAGATTGTTGGGGATTATGCATGGGATCTTCCCATTTAAGGAGGCATGATTGGGTGGACCCTTTATGGGAGGGAACCCTTTTGAGCTCTGGCTATTGAGTAGGAGTCTTACATATCCTGATTTTATCAGGAATTAGAGTTCTCATAGTTCAGATTTTATGGAGGTTGTAATTGTCACAAACCTCTAATCCCACGTGAGTCATGCTCGGTGTGATAAACAAGATGATGCAAGAGATTCAACCAACCACATGCATCCTCTTTTATTAGTGGGAGAGGGAGAGTCTATGACGGTTGAGGCCAGGGTGACCATGGGCGAGGGTGTGGAGAGATGAATATTTCAATGTGAAATGACATGAAAGATCATGCAGCTCAGCCTCAGATGATTGGGGACGTACCTCAGTTGGAGGGCCCCAGAATACATTCTATGAAAGGGGAGGAGTTTCGTCCTTGTCAAATAAGAAGCGAACATAACTCTTTCGACTGATCATTATTCCTTATTAAATGGAAAAGCAAGTGATCACCCTTAATCCATAGAATGGGGAGGTTCAAATTGGCATCCTAAGGTTGGAATTGAGGTTACCATGGGTATGTAGACCCACATTCATTCCCAAATCCCGAACCTTTTTGGGGAGAGCCTTCATGACTCCGCTTACCATGGGTATGTAGACTCAAAGTGACGCGCTGATGCACCTGATCGTCTGATCATATAGGTCTGGTGGCTTTAGAGGTGGCTTTTTCCTGATGCTGAAGGGCTGGTTCACAGAGGTATTATAGAGGACTAAATGGCAATGGAGGGGTGAGGTTGGAACAAGAGAAAATAATACCCTAAAACACCCCATTCCGCCTACTAATTACTTGTGTGGGATGGGGGAGGCTATGCATACCATAGTGGTATACAAGAATAGGGGCTGTCTAAGTACTGATGTGGTATACAGGCATGGTTATAGACCACTATGTACCATATTGGTACACATCCCATCACACTGATTTGGGTTCTATCTGCTTACTGGTGGAATACACGGTGTTGGGTTCAGTCTGCATAACGGTACACTACGCGAAGCACCATATTGAAGGAGGGTCTGGGGAATTACTATTTATGGGAAGTTCATACGTGAGAAGTATATGGTTCTTAGTTCCACCAATTAGGTTTGAGGTTATCTTTTTATTATTAAGTTTCCCCATTTTATGGTTCGCGACCGACTATACCAGTGGAGAGCGTGGCTCACAATTTGAGCTTTGTTGATGAATCAAGACTGAAGTCGGAATATTCTCTAAACTCTTTCTTCCAACCTCTGGATTCTCTTAAATCTTTTTTCACCCATATTATCATTATCTCTCAATTCATTCTGTGATCATTTTATAGAGCATCTGGGAAATCATATTTATGGGAATGCGACACCATTTTCCATGGCCCATGAAGAGATATCCTAACCCATAGAAGAATCGGTCAACTAGGGTTTGCAGAGGCTACGGTTCATGATCACGGTTCTTGGAACCCTACCCATTCACTTTTTCTATGAACCGATGAGTTTGTGGGATGGTACGCAGATGGACTTCATGTGCATGAGTCCTTCGGCGACGCAGTTCGCACTCCGCTGGCCATCGCTCCGTGGGCCGGCGGTTCACGAATCGTTCCACGTACCTTGTGGTTCGTGATCTAGGAGGTTTGAAAAACTTTCCCGGTGATGGTATGCGGGCCACTTGAAATTCTTTGAAAACATGAATTCTTTCAAGTTTCTTCTGAAATTTTCCACTCAATTTGTGTCCATTCACCATGCTAGACTTATAGGAATACTTTCTTCCTTCTACAAAGTGATTGTGGGAGTATTTTCTTCCCTTGGTGGAATTTTCAGGACCCTACAACTATTATCATGTGATTCCTATACATCATCTATAGGATTAAGTGATGAATTATTTCTAGTCCTGATTAGATGGATTATAATCCCCTAGAAAGAGGATAGACATAGTGGTCTTTTCTAATAGTGAGGATAGTTTAGAGAACCTAGGTTGGTTATTGATTATGGAGGTGCACCATATGTCAAAATGTGGGTCTGAACTGAGTGCACCCAAATATTTCTTCTAGGGACATTTAAAAAATTCCCATGATTATACATAATTATATTCTTTTTTTATCTTACATGACTTTAGTTACTTAGTTTATTAGTAATTTTCAACTTCTACTCATGCTATTCCCTTTATTTATGGATTTGTTTAATATACTCTGCTACTTTTTCTTATTTCATATTTTCCTTTCTCTTATAAATTATTTGGGTTGTGTTTCATACTTGGAATTTGGTTTACAAACTATGTTTTTTTTAAAAGGATGTGTTTGTCTCTTTAAATGACAACAATATTATTTTCTATCCTATCTTCGAACTAACATTTGTTGAATGTTTCAATAAAGGAAATATATGGATACTATGGTGTTTAACTACTAATCTATTTAATATCACACCCTACTTATGCAACTCAACATCCGTAGGCCCGAGCTATTTTAAAGGATCCACATTTTATTGGTATGCCTATGGAGTGGGATGATTTTATGGATTGTGGTGACCAAAAGGTCACATGGATATTGTATCAGGTTCTCATTTGGTTTTAGTATTGTTTTTGTTTTATTTTTTTATCCCACTATTATAACATCTAAGATATTTTAGAATATCAATAAGTGCTTATTAACTGGCTTGTTTTATAATTTAAATAAATCAAAATAATATTTGATTATAAGTTAATTTAAATATTTAAAATTATTTAATAACAAATTTACTACAAATGATGATATATTAATATATATGAACTTATCAATTATAATTTTATGAAAAATTTATATTTTTCAAATCATATGTTAAATTACTAATTTGAATGAAAATTATTTTATTTTAAAATATTATTCAAAATTATAAACAAATATTGTTTATTTTATGTTGTATTATTTTGTTTAAAATAATATTTTAATATAAATATATTTAATAGATTATTTTTAAAAATATATGTTTTTATTTAAAAAATAAAAATTTTATTATAAAGGATTAAAAAATAATCTTAAATAATTATATTGAACTACAGGTTATATTAAAAAAAATAGAAATATGTTTTAATATAATAAATTATTTCGAAACTAAAATGATTATCATTAATAATGTTAAGTATTTGGTAACAAATATATTTATAAAAAAATATTTTTTTTCATGAAATAATATTATAAGAATTATAATTTAACACTTAAAAAAACAATTTATTAATTTTAATAAGGAATCAAATAATTTTTTTGAAAAGTTTATAACTAAAATTTTGTGATTATATGACATATAATGATAAATTAATATATATAGAATATACATACATTTTTTATCATATGTACCTAATTTGAATATTTAAAATATAATTTTTACAAAATATATGAAATTATGTTTATTTATTTAAAATCAGGATTTTTATAATTATAAAAATAAATGGATTATTTATATTTATAAAATATGAAAAAATTAATATAAATTTATTAAAAAAATGAATAAATAAATTATAGGAGAGGATATTCAGATAAAGGGGTTCGTGGGATTGGAAAAAGATGATTGTCGGGCTTCGAAAGAGAGGCTGAGTGCAGAGGGGTCAATGGGAAAGGGATTCAAGTGTGGATGAATCCCAAAGGATTGGTTCAACCATGGATGATAATTACGATAATGGATATGGGAGATCAACCACTAGTAGTGGTTCTATTTCCAGTAAGAGTTTCGAATACGGATGGGATTTTCGAACGTGAAAGGGTTTCAAACTCGGATGGATTCAGTCTCTTTGATCTTGTATTTTGGTTTACAAATAATCAAAGTTGGTATGTGTATTTATTTATAGTATTGTTTTGAGTTATTAAAAACCTACTCATCATTTTCTTCCATTTTTATCCCTCGATCGAATAGTGATAGTCCTTATCTATTGTTGTTCTTGATTTTTTATTTTTACCAACATTTGTGTTTAATGCTGGTATTAAATTGAAACTGATTTTGATTGGCCTATTATAGGTCTATTTTTTAATCTATCTTCGAATATAATCAAAATATATTGATGTTTTTGATTCAATGTACAAAATGGTTTTTGGGCTGGATGTGTACTAGAGCATGAAAGAAGTTGGATTTCATTTTTTTTAATGTAATTGTTTTTCATTTGTATTCACTAGATTTGTTTTAGGTGTTAAAATTGAACCGTTGAGTCACAACTCACATTAATCAATCAGCATGCTTAGAAAGCCTTTTACCTAACATTTATAATTCCATATTCTTTAAGGGCCTTAAAAAATTATATATTTCCACACATATATATATTTATTATTTTTATGTGTGTATATATACTGTGCAGAGAGGTTGGAAAGGCATTTTTGGCATAGAAGTGGTGGATGGATCATACTTTGTCTTATTTTATTTTTGAGTTCTGACAATAAGAAAATGTACTCTGCATTTTTAAAAGAGAGTTCCACCTAAAATAATTTTAAAGGTAAGGGATTTATGTTTATTATTATTATTTTTAGAATCCAATTTTACAGATTATTCAAATATGAAATAAATTTTAAAATCCCTTAAATCAAACATTGATTTTGGAATAAATATGTACTAAAATTTATGTTTGAATTAGTAAGGTTTTTATTTTTAAAATTTAAAGATATATTCAGAATTATAATTTTTTAAGGGATTGATTTATTTTCAAAATTATATATAAATATTTCATTTTAAAATTTCAAGAAAATTATGATTTTCAAAAAGATTATTATTATTATTTTTATTTTTCTAAAAATATAATTTATGGATTTTAAGGGGTGTTATATATTTTATAAATATATTTTTTCAATGAATTGATTTATTTTTCAAAACCCCCTATCTTTGTAAGGGTAATTATCATTTTATGTTAATGTTTTATTTTTATTAAATTCATGTTCTATTTTGGAAATTATAATCAATATTTTTTTGTTATTGTTTAAATACCTTTATATTTTTAAAGATATTAGATTTTTTTAAAATCAGTAAAAAATTTATAATCTATCATTTTATGTGAAATATGGGTTTTTTAATTCTTGTAAATGTCATGCATATTGTTAGATATGGACATCATCTACAATTCTTTACATTTCATGTATTTTAATACAAGTTTGTTTTTTAATTTTAACGAGTCTATGTTACGTCTTTTGAATGTAAGTTATTTTTTTGAAATTTGGAATTCTCTTAAACTTCCATAGTCTTATTGAAAAATGAGATTACAACATAGTAGTTAATAAATTATTTTCTTATTTGAGAACAATTCGGTTATATTTAAAAAAGGGTTTAATGAGTTATTTATAAGAAAGATGGATCTTTAAAAAATGTTTTCTTAAAATTTCGAACTTGTATATCAAATGAGATAATGAGGAATGAAGAGTGAACCCACGACCTCAACAGGACGCTATCCTACCAACAATACTACTAAGTGGCCACAACGGTTTGATAATATCTTACCAGTATCATTTTAATCCATAAAAGTATTATTATTTTCAAATTATTTTCAAGAAGAAATCCAATTGTTTTTTTCTAAGATTATTTTTGAAAAGAATTTTCCAAATGATAATTATTTTTGAAAAGTTGGGAAAATTATTTTTATATAAAATATTTATCTTTGATATAAAATGTTTTAAAATAGTTTTTAAATAAGTATTTATTAAAGTATTTTTCTTTGGTTTTAAAACCCCTTACTGGGAAATTTTATGCTCATACCATGTTTTTGAGATATTTTTCATTGGTATAATAGGAGTTCTAAATTGTATGGATTCACCTAAGGAGTTAGTACACATGAAGAATTTTTTTTATTTTAATTACTTTTGTAAACTATAATTTTTTTTAAGGATATGCATAATTATCCAGAAACTAGACCATAAAATTCCTCAAATGTATAAATCACTATGTATTTTTTAGTTATAATTTATAAAAAAATACACAGCCAGTTTTTATCACTAATTCCTGATGTGCGGGTTTGTGATTTTACTTTTGTTATCAGAGAAATGGTTTAGAAAAATTTTGATATTAGGAATTTTCATTTAAAAATAATCTAATTGATAGAATTTTCTTTGAAACTTCTAGGTAATTATTTTCCCTTAGAAGTTATAGTTTTTCTTAATTCTGATGATGAAAATTTATAATTTTCATAACTACGATGAATTATTTGTGAGGGTGAAATTTAGTTAAGCGGGGGGGGATGTAACATCTAAAATTTTTTAGAATACTAATAAGTGCTTATTAACAGGCCTATTTTATAATTTAAATAAATCAAAATAAAATTTGATTATAAGTTAATTAAAATATTTAAATTATATAATAATAAATTTACTATAAATGATGATATATATATAAATATATGAACTTATAAATTATGGTTTTATAAATAATTTAAAGTTTTAAAATCTCATATTAAACTATTAATTTCAATAAAAAAATTATTTTAAATTAATATTCAAAATTATATACAAATATTTTTTTATGTAGTATTTTTTTAAAATAACATTTTAATATAAATATATTTACTAGATTATTTTAAAAAATATATTTTTCTGTATATAAAAAATCTAAAGTTTTCTTAAAGGATTATAAAATTATTTAAAATAATTATATTGAATTACATGTTATATTAAAAATAATAGAAATATGTTTTATTGTAATAAATAATTTTTCAAACTAAAATGGTTATCATTAATAATTTTAAGCATTTGTTAACATATAAATTAATAAAAAAATATTTTTTCCCGAAATGATATTTTTAAATAATATAAAATTTGTTTTAATAAAAATAAATAGATTATAGTAATTGTAATCTGACACGTTTAAAAAATGATTTATTAATTTTAACAAGTAATCAAATAATTTTATACAAAATTTATAACTAAAATTTTGTGATTATGTGATATATAATGATAAAGTAATATATATAGAATATGTATACATTTTTTATTATGTGTACCTAATTTTTAAATTTAAAATATAATCTTACAAAATATGTGAAATTATACTTATTTATTTAAATATGTATTTTTATAATTATAGAAATACAGGTCTTATTTTTATTTATAAAACCTTAAAAACAAATATAATTTTATTAAAAACAAAATGAATAAAAAAATTAGAGGAGAGGATAATCAGATAAAGGGGTCCATGGGACTAGAAAGAGGCAATCGACCCCATACCTGAGGGTTTTGAAGGAGAGGCTGAGCGTAGAGTGGTCAAGCAGAAAGGGGTTCTAGCACATATGAACCCTGAAGGAGTTGTTCAACAATAGATGAGGATTTCAATCATGGATGAGGGAGATCGAGCATCAGTAGTGGTTTGATTTTCTGTAAGAGTTTCAAATACGGGTGGGAGTTTCGACTGTGAAAGGGTTTCAAGATTAGATGGATTTAGTTTCCTTCCTCCTCTTGTATTTCAGTTTTCATAAAATAGAAGGTAGGTATATGTATTTATTTATAGTGTCATTTTTAGTTATTAAAAACTTTCTCATTTCATACATTTTTCTCCCTTGATCAAATTTTGGAAGTCCTTATCTATTATTTTTCTTGATTTTTTTCCAAATACATATGTCTATTGATTTTATTAAATTGAAACCGATTTCTTTTATCCTATTATCGATATGTTATTTATAATCTTCCTTCGAGCGTGATCAATACATATTTTCATGATTCATTCAATGTATAATTTGGTTTTCAACTTTAATGTGGACCAGGGTGTGAAAAAATATGAATTTCATTCATTATAATTTAATTATTTTACATTCATACACACTAGATTAGTTTTAGGTGTTAAAGTTGAACAATTTATTTGTGACACACATTATAGACCGGCTTTCTCAGTAAACCTTTTTCCTAACATTTATAATTCCTTTTTATTTGGAATCCTTAATAAATTATATTATCCACACATATATTTATTTATTTTTGTTAAGTGTATATACATTTGTTGTGTAAAGAGGATAGAAAGGTGGTTTTGGTGAGGATGTGGTGGAGGGTTTGTAGCTTTTCCTTATTTTCTTTCTGAGTTCTAGCAATAAGAAGAAGTCCTGTCCAATTTTAAAAGAGATTTTTTTCAGAAAGAATTATAAAGGTAAGGGATTTGTGTTTATTATTATTATTTTTAAACCCCTATTTTATATATTATTCATGGCTGAAATTAAATTTAAAATCCCTTGAATGAAACATTTATTTTGGAATAAATCTGTACTAAATTTTATGTTTGAATTAGTAAGGGTTTTATTTTCATAATTTATAGATATATTCAGAATTATAATATTATATGGGATTAATTTATTTCCAAATGAATATATAAATATATTTTTTAAAATTTCATGAAATTAATTATTTTTAAAAATATTATTATTTTTATTTTTATCTTATTTAAAATACAATTCATGGATTTTAAGGGGTGTTATATATTTTCTAAATTTACATTTTCAAGGAATTAATTTATTTTTCAAAATCCCCTTTACTTGTAAGGATAATTATCATTTTATGTTAATATTAAAAAAAATCAAGTTTTATTTCAGAATTTATAATCAATAACAAACATTATTTTATTATTGTTAAAAAACCTTTTTATTTTTAAAGGTATTTTATTTTATTAAGAATCTCTATGAAATTTTTAATCTATCACTTTATGTGAAAGTTAGTTTTATTAATTACTGTAAATGTCATATATATTGTTGGATATGGCCATTATATTTAATTTTTAACATTTCATGCATTTTAAAACCAATATTTGTTTAATTTTAGTTATTCTATGTTTATGTATTATGAATTTAAGTATTTATTTTGAAAATATGTATTTCTACTAAACTTCCATGGACTTAATGAATAAAGAGATACATGATTAGAATTTAATAAATTATTTTAATTTTGAGAATAATTCATGTATATTTTGAAAAGGATTTTAATGGGTTATTTATGAGAATGATGGATCTTCAAAAAAATAATTTCTTAAAATTTGTAACTTTCATATCAAATGTGATAATGAGGAACGAGGAGTGAACCCGCAACCACAATGAGATACTATCGTACTGGTGATACTACTCAGTGGTCACAAGGGTTTTATAATATCTATCAAGTATCATTAATCTATAAAATTATTATTATTTTCAACTTATTTTCAAGTAGAAATCCAATTATTTTATTATAAGATTATTTTTAATTGAACTTTAAAAATGATAATTTTTTTGAAAAGTTTTGAAAAGTATTTTATTTACAAAATATTTATATGTGATATAAAATTTTTTAAAAGAGTTTTTAAATAAGTATTTATAAAATTGTTTTTATTAGTTTTTAAACCCCTTACTAAGCAATTTGATTCTCATACCATGTTTTTGAAATATTTTTCACAGGTATCATATTAGTTCTAAATTGGATGGATTAACTTAAAGATTTATTGCACACCAATTTAATTCGTTATTTTAATTATTTTTGTAAACTCTGGTAGTTTTTAAGGATATGCCAAATTATCTAGAACCTAGGCTGGAAAAGGTCCTCAGATGTATAAATCACTGTGTATTTTTCAGTTGTATTTTATAAAATAATACACTTCTTTTTTTATCACCAAATATGGAAGTGAGGGTTAGGTACTTTACTTTTGGTATTAAAAGAATGGTCTAGAAAACTTTGGATATTAGCTGTTGTCATTTAAAAAAATATAAATGATAGAATTTTCTTTGAAACTTCTAGGTAACTAAATTCCATTATAAGTCCTAGCTTTTCATAATTCTAAAGATGGAAATTCAGAATTTTCTTAACTATAATTATTGAATTGTGAAAGCACAATTTAGTTAAGTGGGGAGAATGTACCATGCCAAAAAATTTAGAAAATTAATAATTCCTTATTAACTAGCTTTTTTTATAATTTAAATGAATCAAAATAAATTTTGATTATAAGTTAAGTTAAATATTTAAAATTATATAATAATAACTTTACTATAAATGATGATATATTAATATATATATGAAATTATCTATTATGATTTAATGAAAAATCTATAGTTTTCAAATATTATGTTAAATTATTAATTTAAAGAAAAAAAATTATTTTAAATTTATATTCTAAATTATAAACAAATATTATTTTTTATGAGAAATTATTTTGTTCAAAATAATATTTTAATATAAATATATTAATTTGGTTATTATTAAAAATACATGTTTATTATATAAAAAATTAAAAGTTTATTTTAAAATGTGATAGAATTATTATAAATAATTATATTGAATTACATGTAATATTAAAAAAATAGATATATGTTTTTATATAATTAAATATTTTTGAAACTAAAATGATTATAATTAATAATTTTAAGTATTGGTTAAAATATGAATTTATAATAAAATATTTTGTTCCTAAAATAATATTTTTTAAAAATATAAAAGTTGTTTTAATACAAGTAAATAAATTACGAGAATTATAATTTTACACTTTAACTAAAAAATGGTTTATTAATTTTAACAAGTAATCAAAAAATTTTATATAAAATTTATAACTAAGTTTTTGTAATTATGTGACATATAATGATAAATTAATATATATAGAATATACATACATTTATTTTATTATGTGTAACTAATTTGAAATTTTAAAATATAATTTTTACAAAATATATGAAATTATATTTATTTATTTAAAATATGGGTTTTTATATTTATATAAATATTTTTATATTTAAATTTATAAAACCTAAAATATTAATAAAATTTGATTTAAAAAATTAATAGAAAAATGAATAAATAAATTAGAGGAGAGGATAATCAGATAAGGGGTCTGTGGGATTGGAAAAAGGCGATAAACCTCATACCTAATGGATTTGAAGGAGAGGATAAGTGTAGAGGGGTTAAACAAAAAGGGGTTAGAGCATAGATGAACCCTAAAGGATTGAGGTTCCAGGAACAGTGGAATCATGCAATGGGTCCTGCCCAACTTTTTTTTTCATTATTGATAATTAATTAGATAACTAATTGAAAATAAATGTTGTGATAAGTGGAATATAATCAATAAAATCAAAAAATGGATAAAACACTATAACTAGGGGAGGATCATCACATATTATTTATAATTAATTTAATTAATTAAAAAATTACCTTGTTCGAATTCTGTATTCATTGATGGATCTGACAATAGATCTACATTGTTACGCCATTTCATTGTATGAATCAAGATAAGATTCCCTATATAGGTGATCAACACGTCTTCCCAAAATATCCTTGAGAAATATTTCCAAAGCGTTCTCCTTGATCTCTCTTGACTTGATAGTGGGAGGTGGAGGAATATAGATCTCCATTCATAGGAGAGTTCTTATAGAAGGGATCTCTCTAGGGATTGAGAGGATTCTCGAGATATATTATTCACAACCGTACAAAATGAATTGGATCTCTGAGAACATAATATAATTGGGATTATATATCACTAGGGATAGAAATAAATAATTGAACAAGTGATCCTTATTATTTATTTAATCCCTATGAAACCCCATGTCAAATAATAATATTATTTATAGACATGCACTTAACTTGTGAATTAAATTAAATATTATTTAATCAAATAATATTAAATATTTATTATTTCTCACTGAACCATTAAACTCAGTCTGCAATTCCCCCACAATATTTATCGGTCCTTGAATAATGGCTATTTATTTATTAAATAAATATAACTTTATTCACTTCATTATTTTCCAATAAATTAATAAATATTATACTCACTAAATAGAAAATAAATATTTATTAAATGTTTTGGTCACATTATATTTTCTCAAATAACTAGTGATGGAATATATGTGATCAATAAAATATGAATAAATATGAAACCATAGTTTGGAATAATATTTATTCAACATGTTAAATAATAAATAATAATATTAATAATTTAACTGAGATTTTGGATACACTTAGCCTGTGACCTTCTAGGACTTTTTCTCAGTGGCATTAGGCGAACTTGCCCAAAGTCCAAGGTTAGCATCTAGCAATACACCAAATCAACCACAGAGAAAGAAGTTAATGCCAAAATGAACTAAAACCTCATATATTCTTAATATGTAATATAATATCTTTAATGATATATCTCTAATCAAGTAGGCTGCATGCCGTTGCCATCAACCTATGTTCTCAATATCTCTTTCTTTGACTTCCCATAAATCAGACCTTCCCATAGAACACCATGGACATAGATTTATTTAGGATATATCATTTCTATAAAAGGGACTAAGATATTAACTACTATTTTAAATAATATAATGGAAAGATCCTTTCTTGAATTATTCATTAATTTAATATTACTCATGATTCACCCAACACATCCTACCTCACCATGAACACATGTCATCACAGTTTTTGCCAATATATCAAAGTATATTAATAAAAATACTCATTAATAATAATCTTAAAGTCTAAGGATAAATACACACATTCTTAGATAAGAACATCCAATGACACATTTAAATGTGGATTTCCTACTGGTGGGTCACATTCTCATAATATCATATAATGGATATTACCAAGGGCGTACACCATGATAAGGTGACTCAAAGTCATTTGAGACTCCACCCTTGATAGCCTATATAATTTGTTTCCCTAAAATGATATCATCTGGATATATAACCTATATTTAAGAATACTATCGTAGCAATTTTGGGTTCTCATAATAGCGGCGAACTTCTATGACCTTTTAGCGCGACAACTAATCTTAAGACATTATCACATACTATATTAAAAGGAATAATAATCATGAATTGATAAGGAGTTTATTAATATTAAAATAAATGTATACAAGTTATCATAAAGTAAATAGAAGTTGGTTCTACGGAACCAAATCCAATAGACTCCCAATTTCACTAGAGAGAACTACTAACAAACTCCAGTCCACTAGCTCTCACATGATACTCTTGATTCTACTGATATAAGACTTTATTCAAGGGGTCTAAAAAAATCTATTCTATAGGTACTCCTTTTACTACAACTTCACCCCTCTAATAAAATTCTCTCAAGAGGTGACACTTCTAGAGTATGTGCTTTTTCTGTTGGTGTGACTTTATCTCTTTTTGAAGATCCACCACTATAGTATTATCATAAAACAATGTGATAGTGTCTTTACTACTAGGTACAAAATCATGATCCTATATAGAGTTCCATATTCAAATGGATTCTTTGTATTCATTAGATTCCCCTATATAATTGGAATCCACTGTAGAATCCGTGATAACTAGCTGATTTTAACTCTTCTAGATCACAAATCCTCTATTTAGATAGAAAACATATACAGACTATGAATTACAATCATTTTGATCTATTAGAAAAATAGAATCAGTATTAATCCTGATGAACATCTCATCATCTCCCCCATATATCTGAAACATATCATTAGTTCTTCTAAAATACTTAAGGATAACCTTAATAGCAGACCGATGTTATTCTCTTGGATCTTCCTGATATATTCCTACCATACTCAATGAATAGGAAACATCAAGTATAGTACATAACATGACATACATGATTGATCTTATTGTAGAATCGTATGAGATCTTACTCATTCTCTCTTTCTCCTATTGTTTTGGAGGATACATTTTATTAGAAAGATGTAAACCATGTGACACTAGAACCAATCCAATCATGGATTACTCCATACTAAATCTATTTAGTATATGGTAATATATATACTTTGACATAGTCCAAGAAGCCTCTTGTATATATCATGAATGATATTTATCCCTATAATATATGCTTCTTCACCTAAGTCCTTTATAGAGAAACACTTTTTTAACCAGTCCTTAAGAGACTGTAAGACTGGTATATCATTTTAAATAAGTCATATGTTATAAAAATATACTACTAGGATAACAACTACATTCCCAATAAACCTCTTTTAAATACATTTCTCACATTCATTCTTAATGAAACAAAATTCTTGTATGGATTCATCAAATCAAATGTTCCATGACCTAGATGTTCACCTCAATCCATAAATGGATCTACGAAACTTTCAAATCCTTTTCTCATCATCTAGAGTCAGAACCCTTCTAGTTGTTTCATATAAAAATCTTCCATAAGGTTATGATTAAGGAATACGAGTTTGATATCAATATTCCAAATCTCATAGTAACAGTAATATGCATTAGAAAGTATAATTCTGATGAATTTAAACATGGTAACTAGTAACAAGGTTTCATCATAATCAATTCCTTGATTCTGTTTAAACTTTTTATCCACTTGACTTACTTTTTAGGTATTTAATTTACCTTCCATGTCCATTTTTATCTTGAATACACATTTATACCAAGTATGATTTACATCACTAGTGCATTGACCCTAACCCAAACTTGGTTCTGATACATGGAATCCATTTTAGAGTTCATGACTTCTTTCCATATTTCATATTATAATCTTTCTACTACCCATTTATAGGAGACAGGTTCATCATTGTAAACTAATAATGATTCACCATCTTCAGTGACTAGAAAACCATATCTTTCTAGTTCTATTAACTCACTTTGGATTCAATGTAGTACTTGTGTTTCAGGAACTACTTCTTCCATGGGTACCTATAGAATCTGTTCCTATACCAACTTTTGTGTATCATGAGCATCAACTTCATCAAAGTCAATATTACTCCCACTATCCCTTTTGAGGATGTGATCCCTCTTAAGAAAGATGTCTTTTCTAGTGATAATCATTTTCTTGTCTGGGGGGTTGTATAGGTACTATCACTTTATTTCCTTGGGATACCCTATAAAGATACACTTTGTTCCATAGGGTTATACTTTATTTACTGATAAGGCCTTAACAAACGTCTCTCAACCCCATACATGTGTATACTACAAAATAGGTTTATTTACACTCTATAAATCAAAGGTAATTCCATTTTACACATTAGTTGGTGCTCGGTTTCATGTGTATTCCACAGTTTGTAATTCATATCCCCAAAAGGAAAATGGAAGATCTGCATGACTCTTCATCAAACATAACATGTCTAAAAAGGTATGGTTATTACTTTCACTAATAGCATTCCACTATGGTGTGTAAGGTGGAGGGTGTTGAGATAGTATCCCAGAATCCTGTATAAATTCAATAAACTCTTGTTTAAGATATTCACCACCTCGATCTGATCAATATTTTTTATCTTTTTTCCAAGCTTATTCTCTACTTCATTCTTGAAATATTTTAATTTCTAAAAGGACTCATACTTATACCTCATCATGTAGATATAAAAATATCTACTCAATTCATTATTAAATCTTATGAAGTAATAATATCCACCTCTATATTTTACTAGAAATGGTCCACACACATTAGTGTGTACCAATAATAGAAGCTCCATGGACCTTTCACCATGTCCACCGAATATAGGTTTGTTCATCTTTACTTGTAAAAAAAGAATGATATATTTCAAGTAGATTTTATATCAGAAGAGTCTAAATCACCATCTTGATAGAGCTTTGTCAAACTCTTCTCATTTACATGACTATGAAAATGATTCCATATCGTGGTGTTATATGAGTTCTGTGAACATGAATCATTATCAATTAACAATATTTGGTTTTCATAATTTAATACATAAATACCATTATTCAAATGTGCCTTACCATAACAGATGTGTCACTTAAAAAAGAAACAAATTTTATTTTCAAACTTGATAATAAACTCATATTCATCTAGGAATGATACAAAAATTATGTTCTTGGTAAATGTTAGTACATAATAACAATATTTTAAAACCAAAATAATTACTGTAGGATATTAAAGGTGGTAGTCACCAAAGGGTAGGGAAAACAACCTCACACCATTAGAAACTCTCATATCCACCTATCCTCTAGAAATATTTTTAAATCTACTTTATTATTGTAGTTAAATACATATGCAATCACCAAAAACTGTATCTAATACCCAATATGTATATACTGAAAGATTACAATCAATAAATAATGTACCTTTATATTTTCTTACTTATGGGAGTAGTTACTCTTTCAGTGTCTTGGCTTGTCACCTACAAAAAATACTACCTCATTTTCCTTTCCCTTCCTCTAGATCTTCCTCTTCATGGAAGGAAGATACTTGAGAGCTTTTGACTTGTTATGGGTCTTAGAACTCGTTGTCTTGTTCTTCCTTTTCTTGTTCACTATAAGGACTGTGGGTTTATCACACCCCATGTCCTTATACACTTGGATAATCAAAGTAAGAAGTTATGAAAGAATCTTCTCAGTATTAGTCATATTATAATTAATAATAAAACTAGATAAAGTCTTGGGTAGTGATGAAAGTACAAGATCTATACACAACTCATCCGAGAATTTAATCCCTTAGATATCTAAGTATTCAATGTAGCCAATAATCATGACTACATGAGGCCCAAATGGTGAAGAATCTCCAAGATTAGTTGTAAATAAAGAATTAGAGATCTCATACCACTCTTATCTCACCTTCTATTAATAGAGATCCTGAAGGTGAGACATCATGCTATACACAGCCAAGTCCTTATGTTACTTCAAAATATCATTGGTCATGGATGATTTCACGAAACACTAAATATATGTAGCATCATCCAAATGTCTCTCATATAGAGATAACTCTTCATCAGAATCCTCTTTACCAGTTGATTTTGGAATAAATTCTTCCATCACATAATTTCTTTTCATGGTAAAGGTTTCCACATAAGTGACTTTTCCATTCTTGTAAATTTGTATTGGTGAGAAGGTTATCCTTCTCATGTACGGATCACAGTGATATTATTAAAGTAATTTTAATAATATTTATATAATTAAGATGAGAATAATTTTATTACTTTATTTGAAAAAATATAGAAAAATAAATAAATATTATATTTATTAGTCTCCCACTATTTTATCGAAACCTAATATCCCTCGCCATTGGCTTCAGAATATCTTATTTCTAGGAAATTATAGTGGAAATGATCCATATTTCTATTCTCATTAACCCAAAATTTGGTTGGTCAAGAAACTCGAATGGTGCTATGTAGGAATTCCAAATTCCAACTACATTAACTCATAGTTTCCTGATTTGTTTGGTGGACTCCTTAATCTTAAACTACTTAAATTGGATTTCATCAAGCCTCTACTATGAGTTAAAACAATTCCTTCTTTGGCGGTCAATCCTTGGCGTGAACTAAGTTAAGTCAACCCAAAAATTCAAGTTAGAATTCCATGATAATTGAAAGCACCCCAACTTTGGTTGGTCAAGCACTTTGAACTATGTTTTGATTTTAACAGAAGTAGTGGAAGGATGTATTGACTTAATATATATTATTTAGAGATTCTATCCTTTTCATGCATAAGTTTCCAATTATTATCTATATCACATACTTGTTAATATTAAGTCGATTTACTTATGTGATTAGCCATGTATTAGATTATATTTATGTATAAGACAATTTATTTTATTTCTATCATGCATGATCATTAATATCATTAATTCACGTGGTCAAGACAAAAAATAAATAATGAAATAACCATGAAACTTGATAGAAATAAAATAATTAAGTGTTGTAATCATTAATTTTACCAATGGTTAGTTTATCTAGCAGTTAATAGACTAATATTTGACCTAGGGGAAATAAACCATGAACCAATTAATGTTTGTGTGATAGATTTCCACAGGTCAACTTATGTATCTCTCTTGGATTGGTTTTACCTCATCTTCAAACTTGAACCACCTCCACTAACATTGGAGATCCATCCTTTATATATGCTTCTACTCATATGTAAGTGAGGGGAAAAGAGTTTACATAAAAGAAACCATGGGCATACAAGCCCTTACATAATAAGAAGATAGAAAAAACACATGAAAACAATTTAATTAAATAATAAATTAAATTAAACAAATCACATATAAATGTCTGGTCTATGCTCATGATCATCCATATGTATTCAAAAAATTAAACATTTAATAAAACTATCATTCAATTCTTAATCATTCTTAATTTAGATAAATCATGATCAAATCAATTAATCATATTCTTTAATTAATAAATTCTTTTATCTTAATTATCATCTTAATTTACTTTAGATTCTCATCCATCATAATTTTAAACAAACTAAATAAATCAATTTAAAATTAACAATGTACATAAATATACCTTGGAGGCAACATGGTGAATTCTTGTCTAAGTCTACCCAAAATGTATTATACTCTTATACTATTTAATCTTGTGACCTATTGAATACACAACTTATAATGAACTTTTATTATATGTATTATAAGATTAATGATTACAAGAATTACATGATTTTTTGGTCACATGTTATGCTTCAATGCACATAGAGTAAAAATTGTAATACAACTCATACATGATTTGCAGAACTGAAAATTATGTTGATATTAATTAAAAATTTATATATAAATATTAAAACCCATAACATGGAATATCCTATCAACTAAAAAACACAAACAAGAACATGTAAATAAGGTTTAAATAGTATAATAAATAAATTTTAAATATAAATTATTTGGTATAAGTACACAGAGTGTACAAGAGAGTTACACGGTGTGTACATATCTCACCATCTATTCGAGGCACACACTTTGGGACTCAACATGAAAACCATGTCTCGAAAAACTAGAGTGCACGATAGGTATAAGCGACTACATGACGAGTGGTCTCCGAGTTGCACAATTACCATTTAGGTAGGCCATGTATGGTAGTACACAACCCATTTGTGACTTAAAGGGACTATATGTTGTGAACTTAGGCTACACGGTTTGTACTCCGGCTGATCATGTGCCAAGATTTCCTGGTAAACACATGGTGTAAGAAATAAATACATCTGTCATCAATTTTCACAGTTTGAATTAATTTCTAAATTAATTCCTAATGAATTAAACACAAGTGCATGACATGTAACTTTGGTTACATGGCATGTACTCTTGTGTTATCTATCTAGAATTCTTGTCACCTGTAGATGAGTTCCTTGATTTTATTTCATTAAAAAAATTAATAGTTTTGATTAGATCTATGAGAAATGAAGGAGGAAGAATCATATCTCACAATTCGAATTAAAATAAAGATTAAAATTGAATTGAAAGTGAAATGAAAAATGTGTAAATCAGAAAATAATATTTAAATAAATATAAATAATTATGTGATTGCTTCGATAAAACTTATAGGTTCCATGTGCAACAAAAGCGTGCATTGGGTTATGCCCAAGTTTTCTTTTTTTAATGATCAATGATTAATATGAGATATACCTAATGATAAATGATGTGATAAACATAATTTAATTAACAAAAATAGATAATGGATAAAATTCAAGAACTAGAGGGAGGATCATCACATATTATTTATAATTAATTTAATTAATTAAAGAATTACCTTGTTGGAATTCTTTCTTAATTAATTAATCTAAAAACATATCTTCATTGTTTTATCATTTCATTATATGAATCAAGAGAATAATTTCTCTAGCGGTGATCCACACATGTTCCAAAAATCACCAAACACCGCCATAGGAATCTCTAGGTTCTACCATGATAGATCCCATTGTTTTCGTTCTCCACCTTTTATGCCCTCAAGAACCACTTCCAAACCGTTCTCCTTGATCTCTTTTGACTTGAGAGAGGGAGGTAGAGGAAGATCACTCTCTATTATTGGGAGAGTTCTTGGAGAAGGGAGAACCTAGGAAGTGAGAGGATTCTCCAAATCTATTGTGCACAACCAAATAGAATGAATTGGATCTCTGAGAAAATAATATAATTGGGATTATATATCGATATGGTTAGAAATAAATAATTAAAAAAATTGCCTTATTATTTATTTAATCCTCGCAGAACACCATGCGAAATAATAATAATAATATTCTTTCTCAAAATTCTCTTAACTTTTAAATTAAATTAAATATTATTTAATAAAACAATATTCAATATTTATTATTTCTCACTGGACCATTAAACTTGGCCCCCCATTCATCCAAAATATCCATCAGGCCTTGGATAATGATAATTTATTTATTAAATAAATATCACTGCATTATTATCCAATAAATTAATAAATATTTTATTCACTAAATGTAAAATAAATATTTTTTAAATTTTCCACTCACATTATAATCTCACAAATAACCAGTGAAAAAATATATGCGATCAAAAAACATGAATAATTATTAAACCATGTGCGAGAATAATATTTATTCAAAATTTTAAATTATAAATAATAATATATATTATTTAGATGATATTTTGGATACACTTAGTGTGTGACCCTCTAGGCCTTTTAGTGGGATTAGAAGAACCATCATAAAGTCTAAGGTTAACATCTAGAAACAGGCCAAGACACCTATAGAGAAATAAGTTAATGTTGAAATGACATAAAACCTCATATGGACGCTTAATGTGTAATATAATCCCATTAATGAAATATATCTAATCAACAGGTTCCATGTCAATGAAATCAACCTATGTGCTCGATATCTATTTCTCTGACTTCCCAGAAATAAAACTTACCTATAAAACACCATGGTCCTGAATTTATTTAGGATATATAATGTATGAACCAAGATCTTTGTTTTAGGTATGTTTTTCCTTTTCTGACCATTTTGGAGAAAAAGAGGAAAATCAAGAAATTTTCAAAGTACACGTCGTGTACTTTGATGCCGCGCAAGGCCGTGTGCTGACCGTGTTCGGGCCACACACACGGTGTATAGGGGCGATGTGGAGTCCGCATAAAGCAGAGTATGGAAAATCCAAGTACATGCCGTGTACCCCAGAAGTACATTCCGTGTACTTTTTTTTTTCATTACACGGACCTGGGTCGTGCCTAATCGATAGAAACACCTTCTTCTCCAGGTTCTTCAACCGAGAGCGCCCGTACAGCCACAAACATCCTCCGAGCCCCTAAGCCTCCATCTATTTCCCGAATCGACCATCATCGATTGTGTTGGAACCGAAGCGGTGAGCTCATCATTCTTCATGAGTTTCATTACATGATTTTCCCTCCTTCTCAAGATATCGTTGGTTGAACATTTTGTGCGTTTTTGTAGATCTACATCATTATAAAGAGAATAAAACATCGTGTTTCAATTATATTGATCTTCTAGCATCAAGGTAGGTGGTTTGTGACTTACCTTTAGAATTATTTGAGTTTTATGTGCAAATTTCCACTAATACCCATGAATAGGGTATTGCGTGTTTACCGTTTTCCCATGTTGTTTTCCTGCCTTGCTTGTATGCTTGGGTAGAGGTGATTTGATCTTGTATGAGGATAATTTCTATGCTTGGATGTTTTTCCCATGCCTTGTTCTGTTTATGACCTTTGGGTCTTGTTAGCCTTTGGCTGTTATACCTGTTTTCCATGCTTTGTGACAGTATGATGGAATGATATTCTTGACATGATTGTTTCTATAGACTGGTTAGCAAAGTAGCTCTATAGGTGTACTTGGTCCTTATAGCATTATTATGCACTGACTAGATTGGGATCGTGAGAACCTGGTGCTATATACTTTAAGGGATAGATTGAGTGATCTTCCCAGAGAGTCTTGGACATTATAGACTACATGGGGTAGACCGAGTGAGATTCCTAGAGAGTCTTGGATATTATAAACTACAGGGGGTCGACCGAGTGAGCTTCCCAGAGAGTCTTGGATATTATAGACTACAGGGGATAGATCGAGTGATCTTCCTAGAGAGTCTTGGATATTATATACTATAGGAGGGTGGACTGAGTGAGCTTTCTCAGAGAGTCTTTACTTGTTTGAATTTCCTTAAACGATTCCAGGACAGAGGAGGAATTGACCAAGCGAGCTTCCTCAGAGAGTCTGTGATAGATCTGACACTATAGAAGGAATTGACCAAGTAAGCTTCCTCAGAGAGTTTCTAGACCTTGGGGCTATAAGAGGGTTAGACCGCGTGGTCTTCCTCAGATATTCCCTAACTACCCTAGACTATAAGGGGAATTGACCGAGCGAGATTCCCTATAGAGTCTTATAATTTTGTATGACCAAACCAGAGGGGTTAAGCTGAGTGCACTGCCCAGAGGGTTGTTGATACTTCTTGGATAGGACCAGAGGGGTTGGTTGCGAGTACTTCCCAGAGGTGTTCCTATTGTGGTTAGCTGTTTGATTCACTACTGTGTGTTGTTATGTGGATTTATTACTATTGTATATCATCATGTTTAATGCTTAGTGATTAATGTTTACTGTTTACTGGTTGATGTTTACTACTTACTGTACTATTACCTGCCATATGATCACTGATTGTTAGGTACAGATCTTTGGGTAGTTGCCTACTAAGATTTAGTCTCACAACCTATTTGGGCCATGATTTTGGGCCCAAACAGACTATGTTGTTGCAGGTATAGACAAGGTCAAGTGCCCTTCGACTTTGGGTACTTGATTGCTTTGGAGCAGGAGATCATGGGACCAAGCTTATGCTTGCGATGCTGCGGAGCTGTTTATCTTTTCTTTTGAACTTGTTTTGGTACTTTTTGTATTTCCAGCATTGTGATCTGTTTGTCTGCTTTCTTAGATATGTATCACGCATCATTTCATATATACATATGTGCTCAAGTTGTTTATTGCTTTAGTCTTCCACTGTTTATTGTTGTTGGATATTTACTCCTTCCGCTATTGCATGTTTTGTTTACTTCCACTGTGTACTCTTCCAATGAGGGGATAGTTTCCCTACTATCACACCCAAGGCCCTCGCTGCTAGTCATAATCCTCTGGGGTTTGGGGAAATGCACTTGAGTCTATGTGACCAACCGGGTATGGGGTGCCTCTGGGTGGCTCCCGGAACCTGGAAGTTACACAATGGTATCAGAGGGAGGTTTCGATCCTCTGACCTGTGGGTTATGGGCCCACATGAATCAGAGTTTGGTGGATCATTGACTTGTTTCCCTTGTATTTTATATATAGGAGATGACAATCTTTAATTTGTGGGGAGTATGGGACCTCACGGATCAGAATTTGGCACCTCCGTGTTTGTTTTTCACTGTTTTCTGGGCTTCGGTGCAGTTTCTGAGCTACTGTCTGGAAAAACCCAGAATACATGGTGTGTACTTGACTACATGCTGTGTAGTTTTAAATTGTGTAACTGACTGTGTGAGAAAAAACACATGGTGGTGAAGAAGTTTTCAGGAACACGCCGTGTACGGTCGTTACACGCCGTGTAGTAGTGAGCTGTGTACCCGACCGTTTCACTAACAACACGGGTCAGGGAAGCTCGTGTAGTACACACCATTTTTTGTATGAACATGCTGAGTAGCCTTGTTATAGGTACCCGGCCGTGTCACGAACAACACGGGTCAGTTTTATCTTCTCCTATACATGCCGTGTTTGTTTGGAACATGCCGTGTAAGGGTCAGCCGTGTAGTCGGCCGTGTAACTAACAACACAGGTCATTGAAACCTTGTTTAGTACATGCTGTGTCCTTAATAAACACGCCGTGTAGTCTAGGGTTAAGAGGACCGTGTGGGATAGCCATGTAAAGAGACTCGGGTAGGGGAATGGAGTTCAAGTACACACTGTGTGTGTGGACAACATGTCGTGTAGTCTGGGGTGTTACATGACCAGAGGTGGAAGAAGTAAACGCCCATGTTAATGGCTTTAAGGAACACACAGTGTAGTTTTATACACGCCATGTAGTGATGTTTGGTAAAACTTTAGTGTTTCTCTCTCCTATTCCCGTTTTGTACTCTGGTGTTCTTTGTCTTTGATAATCCTGATCTAAGGTGTGCTTTTGATATTTCAGAGCTATGCCTCCAAGATTTCCTCTGGTTGTATGTCAGCTATCAGATGGTGATTAGACACCGGATATGGCCGATCAGGGACCTCTTACAGATCCTACTGCTGTTCCAGCCTTGGCACCTGCAGTTATGCCCGTTGCAGGTGCCGATGCACTGTTTAGGGAGGAATTCCTGAGGATGATGCATAGCTTTCAGGGAGTGCCACCTCCTACCCCGTCGATGGCTGAGTTGACGCGGGTTTTCTAGTAGCATCATCCTCCTACTTTCTCAGGGGACAGAGGACCCCAGGCTGTAGAGTCGTGGTTAGATGCTACACTGATGATTTTCGAGCACCTGGAGATACCTGCAGAGAAAAGGGTAAATTTGGATACTTATATGCTCCGAGACACCGCCAAGAGGTGGTGGGAGGTGATCTCACAATCAGTGTGCTAGTAGAGTATGACTTGGGATGATTTTCGGTGCATATTCTATGATTAATTTTATCTGGAGACCTTGAGGTCCGACCAAGCCCAGAAGTATATGAGTGCCGAGTAGGGTACTCTTTCTGTTATGGAGTACTCGTCTCGTTTTACCGAGCTGCAGCGCTTCATGCCGATTCCAGCAGGTGATGAGTTGTTCCTTGCTAGGAAGTTTGAGGACAGTCTTAGGAAGGAGATATATTCCCAGGTGAATATATTCATGTTGACTTAGATATCCTCTATCGTCAACCAGGCGCTGATCACTGGGCACAATCTGAGGGATTCTGGAGTAGTGGGAAAGGGCGGTTCGACTTCCAGAGTCAGTGTTTCTCCTACTGATAGCAGGAAGCGCCACAGGGAGTCTGCTCGAGGAGACCAGGGTAGGTGGAATGAATCTTCGTGCAGCCAGGTAGTATGCTACCAGTGTGGTAGGAGTGGTCATACTAGGCCTCAGTGCCAGAGAGACCCGATGGAGTGCCGATCTTGTGGCAAGATGGGCCATCTTCAGCGTTTTTGTCAGATCTTCTCACCTACAACTGGTGGTAGGGGTTCTTCTATGACCCCGCGTATAGGAGATGTATCGCTAGTTTCTCACCTGTCTAGGAACTAGAGTTCTTCTGGCCCTTCGGGCTGAGGGGGAGGTCGCGGCCGTGGTGGTCAGGCACTAGGTTACCAGTGACATTAGAGTGGATTAGCTCTGAGTGGCAAGCCAGGGGCGTAGGGCCACAGTATAGGCCAGACTTTCACTGTAGAGTAGACCCATATGGAGCAGGATCCCAGCCCTTCTACAGCTCAAGGTACGATCTTAGTAGCCTCCGTTTTATCTTCACCCCTTTTAGATACTGGTGCTTCTCATAACTTTATTTCTGTTGCTATTGTGGAGAGCCTTGGACTCTGTATCTTTTCGTCTGCCGACATGTTGACTCTTGATACACTGTTGGGAACGAGGACGTCTAGCATATGTCAGTGTAGAGAGTTCCCTCTTGAGGTTTCACGATGTCACTTTTTATGGGACCTCTATGTCTTAGAGATGACATGCTATGATTTCATTCTCAGTGTGGACTGGTTAGTTCCCTTCCAGGCAGTCATCGATTTCAATCACCACAGGGTGAGTTTTGTATCACCAGAAGGTGGATCTTTTCTTCATAGAGGTGAGTGGGATGTCTAGGCGGGTGGATCTGGACTAGAGCATCATGGGCTAGGAGGATTTATAGCCCAGATTTCCAGTATTTATTTGGATGACCAGGGGACTTCATAGTTATACTTTCCTCTAGTGGTGGATCATTTCAGGGATGTATTTCTAGAGGACTTTTCAGGTTTTCCTCTAGAGAATAAGGTATATTTTTCTATTGAGATCATGCCAGGAGCGTCACCGGTGTCCATTCCTCCTTATAGGATGGCTACACCTGAGTTTTAGGAGCTCAAGAAGCAGTTGGAGGCGTTGCAAGAAAAGGGTTTCATCTGACCTAGTACTTCTCCTTGGGGTTCGCCTGTCCTGTTTGCGAAGAAGCCATATGACACCCTTAGGATTTGCATGGATTATTAGAAGCTGAACCAGTTGACGGTCAAGAACTGATATCCCTTTCTGAGGATCGATTACCTCTTTGATCATCTTCGAGGAGCCCAGATGTTCTTGAAGATCAATTTGAGGTCTGGTTATCATTATTTGCGCGTTAGACCATCAGATATACCTCTTACAGCCTTCAAGAGCAGGTATGGTCTATACAAGTATATGGTCATGCCATTCGGTCTCAGGAATGCACCAGTAGTTTTTATGGAACTGATGAACCGAGTGTTCCATCCATACTTGGATTCTTTCATGGTGGTTTTCATGGATGACATATTGGTATACTCTCACACTCAACATGACCATGCTACCCATCTTGAGATCGTTATGATTACACTGAGAGAGCATCATTTATATTCTAGGCTCTCGAAATTCCACTTTTGGATGGATCATATTCGCTTATTGGGTCACGTTATCTCAGAGACATAAGTATCAGTAGACCCAGAGAAAGTAAGAGCTGTAGTTTCCTGGGAGCAGTCGATGAATGTCTTTGAGGTGCAGAGTTTTCTAGGGCTGGTTGGATACTACAGGCGTTTCACATAGAACTTTTCACACCTTTCATCACTGTTGATAGGTCTGACCAAGAAAGGTGTGAAGTTCTTATGGTTAGATTCTTGTGAGACAACATTTCAGGAGCTAAAAGGGAGGTTGACATCAGCACTGATTCTAGTCTTGACAAAGAAAAGAAAGAGATATACTATTTAATGCGATGCTTCAGGTATTAGGCTGGGATCTGTGATTATGCTGGGAGATGGGGTCATTGCTTACGGGTCTCGGCAGTTGAGACCACATGAGAGGAACTACCCGACACACAATCTGGAGTTGGCATCTTTTGTTCATGCCTTACGTTGTTGGAGACATTACCTTCTGGGAGAGCACTATGTGGTTTTCACCGACCACAAGAGTCTCAATTACATCTTCACTCAGCGAGATTTGAATATGAGACACCAAAGTTGGGTCTAGTATCTTCAGTCCTTCTACTTTTTGCTTGCCTATACTCCAGGAAAGGGAAACGCAGTGGCTGATGTGTTGAGCAGGAGAACTCAGATTCAGGCAGTTCAGGAGGCCAACAGTGAGTGGCAGCTTATGGCTCTATTCTCTGAGGTGCATTTAGAGGTGCAAGACAGACATGGGTAGACCTTCCAATCTTCTGTAGCTGTTAACTATACACTTCTCGATTGGATACAGATGAGGAAGCTATCAGACTCATAATTCCTAGTCCCGTGGGAGAGTGTGTTAGGAGAGGACCCTCTTCCTGGATGGACAGTGGACAAGGATGAGATCTTGCATTTCCAGGGACGCGTATGGGTGCCAGTAGACATCCACAAAGAAATGATGTGGGATTTTCATTATTCAATTTGGGCAGTTCATCCTGGAATCACCAAGATGTATTGTGATCTACACCGCTAGTACTTGTGTCCAGGTATGAAGAGAGATGTTGTTGGGTTCGTCATGAGATGTTCTACTTGTCAGCATGTGAAAGTGGAGAATCATCGACCAGCAAGGCTTTTACAGTAGTTACCCATTCTTGAGTGGCAATGGAACGATGTCGTGATGGACTTCGTGACTAGGTTATCAGGGTCACCTCGAGGGAGTGATACTGTTTGGGTTGTCGTTGACAGGCTTACGAAGGTTTCTCACTTCTTGTTGATCAAGGAGACCTTTAGTGTTAATGAAATGGGGCGGTTGTACATCTGAGAGATTGTACGTCTGCATGTAGTTCCACAATCCATTGTTTCATATAGGGATGAGTGTTTTACTTCTCGGTTCTGGTAGGGGCTTTAGAAGGCTTTGGATACATAGGTACTTTTGAGTACAGTATACCATCCCCAGACAGATGGCCAGTCTGAGCATATGATCCAGGTGCTTGAGGATATGCTCCGAGCATGCATTCTAGACTTTGGAAGTTCTTGGGAGAAGTATATTCCTCTTGTGGAGTTTTCCTATAACAATAGTTTTCAGGTGAATATTTGGATGGTACCTTACAATGATTTGTACGGTAGGCCATTCCGATCACCTTTGTGCTGGCTGGAGGTAGAAGAGGCAGCTTTGCTGGGACATCGTCTTGTTCAGGAGACCTCAGAGCAGATAGAGTTGATTCAAAAGAGGATGGTTACAACACAGTCTCGACAGAAGTCTTATGCTGATCAGCGGAGACGACCTCTAGAGTTCAAGGTCAGGGATCAGGTTTTCTTGCATGTCGCCCTGAGGTTGGGACACAAGAGGATTCAGAGACAGGGTAAGATTTCACCACGGTATGTTGGGCCGTTTGAGGTGTTGGAGAGAGTTTGGCCGGTTTCCAATTGGTTGCAGTTAACTCAGAGGTACCCGGCTATGCACAACGTCTTTCATGTTTCTTAGCCAAGACGTTACTTTTCAGACCCGTCTCATGTTTTTCAACCTGAGGAGGTTGAGCTCGAAGCGGATGCATCATTTGAGGAGCATCCTATCTATATTTTTGATTGCAGTACGAAGGTTGTCCATGGCTGGTCTGTTCCTCTGGTACGGATGCTATGGAAGCACGGGTGAGTACAGGATGAGACCTGGGAGAGCGAGGCCGATATACGATCGTAGTGGCCGGAGATGTTCGGGGTTTCTTCGTCTACGCCCCACTAGAGAAATTTGGGGACTAATTTCTTTAAGGGGGAAGTTTGTAAGAACCCAGATCTTCATTTCAGGTATGTTTTTCCTTTTCTGGACAATTTTGAGAAAAAGAGGAAAATCTGGAAATTTTCAAAGTACACACCGTGTACTTTGATGTCGCGCCAGGCCGTGTGCTGTCCATGTCTGGGCCACACACATGGTGTGTAGGGGCAATGTGGAGGCAACTTAAAGCAGAGTACGGAAAAGCCAAGTACACGTCGTGTACCCCAGAAGTACATGCTGTGTACTTTTTTTTCATTGAACAAACTAGGGTCGCGCCTAATCGACAGAAACACCTTCTTCTCCAGGTTCTTTGACCGAGAATACCCGTATGGCTGCAGACATCCTTCGAGCCCCCGAGCCTCCATCTGTTTTCCGAATCGACTGTCGTCGATTGCATTAGAACCGCAACGATGAGATCTTCTTTCTTCTTGAGTTTCATTCTATGATTTTCCCTCCTTCTCAAGATATTTTAGGTTGAACATTTTGTGAATTTTCGTAGATCTATACCGTTCTAAGGAGAATCAAGCATCGTGGTTCAATTATATTGATCTCCTAGCATCAAGGTAGGTGTTTTGGGCCTTAACTTTCGAAGTCTTTGAGTTTTATGTGCAAATTTACACCAATACATGTGAATGGGCTATTGCGTGTTTACCGTTTTTCCCTTATTGTTTTCCTGCCTTGCTTGTATGCTTGTATAGAGGTGATTTGATCTTGTATAAGGATAATTGATGTGCTTGGATGTTTTTCCCATGACTTGTTCTATTTACAAACTTTGGGTCTTGTTAGAATTTGGCCGTTATACCTATTTTCCATGACTTGTGACCGTAGGATGGAATGATATTCTTGACATGCTTGTTTCTATAGACTGGTTAGCCAAGTAGCTCTATAGGTGTACTTGGGCCTTATAGAATTATTATGCACTGACTGGCTTGGGACTGTGAGAACCTGGTGATATATACTTTAAGGTATAGACCGAGTGAGCTTCCCAGAGAGTCTTGGACATTATATACTATAGGGGGTAGACCGAGTGAACTTCCTAGAGAGTCTTGGATATTATAGACTATAGGGGTAGACCGAGTGCACTTCCCAGATAGTCTTGGATATTATAGACTATAAGGGATAGACCGAGTGATCTTCCTAGAGAGTCTTGGATATTATAGACTACAGGAGGGTGTACCGAGTGAGATTCCTTAGAGAGTCTTTACTTGTTTGGATTTCCTTAAACCATTCAAGGCTAGAGGAGGAATTTATCGAGAGAGCTTCCTCAGAGAGTCCGTGATAGACCTAAGACTATAGGAGGAATTGACCAAGTGAGATTCCTCAGAGAGTTTCTAGACCTTTGGGCTATAAGAGGGTTTGACCGCGTGATCTTCCTCAGAGAGTCCCTAGCTACCCTAGACTATAAGGGGAATTGACCGAGTGAGCTTCCCTAGAGAGTCTTATAATTTCATATGACCAAACCAGAGGGGTTAGGCTGAGTGCACTGCCCAGAGGGTTGTTGGTTCTTCTTGGATAGGACCAGAGGGGTTAGCTGTGAGTACTTCCCAGAGGGGTTCCTGTTATGGTTAGCTGTTTTCTTCACTGCTTCTTGTTGTTCTGTGGATTGATTACTATTGTATATCATCCTATTTACTGCTTACTAATTACCGTTTACTATTTTCTGGTTTCTGTTTACTGCTTACTGTACTATTACCTGCCATATGCTCACTGACTGTTAGGCATAGATCTTCGGATGGTTGCCTACTGGGATTTAGTCTCACACCCTGTTTGGGCCATTCTTTGGGGCCCAAAAAGACTATGTTGTTGCTGGTATAGACAAGGGAAAGTGCCCTTCAACTTCAGGTACTTGATTTCTTTGGATCAGGAGAGCATGGGGCCAAGCTTAGGCTTGCGATGTTGCAGAGCTGTTTATCTTTTCTTTTGTACTTGTTTTGGTACTGTTTGTATTTCCAGCGTTGTGATCTGTTTGGCTGCTTTCCTAGATATGCATCACACATCATTTCATATGTAAATATGTGCTCCAGTATTTTATTGATTTAGTCTTCCGCTGTTTATTGTTGTTGGATATTTACTGCTTCCGCTATTGCATGTTTTGTTTACTTCTACTATGTACTCTACCAATGAGGGCATAGTTTCCCCACTATCACACCCAAGGCCCTCTCTACTAGTCGACAACCTCTAGCATTTGGGGAAATGCACTTGAGGCCATGTGACCAACCAGGTATGGGGCGCCTCTTGGTGGCATCCGTAACCGGGATGTTACATATAATTTCCATCAAATGGTTTGTGATATCAACTTTTGTTTTAAGGAATATAAGGGAAAAATAATTTCTCATATTATTCATTAATGTAATATTACTCATGACTCACCCAACGTATCTTACCTCACCGTGAACATATGTCATCATGGTTTTCTTCAATACATCAAAGTATGGAACTCATAATACTCATTAATAATAATAATATTAAATTATAAGCATCAATAAACATGTCTATAGATAGTAACATACAATGACATATATGAATGTGGATTTCCTACAAGTAGGTCTCATTCTTATAATATCATACACTAGATATTACCAAGGGTGTACACCCTGAGAAGGTTCCTCAAAGTCCTTTGAGTCATCACCCCAAATATCTTGTATCATTTGTGTCCTGAAATGATATTATCCATCTATAGAAAATATATTTAATAATTATTTCATAGCACTTATGAGTTCTCATCATAGTGGGGAACTTCTATGACCTTTTAGCGCGAAAACATATCTTAGAATATTATAACTTACTATGTTATAGATAATAACAATCATGACATGATAAGGAGTTTATTAAAATTCAATACAATTGATACATGTTAACATAAAGTTCACAGAATTTGGTTTTAGGGAACCAACTCTAATAGACTACCACTTTCTCTAGAGGCAACTAATAACATCCTTCAGTCCACTAGCTCTTACATGATACTCATGCTTTTACAGAGATATGCCTTTAGTCAATGGGTATTCCATTTTATCTTTTGTGGGTACTATTCTTACTGCAAATTCACCCCAATGATAAAAATACCTCAATAAGTGATACTTTCGAAGTATGTTCTTTTTCCATTGGTGTGACCTTGGCTCTTTTGAAAGATCATTTGTGGAAATATTATCACAACAAAATGTGATTGGGTATTTACTTCTAGGTAACTCATGAAACTTATAGAAAAAGGTTTATATCTAAATGGCTTCCTTGGATACATAAAAATACACTATATAGTTGGACTCCACTGTAGAATCAACAAAAACTAGATGCTTTGAACACTTCCAGCTCATAGGTCCTCTATGGAGATTGAAAACATATCCTCACTATAACTTCGTGTCCTTAGGATATATCTAGAAAATAGCATCAGTATAACCCCTGATGAATAGTTCTCTGTATCCTCCATACATGAGTAACAAACACTTAGTTCATCTTAGATACTAAAGGATAACTTTAACAGTAGACCAATGATGTTCTCCTAGATCTTCTTGATATCTGTCTACCATTCTTAGTGAAAAGGAAACATCAATTCTATTATATAACATTGAATAAATGATTGATCCTATCATAGAAGAATATGATATCTTACTCATTCTCTATTTATCTTGTTGTGTATGAGGATACATTTTCTTTGAAAGATGTAAACCATGTGACACTAAACAAATCTCCTCTTAGATTGTTCCATACTAAATCTATTTTGTATCTAGTCAATATATATACTTTGAATTAGTAAAAGCAGCCTCTTGGATCTATCATGAATGATCTTGATCCCTAGAATATAGGTTTCTTCACCTAATTCCTTCATGGATAAACACTTGTTTATCTAGTCCTTAACAAACTTTAAATATGATATATCATTTCCATTAAGTAATTTTTCATCAACATATACTACAAGGATAATGACGACATTCCCAATAAAACTATTATAAAGACACAACTCACATTAATTATTAATTAAGCCAAATTATTTTATGGATTCATCAAATTGAATTTTCCATGACCTAAATGATTTTTTCAATGCATAAATGGATATTTGTAACTTCAAAATCATTTTGGAATCACCTAGATTTAAAAAATCTTTTTTTCATATGGACATCATGCTAAAGGTTTCCATTAAAGAATGCAGTTTTGATATCCATCTACCAAATATCATAGTGATGGTAAGATACTATAGCAAGTATAATTCTAATAGATTTAAACATGGAAAATGGTGAAATAGTTTCATTGTAGTCAATTCATTGACACTGTTTAAACCATTTATCTATTATACTTGATTTATAGGTATTTACTTTACCTTTAATGTCTAGTTTTCTCTTGAATACCCATTTTCACCCTACAAGGTTTACATCAACTATCACATTGACCAGAACCCAAACATGGTTTCGATACATGGAATACATTTCAGAATTCATGGATTCTTTATTTATTGTATCTTTTGATCTCTCTACTTCCTATTTGTAGAAGATGGTTTCATCATTTTCAAACAATAATGATTCACCATCTCTGGTGACTAGAAAACCATATATCCCAAGTTATTTTGAATCACTTGTTATTATATAGATTACTTGTGTTTCTGATACTACTTATTCCACAAAGACCTTTGGAATTTGCTCATGTACCAACTATTATGTATCTTGAGCATAAAATTCATCAAAGTCAATCTTGTTCCCACTATCCTTTTTGAGGATGTAATCCCTCTCAAGAAATATGAATTGTCTAGAGACAATCAATTTCTTTTCTGAGGGGTTTTATAGGCAGTATCACTTAGTTTCCTTGGGATACCTTATAAAGATACACTTTTTTCCCTAGGGTTCTAGTTTGTTTCATGAGAAGGCCTTAAAAAATTCCCCACAACCTCATACATGTGTATGTGAAAAAAGTGATTTATTTTCAATCCATAAATTGAAGGGAATTCCATTTTCGGCTTTAGTTGTTACTCGTTTATTGTGTATTCCACAGTTTGTAATGAATTTCCAAAAAAAGATAATGTAAGATCTACATGACTCATCATCGACCTTACCATGTCTAACAAGGTATGATTCATCCTTTCACTAACACCATTACACTACGATGTGTAAGGTGGAGTGAGTTGATATAGAATCCCAAACTCCCATATAAATTCAAAAAAACTTAATTAAGATATTCACCACCTTGACCCGATCAAAGATTCTTTATCTTCTTTCCAATATTATTCTCTACATCATTCTTGAATTCTTTGAATTTCTCAAAGGACCCGGACTTATACCTCATCAAGTAGATATATCCATATCTACTCAAGTCATCAGTAAAACTTATGAAGTAAGAATATCCACCTTTAGATTCTACTAGAAATAGTCCACACACATCAGTGTCTACCAATCCTAGAAGCTCTATGGCCTTTTCACCATATACACTGAATGGAACTTTGGTAAATTTTACTTATAAACAAGCATGAAATCCTTCAAGTGGTTTTATCTCCGATGATTCAAAATAACTATCTTAATAGAGATTTGAAATTTTTTTTCTCATTTACATGACCATGAAAGTGATGCCATAGCTGGGTGTTATATGAGTCATGTGAACATGATTCATTATCAATTTAAATTTCTTGGTTTTTGTAATTTAATACATAAATACCATTATCTAAATGTTCCATACCATAAAATATTTTTTCCTTATAAAATAAAAAACTTTTATTTCCAAACTTGAAAATAAACCCTTTTGTATCTAGGCATGATACATAGATTATGTTCTTGGTAACCATCAGTACATAACAATAATATTTTAAAACTCAAATCCTTCATGTTGGCAATGAAAGGTGATATTCACCAATAGCTAAGGTATCCAACCTCACACCATTAACAGATCTCAAATCCACATCTCCTCTAGAAATATTTTAATATCTACTTGGTTCCTACATTTAGATACAGATGTGAGTACCAAAAGCTGTATCTAATACCCAAGGTGTAGATATTGAAATATTACACTCGACAAGGAATGAACCTTTAGCTTCCCCATGCATCTTGGTGTAGTTACTCTTCCAGTGGACTAGTTTTCCACATGAAAAACATACTTCCCCCTTTTCTATTCCCTACCTTTGGATATTCCTCTTCTTGGAAGGACCGTTATCGAGAGATTTATACTTGTTATGGGTATTAGGCCCCTTTTCCTTATTCCTCATTTTATTTTTAATCATAAGGACTATTGGTTTATCATTACCCATTTCATTATCCACATAGATAATCAATGTAAGAAGTTATGAAAGAATCTTCTTATTATTAATCATATTTTAATTGACAATAAAACTAGATAAGGTCTTTGGTAGTGATGAATGTATGAGATCTGTACACAACTCATCTGAGAATTTAATCCCTAATACATATAAGAGTTCAATGTAGCCAATAAGTTTGACTACATGAGGCCCAACTAGCATAGTTTCACTATGTTTAGTTGTAAACAAAGAATTTGAGATCTCGTAACACTATTGTCTTGCCTTCTCATGATATAGATCCCGAAGATGATACATCATGATACAAACATTCATGTCCTCATGATTCTTCAAAAGATAATTGGTCATGGATGATATCATGAAATACTGAACATCTGTAGCATCAACTGCACTATAGAAGGTACTGTAGCGGGAACTATACAGTACTGTAGTAGGTACTGTAGCGGGAACTGTAGTGGGTACTGTTTGGAACTGCAGAAACAGGGAATATGCCCCCGTTTGGGCCTTCGGTCCACCAATTTGGTCCCCGAGTCCTTTAAGGCCTTCGGGCCACCCCGGCCTTCGGGTCAGTAAGGACTTCAGGCCACCTCAAGGCCTTCGGGCCACCTCAAGGCCTTCGGGACACCTTAAGTGCAGATGCAAACTAGATGACATACAAGGAACAATCTCTACAAGGAGGATGAGCAAGGAGATTTCACCACAAGAGAAGCTAAACGGATTGCAAGAATGAGAGGGTATGACACCTGCCATCGGTACAAGCCTGTGCATGCACAAGAATGCCTAGCCGAACAACCATGTGAAGATGGAGAGCTGATTTCACAATGAAGATGCTGGGGAGGAGTAGTTCCAATTAGTTAGTCTAGGTTGTATGTAATGTTTGAAGCCTACGGGCAAATGAATTCCTCTAAGGCCTACGGTCGATGTAATACTTTTGCCTACGGTCCTTGTAAGGGTTCCACCTCACCCCTTGAAAGGTGGATTATCAAAAATCAATAAAAAATGAAGGCCTTCGGGCCATTGGATGGATGTAACATCAACTATATGTTTCTCATAGAGAGATAACTCTTCATCACTAGCCTCTTTACCAGGTGCTTTAGGAATATGTTCTTCCATCACATATAATTTCAATTCATGGTGAAGGGTAACGTGTAGGCACCTTTTCCATCCTTGGAAATTTGTATTGGTGAGAAGGTTATCCTTCTCAAGTATGGATCATAGTAATATGTTTCAAGTTAGTTTAATGTCTTTTTAAAAAATAAAGATGAGAATAATTTTAGTAATTTATTTGATACAATCTAGAAAAATAAATAAATTTATATTTAATAGTCTCCCAATATTGTATTGAAACCCAATATACCTCACCATTGGATTTAGAATATCCATTTTCTTGTACTTTTTAGTGGAAAGGATCCATATTTCCCTTCTCATTACCTCAAATTTGGTTGTTCAAGAAAATTGAATTGTTTTAGGTAGGAATTCTAAATTATAACAACATTAAATCACAGTTTCTTGATCTGTTGAAGGGACTCCCTAATCCAGAAATCCTTAAATTGGTTTTCCTCAACCTTTTCCTCTCAGTTACACCAAGTCTTTCTTTGGTAGTCAACCCTTGAGGTGAAATAAGTTAAGTCAACCCAAAACATCAAGTTATAATTCCCTAATAATTTAAAGCACCCCAACTTTGGCTGGTCAAGCACTTTGAACTAAGGTTTGATTTTAAATGAAGCAGTGGAAGGTTATACTGATTTAATATATATTATTGAGTTATTTTAAAGTTTTTATGTATAAATTTCCAATTATTATATTTATCAGATGATTGTTAATATTAAGTGTATTTACTTAGGTAATTAATGTTTTCTTAGATAATATTTGTGCATTAACCAATTTATTTTAGTTCCATATTTCATGCTCCTTAATTTTATTAATTCACGTGATCATGAAAAAACATCCATAATGAAATTACCATGAAACTTGATAGAAATAAAATAATTAAGTGGTAATTTGAGGATATTTTTCTAATGGTTAGTTTATAAATCAGTTGATAAATTAACCATTGAGTTAAGGGAAAAACACATTGAACCAATTAAGTTTCTGGTTACAGATTTCCACCTGTCCACATATGTATCTCTACTGGATTGGTTTTACCTCAGATCCAAACTTAAACTACCTCCACTATCTTGGGAGATCAATCAATCACATATTCTTTTACTCACACACATGTTAGGGGAAAAGGGTTTACATAAAAGAAACCATGTGCACATAGGACCTTAAATAATAAGAGGAGAGAAGTCATGCAAACCAAAAATTTAATTTAATAATAAATTAAATAAAACCAATCACATAAAAAGATCTGGTATATTCTCAATATCATCCACATGCATGAAACAAATTAAACATTAAATAAAACTATCATTAAATTATTAATCATTATTATTAATATTAATTGCACTAGAATCAATTAATTATATTCTTTAATTGATCAATTATTTTATCTTAATTATCATCTTAATTTTCTTGAGACTATCATCCATCATAATTTAAAAAAAAATTAAAGAAATTTATTTAAAATTAACTATATAAATAAATGTACCTTGGATACAACATGGATAATGACCATCTAAATCTACCAAAAATATATTATAATCATATAATGTTTACTCTTGTGACATATGGCATGCATAATTTATCATATACTTTCATGATGTGCACTGTAAACTTAATGATTACACAAATGACATGATTTTTAAGTCATTTTTTATGCTTCAATGCATATAGAGTATTAATTATAATATTACTTATAAATGATACGTATATATGAACATTATGCATATATTAATTAAATATTTATATATAAAAATTAAAATCCATCACATGGTGTGTCCTATCAACTTAATGAACACATATAAGCACATGTTGATAAGGTTTACATAGTATAATTAATAAATTTTAAATTTGCATAATTTTTTATTAGTACACGATGTGTACATCAGAGATACACAACATGTACATCTCTCACCATATATTTGAGTTACACACCTAAGGACTCGACATGTAAACTATACCTCTGAAAATTAGTGTACATGACATGTGGTCTCTAAGTTACATTTTCACCGATCAGGTAGGACATGTATGGTAATATACGGCTCATATGTGACTTAAAGGGACTACATGTTGCATATGTGAGATAAACGACGTGTACTCATACTGACCATGTTCCAGGATGGCATGCTCAACACATGGTGCAAGAAATAAATAAACTGTATGTTATCAATGCACACAGTTTGAATTAATTTATGAATTAATTCTTGATGCATTGAACATAAGTGAATGGCGTGTAACGCTGGTTACCCGACATGTTTTACTGTGTTATCTAGCCAGAATATTCGACACCGTCAAATGAGTTCCTTGATTTTATTTCATTCATAAAATTAATAGTTTTGATTAGATCTATGAGAAATGAAGGATAAAATAGTATATCTCACAATTCATATTAAAATAATGATTAAACTTGAGTTTAAAGCTAAATGAAAAATTCATAAATCAATAATAAATCTTTAAGTAATTATAAATAATTATGTGACCACTCTGATACCACTTGTTGGTTCCGGTCATAGCAGAAGCGTGCAATGGGTCATGTCCATTTTTTTTTGTGATGATCGATGGCCAATTCAATATCTACCTAATGATAAATGCTATTATCAATAGAATAAAATAAAATAAAATACAAAATGGATGAAATTCCAAAACCAGAAGGAAGATCATCACATATTATTTATAATTAATTTAATTAATTAAAGTATTACCTTGTTAGAATTATTTCTTTGTCAATGGATTGACAATAGATATATATTTTTATATCATTGCATTGTATGAATCAATAGAATATTCTATCTATTGGTGATCCACATGTGTTCCAAAAATCCACAAACATCACTATAGGAATCTCTGGGTGCTAGCACGGTAGATGCTATCTCTTGCATCATCCACCTTTGGTCACCTTGAGAACTGATTCCAATGCATTATCTTTGTTTTGTCTTGACTTAAGAGAGGGAGTTGGAGGAAGATATCTCTCTATTCTTGGAAACATTCATGGATAAGGGATCTCTCTAGGGCTAGAGAGTATTCTAAAATTCTATTGTACACAACCAAAAGAAATGAATTGGCTCTCCAAGAAAATATTATATCTGGGATTATATATCACTAGGGTTAGAAATAGATAATTATAAAAGTTCCCCTTATTATTTATTTAATCCCCATACAACCCATGTAAAATAATATTAATATAATTAGTCTTTCTCAACATGAACTTAACTTGAAAATTAAATTAAATATTACTTAATCAAATAATAATCAATATTTATTATCTATCATTGGATGTTTAAAGTCAGTCATCCATTACATAAAAATATTTATTGGGCCTTGAATATTGAAGATTGATTTATTAAATAAATATCACTTCATTATTCACCAATAAATCACTAAATATTATATTCACCAAAGAGAAAATAAACATTTAATAAATATTATTCTCACATTATATTCTCTCAAATAACTGGTGATGAAATATATAAAATTAAGAAAATATGAATAATTATTAAACAACATGTAATAATAATATTTATTCAACTTGTTAAATAATAAATAATAATATATATTATTCAACTGAGATTTTGGATACACTTACTGTGTGATTCTCTAGGACTCTTTCTAAGTGGAATTAGGCAAACAGGCCTAAAGTCCAAGTTTAGCATCTAAAAACATGCCAAGGCACCCATAGAGAAATAATCCAATTTTGTAATGACATAAAACCTCATATATATTCTTACTGTGTAATATAATCCCTTTAATTTGATACCTCTAATCAAGTAGGTTCCATGCTCGTCCCATCAACCTATGTGCCTGATATCTCTTTCTTTGAATTCAAAGAAATTGAACTTGCCTATAGAAAACCATGTCCATGGATTTAATTAGGCTATATCATTTCCATAAAAGAGCTTTAGATATCAACTTCCATTTTAAATAAAAAAAGGGAAAAATCCTTTCTCACATTATTCATTAATATAGTATTACTCGTGATGCACCCAATATGTCCTACCACACCGCACACATCTATCATCATGATTTTCATCAATACATCAAAGTACATGACTCATAATACTCATTAATAATAATATTAAAGTTTAAGGATAAATACACCAATATGAAAATAGAAACATCCAATAACACATGTAAACATGAATTCCCTACTAGCGGGTCTTGTTCTCGTAATATCATGCACTAGATATTACCAAGGGAGTACACCAAGAGAAGGTGATTCAAATTCATATGACTCTCCACCCATGATATCCTATATTATTTTTGTCCCTCAAATGGTATCATATAACTATAGAAAATATATTTAAGAATAGTGTCATATCACTTATTGGTTCTCATCATAGCGGGGAACTGCAATGAACTTTTAGAACGACATCTACTATTAGGACATTATCACAGACTATGTTACACATAAGAACAATCATGATGTGATATAGAGTTTATTAACATTCAGAACTATGAATATAGGTTATCATAAAGTAAAAATAAGATGGTTCTAGTGAACCAAATCCAACAAAGGAATAGTTTAACATTGAATTGTGATTCTGATCATGGATGCGGGGGATTGACTGTCAGTAGTGGTTAGATTTACTGTAAGAGTTTCAAACATGCATGTGGGTTTTGACCATGAAAGGGTGTAAAACTTAGATGGATTCAGTTTCCTTCCTCCTATTATATTTCAGTTTACAAAAAATTAAAGTTAGGATAGTGTATTTATTTATGGTATCATTTCATGTTATTAAAAACCTTGTCATAATTTTCTTCCATTTGTATCCCTCGACTGTCCATTGGTAGTCCTTATCTATTTTTGTTCTTGTTTTTTTATTTTTCACAATTCTTATTTTTAATACTAGTATTAAATTGAAACTAATTTTGGTCAGCTTATTATCAATATATTTTTTTAATCTTCCTTCGAGTGTAACCAATATATATTTCAATGGTTCAATAAATGTATAAACTGGTTTTTAGCCTAGATTTTGACTAGTTCACAAACGAATATGGGTTTTATTTATTTTAATGATATTTTTTTCATTAATATACACTGGATTAGTTTTAGGTGTTAAAATCGAATAGTTAATATGCGACTCACATTTATAGATCATCTTGCTCGATAATAATTTTTTTCTAACATTTATAATTCCATAGTCTTTGGTATCCTTAATAAATTATATTTGTTCACACATATATTTTTTAAAGTGTTTATATATATGATTTGTACAGAGTCTAGAAAGTTGGTTTTATCATAGAAGTGGTGGAGGGGTCTTAGATTTGTCTTATTTTCTTTTTGAGTTCTCTAAATAATAAGAAGTACTCTCCAGTTTAAAAAGAGAGTTCTGCCTACTAGAAATATAAAGGTAAGGAATTTATGTTATTATTATTATTTTTAAACCCCTATTTTATAGATTAGTGAAGGATAAAATCAATTTTAAAATCCCTTGAATCAAAATTTGATTTTGGTATAAATATGGGATAAATTTTATGTTTGAATTAATAAGGGGTTTATTTTCAATATATATATATATATTACAAATTATGATTTTTTAAGGAAATAATTTATTTTCAAAATCATATATAAATATTTTAATTTTAAATTTCCAATTAAAGAAGGATTTTATAAAAGATTATTATTATTATTTTTAGATTTTTTAAAATAAAAGTCATGGATTTTAAATAGGATTATATATTTTTTAAATTTATGTTTTCATGGAATTATTTTTTTCCCAAAAATGCTTTATTTTAAAGGCAATTATAATTTTATTTTTTTTAAATTCAAATTTTATTTCAAAATTTATAATCAATAAAAAAACATTATTTTGTATTGTTTAAAAAAATTTGTATTCTCAAAGGTATATGACTTTATTAAAAATCTATATGAAATTTATAATCAGCAATTCTATGTGAAAGATGGTTTTTTAATTTCTTTAAAAGTCATTAATATTGTTGGATATGACCATCATCTATAATTCTTGACATTTTATGCATTTTAATACAAGTATTTAATGAGTCTATGTTTATGTATTTTAGATGTAAGTATTTATTTTGAAAATGTGGATTTACATTACAATTTAATGGACTTATTAAAAAATGAGATTCAAGATTAGCATTAATTGAATTATTTTCTCCATTGATAATAATTAAAGAATATTTCAAAAAGGCTTTTATGGGTTATTTATGGAAAAGATGGATCTTCAAAAAATGTTTTCTTATAATTTGACACTTACATATCAAATTAGATAATGGGGAATGGGGAGTGAACCCATGACCTCAACAGGACGTTGTCCTTCCAATGATACCTCAAAGTGGACACAAGGGTTTTATAAGATCTGTCAAGTAACATTTTAATACATAAAGTATTATTATTTATAAATGATTTTCAATGAGAAATCCAACTATGTTTTTAAGATTATTTTTGAAATGAATTTTCAAAATGATAATTATTTTTGAAAAGTTTTTTAAAAGAGTTTATATATCAAATATTTATAATTTATATAATTTTTTTAAATAGATTTTAAATAAGTATTTATTAAAGTATTTTTTATTTGTTTTAAAACCCCATACTGGGGAATTTGATGCTCATACCATTTTTTTGAAATATTTTTTAAAGGTATAATAAAAGTTTTAAATTTAATGTATTCACTTAAAGAGTTAGATCATGAAAAGTGAATTAGTTATTTTTGTTATTTTTGTAAAATCTGATAATTTTTAAGTCTATGACTAATTTTCTAGAACCTATATTGAAAATGTCCTCATATTTATAAATCATGATGTATTTTTCAGTTATCTTTTATAAAAAATAACACAACTTGTTTTTATCACCAACTACAGAAGTGCGAGTTCGGGGCTTTACATCTATGGTTGTCTCTGCATCTGTTTATGTATTTATTTCATTCAATGATTTATGGATTATCCTTTTTTTATTTTTCATACTATAAATTTCTTCATTTATCTCCTTTTATATGAGGTATATCATTCCCAATTGTACAATTTTTGATTCCTAACACTAGTTTCTAGCTTGGGAGGATCTGGAATGCCTCTCAGGTCATGTTATGTGCAGAATCAAGTGACTAGTTTGGGGTTGACCTAGTTTGGTTCGTGACATGTGACCTAAAATTTTGATAGTGAAAGTGGATAAAATTCTTGTATAATTAAGACATTAATATTTCATATACATCAGATAAGGTAAATGTTTCTAATGATGAGCTGATTTGGAAGTCATGTAGTAATTTATTGCATGAATTTAGAGATTACTAAAGAGTAATGGAAGGGATATAAATAAATCTTAATTTGAGAGAGGTTGGTGGAATATGTTTCCTTTTTTAGATGATAGTAAATTATTCTATGGTGTAGTAGGTGTAGGAGTCCCTATTAGGGGATACTGAGATGGATGTTTGAAGATATTAAGTTGTATTTGGTGATTCCCCTAATGGTTGGTCTGAGGATAAACAACACCACATGTTGTTTCATGGGATACTTTCATCATTTTAGCGATGTTTGAGGTGGTTCTTTGTGATTTTCCTATCTCACCCATTGTAGTACATCTTGGAATAAATATCATGTTTTGAGGTCTAAGAGGTTAGTTTTGGTGGACTGGGTTGAAGTGTTCAGTTGTGGAGTTTGTGTCTAGATGTTCATTCTAATAGAAGGTGAATGTTGAACACCATGTTCCTTATGATTTTCTATAGCTTTTAGATGTTCCTCAGTTGAATTGGGAGTTTATATTGATATAATTCATCATTTCTTTACCTTTATCACATGAAGGCTTGTATTATATATGGGTGATAGTGGACCATTTGATGAAATCAACCCACTTTATAGTGATTAAGGAGTCAAGATTAGTGTAGGTTTTTTCAATGCAGTACCTGGAGGAGGTTGAAAGAATCTAAATATTCCTGAGGATGATCATATCTTATTGTGATCCTCATTTTACCTCTAGGGTGTGGAGAGGTCTCCAACATTTTTTTGGATCTTAGTTATTCCTTAAAACTATTTCCTATCTATAGACAGATAATCAGATAGAGTAGACCATTCATATTTCCAAGGAAATCTTTTTGGATTGTATCCTATACTTTAGAGGTTGATGGATGTGGCACGTTACTTTGGTCAAGATTTCTTACAAAAATAGTTTTCACTTCACCATTAGTATGGAACTTTTTAAATATTTGAGTATCTGAACTTTTGTTCTCTATTGTGATCGACTGGGGTTGGAGATTTAGCAATTATTAGGATGGAAACTAGTTCATAGAATGATAGAGATAATTTAGGGGATTCATGATAGGATTAAGACAGTTTAGTATTATCAAAATTCCTATGACGATCAAAGGATGACACCTATGGTGATTGAAGTTGGAGATCATTTGTTCCTGAAGGTGACCCCTTGTTGTCGGTAGCAGTGGTTTGGATGTGGGTGTAATCTTTCTACCTAATTTGTTGGGAATTTCGAGGTATTATCTCATGTTGGAGATGTTTCATATTGTAAAACAATTACCCCATGGATTATCCATATACATTATGTCTTCCATGTGACACAAATTCAAAATTATCTTCACGATGAATCTCACACCATCAATTAGGGAGAGATTAGCGTGGATTATGATATGATATTTAAGGAGTGGCCTATAGAGATCTAGGACCACCAAGAGAAGTTGTTACATGTGATTTCTATTCCCTTGGTTTTTGTACTATGTTAAAATGGTGGTGTGGAGTATAGAACCTAGGAATGTGAGTAACAGATGTGTTCTTAGATTCATAATTTGTTTGATGTTTTTCTCTTCTCTTATAGTGATTCTATTTTTGTTGTTTCTGACCTTTATCTAGTTTATGAGATGTTTTTATCTTCCCTAATGAATTGTTTTTGGACTTTCTCTTATTTGAGAGGCATCTTCCCTAGGATATTGTTTAAAATTATTTTTTTGGTGTTGGAAGTTTTGAACTTTGTTCCTTTTAGTGAGGTGGTTGAGCTCCTGTAATGTAAAGATTCTTGAGAGGTGTCTCAGAGGGTACTTGTTTGAATAACCCCCTTTCTTTTACTTCTCTTTATGTATGGTTTTAAATTATCAAGGATGAGAATTGTTTTAGTGGTATCTAATGTGAAGGACTAGATAAATCTATGACATTATTTTTTTTGTGTTTTATAGGTCTATGGTTCTTGGAGGAATCTTAGAGTAGGATCAGTGGAGTTTCAGAGATGGAATCTAGTAATAGGTGAATTTTAAGATGTGAACTATAATTCATGCTATGAGAGAGAAGGTTTTGGATGGAATAAGAATTTTTTTCCAAAGAATGGAAATTCATGGGGTGTGAATCAGGATGTGAACCATCAGTTCATAATGTGAAAGGGTGGAGGATCATATTCAATGAATCTATCCCAAAAAACCTATTCCAGGAAAATAAAGTTGAGAGCATGAATTGATCCTGGTTTATTGGATCGAGGCGATTATTTTTTGTTAGTTTTAATACATTGTCCATTCATGATGTGAATTACCCATTCATGCCATGAATCTACATTTGATAGTGTGCCAATAAATCTAATCACAACCTTGGTAATTTTTAAAACCCTTTGGTTCTCTCCCAACTCCAGGTGGTGAGAGGTTCTTCTCTAAGGTGTTTTGAAGCCCTTCTAAAAGGTATTGATCCCTATATTACCATGTTTGATATGTGGTGATCTAATGGTAAATTTTTACTCTTTTTTCTTATCAATTCTTCTCTAACTAGTCTTATTCCTCCCATTTTATCTTTAAATTCTATGGAATATTATCACCTTTATTATCATGGTGTTCCTTTATTATTTTGTGGTGAAATGTCCTTGAAGGGATGCAGTTTCATTATTGGAGAGGTGATAATAGATCTTAATTGTTGTTCCATTATCATTAAAGAATGTTGAGATACTTGAGGTAAGGGATTCATTTCTTCTTCTGTTTTTATGTGAAATCATAAATCTATAATGATTTATCTTTTCGAGTGATGGTGGAATTAAATATAATGAATATTAAATTGATATAATTAAAAGAAATGGGTTCTGGTTATAACGATCATATACATTTTCCACCATATTAATGGGATGCCTCTTATTTTACTAGATAATTTGTTATCTATATTTATGATTTGTTTATAACTTTTTTTATTCTTGGGTTTATCTTGTTAATTTGATGGAAATGGTTAATAATGTAATAATGTTAATTCCATTGGCTAAAGAATTAAAGTGACATTTATGGAATCTGTTGATTATTATAATTTGATAGAAATCAAATGATTCCAAACTCATGTTTAATTGAAACTATTCTTCTATATGTTAATGGAATTGGATAAATATTAAGAATATGGAGGTTTTTGTTTTTTATAATAATAAAGAGTCATGTTAAGGAAATTTTTATTCCTTAAAGTTTATTGAATCTAGAATTTATTCTTTAAAGCATGTTTATATAATTACTGGCTTATAATTGTTAATAAATTAGGTTACCTATAGTTTTAACCTATGATAAATGAATCAGTTAATCCATGATGGTAATTTTTCTATCCACTTTCAAGGTGAAATCAGTGAAAACCTCCCTGAGGTAGGATTAGTTAGGCCAGATAGTTGATTGTGGGGGTTTTGACCTCTTTCACAATAATTAACATTAGATAATTGTCATTATTAATAGCAACTACCAATGTTTACCTCATCCATAACCTGGTACAAACCTATTTTCCAAATTAAGGTGGTCAGATGGGGTTTCAAACCCAATGAAATTTTGGGTATCATATTGGTTGAGAGGATAGGAGGTCAGAATCATCACACTTTTTTGGGGGGAAGAATTTTTTTCTCCGTAACTCTCTTATAAATAAGATATGTTCATGAATCTATTCCTAATCTTGATACGAGATAGGTTACCATAAAAAATGATCATGGGTTAATTCAAATTCATGTGAAAATGAATGGGGTCTCTTTAGTGAATACATTAGTATGTATCCAAGGTTCTCCATCATTTTTCTAGTAATGGGTGGTTTCTTATGTGCTGAATCCATATAACCAAGATCTTCAGAATTTGTTGGCATTAAAGGAGGCAGTTAATATTCCTAGGAAGTTATTGAACCATTATGAGGTGTCCTACATATCCTTCTCATTGTAAGAATCAAAATACACATGGTTTTTTGGACCAGTGCAGTTTAACATAATGTATAAATGACATATAGTTTCTCTGGGATACAAGTTGTTCTGTATCGAGTCTTGGAGGGACAGCATACATATCCCTATTATGGTGAAAATAAGATTTTACATAGTTCATTAGTTTTAGAATTATATAATGAGGTTTCCCTTGTTATTATAGAGACTCATGGTGCAAATGACATGATTATTAGATTTCACTAAGACCATGTGAGATGTGCTTAGTTTGGTAAACAAGGGATGGAAAATGGTCATTTTATTATTTCTCATGATGTGGGACTTATGTACTAGGACCAACATGAGAGAATTTATTATAGATCTTAGGCCATAGGGAGGCATCCTACGTATCATGGTTATTATAGGAATTAGAGTCCTTATAGTTCAGTTTATTTCCCAGTATGCTAATAGATGAGGTAGAGTGATCAGTCCATGGGAATGGTTGGGTCTAAATGGTTAAAATGGAATTCACATAAGTCTTACATGAAAATGGATGTTTATTTGAGCTCGAACCTTAGGAAGGAATCATAGTTATCTTGGTTATTGTTGGAATCAGAGTTCTCATAGTTCAATCCTGCCCTTGGGACTATCCCCATAGTAGATTCCCTTGTGTTGAGGTGAATGTCACGAACCAGCCCGAGTTGACCCTGAACCGGTCACCCAGGCCAGCCCGCGACAAGTCCCGAGAGGCGTTCCCGATCCTCCCAGGATGGTGAAAAGCACCAAGGGCATCAATAGAGTACACAAGGGAACGGTTTCACCCATATATAAACAATCAAACAAACAGTGGAAATAAACGGACAACCCAAAATGAATTTATATAAAAATTGAACTAAATATTATTTGTACAAGAAACTAAAATTAGAATAAAACCAAAAAATCAACTGAACAATACCGATGAACAACTAACTCCATGTGACACTTCTGGTCACTCTCCAACACAATGATAAAATGTCACCCAAGGTGATCGAACTAAAGATGAAACCTGCACAAGGGCTAAAAAAAGAAGAAGACTATAAGAGTGAGTATTAAAACTCAGTAGGTTAGCCCGATATTCTATTCCCAATGCACATTAATTTAAAATAAAAGAAACATCAATTTATAGTTTGAAATTCAATATTTGAAAGTATGGTTTTCAAATGAGGTTCCATTCTATAATAATTATCAGACAAAAACATGCATGTTTAATAAACAAAAATGCAAGTAACAATTATTTTCAAAGAGGTGAAACTTCAAAATGAAAATAGTTTTCAAGAGGGATGCTTTAAAGAATTTTAACATTCAAATAAATAACACATACTACTGAATTTACCAACCAAACACACCGTATTCCGACGGTGAGTACAAAATAGCCAATGAGCACTAGTCACAGGAATACCCCTAGGCACTAGTTAGTTGTGAGCCCCAGGTACCTCTTATCTCGGTGAAAGTAACCATAATAAATATCCGTTCTCGTGCACGAGCCACTAGTAGGGAACATACCCATAACCTAGTGGTCCCCAATCATCATCATCATCATTGTTTAGTTAGTGTTGTCATCTTCAAACTTGCTACGTGAAACAGGGGTCAACTCCCACAGAATTACTAGCATACTAGTACACGTCCGCCCACCTAGATACCCGGGATTCCCTTTAGTGCTCAATCCAGTTACACATATTATCAAATACACATTTCACATCCCCATTTCATTCCAAAACCATAAAAACACAAACATCCCATAATAATTCTTCACATTTCTTACACTAATCCACAAACCGCTAAATATTTCGGTAAAATAATTTCATGAAGCGTATTGAGGCTTTGCACATAAAACTCTTTCAAAAACACTCTTTAAATTATAAAAACACATCATAACCAAACCAAATCATATTTTTCAGCCCAATAAACATTTAATAAAATCATTTAATGAACCATAAGACAATCCGAATTGCACAAATTGTTATATACAAGTAAAACACTCCTTCATTTCTAGGAAATGCCAAACAGGCCTTTACTTATTTTCTCAAGACTATCCTTTGAAGAAGGTATGAATTTTAATTCTATTAAGGATATGTATAAACACAATTTACAGTAGAAAACCACATTCATAAATCTCTTATAATACGCAGGTTACATATTCAAAACAGAACCATTTTCATAAAGATGTGAAACAGTCCATTTTTGGGCAACTCGGGCCAAAATATGTTGTAAATCAAAACCCACTTGATTGTAAAAACAAATAAAAATAGGAAATCCAGATAAGTACCCAAAAATACCATTTATCATTATTCAAATTCCTTTATAAATCCAAACAAATAACTTTTAAATCACACATCACACATAAAATCCAACCGGGCAATTTACCGAACACATGACATGCCCTTTTTAAACAAAACAATTTATTTTAAGTACATGAAAAGGAATAAAACACCAATTGAAAGCCATATTTTCATTCAAGATACTGTAATATGTTAAAAATACCATATACCAGATTATAAACCTCACAAAATATTTGAAAAAGATAACGAAACATTTAAACAAACACTTGTTGAGAACTTTCATGACAAAACAACACTACCGTTCAAAAACCAATGATTAAACAACCACTTTGAACACCAATAAAATTATCCAAAGGATGAAAAAAAATAATAAACATATATATCTGGTGTTAAATGTAATAAAATGATGAAACTTAAATAATAAAGTCATGTGCAAGGGGTATCCTACCTCAAATCTTTGCCGTAATTGAAACGCACACCCGAAATCACCCGCCGCGGGTTTATAAACCATAAAACTATAAATATCAGACCTAAATAAACAGAAACCCCATCAAAAAACATGGTATAACAAAACCCTAGGTCTATCAAGACTAGGGTACAATATAAAACCAAGAAATAATGAAAGGAGGGGGAAGAGGAAGAAGAAAGGAGAAGGAATCTCACCTTTCATCCTAGAAAACTCTTCATCTTCCATTAGATCTGAAGCCCTAGATAAAAGGTAATGGATTGAAAATTCTTGGAGAGACTCCTGAGGTCTTTACGAACCAGGGGAAGAAGATTGGTGGCTAAAAGAGTACGAATTGATTGATTTATGAATGATAAAAGTTACCTTGTAAATTCTAGGATATTTGAGGTTTCCTGAGAAGTTTTTCCCTAATACGCGGCGCACATGAGCTCCAAAGAGGTAACATCGATTATGAGGGTTAGTCTAGGGTTATTGGCTTCGAGTGGGAGGTGGAATCACCGAAAAATAGTAAAAATTGGAAAAGATATAAATGAACCAAATTATTTTTTTAAAACAGGAAATGGGCCCATGGGCTGGCCCAATACCTAAATAAGTAACCCAAATTCACTCGGCTTATGAATTTCTAATGGGTCCAAAAGGATAAATAAATTTTAATATATCAGTATAGGACAAGTGGTAAGTTGAATGGGTGAAAAAGGATGAAAAAAAAGAGTTATAAAAGAAACAAATTCAGTTTTTAAAACTAGGAATGGGCTCACGGTTGGCCCAAATCATGAAGCAACCACCCTTTCTTCAAAAACTCCTAAACAAGCAATGGGGATCCCAAATTATGGTGGTTATACATATATGAAACTTAAAAACTCAATATTAATCTCATAAAATACCCATGAAAAGGATCGGGATTTCTAATGGGCCGGATCAACACAAAGACAGAAAAAAAACGTGTGTGACAATTCTCCCCACCATTAAAGCTTTCCGCCCCCGGAAAGCCATAACACTTTCCGGCTGAAAAAAAAACAACACGTAAGGATTCCAGAATGTAATACCCACCATTAAGAATCAACTATCACTAGAAATGTTCTTATTATGAAAATCCAGGACACCCATGGTGGGTCTCCCCACCATTAGAAACCAACTAGCAATGAACAGACAAGAATTGAACATGAGCTAGAGTTGGGACTCACTCACACAAGCCCAAAAAAAAACCCTCCTACAAAAACCTACTATACCAAGTTAATAGAGTCACAACATGAACATATAAACCACCCACTCTGGAATGGAGGGGACAATAACTTGGTCGACACATTCAGCACAATTCTAGACCCCCGTCACTTGGGGATGGGTGGGAAGGGGACCCAATAATTTGGCCACTGAAACCACAAAAGAAACAAATAAACTACCCAAAACTCTCCACCTATGAATAGTAAACAGCAAGACTGCACCTGATTTTTACAAGCGGTCCACACAAGGACATTGATTGAAAACCCACATCCATGAAGGAATATCCATAGACATTGTGTGAGGGGTTAAGTCCACCACGCTTGTTGCGACAAAGAGAAATTCATAGAAATGAAGAACCAAAACATTGACATAGAAAATAACTTAAAAAATAGAGGAGTAAGGGTCATAATCGAGCACTCCACACCTCTGTCGATTTTATGACTGCGTGAAAAGCTTCACTCTGAGGCCTATGGCTGGAGCCCTGATTCTTGAAGCATTTGTTGCACCGCTGTTAGGTGATAAGGATCACACCACTCAAAAAAAACCACACTTGATCACCAAAAAAAACCTTAATCTAAATAGGAACTCATAGATACATATCAAAATTCTATCTCACTCCAAACGAGGGGCAGAATGGACAAGGAATATGACGAAACACATCAACATCACCGAACACAACTGCTCTGTCCAAAAGAATTATCATGACCTAGATGCACTTTTAATAGATCCCAAACAGCTCTCAATTCCAACAAACAAGTTGAGGCATCATCAAAAGTGGTGGATTTAAAATTTTAAAGGAATCCTTAGGTTGATCAGCAGGAAATATTTCCAATGCAGAACTATCCATGGCCACATCACCACATCAAACACATTTTTAGAAACCAAATGAAAATTACTCCAAAACCGAGCCACCAACAAGATCTCATCACTAGATAGAACAAGAGTATGAATTCCAGATCACATGGAAGCTAACCAAATAAACAACTCTTCTAAGACATAGAAAAATCAAGCCACATAACCACTGGTTTTAAAAAAAGGCCACAATTTTCAGCTCAAAACAATTTTGAAAAATTAAACTAACTTGGTGGGTTTCTACATGCACTAATGGTGTTTCATCAAGTCTCACCCACACGCACATTTCCATGACAACCCTGGCACCCAACCACCATACCATATAGGCCATACTTCCAAATATAAATAAAACCATGCATGTGAGCACCCATGAAAACACCAAAGGCTAAAATTAAACATCATAATTCAAAAAAAAAAACAGTTTACCTTCAAAAGGAACACCAACCACCAAGTCAAAAAACATTTTCATATTTCACAAAAAAAACCACAATTAATTAAGAACCATTTTCTTAAAAACCTACCCCTTTTCATTTTAAAAACTTTTTAAATAACCAAGCCACTCCAAACAACCCCTTCCCATTTTAAAAAAAAAATTCACAAGGTATATTTTCATAATTCGAGGTCCATTGAGACCAATACCATTTGTAGTAAAACACCAACCGATCAAAACCAATTGCCAAAACTAATTTATCCAATTCAAAAACTTTTTAACATCCTAAAATACCCCATTTAAAAAAAAGATCCATAATCACTTTAAAATTATTCACAATTTCAAAACATTTTATTTCAACAAACCACAAGTTTAGATTATGGATAATCAAATCCCTTTAAATCATTTCTACTTCCCTCAATTTTTTTTTCACAAAAACACAACCATCCAAAACCATTATTATATTTAATTATTGAAAACCACATTTTTTTCACTTTTCAAAATCTAATCCTTACATTAAAACCCATTTCCACAATTCTCACACAAGTATTTTAAAAACAAAAATTCAGAATTCATGAAAGGTTCAAGAGACCCAAAAAAAAGGGAACTAGTGTCGGTGGGTGACTTGACCATATGGTTGGAGGACATATGCCAAACACAACACCAACACAGAGAGACTTATTAGGACCATTCCCCAGCTCCACATGGCTTTCCAGGCCCTGTGAGTTCACGGAGGCCATTAGTTAGACTCCCCTTGTCATATCCCAACACCAAAAAAAAATCAACCAGAACAAAGGACACTAATAAAACTGGACTCCCTTGGAAACCTGAGGAATAGAAAAAGAAAGAGTTCACGACGCTCTTCTTTCACTTACCCCTCAAGTCCCAACAATCCTACTCCATCTACCTTGACATCCCCAAAATAACAAGGGCTCTCTAAAAAGAAAGGTCTGCTAAGAGCCAACCTCCTCTGATACCATTTTGTCACGAACCAGCCCGAGTCGACCCTGAACCGGTCACCCAGGCCAGCCCGTGACTAGTCCCGAGAGGCGTTCCCGATCCTACCGGGATGGTGAAAAGCACCAAGGGAATCAATAGAGTACACAAGGTAACTGTTTCGCCCATATATAAACAATCAAACAAACAGCGGAAATGAATGGACAAACCAAAATGAATTTATATAAAAATTGAACTAAATATTATTTGTACAAGAAAATAAAATTAGAATAAAATTAACAACTGAACTGAATAATCCCGATAAAAAACTAACTCCATGTGACACTTCTGGTCACTCTCCAAAAAAATTCTAAAATGTCGCCCAAGGTGATCGAACTAAAGATGAAACCTGCACAAGGGCTAAAAAAAAGAAGACTATAGGCGTGAGTATTAAAACTCAGTAGGTTAGCCCGATATTCTATTCCCAATGCACATTACTTTAAAATAAAAGAAACATCAATTTATAGTTTTAAATTCAATATTTTAAAGTATGGTTTTCAAATGAGGTTCCATGCTATAATAATTATCAGACAAAAACATGCATGTTTAATAAACAAAAATGCAAGTAACAATTATTTTCAAAGAGGTGAAACTTCAAAATGAAAATAGTTTTCAAGAGGGATGCTTTAAAGAATTTTAACATTCAAATAAATAACACATACTACTGAATTTACCAACCAAACACACCGTATGACGATGGTGAGTACAAAATAGCCAATGAGCACTAGTCACGGGAATACCCCTAGGCACTAGTTAGTTGTGAGCCCCAGGTACCTCGTATCTCAGTGAAAGTAACCATAATAAATATCCGTTCTCGTGCACGATCCACTAGTAGGGAACATACCCATAACCTAGTGGTCCCCAATCATCATCATCATCATAGTTTAGTTAGTGTTTTCATCGTCAAACTTGCTACGTGAAACAAGGGTCAACCCCCACAGAATCACTAGCATACTAGTACACGTCCGCCCACCTAGATACCCGGGATTCCCTTTAGTGCTCAATCAAGTTACACATATTATCAAATACACATTTCACATCCCCATTCCATTCCAAAACCATAAAAACATAAACATCCCATAATCATTCTTCACATTTCTTACACTAATCCACAAACCGCTAAATATTTCGGTAAAACAATTTCATGAAGCGTATTGAGGCTTTGCACATAAAACTCTTTCAAAAACACTATTTAAATTATAAACACACATCATAAACAAACCAAATCATATTTTTCAGCCCAATGAACATTTAATAAAATCATTTAATGAACCATAAAACAATCCCAATTGCACAAATTGTTATATACAAGTAAAACACTCTTTCATTTCAAGGAAATGCCAAACATGCCTTTAATTATTTTTTCAAGACTATCCTTTGACGAAGGTATGAATTTTAATTCTATTAAGGATCTGTATAAACACAATTTACAGCAGAAAAACACATTCATAAATCTCTTATAATACTCAGGTTACATATTCAAAACACAACCATTTTCATAAAGATGTGAAACCGTCCATTTTTGGGAAACTCGGGCCAAAATATGTTGTAAATCAAAACCCACTTGATTGTAAAAACAAATACAAATAGGAAATCCATATAAGTACCCAAAAATAACATTTATCATTATTCAAATTCCTTTATAAATCCAAACAAATAACTTTTAAATCACACATCACACATAAAAGCCAACCGGGCAATTTACCGAACACATGACATGCCCTTTTTAAACAAAACAATTTATTTTAAGTACATGAAAAGGAATAAAACACCAATTGAAAGCCATATTTTAATTCAATATACTGTAACATGTTAAAAATACCATAGACCAGATTATAAACCTCAAAAAATATTTTCAAAAGATAACATAACATTTAAACAAACACTTGTTGAGAACTTTCATGACAAAACAACACTACCGTTCACAAACCAATGATTAAACTTCCACTTTGAACACCAATAAAATTATCCAAAGGATGAAAAAAAATAAACATATATATCTGGTGTTAAATATAATAAAATTATTAAACTTAAATAATAAAGTCATGTGCAAGGGGTATCCTACCTCAAATCTTTGGCGTAATTGAAACGCACACCCGAAATCACCCGCCGCGGGTTTATAAACCATAAAACTATAAATATCAGACCTAAATAAATAGAAACCCCATAAAAAAACATGTTATAACAAAACCATAGGTCGATCAAGACTAGGGTACAATATAAAACCAAGAAATAATGAAAGGAGGGGGAAGAGGAAGAAGAAAGGAGAAGGAATCTCACCTTTCATCCTAGAAAACTCTTCATCTTCCATTAGATCTGAAACCCTAGAGAAAAGGTAATGGATTGAAAATTCTTGGAGAGACTACTAAGGTCTGTATGAACTAGGGGAAGAAGATTTGTGGCTAAAAGAGTACGAATTGATTGATTTATGAATGATAAAAGTTACCTTGGAAATTCTGGGCGATTTTAGGTTTCCTGAGAAGTTTCTCCCTAATCCGTGGCCCAAATGAGCTCCAAAGAGGTAAAATCGATTATGAGGGTCAGGATAGGGTTATTGGATTTGAGGGGGAGGTGGAATCACCGAAAAATAGTAAAAATTGAAAAATATATAAATGAAACAAATTATTTTTTTAAAACAGGAAATGGGCCCATGGGCTGGCCCAATACCTAAATAAGTAACCCAAATTCACCCGGCTTATGAATTTATAATGGGTCCAAAAGGATAAATAAATTTTAATATATCAGTATAGGACAAGTGGTAAGTTTAATGGGTGAAAAAGGATGAAAAATAAAAGAGTTATAAAAGAAACAAATTCAGTTTTTAAAACTAGGAATGGGCTCACGGTTGGCCCAAATCATGAAGCAACCACCCTTTCTTCAAAAACTCCTAAACAAGCAATGGGGATCCCAAATTATGGTGGTTATACATATATGAAACTTAAAAACTCAAGATTAATCTCATAAAATAACCATGAAAAGGATCGGGATTTCTAATGGGCCGGATCAACACAAAGACAGAAAAAAACGTGTGTGACAATTCTCCCCACCATTAAAGCTTTCCGCCCCCGGAAAGCCATAACACTTTCCGGATGAAAAAAAACAACACCTAAGGATTCCAGAATGTAATACCCACCATTAAGAATCAAATATCACTAGAAATGTTCTTAGGATGAAAATTCAGGAGACCCATGGTGGGTCTCCCCACCATTAGAAACCAACTAGCAATGAACAAACAAGAATTGAACATGAGCTAGAGTTGGGACTCACTCACGCAAGCCCAAAAAAAACCCTCCTACAAAAACCTAATATACCAAGTTAATAGAGTTACAACATGAACATATAAACCACCCACTCTGGAATGGAGGGGACAATAACTTGGTCGACAAATTCAGCATAATTCTAGACCCCCGTCACTTGGGTATGGGAGGGAAGGGGACCCAATAATTTGGCCACTGAAACCACAAAAGAAACAAAGAAACTACCCAAAACTCTCCACCTATGAATAGGAAACAACAAGACTACACCTGATTTTTAAAAGCGGTCCACACAAGGACATTGATTGAAAACCCACATCCATGAAGGAATATCCATAGACATTGTGTGAGGGGTTAAGTCCACCACGCTTGTTGCGACAAAGAGAAATTCATAGAAATGAAGAACCAAAACATTGACATAGAAAATAACTTAACAAAACAGAGGAGTAAGGGTCATAATCGAGCACTCCACACCTCTGTCGATTTTATGACTGCGTGAAAAGCTTCACTCCGAGGCCTATGGCTGGAGCCCTGATTCTTGAAGCATTTGTTGCACCGTAGTCAGGTGATAAGGATCACACCACTCAAAAAAACCACACTTGATCACCAAAAAAAACCTTAATATAAATAGGAACTCATAGATACATATCAAAATTCTATCTCACTCCAAACGAGGGGCATAATGGACAAGGAATATGACGAAACACATCAACATCACCGAACACAACTGCTCTGTCCAAAAGAATTATCATGACCTAGATGCACTTTTAATAGATCCCAAATAGCTCTCTATTCCAACAAACAAGTTGAGGCATCATCAAAAGTGGTGGATTTAAAATTTGAAAGGAATCCTTAGGTTGATCAGCAGGAAATATTTCCAACGCAGAACTATCCATGGCCACATCACAACATCAAACACATTTTTAGAAACCCAATGAAAATTACTCCAAAACCGAGCCACCAACAAGATCTCATCACTAGATAGAACAAGAGTATGAATTCCAGATCACATGGAAGCTAACCAAATAAACAAATCTTCTAAGACATAGAAAAATCAAGCCACATAACCATTGGTTTTAAAAAGAGACCACAATTTTCAGCTCAAAACAATTTTGAAAAATTAAACTAACTTGGTGGGTTTCCACATGCACCAATGGTGTTTCATCAAGTCTCACCCACATGAACATTTCCATGCCACCCCTGGCACCCAAACACCATACCATATAGGCCATACTTCCAAATATAAATAAAACCATGCATGTGAGCACCCATGAAAACACCAAAGGCTAAAATTAAACATCATAATTAAAAAAACAATTTACCTTCAAAAGGAACACCAACCACCAAGTCAAAAAACATTTTCATATTTCACAAAAAAAACCACAATTAATTAAGAACCATTTTCTTAAAAACCTAGCCCTTTTCATTTTAAAAAACTTTTTAAATAACCAAGCCACTCCAAACAACCCCTTCCCATTTTTTTTAAAAAAAAATTCAGCAAGGTATATTTTCATAATTCGAGGTCCATTGAGACCAATACCGTTTGTAGTAAAACACCAACCGATCAAAACCAATTGCCAAAACTAATTTATCCAATTCAAAAACTTTTTAACATCCTAAAATACCCCATTTTAAAAAAAGATCCATAATCACTTTAAAATGATTCACAATTTCAAAACATTTTATTTCAACAAACCACAAGTTTAGATTATGGATAATCCAATCCCTTTAAATCATTTATGCTTCCCTCAATTTTTTTTCACAAAAACACAACCATCCAAAACCATTATTATATTTAATTATTGAAGACCCCATTTTTTCACTTTTCAAAATCTAATCCTTACATTAAAACCCATTTCCACAATTCTCACACAAGGATTTTAAAAACAAAAATTCAGAATTCATGAAAGGTTAAAGAGACCCAAAAAAAGGGAACTAGTGTCGGTGGGTGACTTGACCATATGGTATGCGGCCATATGCCAAACACAACACCAACACAGAGAGACTTATTAGGACCATTCCCCAGCTCCACATGGCTTTCCAGGCCCTGTGAGCTCACGGAGGCCATTAGTTAGACTCCCCTTGTCATATCCCAACACAAAAAAAATCAACCAGAACAAAGGACACTAATAAAACTGGACTCCCTTGGAAACCTGAGGAATAGAACAAGAAAGAGTTCGCGACGATCTTCTTTAACTTACCCCTCAAGTCCCAACAATCCTACTCCATCTACCTTGACATCCCCAAAATAACAAGGGTGCTCTAAAAATAATGGTCCGCTAAGAGCCAACCTCCTCTGATTCCATTTTGTCATGAACCAGCCCGAGTCGACCCTGAACCGGTCACCCAGGACAGCCCGCGACAAGTCCCAAGAGGCGTTCCCGATCCTCCCGGGATGGTGACAAGCACCAAGGGCATCAATAGAGTACACAAGGTAATGGTTTCACCCATATATAAACAATAAAACAAATAGTGGAAATAAACGGACAACCCAAAATGAATTTATATAAAAATTGAACTAAATATTATTTGTACAAGAAACTAAAATTAGAATAAAACCAACAACTCAACTGAACAATCCCGATGAACAACTAACTCCATGTGAAACTTCTGGTCACTCTCCAACACAATGATAAAATGTCGCCCAAGGTGATCGAACTAAAGATGAAACCTGCACAAGGGCTAAAAAAGAAGAAGACTATAGGCGTGAGTATTAAAACTCAGTAGGTTAGCCCGGTATTCTATTCCCAATGCACATTACTTTAAAATAAAATAAACATCAATTTATAGTTTTAAATCAAATATTTTAAAGTATGGTTTTCAAATGAGGTTCCATGCTATAATAATTATCAGACAAAAACATGCATGTTTAATAAACAAAAATGCAAGTAATAATTATTTTCAAAGAGGTGAAACTTCAAAATGAAAATAGTTTTCAAGAGGGCTGCTTTAAAGAATTTTAACATTGAAATAAATAACACATACTACTTAATTTACCAACCAAACACACCGTATGCCGACGGTGAGTACAAAATAGCCAATGAGAACTAGTCACAGGAATACCCCTAGGCACTAGTTAGTTTTGAGCCCCAGGTACCTCGTATCTCGATGAATGTAACCATAATAAATATCCGTTCTCGTGCACGAGCTACTAGTAGGGAACATACCCATAACCTAGTGGTCACCAATCATCATCATCATCATTGTTTAGTTAGTGTTTTCATCATCAAACTTGCTACGTGAAACAGGGGTCAACCCCCACAGAATCACTAGTATACTAGTACACGTCCGCCCACCTAGATACCCGGGATTCCCTTTAGTGCTCAATCAAGTTACACATATTATCAAATACACATTTCATATCCCCATTCCATTCCAAAACCATAAAAACACAAACAGACCATAATCATTCTTCACATTTCTTACACTAATACACAAACTGCTAAATATTTCGGTAAAACAATTTCATGAAGTGTATTGAGGCTTTGCACATAAAACTCTTTCAAAAACACTCTTTAAATTATAAACACACATAATAACCAAACCAAATCATATTTTTCATCCCAATAAACATTTAATAAAATAATTTAATTAACCATAAAACAATCCCAATTGCACAAATTGTTATATACAAGTAAAACACTCCTTCATTTCTAGGAAATGCCAAACGAGCCTTTAATTATTTTCTCAAAACTATCCTTTGACGAAGGTACGAATTTTAATTCTATTAAGGATCTGTATAAACACAATTTACAGAAGAAAACCACATTCATAAATCTCTTATAATACTCAGGTTACATATTCAAAACACAACCATTTTCATAAAGATGTGAAACAGTCCATTTTTGGGCAACTCGGGCCAAAATATGTTGTAAATCAAAACCCACTTGATTGTAAAAACAAATACAAATAGGAAATCCATATAAGTACCCAAAAATACCATTTATCATTATTCCAATTCCTTTATAAATCCAAAAAAATAACTTTTAAGTCACGCATCACACATAAAATCCAACCGGGCAATTTACCGAACACATGACATGCCCTTTTTAAACAAAACAATTTATTTTAAGTACATGAAAAGGAATAAAACACCAATTGAAAGACATATTTTCATTCAAGATACTGTAAAATGTTAAAAATACCATATAACAGATTATAAACCTCACAAAATATTTTCAAAAGATAACGGAACATTTAAACAAACACTTGTTGAGAACTTTCATGACAAAACAACACTACCGTTCACAAACCAATGATTAAACAACCACTTTGAACACCAATAAAATTATCCAAAGGATGAAAAAAAAATATATATCTGGTGTTAAATATAATAAAATGATGAAACTTAAATAATAAAGTCATGTGCAAGGGGTATCCTACCTCAAATCTTTGGCGTAATTGAAACGCACACCCGAAATCACCCGCCGCGAGTTTATAAACCATAAAACTATAAATATCAGACCTAAATAAACAGAAACCCCATCAAAAAACATGGTATAACAAAACCCTAGGTCGATCAAGACTAGGGTACAATATAAAACCAAGAAATAATGAAAGGAGGGGGAAGAGGAAGAAGAAAGGAGAAGGAATCTCACCTTTCATCCTAGAAAACTCTTCATATTCCATTAGATCTGAATACCTAGAGAAAATGGAATGGATTGAAAATTCTTGGAGATACTCCTAAGGTCAGTACAAACCAGGGGAATAATATTGGTGGCTAAAAGAGTACGAATTTATTGATTTATGAATGATAAAAGTTACCTTGGAAATTCAGGGCGATTTGAGGTTTCCTGAGAAGTTTCGCCCTAATCCGTGGCCCACATGAGCTCCAAAGAGGTAAAATCGATTATGAGGGTTATGATAGGGTTATTTTCTTCGAGGGGGAGGTGGAATCACCGAAAAATATTAAAAATTGAAAAATATATAAATGAAAAAAATTATTTATTTAAAACAGGAAATGAGCCCATGGGCTGGCCCAATACCTAAACAAGTAACCCAAATTCACCCGGCTTATGAATTTATAATGGGTCCAAAAGGATAAATAAATTTTAATATATCAGTATAGGACAAGTTTTAAGTTTAATGGGTGAAAAAGGATGAAAAACAAAAGAGTTATAAAAGAAACAAATTCAGTTTTTAAAACTAGGAATGGGCTCACGGTTGGCCCAAATCATGAAGCAACCACCCTTTCTTCAAAAACTCCTAAACAAGAAATGGGGATCCCAAATTATGGTGGTTATACATATATTAAACTTAAAAACTCAAGATTCATCTCATAAAATACCCATGAAAAGGATCGGGATTTCTAATGGGCCGGATCAACACAAAGACAGAAAAAAAACGTGTGTGACAGTGAATGTTTAATGAAACTCATTGGGGATTACAAACTTATTTTTCTCTAGATGGTGGAGACTTGTGATGCAAATGATATGAATATTACAGCTCCCTAAGAACCCATGAGATATGATGGTTGTGAGAAACAAGGGATAAATATGATTAATATCATCTCATGGTGGGTGAGGGACTTATATATTGGGACAACCCTTTGTAGAATTGATGTGGGGATCGAGCCTTAAAAAGGATTCCTATTTATTCCAATTATGGAATGAATTTGAGTTCTTGGAGTTCATTTGATTGAGGCACACAATCTTAGTTTTCCCTATTTATTTGGATTACTTTCTTGCGTACCTAACACGCACTAATTTTTCACTTGTCCTGATATGTAGGAGGATATTTTCCTCGAATATCCAAGGAAAACTAAATGATCTAGTTGGTATTTCTAAAGGACTCTGCGTAACCTAGGTGACACATCTGATGGTTATCGCATGATCAAGGCTAACTTGTCTAAAGGACATTGCAATGGCAAATGATTTTTCCTAGAATCCATCGCATGACCCGACTACCTTGTCTAGAGGGTGTCACTTGATCCATCTAACTTACCCTAGTATAATTCATAAGAGCTGGATGACACATATGGAGGTTGCCATGAGAGTCAATACGACATGTCTCAGAGGGTGTCACATGTATTGGATAACATTATTGGAGGGCATTACGAGACCTAGCTGGCATACCCAGAGGGTGTCATAAGTCTTTTTTGACATATCTAGAGGGCATAATGAGACTTTACTGACACATATATATGGTAACACAAGAGTCAATGTAATATGTCTCAGGGGGGGGGGGTCACGAGAGCTAGTTGAAATTCCCAGAAACTACCATGAGACTTGGATGACTTGAGTATATGCCATTATATGAGTTAGGATACATGTCTAAAACAAATTGTAAGATTCAGGTGACAGATCCATGGGGGATTCACAATACTAAGGTATGATGCTCAGGGAAGAACCATGTGATTAGATTTGGTATATCCATAGGACTTAATGTGACCCAAATAACATGACAAAGGAGCTTCAAGAGATCTTATCTACATGCCCTGGTGCCATCTCATGCCTTGTATGGTTCACGTAAATCATATTTGGGTCATTGAATATGTTTTTGGTTTCAGTCTTCCATCTTTAGTCTTTTTCAAGACCTTTTATTGTGAATTCCATAGATTTATTTAGTGTAAATTTATTTTATTTCTCATGTGATCTATCATACACGTGGGAGGTTCTTTGTATGTCATTTTAGGAGCCCTTCGTGTGATCTATAAATGATCACACAAAGTGATTTATGAATGAACCATGATCTCTTTGACTATTTCATGGTATATTACTTGATAGAAGACTTACTGATCATGAGATCAACCACTAAAAGAAATATTCTATGGTTCTTGGGTGTGATGATGTTCCTGGATGCGAAGAATCCAACCAGTTTTTTTGAGGCTGGGTGGGGGATTTATAGGCCTCACCACCTCAATTGTTCACCGGTTTGCACGAAGTATCTTGTGCAAATCCATGATGGATTCAAATAAGGGTTATGGAGGGACACGTCTTTGTGAGCCTCTACCATGGATCCCCCAAGGGCATCTCTTGATTTTCAGTGACCATGAGTCCCTCCCATCAATGACACTTTTATTGGATTATTTCTAATTAATGAGGACTTTGTGGAATTATGCGTTCATGATGAAGAACTTTGTACCTTCATATTGACATGTCCATGTGCATTCAAGAGATCAAGGAATATATTGAAATGAGTTATCAAGATACTCGATGCCTTTCCTGATACATTTTCTGAGGCAAGGATAGCTTGTCTGGGGGTCTCAGTGAGATCAGGGAATGTTGTCCAAGAGTCTTGTGGGAACGTATTGGGGACTTACTTAACACATCACAATTGTTTTATGAATGCGATATACTTCCGAATCCTCCATATTTTATTTACTTTGTTTCATTTTACAAAGGTTGATGATCATGAAAAATTTTATGAGTAATGTCAAAGACAATTACCCTACCTCTTGATGATTCATCACGTAACTAATAAAGGTCTTATAGATATGTGCATGCATTAGATGTACAAATCCATATGTTTGTCCTTTAGGAGCTAATGGGGGAGCATGATGTTTCCTGTACATACCTGAGGAGCTTCACACATCAAGGTTTAAAAGCTGAAGGGATTTCGTGAGATGAGGTGGGCATGTCGCTAGGGACCTGTAGTGTCTTACAGATCACCAAGGGTGTGTCGTATGACTTTCAGAAACTATGTGTGGCCTCTGCCTCCCTCCTTATATATTTTATTTGTTTATTTTAAAAAGGATCAAGGGTATCATGAGTTTTCTTGGATGTCATACAGTAAATATACCCTTACCATTGGTGATGCGTTGCATGATCTTTATGGCTTCTAGGTGCCTACACATTTTGGACATTTTCTCCCATTTTCGAAGGGTTTTTAGTGTGTTTTTTAGGTTCTTGTTGCTAAAAAACTACATGACCTGAGGGAGATTATCCATCTACCATCACACATCCATTTGTTGTCCAAGTTTCCTTTCTGAGATAAGTATGAATTTTCAAGAGGGGTTTGAGGGACCTGCTACAACCTATTTGCTGCACCCAGTTTCTTCACGTGACCTTATGATGGTCACATGATTACAAGTCCCTTGTGGACTTACATGATCTGTGAGCTTTGGATAAATTTTCCTTCCTTTTCATTTGTGGGGAAAATATTACCCATAATCAGGTATACCTTCCTTTTTTATTTTTTTGATGCTCATTTTGCAGGAATAAACAAATGAACCCCCTTAAAATAGATTTTTGTGAATAAAAGGTCTTAGTTATGAGGAAATTAAATGCCCACCTGATCCTTTAGCAGTGTCAAAAATCAATGTCTTGGGTGAATTTTGGTCTACTGGTAGAATCTTGGTATACTGAAAAATTCTCTTTATATCGGGTGATGGAGGGATTTTTTATCCACCGACTACCATTTCTCTAGAGCTCTCTCCCATACCTCTATTGCGTACCCATATCAAAAGACCTTTCTATGAGTCCTGATCATGATACGCGTTCACTATCTTTCATCATAATCCCATTTCGCGAGAACTCCCATGTAAGAATTATTTTACTCAAGTGCCTGTCTAGTCCAAATATGAACCATACTTCGGTAATTTCTTGAACCTCAGCCATGAGGACTATGATTGTCTGGAAGGTTTCATGGGATATACTAGCTTGGTCATTCGATCGACTGATTGTCATGAGATTCACATGACCATGTATAGGTCATGTGATCATGAGTCTCTAGGGGTTAGGTGATTGTCTGATGCCCTATGAGATTATACGACCTGTGAGACATTTGTGTTTTAAGCGATTAGAAGACTTCTCATGTGGTTTGTGAATACCTTATTGATTCATGCGATGCACATGATGATGCTGGTTCATTATGTCTTTTTATTTTAACAAGATTTTGTATTCTATTTTTTTTGACACATGAAACTTACTCTTATTCATATGGATTTATGTTCTCATCGATCCTCCTTACCTGTGACCAATCAAAGAGGTCTGGTTGCTAGGAATCACAACACCCACCCTAAAAATCATGTATATAATGTAAATGGGAGTCTAAATAGGTTTCTATTATATGAGATTCTAGACTGTCCTTTATCTTAATGACTCCCTCTATATGGGTTTAGTCTACTGGATGATGCTCCCATCTCCGCTATAGACTTTAATTTTCCATCTCGCTAGGTGTCATATTCTCTTGATTGTGTCTAAAAAATAACTGAATAGAATGTTTTACTAAACACAACTCGGCTTCAAGAGATATCCTATATATTTGAAAACCCCTCCTTAGGTATAGATGGCTATTAATTTTCTCATCAACCCATTTCTTAGAGATATTAAAGTATATTTTCCTCCTCTTTGAACAATCCTAGAAGCAGGTGGTGCTCGAAGTGGGATATCCATCATGGTTCTAATTTATCAGATGAATGGTAATGAACCTTTTGGGCCTGGAAGAGTTGAATAGAATTTGATGATCAGTTGTAGAAAGTTAATCTTTACGAAGCCGTGTGGATTTACCAATTCATAATCTACTGACCGCTCGATATATTCCATAAAATGAAAAGTAATTGGTCTCATGGCACTAAGACATTCCATTTATAACACAATGAAGTGGGTATTAGATTATGAGACATCCACAAAATGGGTGGTATTCCCCCTCTTGGAGATATATATGTTGAATTCATTCCTGCTATGGATGTCTGGGATGATCCCTTGTAGAACTAAGTTTTTATGAGGGATATTCTTATTATCCTGAAGTAAGAATTGAGGAAGGATCTGATAACACATTCTATCATTTATTTGAAGGATTAGATCAATATATTTCCTTTCTCTAACAGTGATAGGGAAATTTCTATACACCCTCATCGGAGACCTTCTCAATAAGTCCGAAGTAACACTAGAATGTATTGGGATATCTTGGAAGCTATGGATTATACCTCATAGATATACTGAGTGAATTCAGAGATCTCTTCTAACCTTAGGTTGGTAGGATTAATAACAATATTTTTTGAATGGGCGACTTTTCTTGGATTGGGAATTACACTCAGGGATCCGAGTTAGTACATTGGTTATGGAGACATGAATTTTGGAAGAAAGGGACCTCAATTTGGAAGTACCTATCCTTTCATGCCTTTACCAACTATTTGGCCATATTCAACAAGGTAGAACCCCTTACCTGATCAAAGGTCCTCTCCAATTTATGTTTGGCTAGATAGGGTAGCACTTTCATTATTATGAATATTACAATGCCAACTAGATCCCTGATGCATCATCCCTCCCCATACTATTGAATATATCAGGGGTTGGGGCCATGTTTTCATTCACTGTTGAGGTTAAAGATGCATTGATATAATCTAAAATATTCTATTTTACTCATTTATGTGCACCAGCTGGACTGATTATTGACAATTCCTCCAGTTCCCTTGATGAAATTTCATATATGATCTCTCTCCAGGATGGGGTTCTCAAAGACAGGGTGGACGATTTATTTATCTATGAACCTTATGCACCTTATTGGTTCACTCATAAATTCATATATACTCAAAGGTTCTCCCCTCTTCATTTTCTTAGTATTCGAGGGAAAAAATATCCTGGAGTCATCTTCCAATTTTGGAAGATACTGAAACATGAAGATACAAAGGCTCAGATAATACTCCCACCAACAGATTCTTCCACCTTCCTTACCCAGGATTATGCCCAGGCTTGGGTAACATCTTTTCTAGGTGGTGTGGTAAACTGGTTGGTTCATCATGTCGATATACCCTTTGCCTCTCCAACCCTGTTGTTAGTGGTGATGATGGAGTCGATCATAAATTTAGTCCAGATGTCAAGAAAGAAATATCATTAAAGTGATGGATATTATAATGGTGAAACAGACTCTGTTGAGAGAATTAATCATCCAAAATAGGATATGGATGATATGCCTATTGAGATAATGGAATATAGGGATTCTTCTTCCGTTTTCTCATTGGTTTAAATGGTTATTCCTCCTCCTATCATGCTTACTCCATCGGTCACATAGGTTCAGGTGAAACATAAGCTGATTTGTTTAAAGATTCATGCCTTGATCACTAATACCCCCTTTCAGGTATTTCATGACCATGTGGAATGCCTTCATTAGTTATTTCATGACTTGGGGGAAGGTGGTTTTGATTTAAAACCTCTGTATAAAATTATGAACCAAAATGTTTTGACTCAGAAAGATCGAGATATGAGTAAAATAGATTTTTAGGATCATGTAGATGAGGATCCTTTTTCTAGGTAGATGAGGGAGATGTTAGCGACATTGGAGAAAGGTCTTCAGTTGATATCCAAATTGCAGGATCATATAGATACTTGGACTATGAATATATGGAGGTGTGAAGAAATTATAGCTCATATGAGGTATGATATTTTAACATCGTCAATTGACCTTTATCTGAGTTCAAACCCTATGATGAATTCCATTTTTGAGACTTTAGAGAGAATCCAAAATGTGGAGATTCCTCCCACTTTTTTCACACTATGAATGAATGAATTTTCTAAACATTCCATGTTACTATCTAGTTTCCTTTTATTCATGATGTGCATGATATTTTGTTACTCTGATATTATAATAATCACCAACATTACCCATCCTTTGCATAAAATAAACTAAAACTGAATGTCTAGATTGGAGTTTTTAAATCATAATAGGTACCTTTTGAGAAGTACTCAAGAATTCCCACCAACATGAGATTATCAACTGACGTATCTGTTCTTGTTTTTTTGAGATTACCTGATTTGAAGAATGATTTATTGGGTAGGATACATTTCCCAGAGGGTGAGTTCATTATATTTTACCAAATGTTATAGTCTTGGCTAGAGTTTGTTGATTGTTCTAGGGCCATGTAGTGGGACTTACAATCTTTTTTAGTCTAAATAACTCACATTTTGTAGATTATTGTCTTTTAGATCAGACCTGATATCACTTCAATTTTGGTTCTTTTATCTCAAACTTTATATTTCTCTAGTTGTATGGTATTTTAGCTTATACCATGATGTACTATAGTTTAGGGTATCTTAGATCTTACCTTTATGTACTTTAGTTTAGGGTCTTTTAGCTCAGACCTTGATGTATTGTATTTTAGGGTCTTTTATATTAGACCATGATGTACTGTATTTTAGGGTATTTTACCTTAGACCTTGATGTACTATAGTTTAGGGTCTTTTATCTTGGACCTTGATGTTGATGAACATAGAATATAGTGTAGACATTTTATGAATGACCCAAAACACAATGAGGTGCTGGGTTCTTCTGTGGTGTTTCTAGGGCTCATGAGTATTAGAGTTCCTTCCTTGAAATAAGGATATGCCTTTAGTTGGTGGGTTAAATCTCTTATACATTGATAACATGTCCAAGAAAAGATTATCTACACTCTTTTCCAAGGGTCATGGGAGTTTTATGGAAGTAATATGGGTTTAGGGAGAAATACTAGGGATTTTAGTTCTTCCTGGATAGTTGGAATGTGGGGGGTGTAAGTCATAACCCAAAATCTTGAGTCTATGAATATAGCATAGAAAAAATATACCAGGTATGTCCCGTAACACTCTAAGATGTTTGGTTCCTCCTTGTTGTCACTGGGGCTCCCAAGGATTTGAAATTCCTTTATATTGGGCCAAGATTTTGTCGGTCAGTGGATCGCAAGACCTTCTATATCATTAGCATGGATGAATTGAGAGGTCTCTTTTCTTTTCGAAGGGTCATGAAAGATTTTCAAAATCTCAAGAGTCTGAAAAATGAAGTTGGGTATGGAAAGAAATCTATCTAGGGAGGGTTCTATAACCCTATTGAAATTTATATCCTAATTGGGAAGATTGTGCCCTACAACCTGTGGTTTTGAATCATGAGGTGTGATCCATAAAAAGGTTTGGGAATGGAGTTTCTCATACCTACTTTGAGAAAGGGTAAAAAATAGGGTGAAATAATGTCAAGGATATCGAATCCAATTGAATAGTAAAATTGTGAGAATTATAAATCTTGGACCATAAATATCTGAGTTAACCGGAGATGGGAACTAGTGGGTATAGGTCAATCAATCCTCTACTATTCCATGAGTTCAAGACAATAACTCCTGGGTTTAAGGGGGCCTTCTTAGGATCCGATGTTTGTTTTGTAGACTGAGTCCCTATTACCATATTTTTACGGAGATGATGCATCAACTCAGACTTCAAAGGCAGGAAGGTGGTTTGTGAAATGATTAATATTCAAGAAGGGTTCGTTCCCCTTAAAATTTGTGTCACTAACTAGAGAAAATATTCTCAGGGTGAGGAGATGTGACAAAACATTACTATAACATTTTATTGGACCATAATTTCTAGCGATCATAACTCAAATTTTAATAGGGATATAATGTGAACCCTATGAGCTTTATGAATTATCAGTTGTTCCCTAATTTTTCCAAAACTCTATAGATGAATAGTTTAGTGAGAAAATAATTGACATTTTCTTAGGACATCCTTTGTGGGTTTTCAACCTGAAATGTTTTTTTTGACTCTTTCACTAGCAGTTTAAGGTCTTGTGATTTGGAACATTATAGTCTAGTGTTTATGGTCATACAACTTTGACCAAAGTGTAGGCAGTTTAGGGTCCTGACTTATATGGACTTAATATGGGAGATGTTACACAAGAGACTGATTAAGATACCAAGGGTCAAGAGCACTCTAACATCCTTCTGCATAGTAGATGGAAATGTTGTAAATCATGACTCAAGTTTCTTAGGTTACAAGTAATGATATGGTACAATCATACCGGGGATGACCCAAAACAGATTGAGGTACTGGGTTCCACCACGATGATTCCATGCTCACAAGAACTAGAAATCCCTTTATATTGGGCCAAGATGTCTCCACTTGGTGGGTCGCAAGCCCTTCTATTTCAATAGAATAGACAAACTGAGAGATTAATTTTATTTTCCAAGGTCCATTCAAGATTTTAAAAAATATAAGGTACTCAAGACATGAAGTGTGGCACATGGATTGAGGTGATTTTAAAAGATAGTAGAAGCACCCCGTACTCTGGCTAAATGGGATAAGCCTCTTTTGGTCCCTTGATTGGGGATGAAAAAATGGGTTATTTCATGCACATTTTATCATCATGTAGTGGGGATATTTTCCATACAGTTTATCATTATGTGGTAATGATACTTTCCTTGAAGTTTAACATCTTGCGATACAAAATCACATGTTGTGGAATTTAAATTTCATTCGACCAATATGTTTTCCTTATAGTTTAACATCATGAGGCAAAGACATATTTTTGTTTAGTTTATCACTGTGTGGTAAGTACACGGGAAACAACATTGAAGGATGGAATGTTGCGGTTGGGCATGAGGGTGGAAGTCCAGGCTTCACTACGTATCTCGAAGAAATGATAATCAAACCACACATAGTTCTGAAGAGCCATTCAGTTTAACATCATGCAGTGATGACATGGATCCCCCAATGTGAAATTATGGTATTTAGGTTAGGCCCATGAATGTAATTATGGGTGTCACTACATATCCCATGGTGATGGGAATCAATGCTCACATAGTTCTTAAGGGACCGTGTAATTTTATGTCATGCGGAAAGGACATTAACTATGCAGTTTAACATCATGCGAAAAGGACTTGTGGTGTGCCTTTTATGGTAAAAAATTCTAGATTGTGACAGAACTTCCATGTACTTTCATGCCTTGTTCATGAAGGGAAGCCCTTACTACAATTCTTAAGCTCACGTGATCTATGATCAGTGTGAGAAACAAAGAATATGAAGGGTTTTTTCTCACAATTTAGAGGTGGTTGAGGGCACATGAGCCTCATCCCAGTTGGTGAGGACTCCTTAAGTGCATCCATGAGACCCGAGATCAAATACAGGTGGAGGATAATTTCCAGGATAATGTAGTAGGTATTGTAGCAGGAACTGTGCAGAACAGTAGTAGGTACTGTAGTGGAAACTGTAGCAAGAACTGTTTGACATTGTAGCAATCAGGAATATTCCCCCTTCTGGGCCTTTGGGCCACTGATTTGGTCCTTGAGTCCTTAAAGGCCTTCGGGCCACCCAGTCCTTTGGGTCAGTAAGTCCTTCGGGCCACCTCAAGGCCTTCGGGCCACCTTAAGTGAAGATGAAAACCAGATAACCTACAAAGGAACAAACTTCAGAAGGAGTAGGAGAAAGGAGATTTCATTATAGTAGAAGCTAAATGGATTGCAAGAATGAGAGGGTATGGTACCTTCCATGGGGAAAATCCTGTGCATGCATAAGAAATCCTAGCCGAACAACCATGCGGAGGTGGAGAGATGATTTCACGATGAAGAAGCTGGGGAGGAGCAGTTCCAAGTAGTTAGTCTGGGTTGTATGTAATGTTTCAAGCCTATGGGAAAATGAATTCCTCTAAGGCCTAAGGGACATGTAATACTTATGCTTACACGCCTTTTAAGGGTTCCACCTCACCCCTTGAAAGGTGGATTATCAAAATCAATAAAAAATGAAGGCCTTCGGGCCATTGGAGGAGGAGGATAGGTGGTTGAGGGTAAAACATAGGCATTTTGTATTATGTAGTGGCTGGACCAAGATATAGGATTGATGCATCCCTATTAATATCACTTAAAAAAAAGAATCAAGCTATATGTAGTTCTGATGAACCGTTTAGTTTAACATCATGCGATGAGGACATGGATTAGTTGACGTGAAAGAGGGGAGAGGTTGGCGATCTATGCAGTTTTATGTCATGCAGTTAGGAATTAGTATACTTTTCTATTTAATGTCTTGATATTAGGACACAGTTGTATAATTTAATTTCATGTAGCCTGGACAAGCTCTATATAGTTTAAATTCATGTGGTCAGGAATAATGGTGGGGATTACTCTGATGTGGATTCCCATATGATGATAGTTATGAAACATAATTCTTGAGAAATATTTCATTGGTGGGTAGCGTGACATGCTCTCCATCCATAGTGTCCAATGAGTAGACTCTATTATGATAGAACTTATGTATAATGTAAGGCCCTTCCCATTTGGGTTCTAGATTCGGGGGATTCTTTCCTAGTATCATTGGGATTTTGAGATCCAACCCCAATTCTCCATAGAGGAATGAATGGAGGAAAACCCATTTATTAAAGGCCTGTGTGATTTGATTCGGATAGACCTAGAGGTTGTGTAGTGTGTTAAACATCTTCTCATCTAGTCGTTGAAATTCATCCAACCACTTTTGTGATTGTTCATCACTTAGAGTTGTCTTCACATGGCTATTTGGATTGGAGGTAGCTATACTTCTATGGGAAAAACTTCCTCGGTACCATACACCAGTGAGCATGGAATCACCTGTGTGGTATTATGTGTGGTAATATGATAGGCCCATAAAGAAAAGAGTTGCTTTTTCTGACAGGACATCTTATCCTTGTTCACCATATTTTGGATATATTCAATATAGTCTTATTGAAGTCCTATATCCATCCATTTTCCACTTAATGATAGTGATATGAGTGAATGGACTTGATATTGTAATCCTGGTACATTCTATTCAATTCCACAGTATATAAGTCAGTTACTTTTTCTATCAATATTGTGCGAGGGACCCCAAACCTGGTGACGATATGATAATTTATGAAGTTGACGATATTCTTCATCTTGAATTCCTTTAGGGGTATCGACTCATCCCATTTGAAAAAGTAGTTAGTAGTAGTATGTATGTACTTGAAAAACTTAGATATGGTTGGGGGATATGGCCCCACATCATCCATTCCTCAAATATAAAATGGTTAGGAATATTTAGTTGTATGTAGTAATTCTGGGGGATGATAAAAGAAGTTTTTATGAATATGACATGCATAAAATTTCTTGGTGAATTCCACATAGTCCGGTATGATGGTTTTTCATTAATATACCAACCTAATAATTTTGTGGAAGATCACGGTCCTAGATTGATGGACATGTTGAGATCCTACATGGACTTATTCCATTATGAAGATAATCCCTCCTAATATGCATCTGGGGAGGGTTCCATCAATGCCTCATTTTTAGAGGACTTTATACTCATTTGGACTATCCTGTAGAGTGAAATATTCTTCCCAGTGTTGAATCTATTCCCTTCTGGCATGATATTTTGGGATAATCCCATTTTAGATATAACTGATTATGGGATCCATCCATCTAGGGGTGGTCATTGGTTCATGAAGCTCCAGGGAAGTGATGAATTGATTGGTTTCTTCAATATCATATACAATGATCTAAGATACCATTATTTGATGTGTGATACGGAATATTGATTCCTCCTGACTATGGTCTACTAGGATAGTGGCTGCATTATCTATTTCATCAGCACGCGCATTTTGTGATCATGGAACAAGATGCAATGTGGTCTCAAAATGGAACTTTTCCATCAGTCCCCTGATGTAGCCAGTGAGGGGGGATAATTATTCATTTTTAATGGAATATTAACCATCGATATTCATTATTACCAATTCTGGTCCCCCATTGATATTATGGTATTCTATGTGAAGCAATATGGCTGGTTCCAACCCAACGACAAGGTCTTGAAATTCATCCTCATTGTTTATGTAGCCTTTAGATAGTACGAAAGAGTAGGGAAAAATGATTCGTATAGAGAGGAAAATACAATACCTAACCAACTCGACTGAGCTTTGAGTTTTCCATCCTTTTATCGACAAGACTCCAAGAGGTTTCATCAAAGTACATCACCCATATCTCGGGAGTGACATGGGTGTAGGAGACCTCCTCATCTAGAAGATCAATGTCTTCTAGTGTATTTTTCAAGGTAGGATGTGCTGTGAGAAAATCAGCTAGGGCTTTCCCTTTCACTAACTTATATGATATGAAATGAATTTCTTATTTCTATAGAATTACCAACCATCAAACGAAGAACCCAGTCAATATTGGGTGGCCAAAGATGTACTTGAGCGGATCAATATGAGAGACAAGGTGTACTTCATGGTGCTTCATGTAATGCCTCATATTTTTCACCATAAAAATGAGTGAAATGAATTTACTCTCGATATCAGAATATCTACTCTCAGTACCTATCATTTTTGGATAAGGTATTACAGACTATTCTCACTTCCCGCATTATTTTTTAATACTTGGAGGTCACCCAGTGAGCACTACATGGTGGCCGCATACAAGATGAGTAGCCTCCCTTCCACCTAAGGCATGAAAACCAGTGGGTGTAGTAGGTACTGCATGATACTTTCAAATATTTTTTGAAAGTCATCATCCCATTGATAGGCGATTCCCTTCATCATTAACCGAGTTAAGGGGAGAGCTTTGCTGACCAGGTGGCCTATGAATTTCTGAATGTAGTCGGGGTTACCTTGGAGTCCCCTCAGTTTTTTAATATTTCCAAGGGTGAATTTTCTAAAATAGAACTATTCTTCTCTAGATCAAATTCAATGCTGCAGTGGAATAACAAAAATCCAAGGAACTTTACTGATGTTACCCTGAAAGGTAATTTCAGTGGATTCATCTTTAAACTATGCTATTGCAGCTTGTCTATGATTTTCTTAAGATCTATGAAGTAATCACATCACTGCTCGGATTTAACAACCATGACATCTACATAACACTTGGATATCATTCCTAATAATGACTAAAATATGTGACGAATAACATGTTGATATGTAGCACCATAATTATTTAATCCAAAGGGAATAACATGAAATAAGAAAACCCCTTGAGGTTCTCTAAAGGAAGTTTCTTCTTCATATTTGAGGGCTGTCTTGATCTGATTGTATCCCGAGTACCTATCCATGAAGGAAATGGATTGTAAGCCAGCGATTGAATTAATCAAGAGTCCAGTGATCTAAAATGGGAAATCATCTTTTGGGAAATGGAGATTAAAGTCCTTTATTTCAATGTAGACCTTGATTTTCCCATTATTTTTCTTGATGGGGATGATGTTAGTGATCCATATTGGGTATTTCACTTCTCATTCAAAATTGGATTTGATAAACTTGTCAAATTACACTACTAAATTGGTGGCATGAGAGGGGTGCATCTTCCTGGATGCCTGTTTGAAGCCAAGATGCTCATTAGGTAGGGTGAGATGGTGGATAGAAACATATGGATTTATCTTGGTAATTTTAGTATAGTTCCAAGAAAACCCATATCAGTGCTTCTTTGGAAGTGAAATGTACATATCTTGATATTTTAAGGGCATGGAAGCACTAATCAAGGTGGGATGAAGGTCTTCTTATGTTCCAAGATTAATCATTCTAAGCTCATATATGGTGGTGTAGACACCTTCCTCAAATGATGGAGGGTCATTCCGATGATCATCCTCATACTCTTCCATTTCCGAGTTTCTGAAGACTTTTTTAGTTGAAGATGGAATTTTGGGAGATTATTTATCACTATCAGGGCGAGGGAGGATATTTGGAGAGACATCATAATCCCTTTCTATCTGAGTTGTTTTAGAGAGATGCCATAGTTGATTTTCTTTTACACTATCACTAAGCACATGAGGGTCTTGGACCTCTGGTACTAGATCTATTACTTCGAATAGATTTATGGCTAGTACAAATTCACCATTGATTATACTCTAGGTATTCATAGGAGTGGTTACAAAACCATTAGGGGTTTCAACATATAAATCATTATCCACCATTAGTATCTTTCCTACCTTCTTATAGAAATACACGTCAACATATATGGATTTTTAAGTATCGAAGGGGGCATTATCACCATGTAGTATGTTGACTTTTCTATCAATGGGGTACTTTAGAAACTAATGAAATGTTGATGGTACCACTAAGTGGCTACAGATCCTGGGCATTTAGAGAAAGAAATTATATGTGGTGTCTTGTTGGATATCCATAAAATCAGCATCATATATGAGTTCCCAAAAATTTTCTTCATGATTTATTTTTCTGAGAGGTCTTTGATCATGCTTATAAAACCCTTTAATGGTCATATTTGTGGGAGATAAGTCCCCTTTTCCATATCCCAAACATCAGAGGGTTCAAAATGGGACGAGATTGATCCCAAAACCATTATCAATAAGATCCCATTAGACAATGACATTATTGTTTCTCCTTAAGACATATAAGGGCCTAATGTTCCCTTGGATGACCTCCTCCTGATATTGATCATTGAAAGGGATGGAAACATTACATTCTAAGGACATGGTCTCCACTGGATGGACCTTGGCTACAGTGACTTCTATCTCAAGCTCCTGTTGGATTTGGAGGGATTCAATAAGTACCTAAATAATTTATTTTGAAAGATGTAGTGCATAGAGGACCGATATCTTGGACAGGATAACAACCTTCTATTTTAGAACATCATACTTTTGTACAAAAGGTCAGCACTTCTCGATGTGGGGTTTCTCCTAGGCATGCAGTTTAGGAGTCGAGGCATTTAAGGTGGTCAAGACTGGGTCTTGTATACAATTTGAGGGAATATCTGCTGCTAGTGGTGCAGTTCACATTGGACCTCCCTGTTTCTTGGGTTGATCGGATTGAACCCCTACTAGGTTGTCACATAAGACAATTAGTTGTGGACAACTACTCAAGGGATCTAGGGAACCTCCCTGTATATTTTGGGAATGTTGGAGTGATTTTCCATGAGTCTCAGTTGCATATATGTCCTCCATAGAGATATGACCAAAATATTGGGTCTGACCATAACTATGCTATCTTTTGTATCCATGGTTTTGGTGCATGAAGCCTCCCATTCAACCAATTATGTGTGGGAAATTCATACCTGGGGGTATCTTCATCATCAGAGAAAGGATATTCCAAGTATATCATGATTAAAAAACCAAATATGAGCTGTTCATCTGATAAGGACCCTATTTGGTGGGGTGGTTCTCAAGCTGTGGATGTTGTATGGAAGAAATATATAAGATTTAGGGATTTCTTTGAAGTAGAATATGATTCTTCATCTTATCTTTCTTCATTATTCTAATGATCATTCCCACCTTTGAGAGTCACTTATGATGTCTCCTTCGTAGATGTTGGAGCTATTGTAGGTCTGTGAAACAATTATTTTAGGGTGACATGAGCTATATCAACTATTTTTTGAGTCATCCATTTGTCAAAATTTTGTGCACACCTTTCAGAAACTTTCTTCCATCCATATTATTATTACCACTAGACAACGGTTATGCATGACACCTTCTAAGGGTAGTTTTGTATCACCACCTATCTAGAATTAACCATGCCTTGAATGAAATATTTGAAGATGTAGTAGTCCTGGATATTATGACCCAACATTTTATAGTAAGGGAAGTAGTCGGTATGGTCAGTGAGGTTGACCTCATCAATATTCCTAGGTCATGGAAGCTTGAGTAGGTTATATTCCATGACTTCCAAGAAATAACTGGGGACTTATTCATTTCATAACGAGAATACATTTTTCATTCGTTCCTCAAATCATGGGTGACCCTGATTTCTATTTTATTCTGACAAAGGGTGATTATATGGTTGTAACAGCTCTACAAGTGGTTTTGGGTAGTTTGGATCATTCTTATGCACCTAGATGAACACTTTTTCTAGCTTGAGAGTGACAACTTTATCTTCTGATCTGCCTGGCCTTTTTCACCCCATGCTGTGGGAATGAGTCAAATTTTAGATCAAGTTCACTGAATAGCCTCCTCTATATGTTGTTCCATTTTATTGAACTCATAGAACCCACTTGGATACTTCATGGGGATTAGAGGTGTCTTCAAATCATCCTTAAATTTTTTAGCACAGAGTTCCAATAGTTGATCTTGTGAGCGAGGTATGATGAGAAAATAGGTTAAACCTTTCCAAATAACTATAAAATTAGACACCCTATCATTATCATGTTGTCTTAAATTCATCAGGTCAAAGATAATAATTTTCCTCAAAGTGGAGTTGAACTATTAAATGAACTGACTATGAAGGTGTGGCATCTCGCCTTTTTAATACATACCATTTCATTACATTTTATAAACAGAGGATCTTTAAAGTCTAGTGTCTTGGAAATCAGGAACAAAAACACTTGAAAACAACATAAAAAATTATTCTAATCCACTTGTAAGGCTTCATAAAAATTTCATCCTAAGTACAATTACTACATCTAATAACCTCGAAACATACATTCAAAGGAAAGGCTGAGCAGAAGGCCCAGTAAGGGTAAACAAAGAAATCAGTTTATTTGTGATATCAATACGAACTTGATAAAAATATAAAGACAAGAGAAATAAAAGAATAGGAATATCATAATGAAAAGAACTTGAAATATAACTTGAATATTTGGCTACAACATTTCATTTAGATATTCATGAAAATATCACAAAGGTCCATCCCCAAGGTGTCATAAAAATTACCAAGGTTATTCACCAAGGTATCATGAAACTTGTCATCTCTAGAGATTAATTCTTTACCCAATGCATTGGAGCGCTATCAGGGCGCACCATTAATATTTATTTACTTTCATGTGATCCAAATATATCATAATCAAACATTTCATAAATAACCCATAGAGAATAAAATAAATGGGTTTCATTTCAAAATCATGACGTTTTAAAGAGTACTTAAAATGAGATTGTTATTCCATTTATAACCCATGGAATGAGAGTGAGGGTTACATGTATGTCAATTACAGAATCGAATATATAATTTTTTTTGAAACTATGAACACCCATAGAAACGAAATAGGTATGGGTATTCACATAAATAAAACAAGATAATTTCTAGAGAGAAAGAGAGAGAAATTTTGAGACGAAATTTCTGCAGCATAACAACTATATAACATGGTTTTAGAAAATAATAAAAAGAGAGGGTACAAGGGTAACCCACTCATAAATAACTCATATTACAATATAAATACAAAATAACAAGGAGATAAGAACATTATATGGATATTTGAATGAAATACCAAAAGAAAAGGAAACTTGAAAGGAAAGAGAAGACGTGATTTCTTTTACAAGAAATTCGGCAGCCTAACAACGTCACTTAAAAATTCATAAAAAAAATTGATGAGAGCAGAAAGGGTCAATGAACAATTAGACATGAAATGGAAAGTAATGAGAAAATATAATAACATACCCTCAACATAAAGAGATGGAAACTAGAAGACACAACATAAAGGAGTCCATGACTTAAATGAGGAGGGTGAAAGGATCCCTTACCTTGAAGAGTAACTTTAAAATCCTAAAGGTCGAAACCTTGGGAGGCTTGAAGGAACCTTGGGAGGACTTATTGGGAGGTAAGGATACCATAACATCGTTGAGGAGGATTTTTGAATGAAAAGGATGATGGAATGGCTTGGTATTTATAGGGTAAGTGAGGGAACAAATCATTAATTGCCAAGGGACACCTCATCGATGGTATTAGAAATTCCATGGGATTTCCCATGGTATTTTCCCATGGTATTAGCCACTTTGGACACCTCATACATTATCTTACTATTCATAAGTTGACCAGAATTATTTCATAATTATTACATCCTTAATGATATCATTAAACACCCGAAACTAAAAACTGTATTTTCACTATTCACTGGAAATTCATCTTTTTCAGAAAAATCCCCAAAAAATGACCTTAAACTAATATCGATTCTCTGAATTCAAAAAAGAACTCCATTTTATAAAAAACAATTCTAAATATTTTTAATTTAATTTTTAAATAAAAAACACTATTTACCCAAAAATACTAATACTTAAACAATAACTTTTAAAACAGTTATTTACATATTTTATTGAATCACATTAATTAATTAAGGTGCCTAAATTATATTAATAATTTATTAAGTGACGTTATTTAATCCATTTGGTCACATTACTAATAAAAACCATAAAATCACAATTCATAATTTACTATTCACCAAAAATTAAGTTGATCTTATTAGACTCTAAATTTCTTACTAAACACTACTGTAGAAGACCATTTTTTGAAAATCATTACACATTATTAATTATTTAAGGTTTACATAAATATTTTAAAATATCCTTTTTCCAAAATTCATCAATAATATACATCCTATATTTATCCGAACACCATAAGAAGAAACAATAATTTTTATTTATATCAAAGGATTCCATAAAGCATCTAAGGTCTCATTAAATATCCCCTTATAACCCCAGCATATGACCTAAGTTTAAGGTGTTCTATGGTGATAGAATCTTGGGGCGTCTCGGCCAACATTTCCCGAGTAGTAATTTCTATCAGCTTGAACTTCTCCGGAAGGTGATTCCATTCCAACTTTACACGATGATGTTCGGCTTGGGTTTAGTCCAGAGCAAAGCCCAGCGGTGCTACCTCCTTCCCAAGTTCCGTCAGATGGGCTTCGATGGGCCCGAGACTACTGAATGAGGCCATCCAATCTTCTTTCTGTATTAGTTAACTAAGATAACTTGTATTTATAAACAATAATTTTAATTTTAAGTGTTTAGTTTCCAATGGTTATATTGACCAATGGTCATATAACATTCAAAACCCAATAGTATCATTTAATTATACTCACTTCATTAATTAAATAATATAGTTTGGTTGTGTATAAATTAAAATAACACACAAAATTTGGAAATAATTTTTTTTTCAAAATTTCAAGTCATTACATTCTTCCCCCCTTAAGAAATTTTGTCCCCGAAATTTTAACTCACACCCTCAGGTTCTCACGTGGCTTCTTCGCATTTGTGGTTTCTCCAAAACACCTTAACAAGGTGGGTAGTCTTATTATGGTTTCTCCACAACACCTTAATATGATGCCTTCCACGTATCCCTCTTAAGGAATTACATACCTGATCCTTCACATGTACTAAACCCAGAGGTGGTACAATTGGAAACTTGTCATCTATAGAGATTAATTCTTTACCCAATGGATTGGAGCGCTATCAGGGCACACTATTATTATTTCTTTACTTTCATGTGATCCACCTAGATAATAATCTAACATTTCATAAATAACCTATAGAGAATAAAAGAAATTGTTTTCATTTCAAAATCATGATGTTTTAAAGAGTACTTTAAAATAAGATTGTTATGTCATTTATAACCAATGGAAAGGGAGTGAGGGTTACATGTATGTCAATTCCAGAATCGAATATATCATTTTTTTGAAACTATTAACACCCATAGAAATGAAATAGGTCTGGGTATTCACATAAATAAAATAAGAGAATTTCTAGAGAGAAAGAGAGAGAAATTTTGAGACGAAATATCTGCAGCATAACAACTATATAAAATGGTTTTAGAAAATAATAAAAAGAGAGGGTACAAGGGTAAAACACTCATAAATAACTTATATTACAATATAAATACAAAATAACATGGAGATAATAACATGTTATGGATATTTGAATGACATACCACAAGAAAAGGAAACTTGAAAGGAAATAGAAGATGTGATTTCTTTTACGAGAAATTCGGCATCCTAACGACATCACCTAAAAATTCAGAAAACAAACTGATGATAGAGGAAAGGGTCTCTCAAAAATTATACATTAAATATACAGTAATGAAAATATATAAGAACATACCCTCAATATAAAGAGATGAAAACTAGAAGACACAATATAAAGGAATTCATGACTTAAATGAGGAGGGTGAAAGGATCCATTACCTTGAAGAGTAACTTCCAAAGCATGAAGGTCGTAAACTTGGGAGGCTTGAAGGAATCTTGGGAGGACTCCTTATGAGGTAAGAAGACCATAACTTCTTTGAGGAGAATTTTGGAATGAAAAGGATGAGGGAATGGCTTGATATTTATAGGGGAAGTGAGTGAACAAGTCATTAATTTCCAAGGGACACCTCATCGGTGGTATTGAAAAAACCATGGGCTTTCCCATGGTATTTTCCCATGGTATTAGCCACTTGGGACACCTCATACCTTATATTACTATTCATAAGTCGACCAGAATTATTTCATAACTATTACATCCTTAATGATGTCATTAAACACCAAAAAATAAAAACTATATTTTCACTATTCATCGAAAATTCTACTTTTTCAGAAAAATCACCTTAACCTAATACAAATGCTCTAAATTCAAAAATGAAATACATTTTATAAAAATAATTTTCTAAATAATTTTAATTTAATTTTTAAATAAAAAACACTATCACCTGAAAATATAATACTTAACCAATAATTTCTGAAATAGTTATTTACCTTTTTTATTGAATCAAATTACTTAATAAAGGTGCCTAAATTATATTAATACTTTCTTAAGTGAGGTTACTTAATCCATTTAGTCACATTACTAATCATAAGCATAAAATCACTATTCATAATTTACTTTTCAGCAAAAATTATGTTGATCTTATTAGACTCTAAATTTTGTACTGAACACAACTGTAGAAGATAATTTTTTGAAAATCATTACACATTATTAATTATTTAAGGTTTACATAAATATTTTAAAATATCCTTTTTCCAAAATTCATCAATAATATACACCCTATATTTATCTAGACACATTAAGAAGAAACAAAATTTTTTATTTATATCAGAGGATTACACAAAGCAGCTTTGGTCTTGTTACATATCCCCTTATAACCCCATCATAAGACCTAAGTGTAAGGTGTGGTAAGGTGATAGAATCTTGGGGCGGCTCAGCCAACATTTCCCAAGTGGTAATTTCTATCAGCTTGAAATTTTCCCAAAGGCGATTACGTTCTAGCTTCACATGATGATGTTCATATTGGGTTTGGTCAAGAGCAAAGCCCAGTGGTGCTACCTCATTCCCATGTTCCATCAGATGGGTTTCGATCGGCCCAAGACTACTAGATGAGGCAATCAAATCTTCTTTCTGTATTAATTAACCAAGATCACTTGTATTTATAAACAATAATTGTAATGTTAAGAGTTTAGTTTCCAACAGTTATATTGACCAATGGTCATATAATAGTCGAAACCCAATAGTCTAATTTAATTATACTAACTTTGTTAATTAAAGAATATAGTTTTTTTGAGTATAAATTAAAATAACACACAAGATTAGGAAAAAAAAATATTCAAAATCTTGGGTCGTTATAGAAGGCTATCCTATCTTGCAATGGATGATGCTTCAAGGATGCTATGCCAAACAAAGGCTAGCCCAGTCGGAGCCTATATGAAACACACCAGCTTTGTTTCCTCCTCTTGATCTCGAGGGCCCATCGTCAACCATCATTGGGATATGAAGTGTGTGAAATGTTTTTTGGGGTCTCCTGGATCATCAATGGTCGAAAATATAGAATTACTGAAGTTGGGTGAAGGTGCAGAAGTATCCACCCATTTAGGATATGAATTCCTATTAGGATTCAGAAGTGAACATCACCCTTCCATGGATTTCATTTGAGTAGACAGAGACTTGATGATGTTAAGAAACTATGAGGGAACTACTGTCTAAGCCATATCCCATACACATGGAATGTATGGGGGCCAAGGAGGTGGTATTTTCTTCATCTCCCACTAATTCTCGATTATTTATATGACTGAATAACTTCCCTGGTGAGAGAGAGGTTGTTTTCACAATGGAGGGAAGTTATGATCATGTTTAAATTCCTCATTTATGTAGATTGGCTATCTGAATCCGGAGCCAATCTGATGCTCAGATACTACTCTTGTTGGAAGATCAACTATGGGCGGGAGAATATTTCTCTCTTCCTAAAGACGATACCCATCAGGAATATTTCCCATGGGTATCTCCTCATTGAATTTCTAGAGACCTTGTATTTCACTCTCATGTTGAACAACGTTTTTTCCACCATGGAAGGAATCTAAACTCTTATAGATGGTGATTGGGATATAGACACACCTTTACATTTTTGTTTGGTAATGTTCTGCCAGAGATGTGGCAGCTCCTTTTTTGGTGCTTCCAGATATTGGAACATTTTATGGTTCCAAGTGTGTGAAACTTTTGTTGGTGCATCCAATTCACCCTCCTATCGGTGTATATTTTCCATGTTATGGCCCTCTACATTTTCATCTTGATCAATTTCTATCATGTTGATTGTGATGACATTCACAAAGGTATATTGGGAAATGGTGGTTATTCCATTACTTTCAACACAATAGTATAATTCTACACTTCCTTCATTAGGGTCTTTATCTGAATCCTTTTCCATATTTGGCTGTTTTGGCTTGTGACCCCAGTGGGGTATGATCTCCTTTTCTATACTATCATCCTATCTTGGCCTATGAATAGTAACATTAAGAGATTTTCTTGTTCTGGTTATCATACTGGCTCTGACCAGTAGAGGTTTTTCTCTTGCTGGGAGGGATAGGAGGGGCACTGACCCTTTTCCTCCCAACCTAGAGAAGAATGATTCTCTCTGTGGTGATGATGATGATGAAAATACCCCCATCCCTCTGGGATGGGGTTCATAAGGGGTTGAAATTAGCATTCATTGGTCTTGTTGTTGAGTATAAAATGATTCTAGTTTGGTATTTGATGATTCCTATGATGGAAATGAAGATATAAATGACCCCATCCAAGAAGGCTAGAGATTACTCGTAACTGACGAGGATATGTCCTAAATCTTCTTGGGAATTGATTATCTAATGGGTGGAGGTGCTGGTAGGTATTCCCCTAGCCCAGGGGGATAAGTCCACTATTGTATGGATACTATGGTAGCTTCTACTATAGTTATTTTAATGTGGTGTAGCTATGATTTTATAGAAGCTAGGTGTGATGGCGGCCCATGATGAGAACCCTTCTCTATAGGAAGTTGACTGGATGATCAAAAATTTGTTATCCATGTTTGAAATGAATATTATTTTCTTCAATGGGCCTAGTTTTATTTTCTATTGGCTATCCTCTCCCTCTATTTGTGATGTATAGGAATCTTTTAAGTAGGGGCGTTCCATTGTAGTGACCAACTGGCCCGAGCATTACCCAGTCCCCAAATTTCGCTAGAGGATATAACATTAAAGGACACAAAATATGAGGAGTTAAGGGAACTTAAAAGTGTAACAATCCATACTGTCCCCATCCTCAAATAAAAATAAATGATGTGGATTTGGAGATCATCTACCTAAGTTTCACGATGCAATGGCAACAAGCATGTTACAGATTTGCGCTGTGATTTTCTGATTTTGGATTCTGAGCTTTAGAGATAGCTACCAGGTCTGGATGAAAATAGAGTATATTTATTTTATGAAGGAGAAAATCTTATCCTAATTAAGGGATATGTTGAGACTTCAGTCGCTGATGAGTATCCCACATATTTTGGCATAGATAAGGCATACAATCCTTTTATAACTCATCTAGGATCTCATATTCAAAAGTAATGAGGGGCCAGAACATGATGGGGAGGATGTTTCTGGATAAATAAATATATATATATATCAATGTAGAAATACTCTCCATCAGACTTACATGCTTCTATCTATTCTGACTATAGAATATGGATCTGATGGTTTCCTGCTAATGGGAGTGGAGTGTTGCTGGATGTTTATGGGGAATCATATATAGTTGACCCTGATGTTTTGAGCATATCTCTATAAAAAGATGTATGAGTTTTGAAAACCTCTCTATATAGAGGTGTATGGGAAAGGTGAGGATTTATTTATCAATGGGAGATATCACTATGGAGTGGTTGACCATAGTGGATGTCAGGAGTAGAGTCCCTATGATCCATCTCCACACTACTATGATGAGGACTATCACGGTAATGAATGTATTCTACTTATGCTTCAATGGAAGAGTCAAAAAACCCTCATAGGATTTAGAATGTGTCTCAAAAAACCACAAGGACATTGGAGTTAGTTAGATTATGAATATGGTCCATTTTTTGCAACATGGTCAAAATATGCTGAACTGCCTTTTGGAATTATGAAGGGATTTGAGCCTACTATATAATGGTTAAGGAAATTTGTATACAACTATTTGTTGTTGAGAGAGTGTGAGATCATTATTGAGAAAATTCTGGAAGATTCTAATGGGGAGTCTCATTATTGATAGGAATGTGAGCCTTTCTTGAAGCATGTACCATTTTTACTTGGTGTGCCTTAGTCAGGACGAGAGCATGAGTCTGATCCTAATCCATTAAGATACGCCACTAGTCTTTCTTTTCAGGACTATGAGCCTACTCTGAGGCATGTGCCACTCTCACTTGGTGAGCCCTAGTTGGAATGTGAATATGATCCTGGTTTGAATATGCATTCCCCTCAAGAATATGCCAATTAACCTCTGGAATGAGATAAGGGATATAAGGCTCCTCATGTATTTCCTTGAAATGATGCAGTCGTAGTTGTTCACTAGAGGAAGTATTAATATGCACTTGGATTACATAATTTACTAGAATATGCTAGGAAGATTCACTGACAGGAATATGAGACTATCCAGAGACTTATTCCATTATCACTTGGTTTTCCCTAGCCAGAATGGTGATATATGCCTTATCCTGGGACTTTGGATTATGATTCTTTACTTCTTTAACAAGAATATGATCCTCTTCCAAGGATTGTGCCCCTCTTATCTGGTGAGCCTCATCCCGAATAGGGATATGATCTCGATCCTAGGCCTTTGAAATATTCCACCATACTTTTTCAACAGGCATGTACCCCTATCCCGAGGCATGTTCTGCTCTCACCTGGCGATCCCCAGTTCGAACTAGAGTATGAGCCCAGTCCGATGCCTTATACTTTATTGAAATATTTTGATAATACTCATGTATGGGAAAAAATGTGTATTTTCATTGGTAAAACCAATTTTTCATGATGATCAGAGTGTTGAGTTTCCCTGGCTATAGGTATAAGAGTATGTGATTATCCCTTTATTTTCATCAGTGCCAAAATATGTCAGTGGAGTTTTCTAGCTATTACTAAAATGTATTGTCATTTTATCAAAGTGTGTACGTGGATATAATCATACTGATTTTTTATCCCCACAATATACTGGAAGATGTCTTTGATTGAAGTGGGAATAGTCATCCACTTTTATCCTCTTTATGGAATTGGAATATGCTGATGGGATTCATACACGAGGGTAGGGATATGCACCCCCCCATGCCTTCTATGGTAATAAACCCACAAATGTTTTTTGAGTGCATAGGAATCTGAGACTACTCACTGGTTCTTGATGGAATATTCCAGCAGACATCAACAAAAGGAGTGGGGATATGATCCCCCTCCTAGGTATCCAACGCCTTCCTCCTCTGATGATCCTTCCTTGTTATATGTTCTTGGGCATCAGAGGTAGTAGCGAGTCCAGTGGAACCTTCAGTAGACAACAGGTGTGTATTGGTGGGATTGTTTTGGTGATGATGGTTGATAGGTGATCTCATCATCAGTACCTAAATCCAAAAGGATCTTTATTTGTCTTCTTGATCCCCCTTCATTAGAGACTGAAGGTGGAAGTTTCCACGCTTTGGGGATAATCTCCTGAAGTGGTCAGTTTTAGAGACAAGGGATTCTGGCATAGTGGTATCTTTTCCTAGGTAATGCAGACATGCCAGTTACTATTCTTAGAGAACCTCATAAGAAGATTCCATGTTTGGGATTGTACCATGTTAGTGGTACTCCCCAACAATCGGGTTCGCCACCTACTGTTTGAGTTATCGAGCAGGTGAGATCACTCTGCGACCCCATGGGTTTGAACCTGTAGATGTTTTACTATAGAAAAAACTAGATGATGAAGTCATTTTCTCAAATTGGGACACTGAGATCAGTATTTTTAGTTGTGATGATGAAAAATAACTGGTTTATTAATTAGTATAATATCATAGGCATACTATACTTAATCAGATATGCATGGTTAACAAAATTGTTCTTTTATTTCTGATTAGGCCATTATACTTTTTTGGAATTATCTAAGAGTGGATAGACTAATTTCATGAGAACCCTTGTTATAGTGGATAATTTATAACATCATGAAAGTCTTACTTCTTTGTTTGAATAGGAAATGAAAAACAATGTGGCCTACAACATGATCATTCTATAATTTTAGAGATTCATGTCAAACTTGTTAGTTTTTATTCACTTGGGGTGAAAAAAATGTATCAACATATTATAACCTGATCATTTTTCTATTAGAGAGGTTCACATCAGGTTAAACATTTTGGTTTTGTTCAGTTTTGAGGTGCAATCGGGGAAACCCTCACTGAGGTGGCCTCAGTTAGGCCAGATGGTTTATTGTGGGGGTTTTAACCTCTTGAAAAATCATTAACATCAGATCATTTTCATTCTTAATAAAATCTACCAATGGTTCCCTCATTCATAACTGGGCATGGAGATACTTTCCAAAGGTAGGTGGTCAGATGGGGTTTCAAACCCAACAACCCTTAGGGAATCGCATTGGCCAAGAGGATGGGGGTTGGGCTCATCACACCCTTTTATGGGGAATTATTGCATACTCCAAGATTCCATTATAGATTTAAGATATGTTCAAAAATCTATTCCTAATCCCAATATGGGGCCAGTTACCCTAAAAAATGATCATGGGTTAATTCTATTTCATGTGAAAAATATTGGGGTGTTTTTAGTGAATCCATCTATATTTATCTATGGTTCTCCATCATTTTCTAGTAATGGGCAGCTACTTACGTGATGAAGATGTATACCCAATAGATTCAGAATGTGATGACATGTAAGGATGCAGTTAATATTCTGAGTAGGTGATTTATCCACTATGAGGCATCCTATGTATCATTGTTATTGCAAGAATCAAAACCCAATAGTTCTTTAGACTCATGCAGTTTAACATCATGTGAAAAAGACTTATATAGGTTCCCTAGGACACCAGGTGTTCAAGCATGAGTCTTGTAAGGACTTCTTATGTATCCCAATTATAAAGATAATCAGTTTTCTGATAGTTTATTTGTTTGAGGATTATATACTAAGGATTCCCTTGTCATTGTAGAGACTGATAGTGCAAATGACATGATTATTTCAGTTCCCTATGCCCACATGATCTATGCTTGGTGTGAGAATAAAGGTATGGAAAATGATCATTTTTATTACTCATGATGTGAAACTTATTTATAGGGATATCCCTGAAAGGATTTATTATAATCTTGGACATCATGGATGAATCCTACGTATACTAGTTATGGAAGGAATTAGATTCATCATAGTTCATTTTATTTCTCATTCTACAAACGAATGAGGTAGAGTGATCATCCAATGGAAATGATTGGGTACCGATGGTTGAAATGGAATTCACATAAGGATTACATTGAAATGAATGTTTATTTGATCTTGATACTTAGTAAGTCATCCTATGTATCCTGGTTATTATAGGAATCAGAGTTCTTGTCGTTTATTCTCACCCTTGGGATTGGACCCAAGGTAGATTCCATTTTATTGATTCAAATGTGTCATTCCACTCATTGGGTCATACATAATTATGTTTCCCTAGGTTATGGAGATTCATGATTCAAATGATATGACTATTTCATCTCCCTAGGCCCATGTGAGCTATGCACAATATGAGAAACAAGGGATGAGAAAAGATCAATGTCATCTCTTGGTGGGTGAGGGTAAAACGTATTGGGGCAACCCTTAGAATATTTTATGTGGATATCAGGCCTCATAAATTCATCCTATGTATCCCTATTATAGAGGGAATTAGAGTTCACATAGTTCATTTGATTAAGGATAACACTATGAGGTTCCCATATTGATTTGGTCAGCTTTCCAACCAAACATGTGTTGATTGTCCACTCATCCTCATATGTAGGAGGGTATCTTCCTAGAATATCCAAAGACAACTAAATGATCCAGTTGGTCTTTCTAAAGGACTTATCATAAATCGTGTGGCACATCCGAAGGCTTTTTCATGATCAAGGATGACTTGTGCATAGGAAATCATAAAACCCATATGATTTATCCTGGAAGCCATTGCATGAACCGACATGATTATCTAAATGGTGTCACATGATCCAGATAACTTTTCCTATTGTCATTCGCAAGAGTTGGCTGACATATATGGATAGTGTCATGAGAGTCAATACAACATGTCTAAAAGGGTGTCACATGTCTTGGATAACATGTCTGGAGGGAATCACGAGACCTGAATAGCATACCAAGAGGGTGTCACGAGTCTTTGTTGACATTTATGGAGGGAATCAAAAGACTTGGATGACACATTTAGAGGGTTTCTTTAGAGTCAATGTGATATGTATTGGGAGGGTTGCGAGAACTATTTGGAATTCCCATATTCTACTAGAAGACATAGATAAAATGAGCGGGAAGTGTTATATGAGTCAGGAAACATGTTTGAAGGACATCACAAGATTCATGTGACAAACCATTGGGGATTCACGATACTAAGGTGACACGCCTAGGGGTGAACCACGCGACTTGCTCAAGTATGTTCAGATGAATTCATGTGAACCAAATAGCATGCCAAAAAAGTCTCATGAGATATGGGAAACATTTCATGGTAATGTTACACATCATGGATGGTTCATGAAAAGCACATGAGGGTAAATGAACATGTTTTTGGTTTAAGTCTTCCACCATTTGTCTTTTTTCTAGACCTTTTATTTTTAATTTCTTATATTTATTTAGTGTCAATTTATTTTAAGTCTCACATGATGTCACATACATGACTTATTTTAAAATTAAATTTCATTAAATTTTCATTTATGCTTTGTTTTTTTGGGTTTCTCAAGTTTTTATGGTGGAATGGGTGAGTTTTCATGAATTGGGCCAAACCGTGAGCCCAATTCCAGATTTAAAAATAATTTTTTTTTCTTTTATAAAATTTTCATTTTTTAATATTTTTCACCCATTCAAATTCCTAAATGGTTTCCTCTGACATAGAAACACCACCATTTTAGTTTGGAGCCTTTAGAAAACCATAAACAAGCTATATATGGGTTTTTATTTAAGGGATTGGGCCTGCCCGAAATCCCAATTCCAGTTTTTTAAATAAAATTTGTTTAATTAATAAATTATCCAATATTAAGGATTTTTCAATTATTCCAATCCCCAAACATACCCCTTGAACCCAGCCGCGCATCCAATATCCTCCCACCCTCTTTGCAGCTCATTTTCATCACGTTTTAGGTCGAAACTTTTGAAGAACTCACATTTCGGGCAGATTTATAAAGGTAATTCGTTTCCTTCATAAATCCTTCAATTATCACTCTTTTTCCCCATTCAAATTCCTACATGGTCCCCTTATCCTTTTTCGAACATCCCTTAAATGTTTGGCAGTTTTAAAACTTATCTACTGGTGTGTGTGAGGCGATTTCTACAAGATCCCTCAAGTAAGTTAGCCTTCTTCATTCTTCTTTCAATTTGCTTAGGGTTACATTCAATGTGATTAGGGTTTCACACCTTATCCATATGGTTCCTAATGTACATAAGTTAGGGTTCAAACCTAGGGTTTTATTTCTTGTCTTTTGGGTGAAAGCTTCTGGTTTTTGGTTGGATTTCACTTCCTCGAGGTGCGGCAGTGGTGCGGTTTATGTTTCACACCATGTTTTGAGTGTTTCGACTTAAAAGGTAGGTGATTCCATGTATAACCATTTTATGATGAGTTATCTTTCTTTGTTTATTAATTTAGTATGTTTCAAATCTGTTTTGTGTGGTGAAAAAAATTGTTTTTATGATGGATTGAGTTAAGTGTTTAATTTTTTAGTTGCATTATTGCTTGGAATTGGGTGCTTTTCATGCGTGGCTCTTGGGGAAATATTTGGGTGTATTTTATAAGAAGTGAAATTGATTTATTAGTGTTAAAAGGGGCTGAAAATTCTGTTTTGTTAATGCCTTAATGTCATGTTGGCCTTGTAATGGGGTTTTGAATGATTTTAATGTGTGAAACCATGTTGTACTTCTTGAACAAGATTTGTGAAAACATGTGTTTTTCATGTGTACCTTTTGTGGTATTGTTTGAGGTATTTGTATAAAACTTGGGGGTGGTTTAATAAATATTTTTAGGGCTGCCAATTCTGATTTGGATTGTTATTGGCATTGTTTTCGTCTTGAATTAGGTTTTTGAAATGGGTTTTGTATGCCAACCATGGTTGCACCACTTGGGTTGGTTTTATGAAAATTATAAATGATTTAATGAGTTACAAAAAGTGTGAAATGATTTATTATGTACTGTTTTTGTGATAGTATGTTCCTAAAATGAATTTTTGAAACATAATGTTGTCAGTTATGTTGTAAAACATTTTGGTAATGTTTTTTAATTTTTCGAGGTGGTATATGAAATTGGGATGTGGGTGCGAAACGTGTTTTCGGGCTGTTTTGCATGAGTGTGATATGCAAAATGGACTTTGTTTATGAAAAGGGTATTATGTAACATGTGATTGGGCTGTTATGTGATGTTTAGAATCTTGGGAAAGATTTTATAAAATTGTTAACGGATTTGTTGAATTGTGAAAGATGTGCAAAATGTGGTGTGGGCTATTTTTGGTGTGAGTATGATTTCAAAATTCATTTGGATGAAAAAGTGGATTTTTAGACTTGTGTGGAATACATGTTGGCTGTTTGGTGAACTTTTGATGTGAAAATGATATTTTCATGTGAAGTGTATATTTATTGACTTGTTAAACTTGTCTGAGAACAAGGGGAAAACCCGAGTATCTAGGTGGGTGGACATGTACTAGTATACTAGTGAATCCATGGGGTTTGGCCCCAGTTTCACTTAGAAGGATTGATGCTTACAACTCTAACTAAACTATGATGATGATTATTGGGGACCACTAGGTTATGGGTATGTTCCCTACTAGTGGATCATGCATGAGAACGAATATTGTGATGGTTACTCTCACTGAGATAGGAGGTACCTGGGACCCAGAACGAGATAGTGCCTAGGGGTTATTTCCTATTTATTGTGCTCATTATTTACTTTGTACTTACCATCGGCATACAGTATAGTTGTCTGGAAAATTCATTAGTGTTGACATTATTTTTAAAAGTGTTGATTCTTTGTGATAGCTCACTAGAAAACTATTTTTTTAGTTTCATGTTTTAGAAATTGTAACTAGAATTTTCTGTTTATGAAAACTTGCAAGCTTTTTGTCTTTGAATGTTTATCACATGGAATATCTTAGTGGTGGTATCCTACTGGGCATTGTATCACACCCTACTTACACCCTTGGGTGTAAGTAGATTTGGTTATTTTTTTGTCACAGGTTTGGGTACTTGTTTTATGCCATTGGTTTAGGTTTTTAGCTATCCATTGGGATGCAGTGTCGTGGAGATGGCTTGAGGGCGGTGCCACTTTCCATGTGGAGGTTCTTGGGCTATCCTTATTTGGTTTTTTACCTTTTTAATGGTCTTTAAACATTGTTTTAACTTATGTATTTCAGTCTGAAATTTTTTAAAAGATGGTTTTAGTTGAAAATTCCAGATTTGTTTTATTGAGTTTGTTTGTTGTTTAATGTTTATAAAATCGGGTAAATCGTTCCCAATTATCATGATATGATACCCGGGTACTTGTGCCAGCCCGTGGGGATCGGGAACGCCCTTCAGGCCTTGGAACAGGCTGGGTTTGGTGCTGGTTTGATGGAAACCAGATCCGGTTCGTGACAAAATGGTATCAGAGGAGGTTCTGGTTAACTCTTTGGGTCACGTTATTTAGGGAATAGTCGGGATAGTATAAAGTTAGGATTGTTGGGACTTGGCAGTTCGGTTATGGGTAGTGTGCCTGATCACCACACCTCATGAAAGGATTCGAGTCACCAGGGAAAGTCGGGATTTATCTAATTCCTTTGGTTTTCTTGGTTTGATGATGATTAGGGGAAATGAAAAGAGAGTTGGGTTAATGGCCTCAATGAGCTCGCAGGGCCTGGCAAGCCATGTGAAGCTTGGGATATTCCCTATAACACTCTCTATGATAGTGAAGTGATTGTAATATGGCCCCTAACCATATTTCCAAGTCTCCCACTGAAACTAGTTTCCTCTCGCATTTTTTTGTGATTTAGTTTTTAAATCTTGGCACTTTGTTTTTTAAGTGACTTGGTTTTAATAAGCGTAAAGTTTTTATGAATTGATTTTAAAATAAAGAGGGAATGGTTTGGTTTATAAAATGGAGGAACTGAATTTTCATAATTGTTTTGAAATATAAAATGGTGTGCTTACACCTGTTTGAAAGCAGGAACTATATTGAAGTTGGTTTTTAAAAGTGTTTCAAATAGAGTTTTCTAAACAATCAGAGTGTGTTTTAATGGGATGAGATGTTTTGAAATTGATGTGAATATTTTGAAAGTGAGTTATTTTCTAAATGGTTGTGACTTTCTGAAAATTTTTGTAAGATGTGAGTTGTGATTTTGATCTTCTGGTTAGTGGTTTTGAGAAAAATGATGTGTTGGTTGACCATTTCGGTTTTGAAAAGTGGAAAAAAAATCTTTGTTTTAGCCTTTGGTATTTTCATGAGCGACCACATGCATGTGGTTATATGGGAAGATGTATGGTTGACGACATGACTGGATGAGTGTCAGAACGGATATGAGGAGGGATCCCGGTGTGGCACCAAAACATGCATGTGTGAGGCCCATGAGGTACCATTGGTGGATGCGCTAACCGCTAAACCATTTGTTTTCAAAGAAACGTTTTTAAAGAGAAACATGAAGACTTTATGAATTGTTTGGAATGGTTAATATTATGTGTTTTTGGAAAATGTTGATGTTGTGGGATGTTTTGAGTCCAAGAACCCCTCCTGTTTGAACTGTGTTTTGGGTTTGGGTTTGGTCAGTAAGTTGTGTTATAGGGACAATTAGTGGTATCATTTGAAAAATGTTTTGGGATGCCTTTATGATGGTTCCCTTCATGTGTTTGGATCTGGTTTGTGGTATATCTTGAGTAATGGACCATATTTGTTGGGTCCTTGGGTTCAATCGTTGGATAAGGTACACCCCCATTAAAGGTTAGTGCACAACTGAAGTGCAACCATGATTATTTCTCTATTTGAGGACCCTCCAGTTAATCAATATAAGGAATATTTTTCTTGAGATTTTTAGATTGAGTCTACACCCATTCCTTTCTTTGATTTTTAGATCCTCTTGTAATTGGAGAGTGCTCGTGGAAGGTTGAAAGAGACCATAGTTTCTTATGTTTCCTGATTCGTCGAAGGTGGATGTGGTCTAGGGTTGTAAGTGTGGATGAGTGTCTCGATGGTGTCTAAGAGGGCCTTTGGGGTTCTTCAAAGTTTCTTTGAAGCATGAGTTCATGTTAAACCACCAGTGTGGGAAATATGGTCGCTATAGGATATTGTGGCCACTTTCTACAATTGTGTGTTGTTTGGGGATGTTGTATAAGGTCACTCTCCATGCATTGTTTATATCAGTCGCAATGGCCATGTTCGGTGATGCCTTATGATGTCATGTGCTCGATTGACCATATAGGTGAAAGTCATGAAATCCTCCGAGAGTCCCTATTGTGTTGGGTGAATTTCTTCCTTGGAAAAACTTCAAAATCTTTCATTTTAGAGGAAGGTGAGTGTAGGTGTTCTTTACTTCTATTGTTTCTCACCTGAAGAAACAAGGTGTGATGTGTGTGCATCTTCTTAGCCCTTATTTTAGTGAAATATCGAGATAGGGTAAAGTGAGTATGGAATTTTTTATGTTTGGAAAACTTATCTTGGGTTTCGGTGTAGTTGTTGGTGGCACCGAAAGAAGAATTCTCATTCAGTGGGTTTCCGAAGACTAATTGCGAGGCTGAAGATGCTTCAATCATTTGAGCTCCAACCATAGGTCTCAGAGAGAAGCTGGCTCATAGTCAAGGGAAATCATAGGTTCATTTAAACCCTTGTACAAAGTCCTATCCTAAATATGAAATATAGGATTAGTTTAAACCTCTGGTATCATTATCTTTCTTTTTTTTTTTTCACGTTTGGTGGAAATAGATGGAGGGCATTGTACCCATGACATCACCCAATGTCATTCCCTCCCCCTTTGGTTTCCATTGAGTCTTTGGAGAATGGTTGGAAATTTAGATAGACATGATGAGCACATGGTTTTTGAATGATTAAGAGAGACTGTGTGCCTGGAAGCCATGTAGGAAGATTGATCAACACAGTTAGTTCACGATTTCACAAACTGTGCGGACTAACCATGCGACCTTCCCAAATCTTGAATTTTTTTGGGTCTTTCTGTGCCGGCTCATGCTGGTCGATTAAGATGGTTGGTTCTTATAGTGGGGAGAACAATAATAATTCTCATGTTTGTTCCTTAGGAAATTTTGAATGGAATTATACCCCATGTACCATGGATTCCGTTCAGGCCTCCCCCTATTAGTGTCCTGATTCTATCTCGAAAAAAAATATTGGTTGTGTCTTATGGTGGGGAGCATATTAATGTACCCCCGTACCAGTAACATAGATTTATCTATGGTTTTGGATTGGTGTAGATAGTCTCGTTCAGAGATATCTAGCTACCAACATCTTTCTTGAGTAAACGTTGGGACTGGAGAGTGCCTAATGGTTAGTTAAAGTAAGGTAAGTGTAACCTTGTTCTAAGTTGTTGTTCGTTTGGGTGAATTGCTTGAGTCATATTTGGATAGTGTTTGAGGAGTTTTATTTTGGGATAAAGTATGAATGTGATTGATCATTTCAGGAAATTGGTATATTTTTTGGTTGTGAGAGTAATCCTTAATTGATCACTGGAGGTGTTTGGCCTTTGGGGGTGAAACCTGGCAAATGAGTACCTCTTGGTTTCTTAGTTGGGTTTGGTTGTTTCTTTGTAGTTGATGTGACTTTCCGGGGCGGAAAGTTTTCATGGTGGGGAGAATTGTCACATACATGACTTATTTTAAATTTAAATTTCATTAAATTTTCATTTATGCTTTGTTTTTTTTGGGTTTCTCAAGTTTTTATGGTGGAATGGGTGAGTTTTCATGAATTGGGCCAAACCGTGATCCCAATTCCAGATATAAAAATAAATTTTGATTCTTTTATAACTTTTTAATTTTTTAATATTTTTTACCCATTCAAGTTCTTAAATGGTCTCCCCTGACATAGAAACACCACCATTTTAGTTTGGAGCCTTTAGAAAACCATAAACAAGCTATATATGGGTTTTTATTTAATGGATTGGGCCTGCCCGAAAGCCCAATTCCAGTTTCAAATATAAAATTTGTTTAATTAATAACTTATCCAATATTAAGGATTTTTCGGTGATTCCAAACCCCAAAAACTCCCCTTGAACCCAGACGCGGGTCCAATATCCTCCCACCCTCTTTTCAGCTCATTTGCGACGCGTTATAGGTCGAAACTTTTGAAGAACTCACATTTCGGGCAGATTTATAAAGGTAATTTGTTTCCTGCATAAATCCTTCAATTCTCACTCTTTTTTCCCCATTCAAATTCCTACATGGTCCCCTTATCCTTTTTCGAATATCCCCTAAACGTTTGGATGTTTTCAAACTCAGCTACTGGTGTATGTGAGGCGATTTCTACAAGATCCCTCAAGTAAGTTGGTCTTCTTCATTCTTCTTTAAATTTGCTTAGGGTTACATTCAATGTGATTAGGGTTTCACACCTTATCCATAAGGCTCCTAATGTCCAGAAGTTAGGGTTCAAACCTAGGGTTTTATTTCCTGTATTTTGGGTGAATGATTCTGGTTTTAGGTTGAATTTCAATTCCTCGAGGTGCGGCGGTGGTGCGGTTTATGTTTCACACCATATTTTGAGTGTTTCGACTTAAAAGGTAGATGATTCCATGTATAACCATTTTATGATGAGTTAGCTTTCTTGGTTTATTAATTTAGTATGTTTCAAATATGTTTTGTGTGGTGATTTTTTTTTTGTGATGGATTGAGTTAAGTGTTTAATTTTTTAGTTTCATTATTTCTTGGAATTGGGTGCTTTTCATGCGTGGCTCTTGGGGAAATATTTGGGTGTATTATATAAGATGTGAAATTGATTTATTAGTGTTAAAAGGGGCTGAAAATTATGTTTTGTTAATGCCTTAATGTCATGTTGGCCTTGTAATGGGGTTTTTGAATGTTTTTAATTTGTGAAACCATGTTGTACTTCTTGAACATGATTTGTGAAAACATGTGTTTTTCATGTGTACCTTTTGTGGTATTGTTTGAGGTATTTGTATAAAACTTGGTGGTGGTTTAATAAATATTTTTAGGGATTCCAATTCTGATTTAGATTGTTATTGGAATTGTTTTGGTCTTGAGTTAGGTTTTTGAAATGGGTTTTGTATGCCAACCATGGTTGCACCACTTGGGTTGGTTTTATGAAAATTATAAACGATTTAATGAGTTACAAAAAGTGTGAAATGATTTCTCATGTACTGTTTTGGTGATAGTATGTTCCTAAAATGAATTTTTGAAACATAATGTTTTCAGTTATGTTGTAAAACATTTTGGTAATGTTTTGTATTTTTTTGAGGTGATTTATGAAATTGGGATGTCGGTGCGAAACGTGTTTTCGGGCTGTTTTGCGTGAGTGTGATATGCAAAATGGACTTTGTTTATGAAAAGGGTATTATGTAACATGTGATTGGGCTGTTATGTGATGTTTAGAATCTTGGGAAAGATTTTATAAAATTGTTAACGGATTTGTTGAATTGTGAAAGATGTGCAAAATGTGGTGTGGGATATTTTTGGTGTGAGTAAGATTTCAAAATTCATTTGAATGAAAAAGTGGATTTTTAGACTTGTGTAGAATACATGTTGGCTGTTTGGTGAACTTGTGATGTGAAAATGATATTTTCATGTGCAGTGTATATTTATTGACTTGTTGAACTTGTCTGAGCATAAGGGGAAAACCCGGGTATCTAGGTGGGTGGACATGTACTAGTATGCTAGTGAATCCGTGGGGTTTGACCTCAGTTTCACTTAGCAGTATTGATGCTTACAACTCAAACTAAACTATGATGATGATTATTGGGGACCACTAGGTTATGGGTATGTTCCCTACTAGTGGCTCATTCATGAGAACGAATATTGTGATGGTTACTCTCACCGAGATACGAGGTACCTGGGACCCAGAATGAGCTAGTGCCTAGGGGTTGTTTCCTATTTCTTGTGATCATTATTTACTTTGTACTTAAAATCGGCATATGGTATAGTTGGTTGGAAAATTCAGTAGTGTTGACATTATTTTTAAAAGTGTTCATTATTAATGATATCTCACTTGAAAACTGTTTTTTTAGTTTCATCTTTTAGAAATTGTAACTAGCATTTTCTGTTTATGAAAACTTGCAAGATTTTTGTCTTTGAATGTTTATCACATGGAATATCTTAGTGGTGGTATCCTACTGGTAATTGCCTCACACCCTACTTACACCCTTGGTTGTAAGTATATTTGGTTATTTTTTGTCACAGGTTTGGGTACAGGTTTTATGCCATTGGTTCAGGTTTTTAGCTGTCCATTGGGATGCAGTGTTGTGGAGATGGATTGAGGGCGGTGCCTCTTTCCATGTGGAGATTCTTGGGCTGTCCTTATTTGGTTTTGTACCTTTTTAATGGTCTTTAAATGTAGTTTTAACTTATGTATTTCAGTCTTAAATTTTGTGAAAGATGGATTTAGTTGAAAAATCCAGATTTGTTTTATTGAGTTTGTTTGTTGTTTAATGTTTATAAAATCGGGTAAATCATTCACAATTATCATGATATGATACCAGGGAACTTGTGCCAGCCCTTGGGGATCGGGAACAACCTTCGGTCCTTGGCAGGAGCCAGGTTTGGTGCTGGTTTGATCGCGACCGGATCCGGTTCGTGACAAAATGGTATCAGAGGAGGTTCTGGTTAACTCTTTAGGTCACATTATTTAGGGAACAGTCGGGATATTATAAAGTTAGGATTGTTGGGACTTGGTAGTTCGGTTATGGGTAGTGTTCCTGATCACCACACCTCATGACAGGATTCAAGTCTCCAGGGGAAGTCGAGATTTATCTAATTCCTTTGGTTTTCTTGGTTTGATGATTATTAGGGGAAATGAAAAGAGAGTTGGGTTAATGGTCTCAATGAGCTCACAGGGCATGGAAAGCCATGTGAAGCTGGGGATATTCCCTATAACACTCTCTGTGACAGTGCAGTGATTGGAATATGGACACCAACCATATTTCCAAGTCACCCACTGAAACTAGTTTCCTCTCGCATTGTTTTGTGCTTTAGTTTTGAAATCTTGGCACTTTGGTTTTTAGGTGACTTGGTTTTAATAAGCGTAAAGTTTTTATGAAATTATTTTCAAATAAAGATGGAATGGTTTGGTTTATGAAATGGAGGAACTGAATTTTCATAATTGTTTTGAAATATAAAATGGTGTGCTTACACCTCTTTGAAAGCAGGAACTATATTGAAGTTGGTTTTGAAAAGTGCTTCCAATAGATTTTCTAAACAATCAGAGTGTGTTTTAATGGGATGAGATATTTTGAAATTGATGTGAATATCTTGAAAGTGAGTTATTTTCTAAATGGTTGTGACTTTCTGAAAAAAAAATTTAAGATGTGAGTTGTGCTTTTGATCTTCTGGTTAGTGGTTTTGAGAAAAATGATGTGTTGGTTGACCATTTCGGTTTTGAAAAGTGGAATAAAAATCTTTGTTTTATCCTTTGGTATTTTCATTAGCGACCACATGCATGTGGTTATATGGGATGATGGATGGTTGACGACATGACTGGATGAGTGTCGGAATGGATATGAGGAGGGAGCCCGGTGTGGCACCAAAACATGCTTGTGTGAGGCCCATGGGGTACCATTGGTGGATGCGCTAACCGCTGAACCATTTGTTTTCAAAGAAATGTTTTTAAAGAGAAACATGAAGATTTGATGAATAGTTTGGAATGGTTTATATTATGTGTTTTTGGAAAATGTTGATGTTGTGGGATGTTTTGAGTCCAAGAACGCCCCCAGTTTGAACTGTGTTTTGGGTTTGGGTTTGGTCAGTAAATTGTGTTATAGGGACAGTTAGTGGTATCTTTTGAAAAATGTTTTGGGATGCCTTTATGATGGTTTCCCTCATGTGTTTGGATCTGGTTTGTGGTATATCTTGACTAATGGACCATCTTGGTTGGGTCCTTGGGTTCAATCATTGGATAAGGTACACCCCCATTAAAGGTTAGTGCACAACTGAAGTGCAACCAGGATTATTTCTCTGTTTGAAGACCCTCCAGTTAATCAATATAAGGAATATTTTTCTTGAGATTTTTATATTGAGTCTACACCCATTCCTTTATTTGATTTTTATATCCTATTGTAATGGGAGAGTGCTCGTGGAAGGTTGAAAGAGACCACAGTTTCTTATGTTTCCTGATTCATCGAAGGTGGATGTGGTCTAGGGTTGTAAGTGTGGATGAGTGTCTCGATGGTGTCTAAGAGGGCCTTTGGGGTTCTTCAAAGTTTCTTTGAAGCATGAGTTCATGTTAAAACACCATTGTGGGAAATATGGTCACTATAGGATATTGTGGCCACTTTCTAGAATTGTGTGTTGTTTGGGGATGTTGTATAAGGTCACTCTCCATTCATTGTTTATATCAGTCGCAATGGCCATGTTCGGTGATGCCTTATGATGTCATGTGCTCGATTGACCATATAGGTGAAAGTCATGAAATCCTCCGAGAGTCCCTATTGTGTTGGGTGAATTTCTTCCTTGGAAAAACTTCAAAATCTTCCATTTTAGAGGAAGGTGAGTGTAGGTGTTCTTTACTTATATTGTTTCTCACCTGAAGAAACAAGGTGTGATGTGTGTGCATCTTCTTAGCCCTTGTTTCAGTGAAATATCGGGATATGGTAAAGTGAGTATGGAATTTGTTATGTCTGTAAAAATTATCTTGGGTTGAGGTGTAGTAGTTAGTGGAACGGAAAGAAGAATTCTCATTCAGTGGGTTTCCGAAGACTAACTGCAAGGTCGAAGATGCTTCAATCATTTGAGCTCCAACCATAGGTCTCAGAGAGAAGCTGGCTTGTAGTCAAGGGAAATCATAGGTTCATTTAAACCCTTGTACAAAGTCCTATACTAAATATTAAAGATAGGATGAGTTTAAACCTCTGATATCATTATCTTTCTTTTTCTTTTTCATGTTTGGTGGAAATATATGGAGGGCATTGTACCCATGACATCGCCCAATGTCATTCCCTCCCCCTTTGGTTTCCATTGAGTCTTTGGAGAATGGTTGGAAATTTGGATAGACATGCTGAGCACATGGTTTGTGAATGATTAAGAGAGATTGTGTGCCTGGAATCCATGCAGGAAGATTGATCAGCACAGTTAGTTCAGGGTTTCACAAACTGTGCGGACTAACCGTGCGACCTTCCCAAATCTTGAATTTTTTTTGGGTCTTTCTGTGCCGGCTCATGCTGGTCGATTAAGATGGTTGGTTCTTATGGTGGGGAGAACAACAATAATTCTCATGTTTGTTCATTAGGAAATTTTGAATGGAATTCTACCCCATGTACCATGGATTCCATTCAGGCCTCCCCCTATTAGTGTCCTGATTCTATCTCGAAAAAAACTATTGGTTGTCTCTCATGGTGGGGAGAATATTAGTGTCCCCCCGTACCAGTAACATAGATTTATCTATGGTTTTGGCTTGGTGTAGATAGTCTCGTTCGGAGATATCTAGCTACCAACATCTTCCTTGAGTAAACGTTGGGACTGGAGAGTGCCCAATGGTTTAGTTAAATTAAGGCAAATGTAACCTTGTTCTAAGTTGTTGTTTGTTTGGGTGAATTGCTTGAGTCATATTTGGATAGTGTTTGAGGAGTTTTATTTTGGGATAAAGTATGAATGTGATTGATAATTTCAGGAAAGTGGTATATGTTTTGGTTGTGAGAGTAATCCTTAATTAATCACTGGAGGTGTTTGGCCTTTGGGGGTGAAACCTGGCAAAGGAGTACCTCTTGGTTTCTTAGTTGGGTTTGGTTGTTGTTTTGTACTTGATGTGACGTTCCGGGGCGTAAAGTTTTCATGGTGGAGATAATTTTCACATACATGACTTATTTTAAAGTTAAATTTCATTAAATTTTCATTTATACTTTGTTTTTTTGGGTTTCTCAAGTTTTTATGGTGGAATGGGTGAGTTTTCATGAATTGGGCCAAACTGTGAGCCCAATTCCATATTTAAAAATAAATTTTGTTTCTTTTATAACTTTTTCATTTTTTAATATTTTTCACCCATTCAAGTTCATAAATGGTCTCCCCTGACATATAAACACCACCATTTTAGTTTGGAGCCTTTAGAAAACCATAAACAAGCTATATATGGATTTTTATTTAAGGGATTGGGTCTGCCCGAAAGCCCAATTCCAGTTTTAAAAATAAAATTTGTTTAATTAATAACATATCCAATATTAAGGTGTTTTCAGTGATTCCAAGCCCAAAAACGCCCCTTGAACCCAGCCATGCGTCCAATATCCTCCCACCCTCTTTTTCACCTCATTGTCATCGCGTTTTAGGTCGAAACTTTTGAAGAACTCACATTTCGGGAAGATTTATAAAGGTAATTTGTTTCCTTCATAAATCCTTCAATTCTCACTATTTTTCCCCATTAAAATTCCTACATGGTCCCCTTATCCTTTTTCTAACATCACCTAAATGTTTTGCTGTTTTCAAACTCAGATACTGGTGTATGTGAGGCGATTTCTACAAGATTTCTCAAGTAAGTTGGTCTTCTTCATTCTTCTTTCAATTTGATTAGGGTTACATTCAATGTGATTAGGGTTTCACACCTTATCCATAAGGTTCCTAATGTCCATAAGTTAGGGTTCAAACCTAGGGTTTTATTTGTTGTCTTTTGGGTGAATGCTACTGGTTTTAGGTTGGATTTCAATTCCTTGAGGTGCGGTGGTGGTGCGGTTTATGTTTCACACCATATTTTGAGTGTTTCGACTTAAAAGGTAGGTGATTCCATGTATAGCCATTTTATGATGAGTTAACTTGCTTGGTTTATTAATTTAGTATGTTTCAAATCTGTTTTGTATGGTGCAAAAAATTGTTTTTGTGATGGATTGAGTTAAGTATTTAATTTTTTTAGTTGCATTATTTCTTGGAATTGGGTGCTTTTCATGCATGGCTCTTGGGGAAATATTTGGGTGTATTTTATAAGATGTGAAATTGATTTATTAGTGTTAAAAGGGGCTGAAAATTCTGTTTTGTTAATGTCTTAATGTCATGTTAGCCTTGTAATGGGGTTTTTTATTGGTTTTAATGTGTGAAACCATGTTTTACTTCTTGAACATGATTTGTGAAAACATGTGTTTTTCATGTGTACCTTTTGTGGTATTGTTTAAGGTATTCGTATAAAACTTGGGGGTGGTTTAATAAATATTTTTAGGGCTTCCAATTCTGATTTATATTGTTAGTGGCATTGTTTTGGTCTTGAATTTGGATTTTGAAATGGGTTTTGTATGCCAACCATTATTGCACCACTTGGGTTGGTTTTATGAAAATTATAAATGATTTAACGAGTTACAAAAAGTGTGAAATGGTTGCTTATGTACTGTTTTGGTGATAGTATGTTACTAAAATGAATTTTTGAAACATAATGTTGTTAGTTATGTTGTAAAACATTTTTCTAATGTTTTGTAATTTTTTGAGGTGATTTATTAAATTGGGATGTGGGTGCGAAATGTGTTTTCGGGCTGTTTTGCGTGAGTGTGATATGGAAAATGGACTTTGTTTATGAAAAGGGTATTATGTAACATGTGATTGGGATGTTATGTGATGTTTATAATCTTGGAAAAGATTTTATAAAATTGTTAACAGATTTGTTGAATTGTGAAAGATTTGCAAAATGTGGTGTGGGCTATTTTTGGTGTGAGTATGATTTCAAAATTCATTTGAATGAAAAAGTGGATTTTTAGACTTGTGTGGAATACATGTTGGCTGTTTGGTGAACTTGTGATGTGAAAATGATATTTTCATGTGCAGTGTATATTTATTGACTTGTTGAACTTGTCTGAGCACAAGGGGAAAACCCAGGTATCTAGGTGGGTGGACATGTACTAGTATGCTAGTGAATCCGTGGGGTTTGGCCTCAGTTTCACTTAGAAGGATTGATTCTTACAACTCTAACTAAACTATGATGATCATGATTGGGGACCACTAGGTTATGGATATGTTCCCTACTAGTGGCTCGTGCACGAGAATGGATATTGTGATGGTTACTCTCACTGAGATACGAGGTACCTGGGACCCAGAACAAGCTAGTGCCTAGGGGTTATTTCCTATTTCTTGTTCTCATTATTTACTTTGTACTTACCGTCAGAATACGGTATAGTTGTCTCGAAAATTCAGCAGTGTTGACATTGTTTTTAAAAGTGTTGATTCTTAATGATAGCTCACTTGAAAACTGTTTTTTTAGTTTCATCTTTTAGAAATTGTAACTAGCATTTTCTGTTTATGAAAACTTACAAGCTTTTTGTCTTTGAATGTTTATCACATGGAATATCTTAGTGGTGGTATCCTACTGGGAAATTTCTCACACCCTACTTACAACCTTGGGTGTAAGTATATTTTGTTATTTTTTTGTCACAGGTTTGGGTACAATTTTTATGCCATTGGTTCAGGTTTTTAGCTGTCCATTGAGATGCAGTGTCGTGAAGATGGATTGAGGGAAGTGCCTCTTTCCATGTGGAGGTTCTCGGGCTGTCTTTATTTGGTTTTTTACCTTTTTAATGGTCTTTAAAAATAGTTTTAACTTATGTATTTCTGTCTGAAATTTTGTAAAAGATGGTTTTAGTTGAAAAATTCATATTTGTTTTATTGAGTTTGTTTGTTGTTTAATGTTTATAAAATCAGGTAAATCGTTCCCAATTATCATGATATGATACCCGGGCACTTGTGCCAGCCCATGGGGATCGGGAACACCCTTCGGGCCTTGGCACGGGCCGGGTTTGGTGCTGGTTTGATGGTGACCGAATCCGGTTCGTGAGACATGATCTAAGAGATATGTAGTAGTTTCTTTTTATGTACTTACAGGATCCCTTCACGTAATATATGAATGATCACGTGAAGTTCTTTGTTCATGGTTCATGATCGGTCTAGATATTCACATGTATATTACCCTAAAGAAGACTTGAAGGTCATGCGATCAACCACTCCAAGAAATAAAGTCTGGTTCTTGGGTGTGTTGATGCGCCTAGAAGTGAAAAATCGAACCACTTTCTCTAAGGCTGGGGTGGGGAATTTATATGCCTATCCACCCTGATTGTTTTCTGGTTTTAATGGTGTATCTTGTGAAATTCAAGGATGGAGTCGGTGAAGGGTTATTTCACCATGCGTATTCTCGAGCCTCTACCATGGATTACTCCGATGGAATCACATGATTTTTAGCATCCATGAGTCCCTCCCATCAATGCCTAATTTATTGGAATATTACAAATTAACATGGACATTATTGAATTATATGGTAATTATAAAGGACTTTTTACTATCATATTGATATGTCCCAGGGAATTCATGAGATTAAGGCGCCTATTAAAAGGAATTCATACGATACTAGATGCCTTGTCCGAGACATTTTTCAAGGAAAGGATGGTTTGTGTGGGGGTCTCCATGCAATCAGTGAATCTTGTCTAAGAGTCTTGTGGGACCACATTGTAGACTACCTTAGTGCATTACAAGTGTTTTACGACCTTGCGAGACTTTCTCCTCCTCCCTCTTTTATTTTTTTCCAAAGGTTGAGAGTCATGTAAAATTACATGAGTAATGTCAAAGAGAATTACCCTACCTCTAGATGATGCATCACATGGCCAATAAAGATCCAATAGATATGTGCACACATTGCATAGAAAAATCCATCCGTTTTTTTTATGGAGATAAAGGGGGAGTACGGTGTTTCCTGGACATACCCAAGGAGCTTCGCATGTGGAGGATGAAAATACTAAGGGCTTTCATGAGACCATGTAGGTATACCTCTAGGGACCTGTGGTGTCTTGTAGATCACTTGGGGTGCATTGTATGATGTTCAATTAACATGAGTGGTCTCCTCTTTTCTCTTTATTTATTTCCTTTATTTATTTTATAAAGGGTTGGGGGTGTTGTGAGTTTTCTTGGATGTCATCAAGGAAATTTATGCTTACCATCGGTGATGTGTCACATGATCTATAAGAATGATAGGGGCCTCTAAAATTTAGACATTTTCCTCCCATTTTTGAAGGGTTTTTGGTTGGATTGTCAGGTGTTTGCTATTGAAAAACCGCTTGGCTTGGGGGAGCTTACCTGGATGCTTCCGTGCATCCAATGGTTTTCCAAAGAGCATTTTCAAAAGAAGGAGGACTTGTCAAAAGGGGCTTTGAGGGACCTGTTGTAGCCTATCCACTACACCGTATTCCTTTTCATGACCCCATGATGGTCAGACTATCACAAGTACCTTAGGGACTTACATGATTCGTGAGATTTGGGAAACTTCCCCTTCTAATTATTTTGTGGGGAAAATAATACTCATATTCAGGTATTATTTACTTTTTGATTTTTTCGATGCTCATTTAGTGGGAATAAATAGTAATAAAACAAGTTGTCTAATAAATAAATATGTTTGGTAATGAGTGATCATGTTTTCATATAAAGGATGAATGCCTTGTTTTTAGAGCCCAAATTCCATGTCGACTCTATTTTTTTCCATTTTGTGTTTTCTCTGGATGTGCACCTTGATATGCGATTTGATGTGATACTGGGATAACTAATAGTTGACGGGATGTGGGTAGGGAGGCTTGAGATTATGGTAGTAGTAGACATCAGTAATAGCTGGATGGTTACATGGTGATATGTATAGTGGTGTTAGATATGGAACCAATATTGATGGAATGGTTTGAAGCTAGGATTTTATATTGCTGTTATGAAATATGGATGCTTACTTGATAATGCTCTACTTTAAATCCTAGATAGTTATGTTTATTATATAACTGTATCCCTTTACCCACTACTCGAGGTAGATGGTTGTGCTTTTTTTATCAATCACATTTATGGTATAATAGTATGTTTCCTAGAGTACTTTGAATTATAGAATTATAACGATTAATAAATTTTTTAACCAATTACATTGGTACTTCAATGGAATTAAAAATTTTATAATATTTTGGAACTATGGAATCAATTGGAAAATTCATAGAGGGAAAGACATTCACATGGTATTTAATTATTTGTGAATGGGATAATGTTAATTAATGGATAATGAATTAATTAACATTAAGTGAAATTTTAATAGGAATGAATTAATTAAATAAATTACTCTTGAATACTTGTGTTCTTATAGGATACATAGTTCTTAGTTGTGGTATCTAGGTTTCTAGGAGACGATAGCTGCAGTTGAACATATGACTAGGTTAATGCCCATAGTGTATTCTAGAGCTATATTATATCCTACATGTCATGTGATTTCATATTCTAATCCACTAATATCAATAGAGTGACTGACACCCAGTGGAACATGGGAGTGTGTTTTCCCCAATGTCTAGGTTGGGGAGGAACATATGGTTGACTACCCCCTCTTTCCTCACTCTCTTCTCTTGGTAGTGTTATGTGATGACATTCACATTGGTTTACTTTTCGATATATGTGTGGAGAGGATTATAATGTATTTTGGTTATTTCATCCACATGAATCACCATATATATTATCCTATAGATTATTTTAGGTATGATGTGTATGGGATGTGATGGATTGAGGTATAATACATGAAATATAGGCTGTGAAAGATCTAGAAAACTACTTGGTTACTATATGGAGGTGTGGCCTGAGATGATGATATTATGTTATACATATGGTGTATGGTATGCAATGATCAGATGATGTGATACAAAATATGCATGTTATGATACATTATCCCAAGTTTCTTTGGGTTGTATTACCTTTTTAGATAGATGGATCGGGGTGTGAAATGTTAGGGCATAGTGGAAAACCACTAGGGAAGTGGTAGAAGGGTTCCTTTTTTTGATATTATATTATATGTTAACTTTTATGTGATACTTGGTTAGAGATATCCATGGTGAGTCTAGGAACATAGAATACTTATTTAGATGATGAGTTATATTCATCAGTTGTCCACTAGGTTTTAGCATGCTTTATTTATCATTTGAAAGATAGGATTGATTGAGGATCTTACTTAGTGTATAAGTTATGCTCACCCTATATATATATATTCCAAATCGGTAGGAGCATGTTGGTGATCAGTGTAATTCCCTGAACCTAGTTACCCAGAGTTGGTAAATTATTAAATAACATTGTCATGATCAAAATAGATCATGTCTTGAAATACCAATTAGTTTAGTAGCCTTGGAAGTACTAGATACATACATAAGTTTTACATTACATCATGAAATAAAGAAAAACAACATTGTGTCCCCTTTGAACACACTCATATACTTTGGCCTATCCCTATAGGTTAATCATAATATACTTCTTTACATACTGGGAAAATAAAACATAAGAAAGGGGTGAGCTCAGATTCTCAATAGGGATAACAATATAGCGGAAACTATCATAAATAAGCATAAACATTCAAGGAAATGTATAAGACTAAAACAAAAGAATTTTAAACATAAACATCGGAATAATATGGAAAAGATAAATCAAATAATTCCACTTACTTATTCACATTGATATTCTACTAGTTGAATAATCACATTTAATATCAATAGCTAATTTCATAATGATGGATTGCATAAAGCCGAACATCATAACCACATAGTCAAGGCCGCGTGCCAAGACTAAAAAAAGATTTTGTCAATGCCTTATGCCAAGACACTAGTTTGTCCCATGAGACCTACCGATGCATTAAGGGGATATAGAGGGCCCCACCCGTCACTTACTAAGTCCAATGCATTCCTCATATGAAAAGGGTGAAATATTATCTAAACATTCGTATTAAAACTAGAAGATGAAATGTCAATATTTTAACCACAAACCATGAATGGTATAAAAATAACACATCCACAGTCAAACATAACTCATTAAATACAATATGGAATATTTCACTATAATAAATCAACATCAATCAAAAATAATAAAGGATATTGAAATAGATGAAAATAATCAGTAAAACTATTTGAGAGAAATATCCCCTTTTTCTTGAAAACATTAAAAAGTATCACTATTTATCACGAATCCATTTAAAATAGATTTTTTAATCAAAGTGTCCCATACCACTTTGAAAATTTTAAAATGAATTTTAATTTTAAAACATTCATGTCCATATAAATAAATCCTTAACACCATTTTTAAAACATGAACATTAATGAGAAATATTTAGAAGAATAAATCATTAAAACATTTAAAATGATATTTTAGTTAGAGTTCCTAAACAAATGAGAGACGCTTGAATACAAATAATTGAGGTAATAAAAACTTTATAATATCATGAGAATAAAGGTATTCATGATACACTATGTAAAATTATAGTATATACACCATATAAAAGTGAATTGGTGCATAACAACAAAGAAGTCTCAATGAAATGTAAATTAAAATAAAATCCCTTATAAAGACCGTATAGTTAGGTAAAGGATAAATCAATGACTTAATTATATCTGAAAAATATAAATACATTGAATATGATTAGATATCTAGTGTAAATGAATTAGAGTACATTCACACATATTCTTGTAAAAACAACACCAATGACTTGGATATTTAACTCAATGAATGGAAATTGAGTTAAGATTACTCTTATCAAGTTTATATCGATGACTTGAGAATTTATCAATAGAGTGATTAGGTGTATCAAAAGTATATCCAAATAGAGGGGAGTGTAAATTACTATATAAATAAATAAATAGTTATTTCACACATAATCTTGTAGTAAAATAATCAATGAAGTTTGCATAAAACCCAATGAGTGGAAATCGAAATTAGAAATTCCCTTACTGATTTGGTAACTTATGAAACATACACCCCATGAAAGAAGGATCATACAATGAAGATGTAAATACCCATAAATTAAATTATATTACACAAATAACACAATCATGGGAAGTATATACACCACACAAGAGGTAATAGTGGCAAATATAGCATGAATCTCACGTGAATAAAAGTGAGATAAAAACCATTACCTTGTAATTTTTCCTTAGTACAGGGTGGGTTAACCTACTGTATAATGGTGAAATAATTGTTATTAAATTATAAAATAACTACATACAAAAATATGATAACAAATATGATCTTCTAATATTGATTTGTTAATTATATTTCAACAGTATCATTGTTTTGGTTGTTAACTGATTTGTTTTCCTTTATATGTTTTGTTACGTAAGTCATGTTTGTTTTGGATATGATGTATTTGATTCATATCTAGAATTATATTAAGTTCTTAAACATTATTTATAATCATTAAATGAAAATTATTCTTGAATGGTTACATTGGGGAAAAAAATCTCATCGCGTCGTGGAGATGGTAAGCCGTACGTACGCACGAGCAACAATATCATTCTATTAGTGATAAAAATGTATGTAATTGGATGGTATATTATATATAAAGAATAATTAAAATGTTATATTTATTATTTAAATTATTTATACTCATCATTATACCCATCCAAATAATGAATTTTTTAATAACAAACTACACCTCGACATGGAGATGGTAAGCCATACTACACACCTATGGTGACTTTCTCATTTATAGGATGGATAGAATAATGAATACAGTTGTAACATATTTTTAATAAAATAACAGTATGAAGAAGGTAATGGATTTATTATTTTTTTATGGAAACAACAATGAAATAGGATGTGGAAGAAGATAAGAACTTTGAAAGAGGTGACAAAATTATTACCTCTTCTACGGGTGCTTCCTTTTGATTTGATCAAAAGGGACCTTTATGTTGCCTTTCTGATCAAAGTATGGACTCTAGGTTTAATTGAGGGAAGTTGGGAGGATATTTGATCAGGGGTTGGCCGAGACAAATGGATTCGGAGGAGTGATTTGGAGAGAAGGGAAAGTACCCTTTTATAAGAGAGGTGAGGGTCACTTTAGGGAAATCTTGAAATATTATTAAATTATAAAATCATTTTCGGTTTATAATGGTTTAAAATGGAATTATTTCTAGCATAAGGTGGTTATGGGTAAAAATAATCTCTAACAATTTGTTTTAGACAAGTTTTGGTCACCATATTAACCTTATCTTTTAGATTTAATTCTTAGTTAAATATTTTAACTTTTACCATGTCCTCTTGTATTTTTATATTACATGGTTAATAAAATTACTATAAAATTCCAAGTGAACCTGAAGTGGTTCATTAATGGATATATATATATATATTATATGAACCTTATAATTTTAGGAATATTATATCATTTAAAAATATAGTATTTTTTTAAATACTCATTTTTGTCAATTTTGACACTATTTAGTATTTGGTTTTTGTGGAAGTCAAAAAAACTTGATTAATTCAAATAAATACCTTCAATAAACCCTAACATTTCATATTAACCTATAAAATTTGTGTAATGCTTAAAAAGTCCCAATTTCAATTTATTTTCATATTTATAACATCAATTATTTTAATCCTTCATTAATAAGATAATTACTGCATCATCATTGTGTCATAAATAAATTTAGTTATTTAATGTATAAAAATTATAAATAAAATACCATGATGTAGAATTTTTTTTAGTTTTCTAATGAATATTTATTGTCGAATTTATCTTATGTATATGCCTATATTAAAAATGGTTTAGTTATTAAACTTTGAATTTAACACTTTTAACTCTTCTTTAAATAAAATAATAATAAATGTCCTAAACTAATCCAAGTGGATCAAAAGGATCATATTTTATTCAAAAGGTTTATTTTGGTATAAAATACACTTAACCAATAGAATTAGAAAATGTATTAGGGTAATTATAATATTATTTTTACCTTTCATTACCCTATTTTCTTTTAACCGTGGTAAATAAAATCCAAAAGTTACTATTCACCAAAACTTATTTTCATCCTATTGAACCAAATTTTACTTGATAATTTCAACCATGTCTATCGTATTTTTAAAATTTAATTCAGAAAATTAGTAAAATTATGTTTTATGCAAATTTGAAAATGTGCCTAGAAGTTGAGTAAAAGACGATAAAAAGTTCAATAAAATTTTATATATCTAATCTTATTATAAAATGACTTCAATGAATTAAATTGGAATAATATAGTTATTATGTATAATTTTTTACTTTAAAATAAATTTAAATTAAAAATAATTATTTAAATCAAAATTCGACTTTAAATAAAAATATGTCTTTAAACAATAACACAGTGTTTTTCACTATTCATCAAAAAATTGAACGTTTTTAGGAAAATACAAAAAATTCACCCAAATATAATTTTTATATTACAAATTAAAAAATGATTTATATTTTACCAAATTTAAAACATATAAGTTTTATTAATTAAATTAAAAAAATATTCCCGTTGTCAAAACCAGAAAGCGGGTTTTTAAGAAGTAAAAACTATCAAAAGATTGATATGTGTTTATGTCCACTTTAAATGTAATATTACATCTAATGACCAAAATTGGATTAAATGATAAAAATATAATCTAATTATACTTTAGTACCATTCAAATGTATAATTTAACACTAAAAATTATTTTTATTAAAAAATTTGTTTTCAATTAAAATTTAATATTTTTCACTATTCATCAAAATATGAAAATTATCTGAAAAGTGCAAAAAATTTATCCAAAATTTTTATGTCCCTATTATAAAGAAGAATTTTATTTTTTCAAATTAAATATATAAAAGTTTCAAATATAGGATTTAAAAAGGGTCCACCATCAAAAGCTGGTAAAATTCCATTTTTTGAAAAATACTTTTTTTATCTGAAAAATTGAATTTGTTCTTATATTATGTATAAGAAATGCATAATATGGATGTTAAAATTATCTGGAGTATATACAATTAAAAATTCGGTTAATTCTATTCATAAATGGTTTTTAACGGCTAGTTTGGTAAGTTGTGGTGCGATCGAACTCGGTGTTGCGTGCAACACAAGCTATTGAATTACTTTAAATAAAACAACTTACTAGGAAATCCTGGGGTGTTATCTTCTTCTCACATTTCATAAATTGCATCCTCTCAATTTTAAAATTAGGCTTTTTAATTTCATTAAAATTCTCACATCGGAAAAATAGTCAATAAAACTATCACTTTAAAAGAAAGAAAGAGAAGTCCAAAGGTCACCCAAGATAAATCATAATAGGATTCCATGTAGGAAAAAATGGATATAGAAGAGAAAATAAGTGTCAAGTTCTTATGGGGAGTGATAGAAAACATGATCAGGAGAAAGTTAACAAAAAGAAAACCACAAACTTGGGATAGATTAAACAGTCATTAGTTTCCCAGTAGGAAAAGTAAATAGACAATGTTTTTTTGTTTTAAGTTATATTTCATAAAGTTGAGGAATTTATTTATGAGATTGAATAAGAACATAAAGATATATACTTACTTTTAAGTAAAGTTTTATCCTTTAATAAATTTCTACCACTAAGTCATCTTTTCTCCAAACGATGAGTATTCAAGATGACTTGGTCACACCTAAAGCGCTAGAATCAAATTCTAGAGAATCACATAATCCACAATGGATGAACAATATATTTCCCTTGTATTTAGAGATTAACCAAAATGAAATGGTTAGTACAAGATCATATGATCACCAAAATGGATAATCCTTTATAGAAAAAAAATAGTAATCTTAATTTCCAAAATTAAATAAACAATACCCAAAGTTCAATAAAGACCACTCAATAAAAAACTGTCCTTAAAATCCTCCAATATAATCCAAACTAAGATTGAAATCCAAAACTCATAAGAATTTAATCACATAGTCTTTCATAGTAAATCTTAACATTTATCTCCAAATAACATAAACCATTCTTAAAGTCTCATACATAAGTTCAATTAACCAAATCACATATTCTCTATGATAGGTTAATTATTTCCATTAATAACCTGAATCTCTATAAAAAAATAGATTCTTCCAAAATAAAAAATATCCACCATTACTCCTAAAATTAAATTCCATAGTATTCTATTTTCCTTAGACATATAGTGTTCCCAACAGAAAGAATGCCTTTCAAAATAACATTTATCACTTAATCACTAAATTATTTTCCTATACTAAGGATATAAATTTGATAAAACATAAGATCAAAAATCAATATATTATTGACCAATAAAATCATTTAACTAAAAAAGAATTTTTTGACACTAACCAGGGACATCACATAGTCCAGTGGTAAGAGATAAATCCCAGTTGCACTTTGGTTGTGGGTTCGATTCCCGCAGCTTTGTCTGACACGATGTGTTGTCACACAGTCTGCTTTTTGTCCTTTTTCAAAAACTATATTTTATAACATTTCTAAAATAATATAAATTTCTTAAAATAATCATAACATAATTTAACCACAAATATTATCTCATACCACACATTGTCATCCAAAAAATTAATAACATATAATTGCCTCAAATTCAAGGATCATATAAACCCAAATGGTTCTTTATAACTATATCCAAAAAAGAAAAGATAATTCTTCCTCAAATAAAATTTTCACATAACAAACAGTATGGTTACACATATAAGAGAAAAGTCTTCCAATGTAATCCCATCAAAAAAGAGAATTAATACTTTTAAACATTTCTCCATCCATTTATTTCCACAGAGGTTATTCCTTGACCTAGTGGTTATCCTATAGAATAAGGAATTGAATTGGGTAATGACCAGGTCACCTACATTTTCGAAAAATGACCGTAAATGTATTCTTAAGATCATTTTTATTTTCTTTCATAGTTCTCTTTAGTTTTCCTCGACAATTATTTACTTTATGTCTTTCTTTCCGACACATAAAGAATTTCATTATCCAATTGAGACACTTTCCTCAGTGTCTCCTTCCAAATTTTGGGCATGATGGAAATTGAGATTTCTTTTCTCCATGGTATCCACTACTAGAGCTCTTATCATTCTCATCCTTTCTCTTTTTGTGGAGTTTGGTAGTTGGTTAATATATATATATTTGATCATATTATTTGAAACCCTCTTCAGAATGAACTTTATATCTTTTATGCCTATCAACATTCCATTTAGTTTCTCATTTCCACCATCATTCCCACCTTGTAAAACATGTTCAATGTTACTATGAATTCCTTGGAATCTAGCCATTGACTAAAAACAGAATGCATAGTGTGAGTAAAAATAGTCAATTTTTTTAGAGAATATCATGACACATTATTTTCAATCTAAAACACCTTTTGAATTAACCAAGGTTATTTATTCTTATCTTATATTAAAATCCCTCAAATATGTTTGTAAAGAAAATGTGAATTATCTTAATCATATTTCTCGGGGAGTGTCATAACCAAGAGTGCATCAAGACCCGTTGTTGTGCAATAGTTCTCATTCAAGTCTAGCTCAAGGATGTGTTTTAGGGTTTTAACCCTAGGTACATATGTGCTAGAGCCGCCTCTACCTGCTCGTATCTAAATAGAGATGTATTTCTTATAAAACCCACATAATATTTACATTACCAGAATTTTTGGATGTTATTCTATACTAATCCTCAAAGTCTATCTTAGGGTAGTGTTTTCTAATCAGAGTTTTTCTAAATCTAGATTCTAAGGTCTGTACTAAACTTTGTATGATACCAAATGTAACTCCCCGACCCTAATTACCCCAATTTGGTGCATTATTACATAACATTAGCATGATCACAAGAGATCAAGTATCTAAAGACTTATTAGTTTAGTAACCATGGAAGTACTAGATACATACATAAGTTTTACATTATATCATAAAATAAAGAAAAACAATATTGTGTCCCCTTTGAACACAGTCATATCCTTTGGCCTATCCCTATAGTTTAATCATAATATAATTATTCACATCATGGGAAAAGAAAACATACAAAAGGGGTGAGCTCAGATGCTCAGTAAGGATAACAATATCGAAGAAACTATCATAAATAAGAATAAACATTTAAGGCAATGTATAAGACTAAAACACAAGCCTTTTAAACTTAAACTTCAGCATAATATGGAAAAGATAAATCAAATAATTTCATTTACTTATTCACATAGATGTTCTACTAGTTGAATAATGACATGTAAAATCAGTAGGTAATTTCATAATGATTGAATGCATAACACCGAACATCATAACCAGATAGTTAAGGCCTCGTGCCAAGAATAAAAATAATATTTTTTCAAGGCCTTTTTCCAAGACACTAGTTTGTCTCATGAGATATACTGATGCATCGAGGGGATATAGTGTGCCCTTATCATCACTTATTAAGTCCAATTCATTCCTCATATGAAAAGGGTGAAACATAATATAAACATTTGTATTAAAACTAGAATACGAAATGTCAATATTTTAACCACAAACCATGAATGATATAAAAATAGCACATCCACAGTATAAAATAACTCATTCAATAAAATATGGAATATTTTACTATAATAAATCAACCTCAATCAATAATAATGAAGGATATTGACATAGATGAAAATAATAAGTAAAACTATTTGAGAGAAATATCCCCTTTTATTGAAAACATTTAAAAGTATCACTATTTATCAAGAAGATGTTTAAAACAGATTTTTGAATCATATTATCCTATACCACATTGAAACTTTTAAAAGTAATTTTAATTTTCAAACATTCATGTCCATATAAATAAATCCTTAACACAATTTTTAAAACATGGGCATTAATGAGAATGATTTAGAAGAATAAATCTTTAAAACATTTAAAATGATATTTTAGTTAGAGTTACTAACCAAATGAGAGATACTTGAATAAAAATAATTAAGGTAATAAAATATTTATAATTTCATGAGAATAAATGGATTCAAGATATACTATGTCAAAGTACATTATATACACCATATAAAAGTGAATTTGTGCATAATAACAAAGAAGTCTCAGTGGAATGTAAATTGAGATGAAATCCCTTATAAAGACCTTATCTTTAGGTTAAGGATAAATAAATGGAATAATTATGTGTGAAAAATATAAATACACTCAATATTATTTTATATTTAGTGTAATTAAATCAGATAACATTCACACATATTCTGGTAAAAACAACACCAATGACTTGGATGTTTAACTCAATGAATGGAAATTGAATTAAGATTAATCTTATCAAGTTCATATCAATGACTTGAGAATTTATAAATGGAGTTATTATGTGTATAAAAATTATATCCACCAAAAGAGGAGTGGAAATTACTACATAAATAAATAAATAGTAATTTCACACATAATCTTGGAGTAAAATAATCAATGAAGTTTGCGTACAACCTAATGAGTGGAAATAGAAATTAGAAATTCCATCACCGATTTGGTAACTCACAAAACATACAACCCATGAAAAAAGGATCATACAATGAAGATTTAAATACCCATAAATTAAATTATGTTACACAAATAATACAATTACGGGCAGTACATACACCACACAAAAGGAAATAGTAGCAAATATGGCATGAATCTCGCATGAATAAAAGTGAGATGAAACCCATTACCTTGTACTTTTCCTTAGCATAGGGTAGTTTAAACTCTTTTATAATGGTGAAATCATTGTAATTAAATTAAATAACCACATACATAAATATGATATCATATATGATCTTCTAATATTGCTTTGTTAATGATATTTCAGTAGTATCGTTGTTTGGGTGTTAACTGATTCATTTTACTTTATATGTTTTGTTACATAATTCATTTTTGTTATGGATATGATGTATTGGATTCATATATATAATGATATTAAGTTCATAAACTTTATTTGTAATCATCAAATGAAAATTATTCTTGAATAGTTAGGATGGGGAACGAAATATCACCGCGTCATGGAAACGGTTAGCCGTACGTACGCACGAGCTACAATATCATTCTATTAGTGGTAAAATCATTTGTAATTGGATGGTATATTGTATATAAAAAATAATTAACATGTTATATTTATTATTTAAATCATTTATAATCATTATTATACCCATCCAATTAATGAAGTGATGAATAACAAATAACACCACGATGTGGAGATGGTAAGCCATACGTACGCACATATGGTGACTTTATCATTCATAGGATGGATATAATAATGAATATTGTTGTAATATATTTATAATAACATCATAGTATGTATAAGGTACTGGATTTATTATTTTGGTATGGAAACAACAATGAAATTGGAAGTGTAATAAGAAAAGAACTTTGAAAGAGGTGATGAAATTATTACCTCTTGTTCGGGTGTTTCATTTTGATTTATTCAAAAGGGCTCCTTAGGGTGGATTTATGATCAATGTAAGGAATATAGGTTCAATTTAGGGAAGTTGGGAGGATATTTGAGTAGGTTTTTTCAGAAACCAATGTCTTTGGAGTTTTGATTTTGAGAGAAGGGGAAATACCCTTTTATAAGAGAGGTGAGGGTCACTTTAGAAAAAACTTGAAATATTATTTTATTATAAAATAATTTTCAGTTTATAATGGCTCCAAATGGATTTATTTCGAGGCTAAGGTGAGTATGGGTCGATATATTCTAAACCAATAGGTTTTAGACAAGTTTAGGTCACTATATTAACCTTATATTATAGATTTAATTCTTAGTTAAATAGTTTAACTTTTACCATGTCTTCTTATATTTTTTATATTACATAGTTAATAAGCTTACTATAAAATTACAATAGAAGCTCAAGTGGTTAATTAATTAAATATATATTACTAAATAATTCATTTTGATGAAACTTATATTTTTAGTAATATTATGGAATTTAAAATATAGTATTTGTTTTAAATACTCATTTATGTCAAATTTGAGACTATTTTGTATTAGGTTTTTTTGAAAGTCAAAAAAAACTTGATTAATTAAAAACAAATACATTAAATAAACCCTAACATGTCATATTAACCTATAAAATTCTTTGAAGTCATCAAAAGTCTCAATTTAGATTTATTTTCATATTTATAATATCAATTATTTTAATATTTCATTAATAAGGTAATTACTACATTCTTATTGTGTCATAAATAAATTTAATTATTTAATTTCTAAAATTTTTAAATAAAATATCATTATGTATTAAATATTTTTATCTTTATAATTTATATTTATAGAAAAAATTATCTTTTTTATAACCATATATTAAATATAGTTTAGTTGTTAAACTTTGAATTTAACACTTTTAACTCTTTTTTAAATAAAATAACAATAAATGTCCTAATCTAATAAAAGTGGATCAAAAGGATCATATTTTATTCCTAAGGTTGATTTTGGTCTAAATACCCTTATCCAATATAATTAGTACATGTTTTAGGGGAATTATAATATAATTTTTACCTTTAATTACCCTATTATCTTTTAACCGTAGAAAAGAAAATTCAAAAGTTACTATTCAACAAAAATTATTTTCATCCTATTGAACCAAATTTTACTTACTGATGTCAACCGTGTCTCTATGATTTTTGAAATTTAATTCATATAAGCGGTAAAGTTATGTTTTATGAAAATTTGCAAATGTTCCTAGAAGGTGAGTAAAAGACGGTAAAAAGTTCAATAAAATTTTATATATCTAATATTATTATAAAACGACTTCAATGAATTACATTGGACTAATATAGGTATTATGTTTCTATTTTTTACTTTAAAATATATTTAAATTAAAAATAATTATTTAAATAAAAATTCATCTTTAGACAATAACGCAGTGTTTTTCACTATTCATAAAAAATGGAATGTTTTTAGAAAAATACAAAAAATTCACCCAAATATAATTTTGATATTCCAAATTCAAAAATGATGTCTATTTTACCAAATTAAATACATATAATTTGTATTAATTAATTTTAAAAAATATTCCCATTGTCAAAACCAGAAAGCGGGTTTTTGAGAAGTAAAAACTATCAAAAGATTGATATGTGTTTTTGTCCAATTTGAATATAAAATTTCTTATAACGACCATAATAGGATTAAATTATAAAAATAAAATCTAATTATACTTCAAAACCATTAAAATGTATAATTTAAAACTATAAATTATTTTTATTAAAAAATTTGTTTTCAATTAAAATATAATCTAATTATGAGAAATAATAAATTTTTATTAAGTCTCCCACTATTTTATCAAGTCTCAATGACCCTCACAATTGAATTACGAATGTCTAGTTTCCATGAAATTCTAGTGGAAAGGATCCATATTCTTTTTTTCATAACCCCAATAAGGGTTATTCAAGTTATTAGAAGGTATTTAGGTTGGAGGGTCTTTTCCAACAGGGGGCTTGCAGCTCCTTGATCTGTTGAGTGGACTCCCCAATCCTGAAATCACGTCTTTTGGATTTCCTCAACTCTTACCTCCAATATTACAACAATTATATAAATGGATACTCCCCTTAATGAAATATGGTTAATTCAACCTGAAACCTTTCATAAGGGATTCCTATATAAAAGTAAGTGTCCCAACAAGGGTTGGTCAAACACATAGTTTTATTGATTTTTCCCTTAATCAAGTAACAGAAGGTTTTGTCTGACTTAATATTTTATTTTATGTATTTTTATCTATTGTGAATGAATTTATTATTATCATTATCACATGCTTGTTAATATTAAGTGGAACTTAATTAAGTGATTAACTATTTCTTGATAATATTTACGCATAAGTCTGGTTTATTTTAGTTCTATCTTGAATGCTTGTTTAATTAACTAATTATGTGATCGTGACAACAAATCCATAATGATAAAACATGAAACTAATAGAAATAAAATAAAGATAATGATCATGAGATTTTCTAATGGTTAGTTTATCTAGCGGTTGATAAACTAACCCTTACCTAGGGGAGAAACATCTTGAACCTTTTGGGTTAGTGTTTACAACTTTCCAAATGTCCACCTTTGTATCTCCTGGCATTGGTTTCATCTTGGATCCAGCTTGAACTGCCTCCACTATCTTGAGAGTTCCATCCATTACATATGCCTTTTTTTAACTCACATGAAGGTGGGGGGTAAAAATGTGTTTTACATAAAAGAAACCTTGGGTACATAGGCCCTACATATTAATGATGAGAAGGCTGGCAGGACAAGAAATTTAATTTAAATAAATAAATTAAAAGAAACCATCCACATAAAAGGGTCTTGGTCTAGCTCATCATCATCCATACATGAAACAATATTTACGCATAAATAAAACTAGAATTCAATTATTTAGTTGTTCATGTATAATATAAATTACGCTCGAATCAATTAGTTATCATCTTTAATTAATCAATCATTTTATCTTAAACACTTTTCTGAATTTCCTTGATATTCTCATCCATCATAATTTTAAACAAATAAATTCATTTAAAATTATCTTTGTATGCAACTTATACCTTGGAGGCAACCTAATGAATTCCTATTCATAACTACCCAATGAGTAGAAATGAAAATTAAGAAGATGTTAAATTAAACACATATATATAAAACACCTATCACGTGTTGTCCCTCAGCTTTATGCATGCATGATGGTACATGTCTCAAGGGTTTTATAATATAATAATAAATTTTAATAAATCTACATAATTTGGATGAGCACACAACATGTAGTTCCAACTGCACAATGTGTACTATTTTTCACCGTCCATCCAAAGTACACGCCCAGGGAAACAATGTGTGAGTGTAATTCATAAATATTTGGAGTACACGACATGTCCGATAGGACACACTCTGTGTAGTTCCTCATTCCATAGTATCCAGCCGGTAAGGACCATCCAAACCTGACCCTAAGGGACTACACGTCGTGTCTAGTGGGCCACACGATGTGTAATCCAGAAACTGTGTGCCACCTGTTCGTGGTCAACACACAGAGTCATTAAGACTTAGACAAACTCCAATGAAACAGATTGGTTTGGAGGACCAGAATCGGTGCATTGAACCTTGTCTATAGGGCGTATACTACCGAATACAAGTCCTGTGTTATTGTGTTGTACTTCCAGGAACCTTTGGCACCTCCGGATGAGATCCTCTGTTTTATTTTAATCAAAATAAAAATAAAAGACCGTTTCTGTAAGGTGAACGAAAAAAGAAAGAGAAGGAACATATCTTGAGATTCAGATTGGCAGAACTATTAACTTTAATTGAAACAACTAAATTATTAAATGCGTAAATCCTGAAAGAAATATTTAAATAATTAAAAACTATGATGTAACCCCTATGATACCACTTTTAGGTTCCAAGCGTAGTGGAAGCATGGTTGGGATGAAACCCAACTTTAATTTTTACCAAGATCAATGATTATTCTGGGATCAATATGATGATGAATGCATGTCTCCATAGAATAGAATCAAATATTTAGATAAATAATAAAGAGGCCCAAAAACTTTAGAGAGGATCTTGCACATCATGTTTATAATTAATTTAATTAATTTCATAAAGAATAGAATACCTGGATCTTTGGTATTTTCTTCGTTGATGATGTTGATTGTTTGGAATGAACCTTATAGATTATCTCATTGTGCTTGCGAGGATCTAAAATAGAATCCATCTAGCGGTGATCCACAAGTGCTCTGATGGCCTCCAATGAACACCACTTATTCTCCGGGTGCTAGCACGACGAAGCGAGTTTCTTGTTTTGGTCATTCTTGATCGCTTGTTCTTAAACCTTGAAAAACGTCTCTCATTCTTGAGAGGGGTAGGAAGAGGATTCGAGAGAGAAATTCTTTAGCTCAACAACTCTCAATTCACCATGCGTGTGGTGTGTTCGCTATATCATAATAGATGTACTTGTCTATTTATGTGAATGGAAATTCAGTTACAATATTTAATTGAATAACAGAAATTAAATACATTCATGAAATTATAGAAAACCCATGCTCATAATAATAATATTGCACCATTATTTATGGTGCACCAACTTGCGTAAAATGGAATTATGAATAAAATTCCATGTCCCAAAATAATAGCAGTGTCATTATTATTTTAACTTGTTCCAACTAATAATTATTTACCATCTTGAAAATATTTATTTTACTACCGGACCAGACTTGGTCCGCTCGAACTCCACTTTAATTTATTTAACACTTGAATAAATAAATAAATAATTTATTCTCTTAAATAAATATTTTATTTACAAACTAGTAAATACACATTTATTAAATGTTCAATTAAAGAAATAAATATATTTTATTTAATTTATGTGATCATATTAACTTGAATAGTATTATTTCATGTCATTGAGAATAATATTTATTTCATTAATTAAATTCAAATAGAATTTACCCGAGTCCACAAAAAAACACTTAGTGCGTGACCCTCTAGTATTATTTGTCGTTGGTATTAGGCGGCCTTACTTAAAGTCCAAGAGTACTGTCTCACAATGGGTTAAGACATCCAAGAGAAAGAACATAAAGTCACAATAATAACATCCACATACAAATTCTCACTATGTAATATAATCATGTTGTCATAATATCTCATCAAGAAGGTTTCATGATAGTGTCATAAACCTTTATACTTGATACATCGTTCTTTGACTACCTGAAATAGAATCATCGTTACACCATGGCCATGGAGTTTTACGTGATGGTTTTATTTCAATAAAAGGGACAAGATATCAACTTACATAAATGGAAGGGTAAAATCCTTCCTATACTTATCCATTAATATCATGTCACTCGTTACGCAACCAACATACCCTACTTCCCGACAACTTTCTACGTGAAGGTTTTTCCTAGTAAATCAAAGTGCGCATGTCATGACACGCATTAATGATAATCTTAATGTATAAGTATAATTACACATTCTCATAGATAGAAATATTCGATGAAACCAAAACTTGTGGAATTCCTACTAGCTGGATTGTTCTCATAATCTCTTGTCTTGGAGATTTCCAAGTGAGAACTTCATAAGAGGAGGTCTCATATGCTTACGAGTACTCGCACTTGATAGTCTACATGGTATGTGTCTCTTCATAGTGTGTCAACCAATTGTAGAACTATATTTAATAATATTGTTATAGCATTTCAAGGTTCTCATCATAGCGGGGAACTACCATGACCTTATCAATGCAAAAAATACCGTAGGACATTATTACATAACAGTCATTCTGAACAATGAACAATATGTAATAAGATGTTTAATATTTAAATATATTAAATATCCATGTAATTAGAGTTCAACTAATTGGTTCTAGGACACCAACTCTTACAAACTCCCACTGGGACTAGAGCCAACTGCCTACGAATTTCAGTCCGCTAGAAATCACAGGGTGATCATGCTTTTACTGAGTCAAGGATTTAGTCAAGGGGTCCTACACGTTGTCTTCCATGGAAATATTTCTCACTTCAACTTCACCACTATGAAAAAAATACCTCAAGAGATGATACTTCTGAAGTATGTGCTTCGCCCATTGATGTGACCATGGTTCTTTTGCGAGATCAACCAATGTAGAATTATCACATTACAATGTGATGAGATCTTTACTACTAGGTATCACATCCATATCCTAAACGAAGCTTCGAATACAAACTACTTCTTTAGCTGTATTGGAAGCTATGATATACTTAGACTCCACTGTAGAATATGTGACCACAATCTACTTTGATCTCTTCCAGCTCACTGCACCTCCATTCATTGTAAAGATGTATCCTGTTTGCAAAATCATGTTATCTTGATCAGTCTGGAAACTAGCATCTACATATCCTCTGATAACTAGTTCTTTATCTCCTAAATAAACTATGAACATATCCTTAGTACGCCTCAAATACTTTAATATAGTCTGGAATTCCATCCAATAGAGGTCACCTGGGTCATCTTGATATCTTCCTACTGCACTTAATGCATAGGCGACATCTAGCCTAGCACATAGCATGTCATACATGACTGACCCAATCACTTATGTGTATGGATTCCTTGCCATTATCATTCTTTCCTCATGTTTCTGAGGACATATTTTCTTGGAAAGATTAATTCCATGTGACTCTAGAAATAATCCCCTCTTAGATTTTTCCATACTGAATATCTTCAGTATCTTATCAATGTATGTACTTTTACTTAGGCCCAAAAATCTCTTGGATCTATCATGCTGAATTTTGATCCCAAGAATATATGCTGCCTCACCCAAGTCCTTCATGGAGAAGCATTTATTCAACCATGCCTTAATAGACTATAAGATTGGAATATCATTTCCAAGAAGTAATATGTCATCAACATATACTATAAGAAAAATTATTGCACTCCAACTAAACCTTTTTTAGACACAAGGATCACATTCATTCTTGATACAACCAAATTCTGTTATGGATTCATCAAAACAAATGTTCCATGCCCCGGATGCTTTCTTTAATCCATAAATGGATTTCTGCAACTTGCATAATTTATTGGCATCATTTGGAGTCACAAACCCTTCAGGTTGTGTCATGTAAACATCTTCATGAAGGTTCGCATTAAAGAAGGATGTTTTGACATCCATTTTACAAATCTCATAGTCATTGTAAGCCACAATGGAAAGTAGAATTCTGATGGATTTCAGCATTACAACTTGTGGAAGGGTTTCATCATAGTAAATTCCTTAACGCTATTTAAACCCTTTTGCAACCAGTCATTCCATATAGGTACTGACTTATCCTTCCATGTCCAATTTCTTCTTGAATACCCATTTTCAACCAGTCAGATTTACATCTACCGTAGGATTTACCAAAATCCAGAATTGGTTTTGATACATGAAATACATTTCATAATTCATGGCTTCTTGTAACTTGGAAACATCTGTTCCATTTACTACTTCCTTGTATATTATAGGATCATTATTATCAACTAATAACGAGTCACTATCCTCAGTAACTAGAAAAATGTACCATTTCGGTTCTCTAACTTCTCTTGTACTCCTACGTAGTACTGGTGTCTCTGGAACAAATTCTTCTTCCACGATGCTTTGTGGAATCTATTCCTGTACCAACTCTTGTGTACCTTGAGCCTCGACTTCATCGAAGTCTATCTCACTCCCACTATCTCTTTTGGAGATGTTCTCCCTCTCAAGGAATATGGAATGTATTTCCACCATAACCTTTTTGTATGAGGGGTTTTATAGGTAATATCCCCTTGTTTCCTTGGGGTATCTTATAAAGGTACACTTTGTGCCCCTGGGTGCGAGTTTCTTACCTGAATTGGCCTTAAAAAAATATTTTCTACCCCACACATGTAAATTCGATAACATAGATTTTCTTCCACTCAATAACTCATATGGAATACCATTTATCGATTTAGTTGGTACTTGGTTTAGTATGTGGGTTGTAACCATGGTTGTCTTTGCATGAATTAGAGTATGTTTTGTGTTTATTGTAAATCCTCAGTGGATGTTTATAATATTTTCCAGAAAAGTGATATTACAGTTCAAGCAGATAACCATATTGATGGTGACATCGTTTTCTAGTGTTTTCCAAATTTCTGGACATCAAAATTGACAAATGGAGAAAAGTGTTTTTGGAAAAGGGACTTGCACACCGATTACTTGGAGGCTTGGAAACTTGCGCGCCATATGTTTTTCAAGATAATAACATCAAAATATGGCAATATAATAAGGGTCTCCCAAGTTTTGGGTTTGGTCCCGCAAGTGACTAGCGCAACAGAGACTAGGGAGGCTGGACTTGCACACCGAGAGGAGACTTGCACGCCATCGCGCAGGGTGTCCAGAATGCCTATAAATAGAGAACCACCCTCCTCTTTTATTACTAAGTTCAAGAATTATATTAATTCATAGCTCCTGTCACACAGGTGTAGTGGTTGCACAAGTGGTTGTGTGGTCGCACAAGTATAAGTTGCGCGATAGTTGTTTGCTGCGCGTCCATGGTGGTTTGGGCGAGAAAGGGTGTGAGTCGCCCAAGTTTGGAGTTGGCGAAGGAGGTGTCATGCAGGTGGTTTAGTGACACTTTCATGCCAGTATTTGAAGAAGCGCGCCAGTTTACAGTTGCGCGCCAAAACCATTTTGGGTGGAAAAGAGTGTGAGTAGCGCAAGTTTGAGGTTGAAAAAGCAAGTGTCACACAAGTGGTAGAGGTGAACTTGCGCGCCATCTTAAAACTTTCGCACATTCATGGAGAAGCACTTCAGGTGTGGTTAAAGCACTCCAGTATTATAGGGGCTGCGTGAAAGCTTGAAGTTTTCCCGATACCTTTGGTGCAAAGTGAGATTCATCTATAGGTGGAAGTTGGACTTCAAAAGAGCATCTATATACAGCAGGGGATGTATTCATTAGCGATGATGAAGAGACCTTCATGTCTATAAACTGAGTGGGACTTCACCAAAGGCAGTGAACCAAGGGGAGTCAACGGGAGTGACCTGAGGGACGCAGTGAGCTATCCCTAAACTTTTGTAAAGGCAGTGATCCTGGGACAGAGTGACTGTGCCCGAACCTTTGTAATCCACAACTAGTGAAGTTTAATGGAATTAGGTATGATGAAAACATGTCAGCGTATACTCCTTGGACATATACCTTAGTGTTGAACCAAGTAAAAAGTGTTGTGTCATCTCTCTGCATGTTAATGTTTGATTTCTGATCATATTCATCTTACAGGTTTAACAAGTTCATTCCAACATGGGAACAAGATCCATCACATTAAAAGAAAAAGTTGTCACCCGGATTCACCCCTCCCCTCTCAGGGTGTCTCGAGGTCCTACAATGTGTGCTGCTGTTTGTAACACATATCCCCAAAAGGATAATGGAAGACTCACATGACTCATCATTGATCTCACCATGTTCAACAGGGTACGGTTCTTACTTTCACTCACACTATTCCACTGGGGCCTGTTTGGAGGAGTGATTTGGGATAGGATTCCAAAATCCTGTACATAATCAGTGAAGTTTTTATTAAGATATTACCCACCTCAGTCTGAGATGAGTTTCTTAATATTTTTACCAAGCTGGTTCTCAAATTCATTCCTGTATTATTTGAACTTATCAAAATAATCTGACTTATACCACATTAAGTAGATATATCCATATCTACTAAAATCATCAGTAAAAATTATGAAGTATGAGTACCCTCCCCTTGGTTCAACTAGAAATGGTCCACACATATCGGTATAAACCAATTCAAGAAGTTATTTATCCCTTTCACCTTTCCTACTAAATGGGTCTTTAGTCTTTTTTCCTTATAAACATGCATGGAATACACCAAGTGGTTTTAGTTCGAAAGAATCTAAATATCCATCTTGATGTAAAATTGTTAAGTGTTTCTCATTTACATGACCTAGTCAGTGATTCCAAAGTTGGGTGTGGTATGAGTCATGTGAAGTATCTTTGTTATTGATTTCCATTACTTTTTTTGTGTAATCCAACACATAAAGATCGTTGTATAATTGTTCCCTACCAAAACAAATTCTATATTTGTAAAATAAGCAACATTTATTTCAAAACTTGATAAAAAATCCATCTGTATCTAATCTGGATAAAAAAAATAATGTTTTTAGTAACAGAAGACACATAATAACAACCCTTTAATACCAAGATCATCCCAGTTGGAAATGTGAGTTGGTAGTCCCCGACAGCTACAACAGCAAGTCTGGCTCCATGGGATGCTCATATATCTACATCCCTTAGTCAATCTTCCTAAAATTACATGGTTAATATATTTGGATATATATCTGAGCACCACAAGCTGTATCTAATACCCAATTTGTAGAAACAGATAGATTTCATTTGATAACAAATGAACTAGAAGCTTCCCTTTGCTTCTTTGGCTGGGTGCAGTTCTTCTTCCAGTATCCCTTCTTGCAACATGAGAAACAAATAGCCTCATGTTCCTTTACCTCCCCTTTGATATTTATTTTATTGGAAGGCCGTGAAGAATATTTGGGCTTAAATCTCTTCACCTTCCCTTTCCTCTTATTCACCATAAAGATAGAAGGATTTTCATGCTTCATATCTTTGTCCACATGGCGAATGAGGATAAGAATATCAGATAGAGACTTCTAAAAGTTTTTCATATTGAAATTGACAACAAATCTAGAGAAACTTTGAGGGAGTGATGTGAGAATGAGATCGGATTCCCAGTTATTGGGAGAGTTTAAACCCTAGAACCTCTAGGTGCTCAATGTAGCCAATGAGATTGACTACATGAGGCCTAGTTGGGGAACCTTCTCTAAGCATACTCTGAAAGAGTGCCTTAGAGATCTCAAACCATTTCTATCTTTCTCTCTCCTGGTAAATACCATGGAGGTGCTCTAGAATTCTATAAGCATCCATGTTTTCAGGAAACTTCATGAGCTCACTAGAAATTGATGATAACATCAAACATTGAACATCAACCATGTCATTAATATGTTTCTCATAGATTAGGAAATTCTCATCACTCACCTCTATGGAAGGAGGGACAGGTAATGCTGAATCCATCACATAAGACTTCCGTTCATGGTGTAGGACAAACTGAAGGTGTCTAAACCATTCCTGGAAGTTATTTCCAGTGAAGGATGTTGTCTTTATCCAGAATTGATTTTAGGGATAGTGTGGTTGACGAGCTTTTCATTTTTATTCTAAAATTAAAATAGAAGATCATTAGTACTTTCTTGATTACATTCTATAAGAAATAATAAATTTTTATTAAGTCTCCCACTATTTTATCAAGTCCCAAAGTCCCTCACCATTGAACTAAGAATTTCCAGTTTCCATGACATTTTAGTGGGAACGATCCATATTCCACTTCACGTAACCCCAAAAATGGTTGATCAAGCTATTAGAAGGAATTTATGTAGGTAAGTCTTTGCCAACTGCGGGATTTCAGCTCCTTGATCTGTTGAGTGGATTCCCCAATCCTGAAATCATGACTTTTGGATTTCCTCAACTCTTGCCTCCAATATTACACCAATTCTAGCAAGGGATACTCCTCTTGATGTAATATGGTTAAGTAAACCCAAAACCTTTCATAAGGGATTCATGTATAAAAGTAAGTGTCCCAACATGGGTTGGTCAAACACATAGTTTTATTGACATTTTACCATAATCAAGTAACGGAAGGCTTGGTATGACTATATTTTATTTGAGGGATTTTTATCTCTTATGCGTGAATTTTTTATTATCATTATCAAATTATTTTTAATATTAAGTTGAACTTAATTAAGTGATTAACCATGTCTTGATAATATTTACGTAGAAGACTGGTTTATTTTAGTTCTATATTGCATGCTTGTTTAATTCATTAATTATGTGAACGTGAAAAAACATCCATAATGATAAACCATGAAACTGACAAAAATAATATAAATATAATGATCATGAGTTTTTATAATGGTTAGTTTATCTAGAAGTTGATAAACTAACCCTGACGTAGGGGAGAAACATCTTGAACCTTTTGGGTTCATGTTTACAACTTTCCACCTGTCAACCTCTGTATCTCCTGGGATTGGTTTCATCTCAGCTCTAGCTTGAACTGCCTCCACTATCTTAGGAGTTCCATCCATTACATATGCCTTTTTTAACTCACATGCAGCTGAGGGGTGAAAAGGAGTTTTACATAAAAGAAACCTTGGGCATGCAGGCCCTACATATTAATGATAAGAAGGCTCACATGCTAACAAATTTAATTTAAATTAATAAATTAAAATAAACCATCCACATACAAGGTTCTTGGTCTAGCTCATGATTATCCATACATGCAACAATATTTATGCATAAATAAAACTATCATTAAATTATTTAATCATTATTGTTTAAGATAAATCACACTTGAATCAATTTAATTATCATCTTTAATTGATCAATCCTTTTATCATAAACCCTTTTATTGATTTAGTTGATATTTTCATCCATCATAATTTTAAACAAATAAATTCATTTAAAATTATCTTTATACGTAACTTGTACCTTGGAGGAAACCCGGTGAATTACTATTCATAACTACCTAATGAGTAGAAATGAACATTACACAGATGTTAGATTAAACACACATATATAAAACACCTATCACGTGTTGTGCCTCAGCTTTACGCATGCATTATGGTACATGTCTCAAGGGTTTGTATAATATAATAACAAATTTTAACAAATCTGCGTAATTTGGATGAGTACACGGTGTGTAGTTCCAACTACATGATGTGTACTATTTTTCACCGTCCATCCGAATTACATGCACAGGGAAACGATGTGTGAGTGTACTTTGGAAATCTTCAGAGTACACGACGTGTCCAGTAGGCCACACACCCTGTAGTTCTTCATTACACGGTCTCCAGCTGGGCAAGCTGTGTATGAGGTACAAGGTCTAACCCTAACTCAAAGGGACTACAAGTCATATCAAATGGGACACACGACGTGTAATCTGGAAACTGCGTTCCACCAATTCCTAATCAACACACGGAGTCATTAAGACTTAGACAAACTCCAATGACACGGCTTTGTTTTAAGGACCAGACCCGGTGCAATGAACCTTTTCTACATAGCGTGTAGTTCCAAATACAAGTCATGTGTTCTTGGGTTATACATCCAAGAACCTTTGGAACCTCTGGATGAGATCATCTATTTTATTTTAATCAAAATTAAAATAAAAGATCATTTATGTAATGCGAACAAGAAACGAATGTGGAGGAACAGATCTTGAGATTCATATTTTCAGAACGATTAACTGGAATTGAAAAAAATAAATTATTAAATGCATAAATCATCAAAAAAATATTTAAATAATATTAAACTACGATGTAACCCCTCGTATACCACTTGTAGGTTCCGATCACAGTGGAAGTGTTGTTGGGACAACACCAAAATTTAATTTTTACCATGATCAATTATTATTACGGGATCAAAATGACGATGAAATCCTGTCTCCACAGAATAGAATCAATTATTTAGATAAAGAAGGAAGAGGCCTGAAACCCTTAGAGAGGATCTTGCACATCATGTTTATAATTAATTTAATTAATTTCATTAAGAAAATAATATTTGGATCTTCAGTATTTTTTTTCATTGATGATGTCGATCATTCAGAATGACCCTTCCGGATTACCTCGTTGCACTTCCAAGGATCCAAACTAGAATCACTAAAGCGGTGATCCACACGTGCTCTGATGGCCTCCGATCAACACCACTCATTCTCTGGGTGCTAGCGCAGTGAAGCGAGTGTCTCATGTCGGTAGTTCTTGATCGCTTATTCTTTGGCCTTGAAGAACGGCTATCGTTATTGAGAGGGGCAAGAAGAGGATTCAAAAAAGAAATTTTTTAGCTCAACAATTCTCAATTCACTAAGCTTGCGGTGTGTTCTCTATGAAACAATAGACGTACTTGTCTATTTATATGCATGGAACATCGATTGAAATATTTAATTGCCTAACAACAATTAAATACAATCATGAACTTAGAGAAAACCAATGCTCATAAGAATAATTCCGCATCATTATTTATGTTGCACCAACTTGTGTAAAACAGAATTATAACTAAAATTTCGCGTCACAAAATAATAGAAGCGTCATTATTTTTTTAAGTTTTACCAACTAATAATTATTTAACATCTGGAAAATAATTATTTTACTACTGGACTAGCCTTGGTCCACTTGAACTCCAGTTCAATTTATTCAACACTCAAATAAATAAATAAATAATTTATTCTCTTAAAAAAATATTTTATTTACAAACTATTAAATAAATATTTGTTAAATGTTCGATAAAATAAATAAATATATTTTATTTAATTTATACGATCATATTAACTTGAATAAAATTATTCCACAATCTTGAGAATACTATTTATTTCATTAATTGAATTCGAATAGAATTTAACTGAGACCACCAAAAACACTTAGTTTGTGACCCTCTAGGATTATTTATTGTTGGAATTAGGTGGTCATGCCTAAAGTCCAAGAATAATTTTTACCAACAGGTCAAGTCATCCAAGAGAAAAAACATAAAGTCACAACAAAGAAATCCACATACGAACTCTCACTGTGTAATATAATCCCTTTGTCTCAATATATCATCAAGAAGGTTTCATGATAGTGTCATCAACCTTTATACTTGATACGCCATTCTTTGACTACCTGAAATAAACTCATCGTTACACCATGGCCATGGAATTTTACATGAAAGTTCTATTTCAATCAAAAGTTTGAGATATAAACTTCCATAAATGGAAGGGACAAATCCTTTCTCGACTTATCCATTAATATCATGTCACTCGTGACACACCCAACATACCCTACTTCCCTCCAACTGTCTGCGTGACGATTTTCGTCAGTAAATCAAAGTGTACAAGTTGTTACACGTATTAATGACAATATTAAAGTCTAAGAATCATTACACATACTCGCAGATATAAATATTTGATGAAACCAAAATATGTGGAATTTCTACTGGCGGGTGTGTTCTCATAATCTCTTTTCTTGGAGATTACAAAGTGATAACTTCATGAGATGAAGTCTCATATGCTTATGAGTACTCACACCTGATGGTATGTATGCTATGTTCCCCCTTCATAGTATGTCATCCAACCATAGAACAATATTTAAGAATATTTTCATATCATTTCAATGTTCTCATCATAGCGGGGAACTACCATGACCCTATCAATGCAAAAAAATACTCTAGGACATTATTACATCATAGTCATGCAGAACAATGAAAAATATATAATAAGATGTTTAATACTTAAATACATTAAATATCCATGTAATCAAAGTACAACCAGTTGGTTCTAGGACACCAACTCTTACAATATTGGGGTGTTACAATCATGATGGAATTTAGTAGCTCAGGGGTCATTTATGAGTTGTTTAGGATTTTTTGGTCACTACCAAGGATTATATTTTAGTATTTATAGTTCCCTTTTTCCATTTTTTTAGTTGTATTACATTAAATTCTCGTATTTGGGTTCTTTACCTTTTTTGAGTAGGATTTGTATAATGGTTTTTATCTTATCTCTCTTTACTCATGTTTTTCTTATATGTTAATGCCTCCCATCTGTGTGTATGTTATACCCTTTGTGTTTTCACCAACCCATATCCTACTGAAGGAGTGATTCGGGTGTAATTATATCCCTTGTCTAATTGTTAGCCCAGGAAGGGTACCTTTTGTGGGAGGAGGTTTCGAAAAGTAGGTTGCCTGTGGCTATATATGTACAACCATGGGTGACCTCCATGAAATTAAATCCATTTCCATGGGAACTTCCTACAGAAATATATCTACTAACACAACTAAAATGAATGTAATTACATATAATTCCATGGGTGTTGTCCGTGGTTGAATAATTTCTATAGTGGGAATCTGACTGTGCCTATAAATGTATAACCATGGGAAGCACCCATGGCTACTTCCTAACACCTATTTATATTTAAATAGGGAATGTACATATATTTAATTTGGCTATTGACTTATTTTTTAGTAGTTAAATTTAATTTAATATAATTAATAATATAAAGGATTTCATATTGGGAATAAGTATAAAGTGTTTATATATGTTTATTATCGAATCTATATAATATTTTCCTAAATTATAAAGTATTTTTAATTTAATTAAGTTTATGAATTATTTAAATATAGTTATCACATGCTTAAATATATGAAATAATAATTTATTTGGATTTTCCATTCATTATTCATATATATAAATTGTTTGTATTGTGAATTGATGCACACTTCAGTTTAAAATTCTAAACTACATCTAGAGATTATCATACATGCATATAAGGATTTAAATTCTAGGTATGATAATGGTTTTATTTTTTTTCTACCTTGAATTTGTCTTATACTAGGTTATGACCTTAAATTAAGAGGTTATACAATTTAGGTGTTAACATTATGATGTAATTTCAGTATCTATTGAGTAAGGTATCCCTGGTTAGAGGAACTTTTGATTGGACAACTCACTGTCTGGGGGGCTTATGAATTTTCTAAAATATATAGGGTAAAATATTTATGGATCCATGATTACTCAAGTGAGGATTATTGATTTTATATAATTTTAATCCTTTACATGAATGTGTTTCATGTACCTTATGAATGAGATGTATATGGATATGTATAAATATAATTGGGTTTTAATTTAGGTTAGAAACAAAAGCTATGATTTGTGTAATGAGGTACACATCAATGTGGTTTGAATATATTAATTTAATAGAATTAATATGATTCAAAAATGATTCATCAGATGCATTAATACATGATGGGAATAATATGGTGAGAATAAATCTAATTTGAAAAGGTACCAAGTGTTACATTCCTTCCAATATTAACACATGTCAAGACCTTGATCATCCAACCGAGAAGGTTCATGCTAAAAATGGGTGCCCTTGGATTATCTTGTGCAAGGAATGAATGAGATAGATAACCCTAAGTGTTAGGTAAAAAAATTATATTTTGTGATTTAGGTATACATATTTTGGAAATCATAAGAGTTAGGATACTAGATGAATAATATTGAGTTTATCCATATGATGGATAGAATAATTTTTTTCTACTAAACTATCCAATATATGATATTATTGGAATAATAGAATACATAAATAACTCAATGGTGGGAAGAACACTATAGTGGACTCATTTCTTGGTGAAATATGGATCTTTACCCACTTATGGATATAATGAGTTTAAAAGGGTCTATCCTTTTAGTGAGAGAACATTGAATAAAATTCCTTATTAAATGTATGTAAAGAAAAATAATCATCTTAAAAAATATTCAATCATATATGATAAAATATGCATCCTAAAACATGATATTTAAATCAACCTTATTGAAAGGAGAATGTTATTATAAGAATATTTTTAGGTTGGAACAAAAATTTAAGAATCATTCAGAGGTAAATTAATATTCTATGTATTGAAGTAAGAACAACTTCAGTAACCAACTTTTGAATTTTTTTTAACAAGGGGATCTATATGTTTTTGTGAAGAATAAAATAATTATATAAAGGATTCATTAATACTCATTATTGTTAAGGGATTCATTATACTATCATCATTGGAAATGTTTTTATAATATGAAAGTATTCAAAAACATTTACCCAATTTTCTCAAAGTGTTGAGGAAAAATGAAATAGGATACATGATTTTAAGGTTATAGTTTTGTATAGAAAATACTATTGGTTAAAAGTTCAAAATGGAATAAGAGAATTTATTTGGAAGGTCCAATAATGTTTCTTCAAGTATAAATTCACGGTCATTAAAACTTAGACTTATTAAAAATAAAGATAAATGATTCCAAAGTATAGAATTATTATAAATACCAATAAAAGTTTGGAAACTTTATGGAATTTCCATATTAGATATTGATGTTATTGAAATTGATTTATTGTGTTTTTAAAAATTTATGATATCAAATTTATAATTTAAAAATGTTGTAAGTATACATAAGTTCAAAATTAGGGAGAGAATTGATTCTGTTTTTAGTTTACATTCATGTGATGAAGCAAACAGTTTCTACGTCAAATTTTTTAAGATTAATGAATAATAAATCTTATATGGATCATAGAAAAAATTGTTTATCTTCATCTAATTTCTCTTATATGATAAGAATTTTTTTAATAACATAGAGGGTTGTTATAAAGAATATGTGATGATGGATTTAATACACATGGTTTATGATTCATATGATTCTATAACATGTTTTGAGAATAAGATAATGATATTTTTTTATCTATTATAATAGTGTTTATCTATATTTTTATTAAAATATGAGGGATTTTATACCACCACATCTAGTGGAATATTTATAGGACAATATTATTTTCAATAAAATTTTACAAACATGTCGAATACTATATATTATATGGATATGATAATCATTTGTTAAATAATACTACTAAAAGAGAATAAGAGTTATTTTATATAAATAAAGGACTTTTTGAATCTTATCATGATATATTGATGAGAATATAATGTCTAAGATGATAGTGTGAGCATGATTGAAATTAGTGAGGTTCAATGTTAATAAATAAAAATATCATGCTAATTTTAATTCAAAGTGAATTTCAATTAATATCCTAAAGTAGTTAATGATTTTTTGGTAAATTAATAATTTAAATAGTTATATTAATTACCAAAAGATTTCAATATTTTTTTTGATGAAAATGGTTCCAAGAATGATGATAATTATGAACTTAAAAATAGTTCTAGGTAGAAAATATAGGTTATTAACATCATAACATTGGATTTTTTGTTGTAAAATAGTTTGAACACTATGTTCAGAGAGATGTACATTAAGAATATGATTCCTAAGTCTCAATATTATTCAAACTGACTTACTAAATATATATTACTCTATAAATAGTTTAGGAGGAGGGTTTTATTATACGGACTCATAAATATGTGGCATGGATAATATATAGATTTAGTGAGGATAAAAATCTAAAATCATAGAAAACATAAGGCTGATATGGTATTATATCATATGTCACATGATAATATAGATTATAATATATTATTTTTCAAGTGTTATTAAAAGAGTTTAAAAATATAAAATTTGTATTTTTATATAAAATGTAATACCCACTTTATCATTTTTATGACTTCTGGATATGTGTGTGTGTGTATATATCATGAAGTGAAATAATAATTGACCTATCAAAGTAAGCCTTTGAGTTATCCCAAACTGATGCTCTTCATAGAGTATTATTGGTTATAATGAAATGTTAAGTCCAATATAAGTACGGTTCATGTATGAAGATAAAAAATTTTATCATGAGGTACAAATTGGGTTTTGTGAACTAGATGAAACAAGGAGTATACCACATGGAGTGTCATACACCATTTATCTAGTTTTCCAGTGGTTCATGGTTCATATTTAGAGTCCTCAATACTAAAGGTGTAACACCCACTAGATTTCAAGTAAAATTTAATATAATCTTGGTTTGTCTTTAAAGTTATTCTAGATGTTTCAAGGGAATGAGGGTTTAAAATGGAGTTTTTCTGGAGGTTACAGAACTTGTACATAGTTCAAAATTAGTAATAATAATTTGAAAATTGTGCGGTATGGATTTATGTTTTAATATGGGGGTTTTTCGAAGTCTGAGAATGATTAAATAAACTTTGTATCTCATCAAAAGAAATTGTGTTGGGTATGGGTATCTATGAGAGGAGGTTTCATGATTTGAACACACTGTCTATATTTTCCTAGAAGACCACGTGATTTGTATTTTTAAATAGATAGCATCCATACATGTTTGGTGCTTGGTTTTTCTAACCTTGCGGCCTAACCGTGAACGAATCTATGAAACTTTTAAAATTTATCTTTTACCCTTTTTCTATTTTTCATTTTTATGTCCTATCACCTCCTGATATCATTTAGGATTGACCTAATACTTTTACAGTGATATAAGGACATCTCCCTTGGGATTCTTGGTTATTTCCTTTCACTATTAATAAGGTATGTTTGGGTTTTGAAGTGGTTTCCTCTTTATTTATCTGATATTTTCTAGATATCTCCTCCCTTTGTCTTATTGGAACCTGTGTGGGCTGTGGATTTCATATATAATGGGTTTCATGGAGTTTTTATATGTTTCTTATGGATCAAGGATCATGAGGACCCGATCTACTCTTCCCTGGTCTCCACTTCCAAAGGCATTTATACCCCCATTCTTATGGAAAGTGTCATTATATAAATAGTTAATTCTATGAATTTCGTATTTTCCTTGTAAATTCCTTTGGGTTATTCATTTAATTCAATTTATGTGTGATTATAATTTATTTTTTTTGAACAAAATCATGTTTTTAGTGGGGGGTTTTCTTTAAAAATGGTTTTGTTCACACCATGTGTTTGATAAAATTATTGAATGGTTATTTTGGTTTAAAAATAGGTTTTCAATCACCGAAGTAGATTAGATTTTATTTTAAAATATTTTTTAAATTGGGAGGTAGGTATTTAATTATTTTTGGAAAAACATAGCACATTTTTTTAACCTTGGGTGTGTTGGGAATAGACATGTCACTTATAGTGTGTGTAATGCCACTTGAAGTTTTATTTCACTCTAGTGTGTGTAATTACACTAGAGGTTATACTAGTTAGATCTAACATAGGACTAGATTGGGTATTTATTTTTATATCAAGTATATATACCCATAGGCTTAATCCCAACCAATGTGATTTTTCAAATATGACCGGATTTTCCCATGATGGATTATGTCATGGTTATTTTATTAAATGTTTTCACATGATAGATTGTCTCATGGTTATATTTACCATATGATTTTATTATGGTATACCCATGGATTGTATTGATTATAATTTCATTATTCTCACATTTACTTTTCATATTGATTATCTAGTGAATATGAAAGTATTTTATGAAAACCAAAGTATTATTTATAAATGGTTTTGATTTATAAAAACTCTTTATAAAAAAATATTTATTTGAAATCTAGAAATACCACATTCTTGATAATAGTAATTGTATAGATTTTTTTTGTGGAATCATACTGGGATTTTTACTAACACACTAATTTTCCCTTTTGGTAGTTGTAGATGTTGTTTTGCAGGACCTAGGTAAAGGGATGGACATTATTTATCATTACATATTCCCTTTTCATTGTAGCCTTCATAGAGAAATTGTTTGGAGGTGATGGTTGGTCACATGGAGAATTTTTGGTCATGTATTATCTTTATTTATAGTTTATATGGTTTGTCTTGGATTTTATAGATCATGGATTTATCTCTTTATTTTGATTTTTGATCTGGTTTTACTTATTGATTTGATATATATGATACTTTTTTCAATTATCATGTTGCACCTAACCACCATGGTGGGCCAACTTGGGTGGATTGTCTTGTTGACACAAGTTATATTGTTATAGAATGGTTTCAAATGGAAATACCTATCCTAACGTGTGACTAAACTATTTATGTTTGTTTCTATGTCTTGGGTAGAAAAGATTTAAGACCATAAAGATTTGGGTAGTAAGTATATGAGGGTTCTTGAAAAGCTCACTTCCTTTTCTAAACACGAGTTACAATGGATGCTCTGATTTTTTTTACCAATTTTGAGACTTGGTGTTTGAGGTAATTTGAATGAATATGATGTGGATTATACTTAAATGGAAATTTTCCCTTTTAAAGTTTTTAGTTTCTTTAGTATAATTCATATTGCTTCAAATTATTTTTGTAATGTGTTTAAATGAATTATTGAAGTTGGTTTGATGGTTTTTGAATTTTTATCAAAAATATGATTGGATATTGTCTTGTGTTTATTAGATGATGCCTACTAAAATAACTCCGCCAATATGGGTAAGGATTCTATAATAAATGTTCCACATAAAAATAATCTAGTGGACCCTTCTTTGTTTGAAGCTGTAATATCCATAAGGTAGATTCTGGTTTAAGCAGGTGTCAGGAACCATAGATGTTTGGAAAATCATGGCTCGATATTCACTAAGTAGGATCCAACCGTCATCCATGGCGACAAAGACCCCCATGAATCTGAGGAGTGGATTCAGTAGATTAAAAGGATCTTAAACTTCTTGAAGACTCTCGAGGAATCTAAGGTGGGGTTTTCTGTGTACATGATTGAGGGACCAGGAAGGATATGACAAGAATTTATTGTGCAAGCTAAGTTACATGAGGATATTTCCTAGACTTATTTCAAGAAAATATTCAATCATTAGTTTTTCCTTGATCTGTTATGTGTATAGAATACCCATAAGTTCCTAACCTTTTATCAAGGGGAGTGGACGTTTTTGGAGTATTCCACCTGTTTTATCGAGTTGGTGTATTTAACATTAGAACTAGTCACCAATGAGTACATAAAGGATCAGAGGTTTGAGTTGGGACTGAGGTCAGATTTTTAGTTAATATTTATTCTCACATGCCGTATGAATTTTTTAGAGGCTATCAACAAAGAAACATTGGATAAGGTAGACATATCTATAAATACTGGTTTGGTAGAGATTTATATGGTGAAGTTGTTATCCAGGGTGTGTCTTCTAGCCAAAAAAGGAAGTAAAGGTGTGATCAGTTTTCTTCTGAAAGAGTTTCAGGGGTTTTATTAGGAAAATAATAGTTTTTATGCTACCAATGTAGAATGTGTGTTCATAAAAAGCCTAACTATATTGAGAATCCTAATAATTTTCATCATTATAGACTAACGCGCCATCTGAGGTGTTTTTTTGAACGTATATCCTAGGGTAGTAAGGCTAGATATATTATCACCAAGGGTTCATAGGTTTGTATTGAAGCTTCCAAGTGTGGTAGATCTAATCCTTATTCCAAGGGGTATTCTCACGTGTCTATGACTATATAGATTTATGCGGTGGAGTGTGTTCCATAGAAATTAGAAGTAGGGAATACTACTGTTAGAGGTACAATGTTCATTTCATCTTTTATGACACTAGATTTTTATGATACAGATGATAATCATTCTTTTATATCATAAAAATTAGTTGATATGATGGGATTTTGTTTAGAATATATTCTATTTTTTTATCTTTCCATGTCTTTGGGAAAGTGGTCAGAACAAGGTTTCAAGTGTCTCACATGTCGGGTGATGATATCTATCTTTGAGGTGGTGTGAGAATTTTTAGTTCTTTATATTGAAATCTTTGAATAGATTATTGGAATGTATTATATGATTAGTTTCAAGGCCCAGATTGACTATTTTCACCATCAGTGTAACACCCCAGGTAAATAAAGAATATGACATTTTCATATTTATCCCTATTTGTGAATAAAATATTAATATGACTTTAAAGGGGACGCTATGCTCGATGGCGTACCCAACACGCAACAACGAGTTTCTTGGGAATCTTACATTGCACTCTAATAATATTATTTTAAATGGCAGTTAACATGTAGCCGTTGTATTGGCGGGAATGGATAGAAATAACTAAAATATGATTATATATGTTTTTAAATGTTTTTACATTTATCCAATAAAGGATAGAGGCTTAAAATACGGAAAGAATTCAATTTTAGGCATATATGCCCTAGTTTTCACTAAAGGTTCACTTATCACCTTTTGATGGAGAACCATCATTAAATATTGTTTTGTTCACTCTTATACATTCTATTTGACCAAATAAAACTCTTCTTAAGAATCGGGACATCAAAATTTACTTTGTGTAAATTTTTGGTATCTTTCCGATAATGTTCATTTTTTTAATGAATAGTGTAAAATGTTGTATTTTAATTCAAAACCTCTTTTTAATATAATTTATTTATATGATTAGATTATATTTTGAATTGTTTTTAAAGTGAAATTAGAAAATATTTTTACCATTAAATCCAATAGTGGTCGTTGGAATTAATTTCACTTTGAAATCAGACTTAAACTAGTGTCAATCTTTTGATACTTATTGTTTTATAAAAACACACTATTTGCTCTGACAGCGGGAATTAATTATTAAATTAATTAATGTGACTAATATGTTTTTAATTTTGTAAAACGGACTTCATTTTTGAATTCGGAATATCAAATATAGCATAGGGTGACGTTTTGGTATTTTTCTGAAAAACACCAATTTTTGATGAATAGTGAAACCACTAAGTGGTAATCAAGCAAACTGATTTTTTAGTTAAATGAAAGTTTACCACTAATGTGTATTGAATTTTGAAAATCCGACATACATGGTTGTCATTAGTATGTAAAATGTGGTTCAATGGGATGAAAATAATTTTTTGGTGAATAGTAACTTATTAAGTTTTTAATCGCGATTAGTGGTAATTAGTGTAATTTAAGGTAAAAATGATATTATAAGAATGTGAAAACACCATGACACTTGTTCTACACCTATTGGGTGAGTCATGGCCGACCAAGACAAGCCATGGGACAACTTGGGGACCCCATGGATCCACTTTGGTTGGGAAATGACATAAATAACTTTTATTTAATGTAAAAGTAAAATTGACACAAACATGATATGTTTTACTAAATCAATTTTTAAGTAGGGTTATACAAGTCATATATTTGATTATAAATAGTCATTGGAAATCTAAAAAGATTTCCTACATTATAGTAATTTTTTTTATTATTTTTAGACATTAAATAAATTAAATTATTTATGACATCATAATGATGCAGTGATGACATCATTATTTAACGATTAAAATAAAATGGAAATATAATGTAATATATATGAACTACACATGTCCAAAACTTATTGGATGGGTGGATTTCGAACCCTTATAACCTTATCCACGAATTATATCAATGTGGGACCTGTTAAAACTGAAACACATTTTCAAATAAAGTAATATTTCCTTACTTTCCAAAAGTGCCCCTCCTCTCCTCTTATAAAAGGCCCCCACCTCTACCTCTTTTCACACACTCATCAAGCCTTTGGCTCGGCCAACCCCTGCCGATTTACTCTCTCTCCATCCCTCTCCTCATCCTAGAGGATTCCCTTTGGGAATAATCCTTTCAAAGGAAGCCTTTAGGCTCAAATCAAAAGGAGTTACACTTTTAAAGGTAATTCTTTCTCTCATGTTTATTTGTTTTATTTTGCTTCTCCAACCCCCTAAACTCTTTTTATTTATTTTTTTTGTAACAACACCAGTATCTTCAATATACTAGGATGTTTTTATAATATTTATTCGAGCTACACTCTCACACAACTACATCAAATGGTTAAAGAACATACGGTTTCCGTGGATGGTGAAATTCTGTCTCCCGAAACGATGATTGTTCAATACTCATTTAACACCTTCAAAGGTGGCCATTATGATGTCACTTTTTTTATATATGATATATAATATGTTTATGTTTTCCTTATGCTTCTGTATTTTTCATTTTTGTCTTACATTTATGGCTTCCATTATGGGTATACGCGATATCTTCATTTAAGGAAGTGCGGACTACAGCCCCCTCAAAGTGATTTGATTCGTTAAATAACATATGTGGGATGTATAAAGGATGGAAATATGATATTATATATGATATTATACTGTAATTATAATATACCTTTATATCATTATTTTTCCATTCTATAAAATACGAAATAGAAATGAAAGTAGCGTTCATGCGTACGTACGGCTTACCGTCTCCATGAACGGTGCATTTCATTTCTTACCTCTAAATAATTATGTAATGTTATAAATGCATTCATGTACTGGATATATATGACATATATTATATCTACATCATGAATACAATTCTGGATATAATAAACATTTGGCAACACGAACAACATGTAATTGTAAGAAGTCCACTTTCGACTTAAGAACCAAATATCGGCAAAACAAATATTATTATCTTAAATGATTACATAATGTTTATGACCTGGTAATAAGTGGTGTAAAAGGAATAATGAACTTGAAAAAGGTTCTTAAGGAAGTAGAAATTAACTCAAGTTTATTATTCAGGAGATTAAAGAACGATCGAGTCAAGTCGGACCCGAGGTAAGGGATCCTACTCCTCTCTTTCTTTTTAAGTACGCACTTTTATGTCATTCCTTTTAAAGATAATATTTCTTGTTATTGGGATGATATTTTATATTAATCATACTGTAATTTCTATTTTCATGTGATGAGAGACCCTATTCTCTCTCATCAATCCATTTTGGAAGTTTTGAGTGGCGCCGTTAGGCTGCCGAACTTTCGTAAGAGATCTAACTTCTCTCTTTCTTTTTAAGTACTCTCCTTTATGTCACTTCTTTTAAGCTCCTCTTTGTAATGTTGGGGGATGTTATTTTATATTCCTCTTGATGTAAATTATATTGTAATGTGATGAGATACCCTATTTGATCTCATCAATCCATATTCGGAAGTTTTATGTGGCGTCGTTAGGCTGCCGAGTTTTCGTGAGGGATTTTTCCTCTCACTTTTATTCTTGTGAGATTTATGCTACATTTGCCACAAATTCCATTGAGTGGTGTATGTACTGCCCATTATTCTACTCTTTGTGTAATATACTTTCGTTTATGATTATTTACATCAATGACCTATTTTCTTTCTTTCATGGGGTGTATGTTTTGAAAGATACCCAAGTCGGTAAGGGAACCTTTCACCCTCCTCTTTTTTTAAAAGACTTCTTTTATTGGGTATTTTAATTTACATATTTGTATGTTGGGATATGTTCTCATACATCCTTATTGATGTAAATTTTATGTCCAAGTGATGAGATACACTTTTTATCTCTCATCAACTCATTTTGATGTGATGCCGTTAGGCTGTCAAGGGAACTTTTTAACCAAATTTCGATTTCTTTGGGTTCAACTTGTAGTCATTGAATATGTCATCCATTGAATATGTGTGAATGACCTTTTATTGTTTTACAATTAATATCCACTTATATTGGGTGTATATATATTTGTCACACATATTTTTGAGATTTATTTGTCCTTAATTTAAGGATACCTTCTTTATAAGGGATTTCATCACATTTGACATTTCTATTGAGGGTTCATTGTTGTTATGCACCAATTCACTCTTATATGGTGTATATACTGTCCTTTGGAGTATTATATCATGAATCCTTTTATTCTCATGATATTATAAAGTTCTGACCAAATGTTATTCCTTGATTATTATATTCAAGTGTCTCTAATTTTGGTAAAACCCCTTTAACCAAAATATCATTTTAAATGTTTTAATTATTTTTTCTTATTAATATCCATGTTTTCAAAATGGTTTTAAGGATTTATTTATATGGATATTAATGGTTTAAAATGTTAAAAGCTTCAAGGTGGTATGGGACACTTTGATTCAAAAATCTCTTTATTAAATGTTTTAAATGGTTTTGGAAATGGTTTCTTTTTTAATGGATTCATTATTTCAATATCCTAAAATGTTATATTGTGATTGAAATGTGGAAATGTTATGTTTCCTTTATTCATGTTTATGTGATACAATTATGTTATGGTTCTTGGGCATTGTTATGAAGAACGGGTGGTTCCGTGATAAACTAAGGGAGGGTGAGCCCGATATAGCTCTCCAATGCATTGGGTAACGCGAAGGAGTGAAACGTTAAGGTTTCACCGAAGAGATTTAGGGAATATACTGTGATGGGTATTCCAAACGTAACCAAGAGGGTTACTCCCTACGTAAGAATGTTATGAATGCCTCAAGTTACCTTTTTGTCTTATGATTTCTATGATTTATTCATGGTTTGATGAGGTATGAAAGTGCCTTTGTTTTATGGGTAAAGTATGATTTCATTCTTATGTATATATAAACTCATGTTTCCTTTCCATATTTTTATAACCCTTACTGAGCTTTTTATGCTCATCCCAAGTTTTTGAAATTTTTTTCACAGGTCAAGGGAAAGGTACATGATGTGATGATAGTGTCAAGGATGTGTCAAGAAAGAATCTGTGTTTAATTTTAAATAGGTTTCCGTTGATGGGAAGAATGAATATTTTCTTTTATGTAACAACTTTGTTTAAATGTGGAATGTCATGAATGTTTCATGATCTAATTCTCTAAAACTCCAAACCTGAAAAGATCCTAAATGTGTAATCTTGTAATAACTCAAGATTAAGTAAGGTTTAAGGCTGGGGCCTTATAGTTGGAATCAAAGGTCGGTTTAGATAACTTTAGAGGTTAGGGTATTCTTTAAGCATAAGTGACATTACCATAATGGTTAGGATTTCAGAAAGTGTCCTAGTTTTAGATAAAGTGAATGAGTAAGTGTATCTTAGTGTTTACCTTCCTCATTAGTACATGATGGTTTTGTTGATATACTCACACAGACCTTTTTGGTTTTAGTAAATGGCTGGATCTAGCAGGCACCAAAGTGACAATGGGTTTCAAGGAAACTGTGGTGGTTCTCTGATTAAGATACTGGATGAGATGGGGGATTCAATGAGGAATCTCATAGTTGTTCTAAACAAACTATCAAGGAGTCATGATCAACCACTTAAACCTTGCTGAGTTCTCTAATGCATCATGTACGAGATGGCCAACTCGATGTGGAAATTCATGTAATAATTATTAAGGTAACCATTAGGGTTTATATGATCCTTACTTTTTAGGTAATTGTGGGTTACTCTATGATATGATGGAAAATGAAAGGAATGAGATAAACTTGAGGTTAAAATATGTTATGATTATTATTGAAGATTTTATATCATTTTGGGGAATGTTTTATGAATTATATAGTTTGGGAAAAAGGACAACACGCAGACCGTGTGACATCCCGTCACATCGGACAAAGCTGCGGGAATCGAACCCACACCCAAAGTGTGACTGGTATTTATCACCTACCACTGGACTACGTGAAGTCCCTGGTTAGTTTTAATGATTCTTTCGGGTTATATGATTTTATGAATTAGGAGTAATATGATTTTGGGTTATTTATGAAAATGATTAACCTATCATGGAGGATATGTGATTAGGTTAATTACTTTTCAATACGGGAATTTAGGAGCAACTGATGTTGTTTGGAGATAAATGTTACGATTTAACTTGGAAGACTATGCGACTAAATCCTTAAAATGTTTGGGTTTCAATCTTAGATTGGTTTACTTTGAGGAATTTTTATGGACAAATTTGTTTATCAGATGGTCCTCGTTGAACTTTGGATTTTGTTGGACAAATTTTGGAGATTAAGAATAGATTTGTTTTATAAAGGGTTATCCTTTTCTGGATTATCTGACCTTGTACTAACCTTTTTGGTTTTGGTTATGGTTAAGGTCTAATGATATTAGAAGTATATAGTTCTCTTTTGTGGATTAGGTGATTCTCTAGAAGTTGATTATAGTACTCTTAATGTGAACAAGTCTTCCTAAATACTCGTCTTTTGGAGAAAATATGAGTTTTTGTAAGGAATCTAATAAAAGTTGAAATTCAATATGATAAGTGATTATGTTTCCTTATGAATAAATTCCTCAATAAAAAGTAACTTAAAACAAAAATGTTGTCTATTAACTTTTCCTACTGGGGAATCGAATACCGTTTAACCCATCACAAGTTTGTGATTTTCTCATGGTTAACTTTCTCCTAAACATGTTTTCTATCACTCTCCATCAGAACATGACCCTTTGTTTTTTCATCCATGTCCATATTTTCATACTTGGAATCCTAGTATGGGTTAACTCGGGTGACCTTTATACTTATCTCTCTTTATTTTAAAGTGTTTGTTTTACCAACTCTTGTTCCGATGTGGGACTTTCAAGGATGTTTCCAAGCGCAATTTTAAAATTGCGAGGACGCAATTCCCAAAAGGGGGGAAGGATGTAACACCCCAGGTAAATAAAGAATATGACATTTTCATATTTATCCCTATTTGTGAATAAAATATTAATATGAATTTAAAGGGGACGCTATGCTCGATGGCGTACCCAACACGCAACAACGAGTTTCTTGGGAATCTTACGTTGCACTCTAATAATATTATTTTAAATGGTAGTTAACATGTAGCCGTTGTATTGGCGGTAATGTATAGAAATAACTAAAATATGATTATATATGTTTTTAAAGGTTTTTACATTTATCCAATAAAGGATAGAGGCTTAAAATACGGAAAGAATTCAATTTTAGGCATATATGCCCTAGTTTTCACTAAAGGTTCACTTATCGCCTTTTGATGGTGAACCATCATTAAATATAGTTTTTTTCACTCTTATACATTCTATTTGACCAAATAAAACTCTTCTTAAGAATAGGGACATCAAAATTTACTTTGTGTAAATTTTTGGAATCTTTCCGATAATGTTCATTTTTTTAATGAATAGTGTAAAATGTTGTATTTTAATTCAAAACCTCTTTTTAATCTAATTTATTTATATGATTAGATTATATTTTGAATTGTTTTTAAAGTGAAATTAGAAAATATTTTAACCATTAAATCCAATAGTGGTCGTTGGAATTAATTTCACTTTGAAATCAGACTTAAACTAGTGTCAATCTTTTGATACTTATTGTTTTATAAAAACACGCTATTTGCTCTGACAACGGGAATTAATTATTAAATTAATTAATGTAACTAATATGTTTTTAATTTTGTAAAACGGACTTCATTTTTGAATTTGGAATATCAAATATAGCTTAGGGTGAAGTTTTGGTATTTTTCTGAAAAAACTCCAATTTTTGATGAATAGTGAAACCACTAAGTGGTAATCAAGCAAACTGCTTTTTCAGTTAAATGAAAGTTTACCACTAATGTGTATTGAATTTTGAAAATCCGACATACATGGTTGTCATTAGTATGTAAAATATGGTTCAATGGGATGAAAATAATTTTTTGGTGAATAGTAACTTATTAAGTTTTTAATCGCGATGAGTGGTAATTAGTGTAATTTAAGGTAAAAATGATATTATAAGAATGTGAAAACACCATGACACTTGTTCTACACCTATTGGGTGAGTCATGGACGACCAAGACAATCCATGGACCAACTTGAGGACCCCATGGATCCACTTTGGTTGGGAAATGACATAAATAACTTTTATTTAATGTAAAAGTAAAATTGACACAAACATGATATGTTTTACTAAATCAATTTTTAAGTAGTGTTATACAAGTCATATATTTGATTATAAATAGTCAATGGAAAGATAAAAAGATTTCCTACATCATAGTAATTTTTTTATAATTTTTAGACATTAAATAAATTAAATTATTTATGACATCATAATGATGCAGTGATGACATCATTATTTAACGATTAAAATAAAATGGAAATATAATGTAATATCTATGAACTAAACATGTCAAAAACTTATTTGATGGGTGGATTTCGAACCCTTATAACCTTATCCACTAATTATATCAATGTGGGACCTTTTAAAACCGAAACACATTTTCAAATAAAGTAATATTTCCTTACTTTCCAAAAGTGCCCCTCCTCTCCTCTTATAAAAGGCCCCCACCTCTACCTCTTTTCACACAATCATCAAGCCTTTGGCTCGGCCAAACCCTGCCGATTTACTCTCTCCCCATCCCTCTACTCATCCTAGAGGATTCCCTTTGGGCAGAATCCTTTCAAAGGAATCCTTTAGGCTCAAATCAAAAGGAGTTACACTTTTAAAGGTAATTCTTTCTCTCATGTTCATTTGTTTTATTTTGCTTCTCCAACCCCCTAAAATCTTTTTATTTATTATTTTGTAAAAACACCAGTATCTTCAATATACTAGGATGTTGTTATAATATTTATTCGAGCTACACTCTCACACAACTACATCAAATGGTTAAAGAACATACGGTTTCCGTGGATGGTGAAATTCTGCCTCCCGAAACGATGATTGTTCAATACTCATTTAACACCTTCAAAGGTGGCCATTATGATGTCACTATTTTTATATATGATATATTATATGTTTATGTTTTCCTTATGCTTATGTATTTTTCATTTTTTTCTAACATTTATGGCTTCCATTATGGGTATACGCGATATCTTCATTTAAGGAAGTGCGGACTACCGTCCCCTCAAAGTGATTTGATTCGTTAAATACCATATGTAGGATGTATAAAGGATGGAAATATGATATTATATATTATATTATACTGGAATTATAATATACCTTTATATCATTATTTTTCCATTCTATAAAATACGAAATAGAAATGAAAGTAGCGTTCATGCGTACGTACGGCTTACCGTCTCCATGAACGGTGCATTTCATTTCTTACCTATAAATAATTATGTAATGTTATAAATTCATGCATGTACTGGATATATATGACATATATGATATCTACATCATGAATAAAATTCTGGATATAATAAACATTTGGCCACACGAACAACATGTAATTGTAAGAAGTCCACTTTCGACTTAAGAACCAAATATCGGCAAAACAAATATTATTATCTTAAATGATTACATAATGTTTATGACATGGTAATAAGTGGTGTAAAAGGAATAATGAACTTGAAAAAGGTTCTTAAGGAAGTAGAAATTAACTCAAGTTTATTATTCAGGAGATTAAAGAACGATCGAGTCAAGTCGGACCCAAGGTAAGGGATCCTACTCCTCTCTTTCTTTTTAAGTACGCACTTTTATGTCATTCCTTTTAATGCTCATATTTATTGTTATTGGGATGATCTTTTATATTAATCCTACTGTAATTTCTATGTTCATCTGATTAGAGACCCTATTCTCTCTCATCAATCCATTTTGGAAGTTTTGAGTGGCGCCGTTAGGCTGCCGAACTTTCGTAAGAGATCTAACTTCTCTCTTTCTTTTTAAGTACTCTCCTTTATGTAACTTCTTTTAAGATCCTCTTTGTAATGTTGGGGGATGTTCTTTTATATTCATCTTTCTATACATTATATTGTAATGTGATGAGATACCCTATTTGATCTCATCAATCCATATTCGGAAGTTTTATGTGGCGTCGTTAGGCTGCCGAGTTTTCGTGAGGGATTTTTCATCTCACTTTTATTCCCATGAGATTTATGCTACATTTGCCACAAATTCCATTGAGTGGTGTATGTACTGCCCATTATTCTACTCTTTGTGTAATATACTTTCGTTTATGAGTATTTACATCAATGACCTATTGTCTTTCTTTCATGGGGTGTATGTTTTGAAAGATACCCAAGTCGATAAGGGAACCTTTCACCCTCCTCTTTTTTTAAAAGACTTCTTTTATTGGGTCTTTTAATTTACATATTTTTATGTTGGGATATGTTCTCATACATCCTTATTGATGTAAATTTTATGTCCAAGTGATGAGATACACTTTTTATCTCTCATCAACTCATTTTGATGTGATGTCGTTAGGCTGTCAAGGGAACTTTTTAACCCAATTTCGATTTCTTTGGGTTCAACTTGTAGTCATTGAATATGTCATCCATTGAATATGTGTGAATGACCTTTTATTGTTTTAAACTTAATATCCACTTATATTGGGTGTATATATATTTTTCACACATATTTTTGAGATTTATTTGTCCTTAATTTAAGGATACCTTCTTTATAAGGGATTTCATCACACTTGACATTTCTATTGAGGGTTCAATGTTTTTATGCACCAATTCACTCTTATATGGTGTATATACTGTCCTTTGGAGTATTATATCATGAATCCTTTTATTCTCATGATATTATAAAGTTCTGACCAAATGTTATTCCTCGATTATTGTATTCAAGTGTCTCTAATTTTGGTAAAACCCCTTTAACCAAAATATCGTTTTAAATGTTTTAATTATTTGTTCTTATTAATATACATGTTTTCAAAATGTTTTTAAGGATTTATTTATATGGATATAAATGGTTTAAAATTTTAAAAGCTTCAAGGTGGTATGGGACACTTTGATTCAAAAATCTCTTTATTAAATGTTTTAAATGGTTTTGGAAATGGTTTCTTTTTTAATGGATTCATTATTTCAATATCCTAAAATGTTATATTGTGATTGAAATTTGGAAATGTTATGTTTCCTTTATTCATGTTTATGTGATACAATTATGTTATGGTTCTTGGGCATTGTTATGAAGAACGGGTGGTTCCGTGATAAACTAAGGGCGGGTGAGCCCGATATAGCTCTCCAATGCATTGGGTAACGCGGAGGAGTGAAACGTTAAGGTTTCTCCGAAGAGATTTAGGGAATATACTGTGATGGGTATTCCAAACGTAACCAAGAGGGTTACTCCCTACGTAAGAATGTTATGAATGCCTCAATTTACCTTTTTGTCTTATGATTTCTATGATTTATTCATGGTTTGATGAGGTATGAAAGTGCCTTTGTTTTATGGGTAAAGTATGATTTCATTCTTATGTATATATGAACTCATGTTTCCTTTCCATATTTTTATAACCCTTACTGAGCTTTTTATGCTCATCCCAAGTTTTTGAAATGTTTTTCACAGGTCAAGGGAAAGGTACATGATGTGATGATAGTGTCAAGGATGTGTCAAGAAAGAATCTGTGTTTAATTTTAAATAGGTTTCCGTTGATGGGAAGAATGAATATTGTCTTTTATGTAACCACTTTTTTTAAATGTGGAATGTAATGAATGTTTCATGATCTAATTCTCTAAAACTCTAAACCTGAAAAGATCCTCAATGTGTAATCTTGTAACAACTCAAGATTAAGTAAGGTTTAAGGATGGGGCCTTATAATCAGGTACCTTTTTTTAACTTTTTATGGGGTCACTCATGTTTTTTGGGGTCACTGGGACTCTAAATCTAGAAGGTAGGGTCCTATTGTTCCATATTATAGAGTAATATCATGTCATTTTTATAGATGTTTTCTAATGCTGTAAAATATTGTTTAGACAGTATTCTTCCTTCAGTGGTGTGTGCATACCCTGAGGTATTTTTAGATTATTTTTCTTGTTTACCACCATAGAGATATGCCAGGTTTAATATTGACCTACTCCGTAGTATTATGCTCATTTCTATACCATCATATGTAATAGAACCTACTGAGTTGGTGGAACTTGAATTATAGCATGAGGACCTAGTGTATAAGAGATTTATTCATCCTAGTGTATCACCATGGTAATCACTTGTCCTATTTCCTAAGAAGGTAGATAGGAGTATCAGACATTGAATATATTATCGAAGGTTGAATCGGGTGACTGTTAGGAACAAATACACTTTTCCTTGGATTGATAATCTCTTCGACCATATTAGAGGGAAATATTTATTTCCAAATATTTAACTTTTTTCATGTTACCACCAGTTGAGATTTTGAAAATTGGATATACCTAATATTGCATTTTGGAGCTAGTATAAGCCTTTAGAGTTTCTAGTTACTCCATTCGATCTAAATAATTATTCATTGGTATTTATGGATTTGATGAACAAAAATATTTCATTGATTCTTGGAATTTTTTATTGTTGTGTTTATGGATGATATTTTTTTCTCTAAGTTAGAGGAAGAGCATGGAGAACCTTTGGATACCATTCTAAAATCCCTAAAGAAACATCATCTATATGGTAATATTTACAAATGTGAGTTTTGAAACTGGGAAGTGAAATTTATGGGGCATGTCATATATGAGAGGGGAATATCAGTGGATACTAAGAAAATATAAGAAGTTATGTCCTGAGATAATCCTAGAATTTTTTTTGAGATTTGAATATTCTTGGGTTTGGTAGGTTACAATATATTATTTTATCAGGATTTTTCCATGCTCTCATCTTCGAGGATAGATTTAACATGTATGGGTGATAATTTTGAATGGAATGGAAAATTTTAGAGATTATTTAGGTAGATAAAGTTGAGGTCGACTTCAACATCATTTTTTATTCTTTTGTAACTGGGTTTGGTTTATGATTTATTCTATGATACTTATGGTATGGGTTTGGGATGTGTCTTGATGCAGGGGAAATATGTGTTGTCCTATAACTATCTCCCATTTTTACATCATGAGAAGAGCTACCCTACGCAAAATCTTGAGTTATAAATAGTTATGCATGCACTCCAAATGTGGCATCACTATCTTTTTGGGGAGTGGTTTATAGTGTATTCTAATTATAGGAGCATGGAAGATATTTTTACTTTGATGGATTTGAACTTGAAACAAAGATTTCATATATATTATCTTCAAAATTTTTCTTTTGACATTTCATACACTGATTGTAAAGGGATTGTGATTACCGATGCTTTGAGAATTAAATTACCAACAGAAGCTATAAAAGAATCAGTTGAGGAGTGGTCTCTGATGATTTTGTTTACTGAGCTGAGTTTGGGAGTGGAAGAGGTTGGTGGGTAGGTGTCATTAGTATCTATGAAATCTTAATTTTATTTAAATGAGTGAGTTTGGATGAATTAGGTGTTATAAACTAAGTGAAAACACTTTGTTAAAATATTTTATGGTGGGGAGACCATGGGTGAGTGGTCTCAGTCTCCCAATAGATCTTTATGCTTCTATAGCAGGTTGGTTGTTTTGATTTCTATGAGGTATGAGTTTATGGATAGTGGGCACCAGTATTATTGGTCCATAAAAGCTAGGGATACCAAGATTTATAATGTCTTTATATATCGGTATTGGTGGTAGAGGATGAGGAGGTCGATTATAGATTTATTATTAAGGTTTATCACTTTTCAGAAAATTAAGTCAAAACAGAAGAGACCTTCTTATTTGTTGGAACCTTTTCCCATTTTGGTAGGGAATTGGGATGATATTTCTATAGAATTTGTCATTGGTTTTCCACTGAATCATATTGATAAGGATTAAATTTTGGTGATTATTGATTGAAATATGAAATCCGATCATTTCTTACTAATCATGGAGATAAAGAAAGTGGAATAGCTCAGAGGCTTACACATATGAGAGATTGAGAGAATTCATGGGTTCCCCTATATGATTTTTTCTAACAGGGACCTAATGTTCAAATCCATGTTCTAGAAAGGTTTCTAAGAGGTGATGAGTTACCATTTGAAATTGAACACAAATCACCCACAAAAGGATGGAAAAGAAGAGAGAGATATCAAGGTTCTTGAGGATATGCTACAGGCATTCATGCTTGATTTTAGTGGATGTTGGGAAAAGATTTTTTCTATGGTAAAATATTCCTATAATAGTAGTTATTTGTATTCGGTAAATATGGAACCCTTTGAAGTGTTTTATGGGTGGCCTTGTAGTCCTCTTTTATTCTGGGAAGAGTTGGGAGAGTGGTCCTTGTTTGAGCTGAGTCAAATTCAAGAGATAATGAAAAAGGTATATTTGATTCAAAATAGGTTGTTCACAACATAGAGCCATCAAAAATATTATTTTAACCATCATTATTAGCCTCTATAATTTGAGGTTGGTGATTTATTTTTTCTCATAGTTTCACCTTTCTTGGGACATCCTTAGTTGGGTAAGCAGGTTAAGTTGGAACTAAGTTTTGTTGGCCCCCTTGAGATCATGGAGCAACATATAAAGGTGGATTATCAGCTAGACTTAGAATCTCACTTGACTATGATTAAAAACCTATTTCACGATTCCCAACTAAGTAGGTATTGACCAGATCCTTCCCATGTGATTAAATAGGAGGATATTGATCTTTATCCTGATACCTCCATTATTGAGAAACTAGTTCATATTATGGGTAGTTAGGATAAGGTACTAAATGGTAAAAAATTACCTTCATCCAAGTACTATGGAAGTGAAGATGATATAGCTAAGAGATGTGGGAGTTGGAATCATTGATAATGAAATAGTGAATTTGTCTTTGTTTAGGTCCATGATCTTGAGGACTTTATCACCTCATATTTTTTTTTATGATGGGGAGAATTATAGCACCCACCAGATCAAAGGTATGCTTCAATTTAATCTTGATTTGTCTTTAAAGTCATTCTAGAGGTTTTAGATGAATGGGGGTTGAAAACAGAGTGTTTTATAGGAGATAAACCCTACACATGGTTGGTGAATATTTAGTACTAACTATGTGAAAATCTTATTATATTTATTTATTTTTTAATAGGGGATTTTGCACAGTTTGAGTTTGTTTAAAGAAACTATGTGGTTCACCAGGGAAACAAATTAGGGGTATGGGTATTTTTACAAAGGGGTTGTATGGGTTGAAAAAATTATGTGAATTATCCTGGAAGACTGTGCGACTTGTCTTTCTAAAGAGATAGAATCCATACATGATTGACACATGATTTTTCTAACCGTATAGCCTAACCATGGGAAACACCCTTAACCTTTAAAAAGTTAGTTTTTACCTTTTTAACTTTTTCTTTTTTATTCCTAATAACCCCTAATATCATTTAGGATCAACCTAATCCTTCCTTAGTGATCTAAAGGCTTATACCTTGTTATTCTTAGTTATTTCCCTTCATTCTTGATAAATTTATCAAGGTATATTTGGGTCTTGAAGTGGTTTCCTCTTCATTTCTTGGATCTTTTCTAGATTACTCATCACTTATGTCTTGTTAGAACCCATATGGGATATAGATTTTATATATAAGGTGATTAATGGTGTTTGATGTGTTTCTTATGGATATTATATGCTGAGGATCCAACATACTCTTCCTCGGTCTCTATTTCCAAATGAATTTAATTCTAACCTCATTCTTCAGGTAGTTGTCTCTATACAAAGGGTTAATCATATGAATTACTTATTTTTATTATAAATTCTTTTAGGTTATTTGTTTAATTTAATTTATTTGTGATTACAATGTATTGTTTAGAAATAAATCATATGTTTAATGGGGTTTTCTTTAAAATGGTTTGTTCACACCAAGTGTCTGATAAAATGCTTGAATAGATGGTTTGGATTAAAAATTGGTTTTCAAGAACCAATGTGAATTATATTTTATTTGAATTTTTTTTATAAATTATGATCATGAAATTTTAAATGGTTTAGGACAAAATTAGCACATTGGGTATCCTTGGGTGCGTCAGTAATAGACATGTCACTTATAGTGAGTGTAATTAGACTTGATTTTCTTTTACTTTAGTGTGTGTAATTACATTAGATGTTATACCAGTTGGATACACCATAAGTATGTATTGGGTGTTTATTTTTATGTCTAGTATATATACCAATAGTTTAGGTCCAAAACGACATGCTTCTTCATTTATGATTGGATTATCACCTGATGAATTGTGTCACGATTATTTACTCACATGCTTTAAAATGATGGATTATGTCATGTTTATATTGATTACACGATTATATTATGGTGTGTCCATGTATTTTATTGATTATTATTTAAATATTATAACATTTACTTGTTATATTTTATTCCTTATGAATATGAAATTCTTTTATGAAAACCAAAGGATTATTTTAAAAATGTTTTTATTTGTGAAAATTATTTTTAAAAATATATATTTTTTCAAGTTATAACCGATGAGTTCTTGATATTATAATTTTTATTGATTATGTGGTGGAATCCTACTATTATTTGTGATCACATCCAAATTTTGAGTTTGAGCGGTTGTAGGTGTTGTTTTTAGGACTCAGGTTAAGGGAAGGGAATTATGTATCATGATAACTTATCTTTTATATTATGGACATCATGGTGGGATGTTTTGGAGGTTATGAATGGACACATGTTGATTTTATGGTCTTGTCTTTCCATACTTTCTACTTTATCTAGTTTGGATTGGATTGTATGGATCTTGGATGTATCTCTTTCTTCCACTTTGGGCTCTAGTTTTTTGTCTTGTGGTTTTATATACAAGACTTGTTTTCATTATCTTATTAAAACTAAGCACTATGGTGGTCCGAATTAGGTGGCTTGTCAATTTTACCTGGTTTGGTTCGTTACATGAGGTTTCAGATATAAATAGCATGAAATCCTTCATATTTTTATACCTTTCTTTTAAAATACTTGTGGATTAGCTAATAAAGGGGTATTTGGTTATGTTTTTGAACATGTTGTTAGCTGGACCTTAACCAAGGTGGTATTTTTCCTATCATATAATAAGTATAAAATCCAACCCCTTGATTTAGAAAAACTGAGGAAGTGTAAAACCATCCATAGATAGTACATATGATGTTCTTATCTATTTGGGTGTGGGGAATGTGATGAGCTTATCCATAAAGGTGTATTAAATATGATATATTCATCAGATTGGTTAGTTTATATATAGATAATTGAGAATATATGATTGGTCTATACAGGATTGACATACTCCAAGTCTCATGGTTAGCTGATGTCTCAGACAAAGAGATTATATGAAACTGCAATCTAGGATATGATGTAGCTGGTGTAAATTGATATAGATATAAATATTTTAATGAATATCACACTATATCCCATTGTATCTTGAGTAACACTAATTATTTTCTATAGTACACTCTTTTCATACATTTATGAATTTAATAATTTAATTTTTTTTTCAAATCTACTAATGCTCATGGGGGCACAATTTTTGGTTGACTAAATGAGTATTTAGTTTAACTTAGAGAGATACTGTAAAAGTGTTTTTGAGTTAATCCAAAGGATGTTTTATGGGTATTCATAAGGCATTGCATAAGATGTGATACAAGGTGGAGTTAATGATATATTTCTAAAAGGTTCTTTGGAAGACATTCAAAAGGTGTCTAGAATATGGTTTCACATGTTATTATATATGATACAGTATAAGTTGAAATTATATAATGTCTATGAGTATTTCATGGAAGTGGGATATTTGTGGAGATATGATCAAAAATTCTTATGAATGTGACTAAATTAAGGGTATATCATATAGTACAATAAGGTTATATCATAGTTCCTAACATTATTTATCATGTTATTTCCCCAAATTATTGTAGTGCATGACATGACATATTGAAAAGTAACATTCTATAGTAAATATTATTGTATGATTTAAATGAACACCCTACACATAATTGATTCAAATGTTAAGTGTTATCATTAAGGAATCATATATTTCTACCACTTATGTTGAATGTTTCATGAGATGAAATAGTTAGTCAATTATCAGTTTCATTTAAAGGTTAAATGCATGGAAGAATAGTATACACCACTCTTCAATTTTTTGATATATGAGCTATTCCATGGTAACTTAGGAGTTTATTAAGGGACTATATAAGGAGACTAATTCCCTTGATATGGATTTCTAAATTATTCAAGTATCTTGTTGATTCTCCCACTCCAAGAAGTGTTTATCTTCTTACTTCTTTTCAATGAGATGCACTAGCATGTCATGGAGTAAAGGGGAGTCTTTCCCATGTGATGGGTGATTCACATAATCCCATGGATACACGATAGAGGGATGATTCTTTTTATTTATCCTTAGTTATATTTTTCAAAAACTATCATTTAAGACAAAGTAGTAGGATCTCTATGGTGAAAGATTCAAAATATTTTTCTCATTTTATCATGCATATATTTGGTTTTTAAGCATGGAGATCTATGGTATATGGTTTTTAATTTCTTATTCTACATTGATTATGTGTAAATCATTCATAATAAATCTACAAATTATTGTATTCATTATAGTATGATCACGATTCATTTAGAATTCATATTAGTGCATTTAAGGTATTTGGAATCTATCATTTTTTTCTTCTATTGGTAATAATATATATATATATATAAGATATTAAATAAAAATGGTGTTAGGTCCTTTATGATGTTGTGGGTTGATTTAATTCCCACCATTGATTTATATTATTGTTACTTTATTATTTTATGACCATTAATTATATTGTTCTTCATGTTTTTATTAAAAACCATTTCTCCTCCTTTTAACCCTTATTTTTTTATAAAATTCTAATCTTTTATTTCTATGCTAGAAGTCTAAAAATGTCCGAATTAGGTTTTTAAATTTTTTTTTATTTTTATATCATAGTTTTCATAAATTTTAATTATTATTTATTACTTTTTATTACTTCATTATGGTTTTCATGATGGGAACTAAGACAAAGATACTACCTTCACTCAAGTATTGAATGAGTGATTACATTTCACCTATTTTTAAATATGAAAAAAATCCTTGTATTATTTATCAAATATATTAATAATTATTCATGTCATATAGACCCTTAATATGATCACTCAGTCACTATAAAATATGATTTTTGGGAAACAAAAGACATTGATTTTTATACTTAAATTCATTAAACAAGTTGGAAATAATTCTAGTACTATTGATAGTGTATGTTTTTCATAACCAATAATTTTATCCTGAGTTTCATATATATTTCAAAAACTATAATAATAAAAATAAAATTATTTTTCTAATTTATCTTTTCTTTTGAAAAAAAATATTTAATGATATTTTAAAGTATTCTAAACATGATGATAGAGATCAATGATCAATATAAAAAACTTGATTAATTTTATCTCTTAAAAATCCTTTATTCTATGTTTTAAATTATGGTAAAAAAATTGGTTAATTCTATCTCTCTACACATTCCACATGTATAAAATTAAATTGTAAAAGAAAATTAAATCATTTTCCATTGGAACACTCTCTATTATAAGTCAAATATTCTTTAACATTTTATTATTTCCTCGTATAGGTTCTATATTTGACACCCATGGTGTGGAAGGATGTGATATTTTTCAGTTTGATTATTATAGATAATCTGATCACATGATCAGGACATGTTAATAGTTTAATGGGAAGTTCAACTGGGTTCCCAATAATTCCTCATAGGCTTATAATATTTAGTTAAACATCATTGAACCTTATTATTTTGAAAATTAATGAATTATTGAAGTCTTTAAAGATGAATATCTTTACCTACACACATTAAAACTGGATTCCTTCTCTTATAATGTCATAGTGACTTATGGTATCTTTTTTATTACTTGATTGTATCATAACCCAAAAAGTTGGTTGGATGATTATTTAATTTTGACCATGTTACCTAGGTTAATATACATTTTTCATTTTTATGATTCATATATTACTAATGAAACTCTCATTACAGTTGATAATTCATTTGTTAAGATTTCCGGGTTTGAATCATTCTCTTTATCTTATGAATTCTATAATTATATTTTATGATGTATGTCCCTAAAATTAATTTTACTTTATTATCCATCACTAAGAGCACTCACTAATTATAAAATTTTGGTATATTTACACATGTTAATATTTTTTTAAGAGAAGTTGACAGGGTATATTTTAATTAATTATAACTATTAAATAATTTATATGTGATTGACATACCTTCTAAATTCATTGATTTACCTACCATATATTCTCTAATTGAATCTATTCATCCTCAAAATGACCAATTATACCCCATAGACCATAAAATCTATATTTTTAGTTCACTATTGTTAACCACAAATATTACTTTTTCAAATATCATTAATAAACTTTTGTTTCTAAAGTACAAAAAAATGTGTAACATCACCTTTCTATACTATAGATTCCGATGAATGGGGTCTATGAAATTTCCAAAATAAGATTTTGTATCATTGTTTGTTTTCATTATTGATGATTTTTTTTAAAAAAAATTTTGAGTTCATTTATGTATATTTATTCTACAATGAAATAATGTATCAATTCATTATTTCTATAAAATTAATCTATGTTGTCAATACATATTTGACGTTTCTTCTTTATTATTCACTAACATGACATACTTCATCAAATTCATTTCATTGTTATATCACAACAAAACAATTTTTCAAACATAAGAATCATCATATCCCAAATAAAACTTTTTTATTCTTATTTCAAATGAAGGTACCATTATTTTTTGGTGAAATTTTATTCTTATGACTAATTACCTTATCAACAGTCCTCCCATGCCTATGCCTCAAGGGGAGGGTATACCCACTATTATGCTTCCATCCTTACATCCCAAATTACTTTCTATTCAAATATTTTTATGATTGTGTTATGTTAAAAACAATAATCTATATCTTGAAAAGATTAAAATGTTTTATTTCAAAATAATTTTAAACATATAATAACATAATAAGAAATAAAATCAATAATTATATCATTTAATAGAAAATTATGTTATTTCAGTTCATGTATACTTTGTTGATGATTCTCTTTATTACTTATGACTCTGTCTCTTTATTCTTGATGGTTATCTATTTGATATTTTATCCTTGATTCCAATTTCACATTTTCCCCTCCAACATCTAATGATCCTTAGTTTGGTTATATATACTCTCAACAATGACATATATCTTAAATATTACTGTATGAACCTGAATTATTGATTCAATAATTTCATTAACAAATAATATTTTGGATGAATTGATAATTCTTCCTAAATTTACTTTTTCTGAAATGATATCAAAAGAAAAATCATTGGATTTGTGGATGTGGGGTGAATATAGAGAGGGGAAAGGATGAACATTATTGATTGTTTTAAGAATAGGTTTATACTGGGAAATCTTGTGAGTATAAGTGGAGGGTTGAGTAATCCCACATAGTTCTAAGTATACCAGTGGGATTTCATAGGAAAAATATATATTTTTATTTTATTATATATAGGTGGGGAGGGTATATAATTTTTTTGTCATATTATATGTGAGAATTCATAGTAAAATTTATATAGGTTCAAGTATGTGATCAAAGATCTATCATGAACCAACCCGAATACCCTAGTATATCCGTACCTAGGTTGACACTACCACGACCCGAAGGGTGTTCCCGATCCCCATGTGATGGAGAGTAGTTCTTGGGCATCTTCAAAAGATCAGAAAGAATGATTCCCCCACCCCCATGAATGATAAAATTATATAGAGTAGTAGAAGAAGAATCAAATAAAAACCAGTATGATAAAAAATCTATAAATATAAAATTACAATAAACAGATTGATAAACATAAAATGGTACATAATCGAATAAAAAAATAGAAATCATCAAGATCATAATCTACATTCTTTCTATAATGAGTGGATCATAGCTCCACATGTCATTGCCATCACCCAAGTCTCTCTAGACAAGCACACCCAAAACTTTCAATTGATTCTTTTACTTTGCCTAGACATGGCATAACATAATCTATAAATGAACAAAGTCAAAGGTAGTGAATGATAAAAAATGACCAGTAGGATTTAAAAAAACGACCCATAAGAAATTCCTTAACAAATAAAAAATTTATTCTTTAGTTTTAAATAAATCAAGGCATAACAGATATTTTTGACATTATCAATCACATAAAGTATTGACCTTTCCTAGTTTTAATGATAAAAAACCATGATTAATTATGTATCTAATGAGTTTATTGTGTTATGTTAGCATTTGGAATTATATGAGAAATTGGCAGAATACTCTAAGTATGAGTCACAGTTCTTGACTCACCTTTCTTGACTCACTATTCCGAACTCACCACTCTTGGCTCACCGGTAAGTCTAAATCAATATTCCAAAGAAGTAACCATTCAAGAGAGTCACCACTCCAAAGAAACCATTATACCAACACATCCATAGAGTAATTGTTCAAAATAATCACTACTAAATTTCCTTTTTTATTTTAAAATCAATAATTCTAATGATCATATTTGTGAAATGTAATTCTACAGACTAAATTAATGACCATTTTCAGACATAATTTAAATTTATGTCAGACAGAAGTATGAGGTATAAGGTACCAAAACATTATTAATAACATGTTGTATGTTATATAGAATGTATAAAATAAACAATAAATAAAAATTAGGTACATGTGTGGTGATAGATAATAAAAAACATGACTCAATAAGAGTTCCAAAATAAAAAGATGTGTTTTGTATATATGCACGTTACTACGTCAAGAATTCAAAGAACAAACAAAAAAGAACACTTTGTTTTAAACATGGATCTCTCATACACCATAAGACAAAAGATTCTACGATACTATATTTTACAACAACTCTCTAAAAAACTTCTTGAGCTCCATTTCAAGATACCTTCAAGGAGTCACAAAGCTGCAATACTTATCACATAGAGTAGTACTATCCCTTTTACTATTTTATCTACTTTGTTTTTGTAGTTTATTTATATTATGAGCACTGTGTGATTATATATATTTTATTAACACACATTGACTCTTCTGAATAACTACAAGATACATAGATAACATGACATCTTATCTTTTTTACACTGTTTACTCCCATGGATAATAGTAGAAGAGGTCCTTGCATGTCCTGTCACTTTTTCACTCCCACAAAAAACTATACAAGAGGTCTCTACTACCTGGACAATATTGTATGTGTTTTTTATACCTTGATCCAGGTTGTGGATCATATTTATGTTTATAAAAACTTCTTTTTGGCAGGTTATTAGCAATTAAAGAGGATTAAGTCCCAGCTTGAGACTGAACCTCTTGTTATTATTTCAATTGTGCCTTTAAAGATATATTTTCACTGCTCTATCTATTCATAGCTAAAAAAATTTCCTTCACATTGATAGATAATATTAGATTGTGTTTATATTATAATTTTATTTAAAAAATTTATTTGAAAAGTTAAAATATTATTTCTTATTATCTCAACTGATAAGTAATAGCTCTGTGAGAAATCATTTCAATGATCAAGATTTTTATAAATCTGCTACATAGGTTTACTGGTATATCTTTAATTATAATTTTGGGGGATTTTTAATCCATTTTAAATAGAAATTTTAATTAGGAACTAAATTCACCTCTCTTGAGTCTCCTACTTTGACATGGATTTGTTATCAAAGGTAGATTAAAAGCTGTTCAAATATGTCTTCACTGTGATTATAATTATATATTAAAGATCATTAAATTTATATTAATTATAAATTTTCAATTATTTAATTTTATTTCTTAATATTTTAATATGGATAATTAGAAGTATGTTTTTTCTACTAACAGACCTCCATATTTTAATACATTGAATTATGGTGAATGGAAAATAAAAATGAAAATGCATATTGAAAGTATGGGTTTTAAAACTTGATCTTCCATAGTAGATGAGTATAAAATCCATATTAACTCTATAAATACTTGGGATGATGAATTTAAGGCTACTTATAATAATAATAATTACAAAGTCATGAATCCTTTATACTGTTCCTTAGGTGATGAATAGTTTAATAAATGTTTTTCAAGTAACAATACCTATGAGATATGGGATACTCAAGCTGTTTCACATAAAGGAACTACAAATGTAAAAGAAATGAGGATTAACACTTCCAATATTAGATATGATAATTCTAATATGAATCCTGATGATCATATCTATGAAATTTATCTCAGGTTTAATGAGATCATGAATACAATTTCTCATTGGGAAAACAAGTAACTACAAAAGAGAAGATCATGCGACTCTTGATACGTCTTCTAGAAAGATGGAGAGGGACATCCATGTCAATTAGAGAATCATGTGACATCAATGTAATCCTTGTAAAAAAGATGATAGGAAAATTGAAGATATATGAGGAAGAGATAAAGTTTAATTTAGAAGAAGATGATGAATCTAAGAAAAAATATGTTACTTTCAAAAAAACTACTTCTTTGAAAAAAGAAAAGGAGAAATCTCAAGATCAAGTTGAAATCTCATGTGATGAAGATTAATTTTCTAAAAGTGATGAGAAAATTGATCAACTATCTAGTAGATTCCATAAATTTTATAAAAATAATAAAGTATTCATGAAATATAACTTCAAAGGAAAATTTGACAATCATGGGAAGTGAAAAAAGGATTGGAAGAAAGATGATCATTCAAATGAAATAATATATTATGAATGAGAGAGAAATGGGAATGTGAAGGATGACTATCCAAAAATGAAGTATAAGAAGATATATTACAACAAGGATCAAAATTATAATAAATCTATGAAAGATACCTAGAGTGCTTCAAAGGACTCCTCCAGCGACTATGAATCATCTCATGATGAAAATGTTGATGAAGATAACATGTCACTTTTTAATAATTTACCTAAGGAAACTTCTATATATCCTAGACATAGCTGTCATTATTCTAGAGATGAAGATTGAAATGATGATAATGAGAACATGAATAAATAATAACTGGATTATTATTGAAATGTTCTTGAAGATACTTTTATTGATATAAAGGAAAAATAAAAAATACTTAAAAAATATCAAGCTCTTACTATTTTTGTTAAATATGATGTTACTGTAGAAAAACAGAGAAATGACCAATTTCTTAAAGAAAATACTAAACTTTATCTATCTAAAGAATAATTAAAGAAATATTTAGAAAATTTCACTAATGGGAAAAATATTTTAACACAAATTCAAAAATTGATCCAAAATACACTATAGGTATAGGATACCAACCTGGAGAGAGGATAATAATTAAAAGAACATTTATTCCTAAATCGGGAAAATATTTTGCTCGTTCTAGTTTTAAAAATATTTCTGCTGCATCTAGTTTTGAAAACCATTGTATAATCTATTTTAATATATGAACTAATAGAGTTTATTTCTCTTCAAATTTAAAAATTTCTTACAGGAAAACCATTAAGAAAGTGTGGGTTCCTAAATCTTTGATTACTGACATTTCTAAACGTAAGAAAATCTAGGTGCCAAAATCATTTATTATCAAATATATTTTGTAAGAAATCTTCTTGAAAATTTCATGTAAGAACTTATGTTACATGGATAGTGGGTGTTCAAGGAATATGATAAGATACTACTCAAACATCAAGAATTTAATAAAGGATGATGGTGGAAATGTCACCATTAGTGAAAATGCTAAAGGAAAGGTTATCAGTCTTGTCCAAATTTGTAACACCAATTCAATTTTTAATTTCTAAACTACTTTTTTGATGGTTTAAATTATAATACACTTAGTATTTCAAAATTTTGAGATGATGGATTTCATGTCAAATTTGAAAATAATTTTTGTAATGTTATTGAGTCTAAAAATGATTTAGTTTTTGCTAACTATAGAAATGGAAATGTTTATGCTATTAATATGGATTCTTTAATTTCACAAAATGTTTGTTTATTAAGTTACCTTCATATAGAATCCTGGATTTTTCATAGGATACTAGGCCATTGTAACATTAACCTACATAGAAATATTACCAGAAAAGGGTTAGGAAAGGATCTACCCAAACTTGAGTTTCCAAATAATAATGTCTGCAAATCTTGTCAAAGAAGAAAACAACACAAGATATCTTTCAAACCAAAGAAAGAAGTATCAACTTATCAACCTATTTAGTTGGTTCATATGGACTTGTTTGGACCATCTAGAGTTTAATGTTTTAATGGGAAGCATTATGTTTACATACTTATAGATGAATTTTATAGGAATACCTAGCTGTTATTTTTTATCTAAAAAAAGTGAATCTACTTCCTATTTTACCAAGTATGTGAGACTAGTAGAAAATAAACATGGAAATAAAATTATTACTTTAAAAAGTGACCATGGTTATGAATTTAAAAATCAAGATTTTGAATCATTTTTCTTTAAAAATGGATTTAGTCACAACTTATTTGATCATAGGAAACTTCAATTGAATGGAGTTGTAGAAAGAATAAAAAAACCCTTCGAGATATTTCTAGGACTATGTTCAATGAATATGACACACCTATCTATTTCCGAGTAGAGGCTATAAATACATCTTGCGATGTAATCAATAGAGTCTTAATAATACCTATCTTGAATAAAATCCCTTATGAATTATGGAATAATAGGAAGATGAAGGTTAACTAATTTATAATTTTTGGGTGAAAATTCTTTATTATAAATACCAAGTATAATATTCAAAAAAAATTCTCCAAAAGTGATGAAGGAATTTTCATAGGATATTCAATTTCTAGAAAACTCTATCGAGTTTTTAATAAGAAAACCAAATGTGTAGAAGAATCTATACATGTAAAATTTGATAAAACATATCTATATGATCCCAATATCTCTTTATAAAATCTTGAGGATGATCTATAAAATTAAGACTTGAATTCCAAAACTTTCGATTCTAATGATAGATATGCAGAAGAGTCATCTAGTTCTGGAAAATTTCTAGACTCTAAACTAGTGGAACCCAAATATGTAGAAGATCTATAGGAAACCAGTCCATATTTCTCTAGAGGAATTAGAACTCTAAAAGATAACCATTTATATGTTTTAGTTGGATACATAAAAAATGTACACAAAATAGAGCTTCTCTAAGAAATTATGTTGAACGTAAAGATTTTTTGTCATAGTTTGAACCTAGGAATATGAATGAGTCAATTATTGATGAATTATGGGTAATGCCTATGCAAGAAGAGCTTAGTTATTTTGAAATAAATAAGGTATAGAAACATGTTGATAGACCCAAGGATACTATAAATATAGGTACTAACTCGGTGTTTAGAAACAAGGTTGATGAAGATGACTGAATAGTAAGGAATAAGGATAGATTAGTTGCACAAGGTTATTGTTAAGAAGAAGACATAGACTATGAAGAGATATTTTCACCTGTAGCCTGAATTGAAGCTATTAGAATTCTACTATCTTTTGCAGCTCATCTAAATTTCAAAATTCATCAAATGGATTTAAAAAGTTCATTCTTAAATTTTTATATAGTTGAAGATGTATTTTGAACAACCCTATGGTTTTCAAAATCCCCATTTTCCAAATCATATTTTCAAATTAACAAAAGCTTTATATGGTTTAAAACTGGCTCCTAGAGCATGGTATGATAGACTCAAATCTTTTCTTATTTCAATTTTTTTTATGAAAGGTATAGATTACCCTACCATTTTTCTCAAAATAATTTCAAATTTTGTTTTATTTGTGAATATATATATATATGTTATTATTTTTGATTTTCTAAAAAATTCATATGTTCATATTTTTCAAAAATGATGAAAAGTGAATTTGAATTGAGTTTAACGGGTTAAATTAAATTCATTCTTGGATTTAAAATATTAAAAAAAAAAGAAATAATTATTTTGAATAAATGTAAATATACGAAATTATTCTAAAATTATTTGATCTGGATAACACAAAATGTAGTGATACTCCCATGAGTACCACATGTAAGCTGGATCTTGACGAGTTTGGGAAACTGGGGGATCAAACCCATTATAAAGGTATTATTGGAAGTATTCTATACTTAACTGCTAGATGACCCAACATTATGGTTAGTGTGTGTATATCTGCTCATTTTCAAGAAAACCCAAATGATCCACACTTACTTTTTGTTAAAAGTATTTTTAAATATTTTAAATATACTACCAATTTAGGACTGTTTGATCCTAGAGGAAAAGCATTTGATTTAGTTAGATATTATGCTACTTACTTTGGTGGATGAAAGTTAGATAGAAATAAAACCTCTAGAACATGTCACTTTTTGGGCGAGTCACTAGTATTATGGTGTACTAAGTAGAAAAATTATGTTGCGTTAGCTACTGTAGAAGCTGAATATATAGCTATGGGTAGTTGTTGTGCACAGATTTTTTGGATGAAACATACATTACTAGATTATAGATATAAATTCAGACATATCCCTATAAATTTTGAAAAAAAAGTGATATTAACATTTCTTAAAATCCAGTATCTCAATCCAGAACAAAACATATTGATGTAAGACACCACTTTTTGAGAGATCATTATAAAAAAGGTGATGTAACTCTTGAATACATTGGAATAGAACATCATATTACTGATATTTTTACTAAGCCTTTGAATTATGAGAGAACAAGCCACAACAAACATGAGTTAGGAATGATCAATTTTAGTTATGTAAAAATATGTTGATATCTCACCATTCATGAAACTCTGTTGACATATCACAGTTGATGACTCACAGTTGATGACTCACCATTGATGTCTCACCATTTATGTCTCACCATTGATGTATCACCATTGATTTGTCACAATTGATGTCTCACCGTTGAGTGTCTCACCATCTATTTGTATCACCATAGTTTTCCCTTTAAAAATTTTATCTGACTATGTTACAAATTATTATTATTATTATTTTTATTTTTATTTATTCAATATATTTCATATGTTTGATTTTAAAATCACCAATTGATAAAACTGGAACCTGTCTAATTTCATTGGGATTATTGAACTTTAAACCCATTTTCAAACCTCCTTACCTGCCTTTGCACCTTTCCACCATTACCTTAAAACTCTCCCCAGATGTTCAAAATGACTAGAATGAAGTGACAATCTGAATTGACTCTAAGAAAAGTTGATCTTCAATGAAGAAGAAAAGTGTTTCAAGCCTAAATTCTAAGGAACTTTTGAATCCTGAACTCGTGAACCATGTTTTTGTACCAAAAAAGGAGATCTCTATATAATGGATTCTATCAAGTAAGTCTCTTGTGTTAAGAGTGTTTCAAGAGAAAGGTTTGCAGTAATGGTTTTAGAATAATATGAAACCGATGTATCAGAAGTTAATTTCTTAGTTCTATGAATATGTTGAGTTTGACTTGACCGAAGGGGAATATTTTGTAATAAGAACCAGAATAAATGGAAACAAATGTGTCTTCTCTTCAATTCTATGGGAATCATGTTTAGGAGTACCTCATGAGGGTATTTTCTATGATCATCAGGGAAGTTCCCCTCCTACGAGTGAAATTTTTGATTTTGAAGAGGCTTTAACTGATCTAACTTGAAATGGAACTCCTAGAAGACCTATTTATTATGAGTTAGATGGTGAAACTAGAAGAATGTTTAAAAAATTTCAACACCTTATTTTCCTGAGAAAAGTTAATTTTACACTTTGAAGTATCTTGACGTGTACTTGTTGTATCTTATGAAGAAAGGATATAAAATCTATCTGTGAAAATACACTATTATTCATATGTGTGATATGATTAAACTTACTTCAAGATCCACTTCTATATTTTATTCAATGTTCATTTCTACTATGTTGAAAACAAAATTATTAGTGGGAGAAAAGGAAGAGTCTATTATAGAATGTGGTAGTCTTTTCATTACCAAGGTTATATGAAAAAGTATGAAAATAATTTGGAATTTGTGGATGAACCAACGAGTAGAAGAAAATGAAAATATTTATGAGAATTTCAACCCTGTTGATCATCCCACAAGACTAAAAGACAATGCTAATCCCGGTAAGGAACCATATGAAGTAATGGAATACTCATAAGTAGAAGTAGAAGCTGCTACCTCTAGAGATGAATATGATAATCTCTCTAATGAAGAAGAAAGTGATCTTGATATTTCTAAAGAGCATGAATAACCTTATCATGGATATCCTGGACATTCACAGGAACTTCCCCCTAGCGAAAAAATTATGAAGGATGATGATGATGATGAGACTAGGGAAGAAATCATTAATTATAAAAGTGAATCTAAAACCCTAGAGACTTGTATAGAAAAATATGATGATTAAAGTGAAAAGTATAGTGATGAAAATAGAGAATAAGTTGATTTGGACAATGAAGAGGATGATGTTGAGAATGAACAGGAAAAAGAAAATGATGAAGATAAAGATGAGGAAGAATTTAATAAAAAAAAGGAAATAAGGAAGATGAGTAAAGTGATGGTGATAGATCAAATCATCCAGATCATGAAAAAGCTGATGCAATGGATACTTCTCTATCTACTAAAGATAAAGATGATCAGGATGCACAATTAAATAAATATGTGGTTAAATCTAAGGAACCATAAAAAATTTCTGAAAAAGTTGATGGAAATTATGATATTCAACTGATAGAATCAGTTTATAATCAAAAGAGGGTATATGTTAAAGAGGATAAAAACCCCAGTCTGGTAAGAATTGAAGTACCTGACCCTTTTGATACAGTTTATTTGGATGAATGGTACAAATACCCTAGATATTTTGGTTTTTTTGGGTTATCCAGTTTCTAATGACCCTTAGGGATCCTTAATTAAGGAAATGGACTTATAAAAAGAGTTTCAACTCAATCGAGTATCTATTAAAAAATTATACCTTACCACTGCTCAGATACCATCAAATTATATAAGTCTGGATTACTTAAAATCTAATCCCTACTAGAATTCAAGGTATTTACGATGGGTTATTTGCGATAGGATCCTGTTTTAAATAAGCTTTAGCGATGAGGCCCCATCGCAAATATCCCATTACAGAAAATGTCGTCACAAAAAATATTATTTGCGACAGGCCCATTGCAAAAAATATTTTTTGCGATGAGAAACTTCACCATCGCAAATAAGTCTATGATTATATACTTATATATATATAAGTTATTTTGCGACCGGCCCGTCACAAATAATATTTTGTGACAGGCCTGTAATCCCGTCGCAAATACTTTTTGAAAATATTTATTCAGATTATTTTCGACGGGCCCGTCGCAAATAGTATTTGCGACGGGCCCCTAATCCCGTCGCAAATACCTTTTTTAAGAAAAAATTATTCAGACTATTTGCGACGGGATCCCGTCGCAAAAGATCTCGTCGCAAATAATAAATAAATTTAAAAAGAAATAAATTTAATAAAATTATGATTATTGAAAAATTAATTTTAATATTATTAAAATATTAAAAAAAAATAAAAAAATATTAAAATTCTCAATATTCACAAAAAAATAAAAAAAAATTATAAAATATTATTATGATTATTGAAAAATTAATTTTAATATAATTAAAATAATAAAAAAAATAAAAAATATTAAAATTCTCAATATTCACAAAAAAAATAAAAAAAAAATAAAATATTATTATTATTATTATTATTATTAGTAAAATAAATAAATGTTAAAAAATAAAATACTCAGAAACTATATTTAATAAAATTATAATTAATGGAACAATAATATTAATATTATTAAAATAATAATAATAAAAATATTAAAATTCACAATATTCACAAAAACAAATCATAAAATATTAAAAATTAAATTATATAATAATCACACTGATATAAAAGACAGAAACTGTAAATAGTTCTTATTACAACAAATTTAAATTCAAATGTTTTTGACATAAAAAAGATCACTGGGGGTCGTCTTCTAGAGCAGGTGGAGGAGCAGAAGGAGCTGGTGGAGGAAACTCCATCCCTAAACTACTAGTCAGAGGGCACATGTACTCCATCTACTCATGATGATGCTGCCGCAATCAACGTATCTCCTCCTCCGGTTATTGCTGCTGCTGATGCATCTTTTCTTGCTGCTTCTACAAACTCTCTATAAGGTCATTCTGAGCTTGGAATTGCTCCTGATACTGTGAGCCAGAAGATGATTCCTCTCCACGATCTCCCCTCTAGCCGGACACCGACATCGCAACAGTACCAAAATAAGTACCAGGAGTCACATGAGAGCTGATACCAACTACTCGGCCCTTCTCAAAGCCATATCAAGTTGTCTGCATCGATTCTGCCACGTCGAAATGGTGGGCACTGGTCTGATCATTCGTCTCGTCCTGACCCTTAGCCCGTGTCTGAGAAGTCGCAGCCTCATATGACTCCTTCAATTCTAATTTGAAATTAAAATTGTGAAAATATTATATGCAATTAATTTTCAAACTAAAAAAAATAAGACTGACCACAATATGATGTTGATGATCACCTCTAATATCTCTGGTAAATGGATCACTATACATCCTCCGATAAACACTGTACTTTGAAATATCGGGATGCTCGACTGCCTATATGAATATAAAATAAATTGTTTATATTTGAAGTTAAATAAAATATTTAAAAAAATACTTACCAGATGCTCTCTATGCGTACTGAATGTATGACTACCAGCTCGATGCGTCACCTCCTGTCTCCCCCGGTTCTGCCGACCCAATGAAGACCTCCTCTAAAATCCACCACCCAAACATTGTGCACATAATCCATCCCAAACCTGAGATGAAATGTACTCTGGTCGGCAGGCTCTACACGACTCATCAAATACTATCGCTCCTTCTTTCTTAATGGCCATCTTTCTCAAATTGTTCAAAAATTTACGCAAACACTCACGCATAGACACCTCCCATGCTTCATGGACAATTTCACACATGCTATCCTCGATGGGATACCACAAACCCTACAAATAATTTATAATATCAGGTTATTAATAATATAAATTTCAAAATAAATATTTTTTATTTACGTACCAGCCAATGATTGTACATGTAGAGCTGCACATCAACGAGAATTTGTTCCCATGTGGTCCATCGCTGAGAAAAATAATTGGGCAAGATTGCACTCCCCTTTCCAACAACTACATGCGAAAAACTATGAAAAAAGAATAAATAATCAAACAACTAGTATATATATAAATAAATTAATGAAATCTAACTAAAATATATAGGTTATCATACCTCCGTGTGCGTGGGTCGAAGCCAAGACGTGGACGCCACTCGGGGATAGGGTTAGGAATCATCAGTCGCGCAAGACCGTGCCCCCTCTGCGTACCTTCTAAACCACCAGTAGGATGAGGGTCAGATGATCCCACATCCCCATCATCCAAAGGTAGATCAGCCTCCTCTCACTCATGCAATAGATCAGATTCCATATGAAACACAAAATGATTGTTGTTAAAAATAGTTGAAAATAAGTATTATATATATATATATATATTAGTTATGATCATAACCAACATTTAATTATGCCAATGTTCACCTTCGATATTCATGTTTCTTTGTGGAAAAGATGGATTTTGAGTAGTCTCTTGAAAAATTTCAATTTCTTCCACTTCAGCAGAACCACATTCAGTTTGAGTAAATTGATTTTCCCAAGATTTCATTTTTATTATGCTCCACCAATCATGCAGGTCTCTTGAAGTAGCACAGTACTTTGCATAATAAACTTGATGTGCATGCTAAGCCTATAAAAATGGTTCATTTGCTACAAGAATAATTTTATATTTAAAATCGATGATTCCATGAGTCGGATGAGAACACATGCCTCTCTCAGAATCTAACCACTGACATTTAAACATCGTTATGTAATTTTATCCAAGATAACATAGCTCAATAATTTCATCCAGAATGCTATAAAAGTCAACTTCAGTTTCTTTATGATGGGATCCTCTCAAACAAACTCCAATATTCATTGTTTTTTTGATTCCCCATATGCACGTGTATGAAATCGAAAACCATTCACCACATATGCATTATAATATTTAACCATTTTGGATGGTGGGTTACTCAATATACACAGTAACTTATCAATTTTATCAGCATGTTGAGACACCTGAAATTTTTTAAAACAATTATCAATATAATAAATAGTAAACTGAATTGATATTAAACCATTAATAATTTATGTTACCAGCTTTTGAAACCATTGAGAATTTTTTTTCCTGCATTTTTCAAGATCACCTGCTATAATTTGTGTAACTTGTTTCTTGATATGATTATCATATAACCTACAAATAAAATATGTTTAAATACTGTAACAGAAATTATAGAATAAGTGATAGAATCACTCACAATACAAATGTTTTCATTTCTTCACAGTTGAGAAGAACATATGCAAGAGCTCTGTGATGTTCATCGTCTAAAAGCCATCGTTCTTGAACTCCACCAAAGCCAAGATTTGGCTAATTAAAAACTGATAAATGATTTTCCACTTCATCATTAATATTTCCCTCATTCCGTCCCATGAATTTTTTAGGGATATTCAGATCCAAAATAGTGAGAGAAGAAAAAAAAGCAATTTTCTCTTTAAAATAAGCTTCAGCAATTGATCGTTCAACTGATACTTTGTTAAGTACTTTTTTCTTCAATTTCTGCATGCATCTCTCAAATGGGTACATCCATCGAAACTGTACGGGACCTCCACATTTAGCTTCATGTGGAAAATTTAATATCATATGTTCCATTGAGCCAAAGAAAGCTGGTGGAAATATTTTTTCTAGTTTACATATAATTAAAGAAACATCTTCTTCCATTTTTCTAAGTGCATCGTAGTCAGTTTCCACTACACAAATGTCTCGAAAAAAATATGATATGTCTGTTATCGAATCCCAAATCATAGAATTCACCAAACCTCTGAATCCAATCGGTATAAGTCTTTCCATTATAACATGACAAGCATGACTTTTTAATCCGGTAATATGACCATTCTTAACACATCTTACCAAATTGGAAGCATAGCCATCTGGAAGTCTCAAATCTGCAATCCACTGAAAAAATAATAAACGGCTCTCTTTGGATAGTGTATAAGATGCTTTTGGCTTCATTAACCTCTGTGATCTGACATTTCCAAATAGTTCAAGTTCTGGTCGCCTGAAAATTTGGGCAAGATCTAATCGTGATTTTATAGTATCTTTGGTCTTACCTGGTGTATCCAAAAATGTATGAAATAAATTATCAAAATTATTCTTCTCAATGTGTATAACATCCAACATGTGGTGGACCAAAAAATCAGACCAATATGGGAGATCCCAATTTTTTTTTTCATTTTATCCAATTATGTTTTTTCTCAAAGAAATGAATTTCTTATTGGTTTACTGTTGGTCCAAATGTGATGGGAGGTAATGAAAATACAACTGATTTTAACTCTGTACCTGAGATCATTTTTGGATGTTCATCCCTTTAAATTGTGCCTTTTCTGAAATGAGATTTTTTCCTTCGAAAATGATGATCGGTGGAAGAAATCTGCAATGAGAGTCAAAATAACAAGGTTTTTTTTCCATTGACGAGCATAAAAGAATTTTTGTCTTTCATACAGTAAGGACATGATTTATGACCATGTGTACTCCATCTAGATAACATGCCATATTCCATAAAGTCACTAATCGTCGACATCAATGTAGCTTTTAATGTGACATTTGGTTTTGCAGCAACATCATTTGTACTGACACCATTACTCCACGATGCATTTAACTCATCAATAAATGGTTTCAAATAAACATCAATATTATTTCTCGGATGCCCTGGGATTAATAAGGTAAAAAAGATATAGGGCTCCTTCATAAACATCAATGGAGGTAGATTTTACAGAGTTATAAAGACATTCCAACATGAATACTGACTACCATAATAACTAAACGGACATAAACCATCAGTAGAAAGACCCAATCACACGTTTCGGGATTCTAAATCAAAATATGAATGCAGAAGATCAAAATGTTTCCATGAATCACCATCAGATGGATGATTCAATCTTTTACCGGTTGAAATATTGGTTTTGTGCCATGACATCATTGGCGCTGTATTATGAGACATAAATAAATGTTGCAGCCTAGGTGTAAGGGGGAAATATCTCAACTGTTTTACAGGAATCGATCCAGACTTTCCTAGTTGAGCTTCTTTATACCTTGATTTTCCACATGATGGAAAACTATCCAATGACTCATTTTCACCAGAATATAATATGCAATCATTTTCACATGCATGAATCTTCCGATAACTAAGGCCTAGATTACGAACCAATCTCTTTCTCTCATAGTAATTTGCAGGCGACACATTTCCTTTAGGTGACCGTGTTTTAACCAAAGAAAATATCTGATCAAAATAGTTTTTTGACATTTCATTATCTGATTTAATAGCCATAAATTTTTTAACCACTACTAATTTTCTTAACATGCAACCAGGATATAATGCATCCTCATCCAACCTCAACAACTCATAAAATTCAGATGGTGCCAACTGAGGAGTTAAATCAATATCATCGTGAGTTTCAGTTTGTTGAACAGATGGACCTGCAACATCATGTACTAAATTTTTTAACTGTGATGGATCCAGAATCAAGTTATTATTATCTTCTCTGGAACTGCGTTCACCATGTTGATACCAAAAACATAATCTGGTTGAAAACCAAACCGCAAGAAATGTCCCCCAACCTTGTCAAATGTGACAAATGTTCTTAGAGTAAATTTTTTACAAGGACACTTAATTGTGCCTTTCGAAACATATTCTGGTTTTGATGATGCAAATGCTAAGAACGCTTCAACACCCTCAATATATACAGGATTTAAACCAGAACCATTTGGATTTCTGTACTGATTTATCCAAGCGCGATCATCTAATAATGACTAATGTCAACTTTCATGTTCCTTATTATTCTACAAAATATAAAATCATCACTATTTTTGAATAATTTGAAATTATAAAAACACTATCTGAAAAAAGAAGATAAATAATTAATATTACTTCTTAATAAATATCATTAATTAAAGGCGACACAATTTCCAGTGCATTGACGGCTACTCTTTTGTCCGACGGCTCATTTACTTGCATCTTTCTCACACAGAAATCACAATGAAGAATATTGTCAGAGGTACCCATATTCATTCTCATATGCACGAGAATGAATATGCGTAACTCCCACCAGATTCTTCATTGTGAATTCTCTGTGAGAAAGATTCAAGTAAATTAGTCGTCGGACAAAAGAGCCCACTTTTTGCCAATGAATCGTCTTCTTCCAACTGTCACCGATTGAAAACATTATAAAAAATATGATCCCACGAATGCATATCCAATATTGTGTATAAGAGATTGAATATTCCTATGTAGCAGAACATTTTTCATATTTTTTGAGTCGGTGAGAGTTGAAAGAAGAAAAGTCATCGAGCAAAAGGAGTGCCGTTAATCCACTGGAAATTGTGCCAGGTTCTTGGAATTTATTAAAATTTATTGAAAATTCTTTCTAACTATTTCTAACTAATTATTACTAATTATTATTATTTATTTCTAATTATTACTAATTTAGCAATACTTAACAATACATAGAAAAATAAAAACTGCTGGAAAAATGAAAGGAAATTTGGTAATCATCGTTGTGGAGATAATTGCAAATTTTCCCTTCATTATCCAAGAAATTTTTGTTTACTAATTATAATTATATTTAATTATTACTAATAAAAAAATTATATTATCAATATTTATGAAAAACAATATTAATATTATTAAAATAATAAAATTTTTATAAAATATTAAAATTATCAATATTCGAAATAGGATTTGCTCTATTATTAACTTGTTCAAATCTCAAAGGGTCTCCAATTGTCAGGTCATGCTCAATAAAAAATTTACGTCAGACATGTCCAATGTAAACTCTATAATTGTCCTTGCATGGTTGATCACCTCGCAAGTAGTGTTTCAATAGGATAACCAAAGTAATGTCATTATTGTCTCTAAGAATCATCTTGATCCCTTAACATAGATCATTCTTCCTTAAAAATTTGATGGGACATCAGTGTCTTTCCCTTAAATTTTCAAGGAAGAATGGTCTATGTAAAGGGTCATGTGAGATAATTCTTATAGATGAGAAGGGCATGACTTGAGTTGTCCTATTGCAACACTACTTGCAAGGTGATCAACCAAGCAAAGACAATTATAGAGTTTACATTGGACATGACTGACACAAACTTTTTATTGCAAATGACCTGACAATTGGCGACCCTTTGAGATTTGAACATGTTAAGAATAATTCAAAGCCTGTTGCGAATATTGATAATTTTAATATTTTACAAATTTTTTATTATCTTAATAATATTAATATTGTTTTTTCATAAATATTGATAATATAATGTTTTTATTAGTAATAATTAGATATAATTATAATTACTATTTATTAATATTTATTTCTAATTATTACAAATTATTACAATTTATTACTAATTATTATAAATTATTCATATTTATTACTAATTATTCCTAATTATTGATAATTATTCCTAATAATTTCTAATTATTACTAATTATTGCTATTTATTTCTAATTATTTCTAATTAGTTCTAATTATTCAAAACTATTCCTAATTATTTCTAATTATTACAATTGATTCCTATTTATTGCTTATTATTGCTGATTATTGCTAATTATTGCTAATTATTGCTAATTATTTCTAATTATTTTTAAATATTGCTAATTATTTCTAATTATTCCTAATTATTAGCATTTATTAGTAATTATTACTAATTATAAGTATTTGTTAGTATTTATTAGTAATTATTACTAATTATAGATAATTATTACTAATTATTGCTAATTATTCCTAATTATTGCCAATTATTTCTAATTATTTCTAATTATTCGTAATTATTGCTAATTATTTCTAAATATTCCTAATTATTAGTATTTATTAGTAAATATTACTAATTATTAGTATTTATTAGTAATTATTACTAATTATAGCTAATTATTACTAATTATTGCTAATTATTCTTAATTATTGCTAATTATTACTAATTATTGCTAATTATTACTAATTATTTCTAAATATTACTAATTATTGCGAAATATTACTAATTATTTATATTTATTCATAATTATTAGTAAATATTACTAATTATTAGTATTTCTTCCAAATTATTAGTATTTATTCCTAATTATTACTAATTAATCCTAATTATTACTAACTATTCCAAATTATTATTAATTATTCATATTTATTACTAATTATTTCTAATTATTACTAATTATTACTAATTATTACTAATTATTCCTATTTATTACTAATCATTGCTATTTATTGCAAATCATTGCTAATTATTTCTAATTATTCCTAATTATTGCTAATTATTGCTAATTAATCCTAATTATTGCTAATTATTGCTATTTATTTCTAATTATTGCTAATTATTTATAATTATTGCTAATTATTGCAAATTATCGCTAATTCATCCGAAGTATTACTATTTATTTCTAACTATTGCTAATTATTTCTAATTATCGCTAATTATTCCCAATTATTGCTATTTATTGCTAATTATTAGTATTTATTGCTAATTATAAGTATTGTTTGCTAATTATTAGTAATTATTAGTAGTTATCACTAATTATTAGTATTTATTACTAATTATTACTAATTATTAGTATTTATTACCAATTATTACAATTTAGTACTAATTATTACAATTTATTACTAATTATTATTAATATTGCAAATTATTGCAAATTATTGCAAATTATTGCAAATTATTTCTAATTATTGCTAATTATTTCTAATTATTGCTAATTATTCCTAATTATTGCTAATTATTCCTAATTATTGCTAATTATTCCTAATTATTGGTAATTATTACTAATTATTGCTAATTATTACTAATTATTAGTAAGTATTACTAATTATAAGTATCTATTCATAATTATTACTAATTATTCTTAATTATTACTAATTATTCCCATTTTTTACTATTTATTTCTATTTATTACTAATTATTGCTATTTATTGATAATTATTGCTAATTATTGCTAATTATTCCTAATTATTGCTAATTATTCCTAATTATTGCTAATTATTGCTAATTATTACTAATTATTGCTAATTATTCTTAATTATTGCTAATTATTCCTAATTATTCCTAATTATTCCTAATTATTGCTAATTATTGCTAATTATTACTAATTATTAGTATTTATTTCTAATTATTTGTATTTATTGGTAATTATTATTATTTATTAGTATTTATTACTAATTTTTACAATTTATTACTAATTATTACAATTTATTACTAATTATTACAATTTATTACTAATCATTACAATTTATTACTAATTATTACAATTTATTACTAATTATTATTAATTATTGCTAATTATTGCTAATTATTGCTAATTATTGCTAATTATTTCTAATTATTCCTAATTATTGCTAATTATTGCTAATTATTAATATTTATTAATATTTATTCCTAATTATTCTTAATTATTACTAATTATTTTTAATTATTACTAATTATTCCTAATTATTATTCATTATTCCTAATTATTACTAATTAATCCTATTTACTGATATTTATTACCAATTATTATTAATAACTACAAATTAATTATATACATTACTAATTATAGTTAATAATTAATAATTAATACTAATTATTAAAAATTAAAACTAAAAATTTCAATTTTCTAGTACAAATAAATACTAATGACAAACCTAATTAAATTTAATTTAATTACAACTAATCAACAATAAAAAAATATTAACATAAAAAAACAAAATAAATAATAAATTAAAAAAACATAAATACCTTTAAGACTGATTTTCTATTGATGCAGGTGGTTTCACAACTTCTTTGTGAACAAAAAAATAAACTTAAAAAAATTCTCTCTAAAATCCGAGTTTACAGAGAAACAAGATCTGAAATTTGAGAGGAATGAAAGGATAAACAGATGAGGGTATATATAGGTTAGATTAGTTGCGACGAGATTATTTGTGAGGGGATACCCATCACAAATAGTACCCTTTGCGATGAGTCCCATCGCAAATACCTACGCCCGCTTTTATTACTATCGGCAGTTAAAAAGTAATTTGTGACGGGACCCGTCGCAAATAGTCCCTGCTGACACACCTTTTGCGACGGGACGACAACCCATCGCAAAAGGCTATAAAATGCCACCGGTTATTTGTGACGGGGCCCGTCGCAAAAGGTTTCTCGTCGCAAAAATCTATAAACCGCCGCCGGTTATTTGCGACGGGCCCCGTCGCAAATAACCTTCGCGCGGTTTGGCGCGCTATCCACGCCAAACTATTTGCGACGGGAGACGAAATCCCGTCGCAAATAACCTCTTGGACGGACCTTTTGCGACGAGATTTATTCCTATCACAAAAGGCCCGTCGTGAAAAGCCCTTTTTCCCGTAGTGTATGGAGAAAAATTTATTTCTGGATTTTAAGATGTTTTGAGATCAAAGCACGCACCTAAAACACATCTAAGTGAAAAATATGTTGCACTACTTCTAGAGAAATTCCATGGAAAAATTCAATCCCAGAAGAATCATGAGATTCATGAAATAATAATAGAGATTAAGTGGATGAGTGATAAACTAGAAGCTCTTATTCCTTTGGTTAATGGAATGACATATGATTAAAGATAATCTCTAGAAGGTGTTATGAAATGTTTTGGAGATACTTTTTCTAAGTCTTCTCTTGATACTACATCTCCTACTTTGGTTTTTGATGTTGAAAAGTTGAGATCAATTATTTGACATGAGTTAAAATTTGTATCAACCTCTCCTTCTCTTCCTCTTGAAGCTTTGAATGTTGAGTTGATCAGATTGGTTGTCAAGGAAGAATTATAGACTATGATGGGTGGTTTAGATTAGGATATATTGAGAAATATTCATCAAAACATTGATCATGTACATTCCATGGTCATGATTTATTCCAAAGAGTCCACTACTATTCAAGAAGAGATCACCAAGAAAGTATATTTATACTTTCAATGAATTTATACCAATCATCAACTGACTAGTCACTTTATGTATTTGGATGAAAATATAAGGATGCCACTAGCCACACAAGCCTTCAGGGATCATGTTAAGAAACTTAAAGAACTCACTCCTATTCTTCAATCATTTATGGAAAATAAGGATGATTTCAATAAGGATATGGAAAAGGGAAAAAATTATTATATATTTTATCAATCTCTTGAATACTTATCTCCATGTTCATACCACTTCAATTGTAGATCCAGATGAATTTCACATTCCTTAAACATTCACTGGACTCAATACTGGACCTGTATACCCTTCTCCTCATCCAAAATATCGTTCTTCCTTTGTAACCAATCCTTTTAAAAATTTTCCTCCTATAATTCAACCTTTTCCCATAACTCCCACTGAGGCACTCAGGCACTTAAGGCCAATTATTTACATAGAATTACCTTCCTACACTACTTCAACTTATCCTACAGTGTCGATAGCTATCCCCAGACCTTCAGCATATACTCAAAACACTTCTACTAAAGGGAAAGAACCTTTGGATCCTACCATTGATAAGCCCTAAACTTAGACTGTTTGTTTTTAATGGGGATGTAACTCAACCATTTTATCAATCTATATATTCATTTTCCCCAATCCTTATTCCTTTTTATCTATTTTTACATTTATAATAATCCTAAAATGGGGAGAAAATTATTATAGAAAATAAATATGATTTTTTTTCCTTCTCTGATGTTTGTTTTCTTTGATACAATTTAACTTTTTCTCTATACTATAATACAATTTGAATGTGTTTTTGTTTTTTCATTTTAAATTTATCGCCTAAACAAAATTCCATGATTTGTGATCATAAAAAATGGGTTGAATATTTACCTCTCCTAGTTTTAATGAAATAAAATCATGCATAATTATGTACTTAATGAGTATACTATGTTATGTTAGCATTTTTAATTATAAGAGAGTTTGGAAGAATACTCTAAGTATGAGTCACCGTTCCTAACTCCCCATTCCCGCCTCACCTATAATGGCATGGGTTTTTGGGGTCAATTACTTTGTGAAAATCTCATGTTGGGTTTTCTGGTCTGGGAATCTTGGTGAGGTTTGGCCTAACAGTAAGCATACCGGTAGCTCGGTCTACCGGTAGCCGCAATCTACCGGTAGCGATGTCTACCGGTAGCTCAGTATACCGGTAGTTGCAGCTACCGGTAGCTCTGTCTACCGTTAGATTGGTCTACCAGTCGCTGCAGCTTACCGGTAGCTCGGTCTACCGGTAACTGCAGCCTATCGGTAGCTCGGCTACCGGTCGCTGTCAGCCACCGGTAGCTCTCAGCTACCGGTGGCTCTCGCCTACCCCCATGGGGTCTTTCCAATAGCACTCCTTTTTGCACGTATTAGGTTTTAAACCCTATTTTGACCCATTTAAGCTTGTCTTAATGCCCAGTAACACCCGTACATGATGCTTAATTAAATATTTAATGAATTAACCTGGAGTGCATCGGTTTAAGCCGCAGGGACCCACTAATGACGTGTGGGGTGTCTCAACCGCGTGGTAACCCACGACCCCGCGCCTTACGTGGTTTTGAGTTCTTTTCTCTATATCTTAACGGCATGGGGCATGCTGTATCTCACCCTTTATAACCTAAAGGATTCTCGCTAGGTTTCTTTTCTCGATCACCCTGCGCTAGGAGTACCCTTCGTTTAGACGAGCCGCTTTTCTTTTAGACGAGCCGCATCGCTATCCGTGAAGTTCCACGCCTGGCCTTAGCGTCGATCATTGATCAACAGGTAGGGAATTTCTCCTTCATCTTTCTTTTTGTGTATCATGCGGGGTGGGCATGCTTTTGATTCTGTAGAATTGGATGAACCCGAACCTTAATGAAGAAAATGAACAGACTCTAAAGAACGAGGGGGGGGGGGGGGGGGCTGTGATCGATGATGCTGATTTGTTTTATGATCTTGTTTTCGGAATTGTGCGAGCTTAAGCCTACTTAAAATCATGACCGTTGGTGGTCTTTCTATGTTCACTAATGAACCCATACCTCTGGCGATGTTTAAATGGATTGTATTGTGGTTGTGAACCCTTGCTGTGTAAAGGAAATTGGTTAATTACTACATTCTGCTAAATAAATTGAAAGCACCAGGATCAATCCTTTTTCTGTGATAACCCCGGTTAAAGTACAACGGAATTGGAATCATGTAGTTTGTTAAATAATTTAAACCTAAAAATACCCGCATGGGCCTGCTTTGTGTTGGTGGTGGTGGTTTGGTTGTTTTTCCTTCACGGGCCATTTACTGGGTGATGTAGATGGGGATGGGATCCCCTGTTGATATGGATTCAGTGGTTGTGAATTTTAAGACTGGGTGGTTACCTTGTTTATATAACGAATTGGGGTGGGATCCTCTATTGTTGAGAAACCTTTTGGCTCCTGGATATTGGACATGGGGCTATATCTTGGGGTTTTCTTTGGTTGTTGTGGTTTTACGAGAGAATCGGGTGTGGATGTTGTAGTTAATGCTTGACTGTTTACTTTCCTTGGCTTGTGCTTATGCTTTCTAGTTGCCCAAGTAGGTGAAGAACTTATTTAATCATCATTACCGAACATGAAAACAAATGGGACAAATGGGTTTTGTTGGGTGTGAGTTGTGACTCAGACTTGAGTGCTGTTTGTGTTCCTTAGGCTGGCTGAAGAAAAACCTAAACTTGGGAGAGTTCTTGTTAACTATATATATACTTGTAGATTTGTGTTTCTTATTCGCACCCCACCCAAGTTGAGGACTTAGTTCTGAACACCCCCATTTCATGGGGGAGGGTGGTTTTCCAAAACTTCTATTAGTGGATGGTTATTAGTTCCTTTCTGCTCCCTTTCCTGGATAGCCCAAGTATCTTCGGGCAGGCTGTGATGGCCTGAAGTCCATTATTTTCCCAAGAACCTTCTGGCGGGGTAGTGTGGTGGTTTTCCCAAGTGTATGCGGGCAGGTGGTTTCCCAAGTTTCTTCGAGATGAGGTCCAAGTGTCTTCAGGCGTGGCAGTGGATCTTCTAGCCTAGGTGTCTTCGGACGTGGTGATGGTTGTTCTAGCCTAGGTGTTTGCAGGTGTGGTTACGTGTGATAGTTGTGGCCCAGGTGTGTGTGGGCGGGGTTTGGCAGTGGGACTGCATGAGTTTGTGGCCCAGGTGTGTGTGGGCGAGGTGTGGCAGTGGGATTGCGGTGTGAAGGGCGGGATTGGTTCGATGCGTAGGATGTCTTCAATAACCAGTGGGAAAGTGGCGCGAGGTACCCAAACATCGATGTGCTCTTATTATATATATTACTTTCTTGCATTATTTTGTGAGTGTGGCTGGTGAGTGGGATGGATGAACTCCTTGATAGTGTTGGTTGTCTGCTTCTCACGGGACTTTAGCACGTTCCCCCACTTGTGCACGAGAGTCTTTGGTTTTGCCTACTGAGTGTACTTGTATGCTCACCCTACATATATAAAACTACTTTCAGGTTTCCAGGAGGACTTCGGGGATCGCGCGGGACCATACTAGCTCAGACCTTTGGGGTAGTTGCAGTTTCCGTTTTTTCATTATTTGGTACTTTACCCTTGTAGTCACCTTGTACCTTGTGGTTTTTACTTTTGTAACATGCATTGGGAATGGTTCTTGGCTTTAATTTTACTTTCCGATTTTGGTGTTGTTGGGATTTACCATCTTATCTCCTGATCCTATTAAAAGAAAAAGGGTAATTCCTTCCATTTAGTATGTGATTCTATACCCTTGGAGCTAGTCGCCACTCCAGGACCTATTGAAGGCGAGTTTCAGTGGTCATTATCTCTCCTTCAACTTAAAGAAGGGAGGGCCTGGAAATATGCCGACCCTTCCCTCCTTTTGGTGAAGGCGGGTCGTGACGGAATGGTATCAGAGAAGGTTGAGAGATAGGATGGAGTGTGGAATTAGGCGCAGCGAGGATTGCATGGGATGGTAGGGAAATAGTGTTGGGTGACCTTGGTGCGTGAATTAGGCCGGGGAAGACCGGCTAGGACACGTGATTTTAGGGCCCCCTATGATCCGATGCAAGGACTCTGGACCTACGAAACAACCAAGTGAGGCCACGCTGATTGCAGCGTAGGGACCCTAGGGAAGGTGCATGCATCATAATGACTTGTGTTCTCGTGTTTCTAGGGTGTCTTGGGAATTAAGAATAAATAAAAAGTTTAAAAATTTTTATGAACAATATTCTGCACTACTTGGGCTTAGGCATTCCTTGTTTACCTTACTGCTATGGCACCTGGAAGGCAACCATGTTTGGTGCGGGCGATCGAGGCCCCAGAGACTATTTTGGTCGATCGGCAGAGTGTAGATATAGAGGATGAGGACGAACAGTGGAAGAAGACACTTCGGGCCTTTCGGCGACAGACCCTCGAGAAGTATGAGGGCAACACCTCTGACATGAATACGGAGAGTTGGCTAGAGGAGCTGGTGATAGCCTTCGGCCTGATCCGGGCTCCGACCGAGTACTGGGTTCCACTGGTCATCAGCCAGATGCGTGGTGCAACACGTCAGTGGTGGAAGCTCTACCTGAGAGAGAGGAGAGAGGCTGAGGTGGAATGGGCTGATTTCGAGAGGGAGTTCCAAGCGGAATTCCTCACTTCGATGATGAAGGCGAAAAAGAGACAGGAGCTAATCCCCCTCCAGCAGGGGAGTATGTCAGTGAGGGAGCTAGGAATCAAGTTCAAGGACCTCCTACATTTTTATCTGGACCTCTTTCCCGATGAGGAGTCTCAGGCAAGACGTTTGGAGGAGGCGCTCCGACCCTCCCTCCAGTATGTTGTTACCCCCTTTACCCTACCGACGTACTTGGAGGTCCAGAAGAAGGCCGAAGTGGTGGAGAGGATGCATGATTTAGGAGGTGTGTCAGGAGAGAGGATCCAGCTGGGACCATCAAAGGGGAAGGCCTTCAGCACTAGGCCTCTAGTGTCAGGACCCTCCAGGTTCCGACCAGCAGGGAGCAGGACGCAGTAGTTTCAGTTTTGATCCCATGGTCCTCACCCTTTTCCTTCAGGCCTAGGACCGCGGTACTTCGTCTATGGGAGGCATGGGAATATCCAGATTCATTGCCCGGACCGGGTACAGTACGACGGTGGTGGATAACCCCAACACCCGCCCCACTAGCAGCTTCCACCTAGGCCTTTCCAGTAGCAGCAACATCAAGGATAGCGAGATCCCGCTCCTCTGAGGGTAGACGTTGCAGGAGGAGGCCGACCTCAGGGCGCTCCTTAGGGACCTCGACTGGGGCATAGTCGGGGAGGTGGCTGACAGCCGAGGGGCAGAGGGGCTGGGCGTGGACAGTTACACACCGTGGAGGCAGCAGTTCCAGTAGGGTCGGAGGTAGTTCGAGGTATTATCAGTTTGTTTAGCACCCTTGCTTATGCCTTGTTCGATACCAGAGCTTCACACTCCTTCATCGCACCTAGTCTTGCCCATGCTTTGGGTCTAGATTCCAAGATACTTCCAGTGCCCCTGGTGCTGAGCACACCAGTCGGAGGTCAGACCGACTTGTTATATGTTTTTCGGGGATGCAGACTGATGATAGGGCCACATCAGTCAGTCATGGATCTTCTTCTGCTACAGATACACCCATAAGATGTCATCTTAAGCATCAAATGGCTGTTCTCCGTGTGTGCCATCATCGACTGCTTCTGAGGAAGGGTTGTGTTCTCAGACTTGGGCAGCCAGCGTGTTACTTTCACAGGTGAGCGGAGAAATCATAAGGGAAGAAGGCGAGAGGAACCCCTCCTCTCCTTATTAGCCGAGCTGTCAGTTGAGTTAGTAGATGCTGAGATGGCGGAGGTGCCAGAGATCATCCGTGAGTTTATGGATGGCTTCCCTGTGGAGGTGACGACTCTACCCCCTCGACGTGATATCGAGTTTGGGATAGACCTGCATCCCGACACTCATTTGATTTCGATGGCTCCTTACCGGATGGCGCCTTCAGAGCTACGAGAGTTTCAGATTCAGATTGACGATCTGATGAATAGGGGTTATGTTCGACTGAGTGCGTCACCGTGGGGTTCTCCAGTCTTGTTCGCAAAGAAGGCAGATGGTGGTCTCAGGTTGTGCATAGACTACAGGAGGCTGAATCAGGTGATGATCAATAATCTCTACCCTCTTCCGAGGATAGATGATCTTTTCGACCAGCTGAAAGGGTCAGGATGGTTCTCGAAGATAGACCTATGGTATGGGTACCACCATCTAAGAGTGAATGAGAGTGACATCCCTAAGATGGATTTCAGGCGCATATATAGACACTTCGAGTTCGTAGTCATGCCTTTCCGTGTTACAAACACCCCGGCTGTGTTCATGGGGATTATGAACTCCATCTTCCGGGAGTACCTGGATCGGTTCGTGGTTGTGTTCATCGATGACATCCTGATCTATTCAAGATCAGAGGAGGACTATGTAGAGCACCCGAGGATGGTTTTGGAGGTCCTCCGACAGCATTAGCTCTATGGGAAGTTGTCAAAATGAAAATTTTGGACACGAGAAGTGAAATTCCTTGGGCACGCGGTGTTCGAGCGGGGGGTAGCGGTGGACCCATAGAAGGTTGAGGCAGTTGTTTCTTGGGCAGCACCCAAGAATGTGGTAGAGGTCCGTAGTTTCCTCAGGCTGGCGGGTTACTATCGGAGGTTCGTATCCAACTTCTCCTAAGTTGCAGCCCCTTTGACAGCCTTGACCAATAAAGACCATGTTTTCTTGTGGAGTGAGCAGTGTGAGGCAGCCTTCAGCTATCTGAAGGAGAAGTTGGTTAGTGCCCCAGTGCTGAGATTACCAGAAGAAGGGGAGGCCTATGAGGTGTTCTGTGATGCTTCAGGACAGGGCCTATGATGTGTGTTGATTTAGCGACACGGGGTGATCTCTTATGGGTCTAGGAAGCTATTCCCTCATGAGCGTAATTATTCCACCCACGAACTAGAGCTTGCAGCGGTCGTTTTTGATCTGAAGTTATGTCAAAAATACCTCATCGGAGAATGCTTTGTGGTCTTCACAGATAACAAAATCTTGAGGTATATCTTCTACTAGTGGGAACTAAACTTGCGGCATCGAAGGTGGATGGAGTTCCTCTAGGATTACGACTTTGAGGTTTCCTACACTTCAGGGAAGGGGAATGTAGTGGCCGATGCCTTGAACATGAGGGCGTAGAGGGATGCAGTCCGAGAGTCGGCAGACACCTGGAAGGCGATGGAGGAGTTGCCTGCCTTACACCTAGAAGTGAGGATGGATAACAGGAGAGGTTGCCTATATCAGATAACAGTTCAGTATTCTCTGTTGCAGCAAGTGGAGGAGTCTCAGTGGGGAGACCTAGAGTGCGAAGTGATGCGTGACTGAGTTGACCAGAGGAATGCTCCGGAAGGGTGGACATAGGATGGTCAGAACTGGATGCTTTTCCAGGGAATGTTGTTTGTTCCAGAAGTGATGTATGGAATGGTTCTCAGTGAGTTCCAAAACTCACCCCTAGAGGTACACCCAGGAGTTTCCAAGATGTACCAAGGACTAAAGAGAAACTTTTGGTGGCCCGGAGTGAAGCGAGCAGTGGCAGAGTTTGTGGCCAAGTTCATAGTGTATCGGCAAGTGAAGTCTGAACACCAAGTTCCAGGCGGCCTACTATGGTCTCTAGATGTCCCCGAGTGTAAGTGGGATGACACATCGATGGATTTTATCACGGGACTACCCAAGGTCCAAGGGGGATACGATTCCATCAGGGTGGTAGTGGACCGGATGACGAAATCAACTCACTTTCTGGCGATCAGGGAGCCAAGTGTAGTGGATACTTTGGCACGAAGGTATGTGGATGAGGTGGTGTGATTTCATGGAGTTCCGAGGTCTATAGTCTCAGATAGGGATGCACGGTTTACCTCGCGAGTCTAGAGAGGATTGCAACATGCTTTTGGCACCCAGCTGCATCTTAGCACTGATTTCCATCCCCAGACAGATGGACAGATAGAGCGCACCATCCAGACCTTGGAGGATATGCTACAGGCATGTGTTCTGGACTCAGGAGGATCATGGGTGCGAAACTTTCCTCTGGTAGAGTTAGGCTACAATAATAGCCATCACTCTACCATTGGAATGGCCCTGTTTGAATCCTTGTATGGAAGGACATGCCGGTCACATGTGTGTTGGACCGAAGTTGGAGAGGTAGGCATCCTTGGCCCAGAGGTGGTGCAAAGCGCAATGGAGAAAGTTCAGATTATATGGGAAAGGATGAAGGTGGCCCAGGACCGACTGAAGTCGTATGCTGATACCAGGAGGAGGCCCTTGTAGTTTGAGTTTGGAGACCACATGTTCTTGAAGGTCTCCCCTCAGCGTGGAAAACGGAGGTTAGACAAGGGGAGTAAGCTTTCTCCTAGGTTCATCGGGCCCTTCGAAGTGTTGCGGCGGGTTGTCGAAGTGGCTTATCAGCTATTGTTACCACCGCCGCTACTGAGGATACATGATGTCTTCCATGTGTCCCAACTCCACCAGTATCTGCATGACGATTCACACATCCTTGGCTGGGGAGAGCTGGACATCGAGGACAACATGACTTTTGTGGAGAGATCAGTGATGATCGAGGATCACAAAGAGAAGGTGCTTCGTGGGAGAACCATTCCCTTGGTTCATGTGTTATGGAGACATGGTGGGCTTGAGGAGAGTATGTGGGAGAGGGAAGCACAGATGTGTGCCCAGTACCCAGAGTTGTTTTGAGTTTTATGATGTTCTGTTATACCTTTTGTGGTAGAATGTTTTGTCTTGTTGGCTATGAAATATGCGGTTTTATTTCCTCTGAATCTGTGTGAAGAGTCCTGGATATGGGGAGGGGAGGACCCGACCCCTAATCAAGACGCATTAAGGTGGATGTGATTAAACCCGTGCGGGCGAGTCAGTGCCGCCCAAAGCGGATAATATCTTGACATGGGGGAAGGAGACTCTCCAACTCACATGGCTAGGCTGTTGGCACGGTATATTGCTTGGTTCTTTATAGGAAAGTGTTCTTAGTTAACAATGAGGTTCACTCATAAGAGGTATCTTTTGAGGTGGTTGTTTAGACCCTCTCTTTCCTTCTAGGTTGTTTTGATTCTCGAGGACAAGAATCTTTTAAGAGGTATCTGATGTAATGACCTAGGTTTTTGGGGTCCATTACTTTGTGAAAATCTCATGTTGGGTTTTCTGGTCTGGGAATCTCGATGAAGTTTGGCCTAACGGTAGGCCTACTGGTAGCCTTAGACTACTGGTAGCAGGCCTACCGGTAGCTCGGTCTACTGGTAGCCGCAGTCTACGGGTAGCTCTGTCTACCGGTAGCATTGTCTACCGGTAGTTGTAGATACCGGTAGCTCTGTCTACCGGTCACTGCAGTTTACCGATAGCTTGGTCTACCGGTAGCTACAGCCTACCGGTAGCTCTCAGCTACCAGTGGCTCTCGCCTACCGCACGGGGTCTTTCCAGTGGCCCTCCTTTTTGCGCGAATTAGGTTTTAAATCCTATTTGACCCCTTTAAGCTTGTTTTAAAGCCCAATAACGCCCATACAAGACGCTTAATTAAATATTTAATGAACTAACCTGGAGTACGTCGGTTTGAACCGTGGGGACCCACTAATGACGTGTGGGGTGTCTCAACCGTGTGGTAACCCATGACCCCGCTCCTTACGTGGTTTCGAGTTCTTTTCTCCATATCTTAATGGCCCGGGGCATGCTGTATCTTACCCTTTATAACCTAATGGTTTCTCACTTGGTTCCTTTTCTCGATCACCCTGCGCTAGGAGTACCCTTCGTTCAGACGATCCGCTTTTCATTTAGACAAGCCGCATCGCTATCCGTGAAGTTCCTCGCCCGGCCTTAGAGTCGATCATTGATCAAAAGGTAGGGAATTTCTCCTTCACCTCTCTTTTTGTGTATCATGTGGGGTGGGCATGCTTTTGATTCTGTATAATTGGATGAACCCGAACCATAATGAAGATAATGAACGAACTCTAAAGAACGAAGGGGGGGGGTATGATCGATGATGCTGATTTGTTTTATGATCTTGTTTTCTGAATTGTGCGGGCTTACGCCTACTGAAAATCATGACCGTTGGTGGTCTTTCTATGTGCACTAATGAACCCTTACCTCTGGATAAGTTTAAATGGATTGTATTTTTGTTGTGAACCCATTCTGTGTAAAGGAAATTGGTTAATTACTACATTCTGCTAAATAAATTGAAAGCACCAAGATCAATCCTTTTTCTATGATAACCCCAGTTAAAGTACATCAAAATTAGAATCATGTAGTGTGTTAAATCGTTTAAATCTAAAAATACCCACATGGGCCTGATTTGTGTTGGTGGTAGTGGTTTGGTTGTTTTTCCTTCACGGGCCATTTACTGGGTTATGTAGATGGGGATGGGATCCCCTGTTGATATGGTTTTAGTGGTTGTAAATTTTAATACCGGGTGGTTACCTTGTTTATATCACAAATTGGGGTGGGATCCTCTGTTGTTGAGAAACCTTTTGGCTCCTGGATATTAGACATGGGGCTGTATCTTGGGGGTTTCTTTGGTTGTTGTGGTTTTACGAGAGAACCGGGTGTGGACTTTGTAGTTAATTCTTGACTATTTACTTTCCTTGGATTGTGCTTATGCTTTCTAGTTGCCCAAGTAGTTGCAGAACTTAATTAAACATCATTATCGAACATGAAAACAAATGAGACAAATGGGTTTTTTTGGGTGTGAGTTGTGACTCAGACTAGAGTGATGTTTGTGTTCCTTAGGCTGGCTGAAGAAAAACCTAAAATTGTGAGAGTTCTTATTACCTATATATATACTTATAGTTTTTTGTTCCTTATTCGCGCCCCACCCAAGTTGATCACTTAGTGTCGAACACACCCATTTCATGGGGGAGGGTGTTTTTCCAACACTTATATTAGTGGCTGGTTATTAGCTCCTTTCTGCTCCCTTTCCTGGATAGCCCAAGTATCTTAGGTCAAGCTGTGATGGCATGAAGTCCATTATTATCCCAAGAACCTTTGGGTGGGGTAGTGTGGTGGTTGGCCCAGGTTTATACGGGAAGGTGGTTTCCTAAGTGTCTTCGGGATGAGGTCCAGGTGTCTTCGGGTGTGGCAGTCGATCTTCTATCCCAGGTATCTTCAGGCGTGGCGGTGGTTGTTCTGGACTTGTTTTTTATAGGTATGGTTATGTGTAAAAGTTGTGGCCTAGGTGTGTCCGGGCGGGGGTTGGTAGTGGGATTGCGTGAGGTTGTGGCCCAAGTGTGTGTGGGCAGGGTGTGGCAGTGGGACTACGGTGAGAATGATGGGATTGGTTCGATGCTTAGGATGTATTCAATAACCAGTGGGAAAGTGGCGCGGGGTACCCAGACATCGATGTTCTCTTATTATATATATTACTTGCTTGCTTTATTTGGTGAGTGTGGCCGGTGAGTGGGATGGATGAACTCCTTGATAGTGTTGGTTGTCTGCTTCTCACAAGACTTTAGCACGTTCCCCCACTTGTGCACGAGAGTCTTTGTTTTTCCAAACTGAGTGTACTTGTATGCTTACCCTACGTATATAAAAATGATTTCAGGTTTCTAGGTGGACTTCAGGGATCGCGCGAGACCATACTAGCTCGGACCTTTGGGGCAGTTGCAGTTGCTATTTTTTCTTTCATTGGTACTTTACCCCTGTATTCACCTTGTACCTTCTGGTTTTTACTTTTGTAACATGCATTGGGAATGGTTCTTGGATTTACTTTTACTTTCCGCTTTTGTGGTTGTTGGGATTTACCATCTTATATCCCGATCCTATTAAAAGAAAAAGGGTAATGTATTCCATTTAGTATGTGATTCTATACCCTTGGTGCTAGTCGCCACTCCGGGACCTATTGAAGGAAGGTTTCGGGGGTCATTATCTCTCCTTCAACTTAAATAAGTGAGGGCCTGGCAATCTACTGACCCTTCCCTCCTTTTGGTGAAGTCGGGTCGTGACATCACCATTCCTAACTCACTACTCCTGATTCACTGATAAGTCTGTATCACTGCTCCAATGAAGTCACCACTACAAAGAGTCATCAATCCAAAGACATTGTTATCTATACACAGCTAAAGAGTCACTGTTAAACATACTCACCGATACCTTTCCTTCGGTATTTTAAAATAAATATTTATAATGGTCATATTTGAGAAAATTAATTCTACTAATTAAATTAATAACCTTTTGTAGACAACATTTAAATTGATTTCAGACTATAGTACGTGGAATGAGGTACAAGAACATAATCGAGAACATGTTTTATGTCAGCTGCAATGTAAAAATAAAAAAATCAATCAAAAAGAGGGACACATGTGGTGATATACAAGAACAAACTCGACTCAACAAGAGTGACCAACTTAAAAGAGGTTTTTTTCATGTATGCCAGCTACTATGTCAAGCATTCGAAGAACACATGAAGAATAACACTTTTTTGTACACTTAGATCTCTCATAGACCAAAAAACAAAAGCTTATATAATACTTTGTTTTATAAAAAATTTCCAAAAAATGATTCAAGATTTATTTAAAGATACCTTTAAGGAGTCACAAAGCTACAATGATTATGACAAAATTCAACACTATCCCTTCTACTATTTTATCTACTCTATTAGTGTACTGTATTTATATTACGAGAAGTGTATGATTATCTCTGTTTTACGAACACACTCTGACTGTTGTGAATAACTGAAAGATACAAAAATATCTTAATAACTTATCCTTTTTACACCTTTTACTCCCATGGATTATAGTGGAATAGTTCCCTACATGGCTTGTCACTTTTTTTACTCCCACGAAAAATTATGGAAGTGGTCTCTCAAACCTAGACAATACTATATGTGTTTCTATATACATTGATCCAAGTTGTGGATTAAATTCATGTTTATATAAACTTCTTGGTGGAAGTTGATCACCAAGTGAAAAAGATTAAGTCTCATCTTGATACTAAACCACTTGTTATTATTTCTACTGTGCCTTTAAAGTTCTGTTTTCACTTATCTATTACTTACATATGAAAACATTTATTTCACTTTGATAGTTAAAATTATATAGTGTTTATATTAGAATTTTATTCAGTAAATGGATTTCAAAAGTTAAAATAGCATTTCATATTATTTCAAATGAGAACTAATCACTCTTTGAGAAATCTTTTAAAAGATTAAAATATTTATAAATATGCTACTTTGGTTAATTTGGCTGTATTTTATTGTAATTTGGGGGATTCATTTTTTAATCCATTTTTAATAGAAATTTTAATTATGAACTCAATTCACCCCCTCTTGAGTCTCTTACTCAGACCAACATAAACATTCAAATCAGGTAGATGTAAAGTATATAAAAAATAGGATTAAATAAACATTTTCATAAAATAAATAGGACATGAATAAATTAGTCCCATAAAACACTAGTATGTAATAATAAAATAAACTAATCACCATGGTCATATGACATGAGGTTCATTATTTCTTGGCTAAAGGATCCGTTCACAACCCAGTTAGTCAATCATCGATCAATGTATGAAAACATCCTTAAGGCTCAGTCCTGTAAGAAAGAATCGATCAACACCCCATCGGGGAATGTTTTTACAAACATGGTTTATTTAATTATTTCATCCTTAATCGATTACTTGAGAGTTATAATCATAGAATCCTTGTATTACTCACCAACTATCTAATTAGCCTCACATGTGATTTCAATCAATTAATTAATCTATTACGCGAAAATAGTTCTTTTCAGTTCAATTCATCTTTCATATTTTAAATTCACACTTTCATGTTAAACTTTCAATTTATATTTTAAAACCAAATTTGAGGTTTTAATAGTGTTCTTGTCTTTCAAAACTGTCTTTCATTTTCGGTAAATTTTTTCAATAATTATCATCAAATCATTTATCAAATCACTTTTTTGATTTTAATTAATATCTTCTCAATATCATTACAATACTATCAAAGCCTTTGAAAAAGAGTTATATTTAAAATTTCCTTGACTTTTGGAATAAAACACAAAATATACTATATTCAAGGAAATCAATTGAAAATAAACATAAAATTATACAATAAATAAAGGTTTCAAGTGTAGCAAAAAATATTTATAGAACCAACTAACCTTAGTCACATGATCAATAAATCACCTGAAATGTTAATTCCTAACCGAGAGTGGGAAGCGAGAAAGATCAAATGGAATCCCTATAATTATAATCCACTAAATAAAATTCTATATCCATAAACAATATGAGGTTATATCAATCTCAATTAACAAGATAAAGGAAAAGGGTATGATTCCAAATCTATGATATTTCACTTACTAGAGAGGGATCAATCGCATATACTAAAAATTATTATATGAAAACTGACGAAGGAGCGAAAATACTTTCTAGAGAGCCTCCAAAATCCAAAGTATCAGATTAGGATTGATTAAGATGTGTTTATGATTTATAATATGGGGTTTGAGACCTTAATTACATTTTAGGGGATTAAAGATCCCATCACATAGTTTTATGGGTTAGGCTACATAGTTAGAGGTAACTGTGCACCTAATTATGAGACTTTACTTGGATTATAGAGATTGTCTCATGGTTAGGCCAAATTGTTATAAAAACTATATGATAAATATTGTTCCCTCTTGGGATACTAGAATAATGTCTCATGTTTTGTATGGATAGTTTAAATACTATGCATCAATCATGTTCTCCCCTTGATCTTAAGAAACACAGTTTTCTGGGGAGGCCACACATTTTTCACTAATTATGTGAACCTCTAGAATCTCATGAAAAGGAACCCATTTTCCTAGGAAAACCTACATAGTCTACCTTAACTTTTTTATAACCATGTGAAACTCCAAGAAATTTAGAAAATTTAAAAAATTACCCATGAACAACCCAAACAAGACTTAAAAAAGGATGAAAAAAGTGATAAAAATACTTGAAAGATGGTAATAGGATGTTATAATCTCCCCAAAATAAAATTCCCCCCATAAATCCTATAAAAATACTTCATATTAGAGAGATGGGGGAACTACACTCTCATTAGTGATACACACTACCAAGTCTCATGACAATCAAAACCATCCTTCCAAAGTACTCGAACAATAGGCATAGACTTCCCATGAAGAAGATTTATATCAGAATCAATGGTCCTAATCAGATACTCAGTCATAGATAAATCAGGTTCTACATCAATGTCCTCACATATCAAAAAAAATGGATAGGTTTAATAGATATTTTATGATTTTAAGAACATTAAACACATTATGGATTTAAATCAATTGAGGTGTAAAAGCCAAATAGTAATCCACCTTTCCAATCCACTCAACAACCTCAAATGGTCTCCTGTATCTCGATGCTAGCATCCCTATTTTCGAATATGTTTGTGACCAAAGCATGTTTAAACTATAAAAAATATCTAGCTACCAACTAAAAACTGAAACGGGAAATTATGATGATAAACATGGCACTTATACTATCTTTGACCTGTCACCATTCTCTGAGGAACCAAATTAATCTTTGACATCATCTATTAAAAAAAACTCAACTCAACTAGGGAAGATTCACCAATCTCCAACCAAAAAAATAGATATTTGAATGGTTGATTATATATGGTCTTAAAGGATTCCATCTTGATGGATGACTAGTAACTTTTTTTATAGGAAAACTCAACCAGTCCCAAGTGGCTATCCTAAGATCCACTAAAGTTGAGAATACCAGCACAAATCATGTATTTTAAAATATGTATAACTCATTCTATTTGGACATACTTATATAGATGAGATGATGTTATCAATATAACCCAGTGTTCCATAACCACTTAGAGGCCTCTCCAAAAATGAGAAGTAGATATTGTATTCCTATAAAAATATAATATATGAAACTCTATGAAATAATACAACCTCTAAAAAAATTAAAACCTCCAAATTCCTCAACCTTGTCCGTATTATGAATGAGGATAATGTGATCTGATTTTGTCACTAGATCGATTGTAACCCATATTTCAATCTTCCCTTGAGTCAAACGTGCTAACTCAACCAAAAAATCCATCTTATCCTACTTCCAAGTCGACACTAGAAGGGGCTGAATAAAACCTGAAGGTTTCTAGTGATCACACTTGACCTTATGATATTTATAAAAATGAGAAATGAAATCAAGGATATCCCATATAGTATTTAACTACTATAATCACCTCTATATATAACTAAACATCATCATATTTCCAGGGTATAACATCCATTGGGAACTATATAAATCCCCCATCACAAATTTTCTCAAGGGAAATGGTATGACATACTAGATCAAGAAGTATAGTATACCCTCAAAAGATAATGACCACTCACTAATGGTTGTACCACCACAAATTCCCCAATCCCATATAATTTATCAAAAAGATAGTTCTCTTGAAGAATCATCTCAAGAAGATAAGCGTTAGACTGGACACTTTCCAAAAAAATCTTTATATCATTGTTTTAACTCCCAAATTCAAAAAAAATAGACCCCTTAGATTCTACCCTACTCATAATTATTTCATGGAATGGTTCTAAAGTTTGGTGATCAAATTATCAGAAATTCCATTATCCTTACCATGGGTGTAGGCAATGTTGAAATCAAAAGATTGTAGGTATTCCACCCATATCCCTTGATGGATATTTAACTCTCATTGATAAAAGATATAATTCAGGAATTTGTGATTAAAATAAACACTAAAAAATTCTCTAAAATGGTAATTCCACAACTATTAAGATCCTGCATCATAGCTATGAGTTCACAATCATGGTTTAGATAGTTCTTCTCATGTTACGTAAGTTTTCAAGGACAACATGCCACCACTTGATCACCATGGTTGAGAATACAACCCAAACCCAAACCGAATGAATCATAAAGGACCACATAGACCTTACTTGCCTCTAGAATAGTCAACATTAGGTCAGATGCCAAAAGAAACATCAAATCATCAGAAGAGTTCTAAAATTTTAAATCCCATAATAAATTTACTCCATTTCTAATGAGAGAAGTCATCTGAGAAGGAAAATTTTACATATATTTAATGAACTAGTGATAATACCCCACTAATACCATGAAGATATAAATTTTGAAAACATTTCATGGTTTTTACCATGTCATAGTAATATTTACCTTCTCAATGTTGACTGATATACCATGTTTTGTGGCCATATGTCACAATAACTTCATTTCCCAATTCTAGAAATTAAATTTTGATAGTTTTTTTAAAATTCAATGATCCCTAAAAATTTCCATAACTACTCTAAGATAACACACATGATCTTCCTCAATTTAAGTGTAAACCATGTTATCATCCAAAAATACCACCACAAAAAAATCAAGATACTTGTGTAACATTGTATTTATCAACACCATTAAAACTATTTGAAAATCTGTTAGAGAAAAAGGTCTAAAAAGGTATGCATAATGCTTATAATTTATTCAGAAGGAAATTTTTAGGATATTAGATTCATTGATTCAAATTTGGTGATAACTAGAATGAATATCAATCATCAACAACTAGTTCATCCCTTTAAACTAATAAAAAATAACATGAATGTGAGGTAATAAATACGTGTCCTTTATCATTTCCCAATTGAGTTTTCAAAAAAAAAAGGAAAATTATCCCATCATATTTCTTTATAAAAATTATAGGTGATTCCCATGGTAAAAAACTAGGGAGAATAAATCCTTTATCCAAAAAATAATCCAACTGAGTCTTTAACTCATTCAATTCAGCAGGTTCCATATGGTATGAGGGAATAGAGAAAGGCCGAGTACCTAGAACCAAGTCAATAGACAACTCTACCTATATTACTTATGGAAATCATGAAAAGTCAGATGGAAACATGTTAAGAAACTTGATGAACACTAGAGTAATATCACCTCAAAGTTTATTTCTATAGGTCAAAAGAAATCACAGATATTACCCTGCCCAACTCTAAAAGAAGTGGTCTATCTCTACTTGACCTCATGACCCATTCTCTTTAGGAAACATGGAATTCCCCATCGGGGTTAGTAAAGGAGACCCGCTATAGTTAGAAATAAATATTATATTTATAGAAAATTATTCAATATACCATGAGAATTAAATCAAAAGGTTTCATATCACTAACTAGAAAATATTATGTGATCTCGATCTCTTATATATAGAAGGCACAAGAATGTCATCAGAGACCCCGCTTTCTCTTTGATTTGAAGGGCGTATAAATATCCATCACAAAAGATATAATCTCCATATGAAGGTTTATCAAATTAACAACTTAAGTGAATAAAAAAGAATGAAATTCACTAATATCAAACATATTACTCACCAAATATGAATATATAATGATTTTACCTCTCCCAGTCATTGAACCCACATCATTTTCCTTTGGATACTCATCCACTAGGAGAAGAAGTTTTGTTCTTGTTGCCTATGGGTGGAACCCATTAGTTCTTGAAGTATTTAGCTACCACATTGTTTTAAAGACCCAAATATTCCTTATATTTTTTTTAAATTATTCGGGATTATTAAGAGTCTACCAAAATTGAAGGCGCGTGATTTTAAGGCCTGGTGTATTTGGAATGAATTTATGACCTTTTCTTTTCGGTACGTTTACTAAATGTAGGGGCGACATTTTCTATCTTTTGAACCAGTGCTCGAAATTGAAATCCAAGAGCACCGTTGAATCCGCAGCGCTGAGATTCACTTAAGGGAAGCTTTACATTGATCGTAGTTAGTCAATAGAAAAAGATAGTTTTTTCCACTTTTAAAGAAATAATAAAATAACATAAATTGTTATTTTATTTCTAATTATTTTTCCTACCACTTGTTGAGTGGCATAGGAAAGGACTACAGAGGTGGTCAGACCATTAATTATGGGGTGTTAATTGCATAGTTACAGTTTGGTTGCGTAACCACCCCTTGCATATTTAATGAGACACTTTAATTACGTCAATTAATGAGGCACATTAATTATGTCAATTAATGAACCTCATTAATTCCTCAAGGCATTGCTCGCATTTCCCCCTCCTTTTTAAATGGAGCTTGGGGTGGGGTTTTGACATGGCTTCATCAAGCGAGGAACCCCTGATGAAGTGACGCCACACCTTCCACCGACAGATAATGGAGGATTGACGATTCCCTTTGTAGGATAGATCCGAAGGTCTACGGACAACAAACACCAATGCACACGAACATTTTCCTTTGTCCACAATACCCTCTAACATGGAAGCACCACCATTCACAATGTCCCTAATGAATCACGAGGTAGGGGTTGTCTTTTAATTCAAGATTTCCCTCTATTATATTCCTCTCTCTTGAATTTGTGGGATGTTGTTGCAGGGGATTTGAACAGGGTTAATTATTATTGAAAAGTGATGAATAATTACATTCCTCTTATTTTAACCATGATGCGGAGTGCGTGGGCCAAACGAACAGGGCTCAGACCCTCCGTTGCTTGTTTTTTGTGGAGTTCATTGTGGAAAGTTTTCCCAATTCGATGGTAATGCGAGACAAAAAGGTCATGCTGTGACGAAAACGATCTGGGAGGCCCATAGGAACAGACGACCCCAAGAACGAACCACCAGAGAATGTCCGGTGGCCCGCAAAAAAAAACTGTTAGCGCGCCATGCCGGTGACCACCGGTGGTGTGCAGAGGAGGACCATGACAACCGACCACTGGCAGTGGGAAGCCAGTGTGCTGTTGTGCGCCATGGTGGCTAGAGGCCGCCGACCCGAGTTGGCCATGTGGGAGAAAGGCGGAACCCGCAGGTGCCTTCGACAGCAACAACCGCGGCTGGAGGGGGAGGCGCTGACCCCGCGCCATGCCACGTCACGTCAGACAAAATGTATCCACATCTATGGGGCTAGCTAGGAGGAGAGGGCCACCTTTAGGCAGAAAAGCCCAGACGCGGGCCGACCAAATGGGATGGGCTTGCCCAGCAGGCCAGCGTTGTTGGGCCGGGCCCCACCTAGTGGGCTGGGACAACCGCAGCCGGGGCTAGCGAACCAGCCAGTCCGACCCCGACGGGATGAACCTAGTGAACCAGGATGACCCTTAATTATCTGAACCTAGGTGGGGGTAGGTAGACCCCGGGACCCATTGTGTCGGGCCGACCTAACTGAGTCAGACCGGGCCCAGACCCAACTGGACCCCAAATAAAGAAATGCCCCTAATGAAAGAATTGCGTGTATTTTTGACACACCGTCAGTGGAATTGGTACCCCTCTTGGGATGTGGTTCTTTTGAAATATTCTGGTGGGCCTGACCGAGCCAGGCTAGACCGATGTGCAATCACCCCCATTTTCCAGAAAGGGGTGTAACTAACAGAACAAGCATCCAATCGACACACCGTTTGTGGGACAAGGACCCTTGTGACAAGGTGGTCCTTTTGTAGATAATCTAAGTGAGTTTTGACAGAATTTGACATGCGACCTGGGTTGGATCAGACTTGAATCCAACCAAACCCATTTTACAAAAGTGCCCATATCTCATAGACCGGGCGTCCGATCGACGCACCTTATGTCACGTTGGGACCCCTATGATGGGGCAGTACCTTGGGTATGCTTTTTGTGGGACTTCGTACTAGTTGAAAAAGGGATGATGGATTGAGGAGTAGAGTCTTCTAGAGATCAGGCATGCTTCGTGCGGGAATCCAATGGATGGCTATGACATGAGGAGGAAGATTGACCAATGCGGGTCAGCATCTGAAACTACAGAGTGCGATGATCTAGCTGTATGACTAATCATCCCTACCTCATCATCATTGACCAAGATGGGTCTGCACCAGCGACCAATACGGGTCATCACCAACAACCTATATGGGTCAGCACCAGGGACCAATATGGGTGAGCACCAGGGACCAATACAGGTCAACATCTAGTGACCAATACGGGTCACCACTAGCGACCAATACAGGTCAACATCTAAAGACCATTACGGGTCAACATACAGTGACCTATACGGTTCAGCAGTAGATTTACTATGGATAAGATGATCTGGCTTTACGACTAGTCATCCCTATCCCAGTAACCTTGAAGTTATACTGTTAGAGTGGGTTGCCTCTTTTTCTTTGTGATTCATTATTTAGATCATGCGTGTGATATTAACTTTGTGGTATTTTTTTTGTGATTTTTTTCCTTTTGGGATTATTGAGAGACCTTTGGGGGTCTTGAGGTCCCTTACTAGTTATTGTTATACTCACCCCTACATGAGCTCCACCCGCACATTTGTGTTTGGTGCAGACTACTGATGCTTCGAGGTAGACTTTGGAGGTTCGGGACATGGTGGAGCTTGGTGCGACGAGAGAATTCGATAACATCTTCTTCTACTTTATACCTATAGCTACCATCCTACAAGTAGAGCTCCATGGTAGACACGATAGATTTTTTACTTTCCTTCAGTTTCTAGGGCTTGTATTCCGGCCCACTATTTTCAGTTTACAGTTGTACTTGTGGTTGTACATTACTCACATGGTTGTACCTTAATATTTTTTGGTTTAATTCAGTTTCCCTTTTTGAGTGTGTGTAAAGATATATAAGAAAATTCCTTCCCTATTTGGGAAAATTTTTCAGGTGCTATTCACCAACCCATGGGCTATGGAAGGCAGGCTTGGGGTAGTCACATCTGGGCCCCATGGGACGGGTTGTGACTAAGTGGTATCAAAGGGAGGTTGGTTCTACCAGAATAACTAAGAGAGTATAATTTTAATGAGCCAATGGTGTAAAGTGTCCTGAGTTTGGTTTTCAGTTTAGGGTGTCCAGTGTTGGCGTGGTGACCGACATATCCATACACCAGGACCCAGAATTTTGTTTTCCGACTCGGTATATGAAACGACGATTTATAGTGTTTTGATAACGTTTATTGATATTTCTTGAGCTAGCTCACAAGGTATAACTAATTGAATGTGGTACATCTATTACTTAGATAATTCTTCCACAAATACAGCCAACCAAGATTCCATTTATAGATCATGATAGTGGCCCACAGAGTGATGAGGCGTTAGTATAGAGACCACTCATAGTGATGGAACCTTTGGGTGGTGTACCAGCACCACCACCACCCATTGAGCAGAAGATGCTACCAATGGATCATGCACGCTGACTGAGCATGTTGTATGAGTTCTAGAGATAGAGGCCACCGAGGTTTCGAGGTGAGACATACCCCCAGGCAGCAGAGGAATGGCTTGAGGTAGTTTCATGGGTCTTTCGCTAAGTAGAGACACCCATCGAGAAGATGACGATCTTGGCCACTAGCCTTATTCAGGGATCGAAATGATGACGGTGGAGCTTGACGCTCTAGGTGCATGAGAAGACAACCCTCACTTGTCGAAACATTGAGAGCCTTTTCAGGGTGGAGTTCGTGCCAGCGCAAATACCATCTGTGCGTATTCAGAAGTTGTTGTATCTATATTAGGGAAGACAGAATGTGCCTCAGTACTCAGCAAGATTTACTGACCTCTCTCAATACTACACCGACATGGTACAATACCCTTACTTTAGGGCCCAAAACATGGAGTAGGGGATCCGATAATAGATTAGAGCTGCGGCAGTTTCTCTTACCATCCCGATGCAGGAAGGGGTGTTAGAGTGAGTATTACTGATGGAGAGCTTCTTTTCCAAGTAGGCACTGACAGTGGGAGCCCCTACCTGATGATAGGTAGAAGATTTATATGCAGTTGGCAGTAGACAGACGGTGCAGAAGCCCAAGTGTACTAGACCTTTTGGAGGGAAACCTCGTGACGTAGGGTCAACGGTGAGAGGATCAAGAGGCCGAGGGATACACCAGTGAGGAATGATCTATTTTTCCTACAGGGGACATTGTCACAGATCTTGTGACTATCTGACTCCCCACGTGGATGATCAGAAGATGGTGTAGGGGCTACCATGGAAGCAGTAGCAGCAGGATCATGGCCGTCATCCAGGTGGCAGACAATGTTGGGGAGAAGAACGTGCATCAGGAGGTGGTCGGGGTCACCAGGCACTACCAGCATCACCCCCAGGTGGTCTACCACATGCTCAGAGAGCAGGTGGAAGGGGAAATACACAAATACCGGTAGTAGAGGCTCATGATTCTGACATCCCTGAGATGATTCGAGGTATGATATGTATCTTCTCTAGTTTAGTAGCAATGCTTGTCGACATATGTTTTAGCCATTCTTTCCTTACCACAGACTTAGTTCAGGAATCTGAGATTCTGACTGAGCTTTTAGCTCGACCTTTTCATTTGGATACTCCTATGGGAGGATATTTAGCAGCCACAAATTGGTGCCAACATTGTGATCTTACTCTTAGAGGAGAGAGTTTCAGATGAGATCATCTATTAGTGGACTTGAATCCCTATGATGTCATTCTAGGCATAGAATGACTATCATTAGTTCACACATAGATTGAATACTTGAGATGCAATGTGCGATGTATGCACTGAGATGGAAGCCAGTTTTCTTTTGTTGGTGAGAAGGAAAATAGAGAAGCACAAGATAGACTTGTGCTCAGGAGGGTGCAACCGATTACATATTAGCTGGCTTGCATGACCTTATACACAGTGGATGAGGCGATTCAATAATTCCCAGTAGTGGTGGACGAGTATGAGGATGTCTTTCCAGAAGATGTCCCAGGACCACCTCCTTGTAGAGAGGTTGACTTCCACACTGACTTGCACCCAGAAACATCGCCGATATCTACACTAGCATATCATATGGCCCCTGTAGAGCTTTGGTAGCTGAGGGTATAGTTGGAGGAATTATAAAGGAAGGGGTTCGTAAGGCCTAGTGTTTCTCCATGGTCATCCCCGGTGTTGTTTTCCAAGAAGGAAGATGGAATTTTGAGGCTATGTGTGGACTTGCAGCACCAAAACCAGGTGACCGTGAAGAACAAGCATCCTTTTCCAAGGATTGATGATCTGTTTGATCAGTTGAAAGGAGTGAAGTGGTTCTCGAAGATAGACCTCAGATCCAGCTATCATCAGCTCAGGGTACAAGACGAGGACGTACCAAAGACAGCCTTGAGATGTCGATATTTCCATTAAGAGATCATGGTGATTCCTTTAGGCATGACCAACACTCTAGAAGTGTTAATGGGGATCATGAATGGGATATTTTATCCATACCTCGATTTTTTTGTGTTGGTCTTCATCGACGACATCTTGGTGTACTCAACATTTGAGGAAGAGAACGTTGTACACTTGAGGATAGTTCTGGACACACTCCGGGAGCACCAGTTATATGGGAAGCTCTCGAAGTTTGAGTTCTAGATATGAAAAGTCCACTTCATGGGACACTTCATCTCAGAGGATAGAGTTGCAGTGAATCCAGTGGAGATCGAGGAAGTACTTGCTTGGGAGCCACCCAGGAGTGTTACTGAGGTGCATAGCTTCCTTGGATTAACATGTTACCATCGGAGGTTCGTACCCAATTTCTCCAGAGTAGAAGCCCCTATGAAAGCCTTGATGAAGAAGGGGAGACCCTTCATATGGTTAGACACATGCCATCCGAGAAATCTATAGATGAGGCAGAGTTTGACTAGTGCTCCCATCATGAGGTTTCCAGAGGAGAGAACTAACTATGTGGTTTACCGTGATACATCAGGGACTAGTCTCAGTTGTGTCCTGATGTAGGATGATGAAATGATTGCTTATGGCTCACAACAATTGGAGCCTCATGAGTATAATTATGTGACTCATGAATTGGAGTTGTCAGTAGTAGTCTTCACACTACAGATGTGGCAACACTACTTGATGGGCGAGCGGTTCATTATTTACTCAGAACACAAGAGTCTCTGATATATCTTCACATATAAAGATCTGAATCTGAGACAACGACGTCAAATAGAGTTCTTCTAGGACTATGATAGAGAAGCACAATTATTTTAGTCATGTTTTATTAAAAAAATATAAAACTTCTATATTTTTATAGTATGTGTGAATGTGTGAATGCATGAGTTATTTTTATATGTATTTCACCCCTATACTACTTGAATTATCCTCCCACGCATGCAGAAAATTGAATATAATATCATTAATTCCAGAACCATTATATGTTTATAAATTTATTTTTACTCTTCCTAGATATTATAGCATTACAGAATAGTAAAATGAAATTTTGAGGTCAATCTCATAGGGATCATAAGAATCCTACATTAAATATTTTATCAATCATTAATTTTTTAACAATATTATCATTATTTTTGATTTAAAATCCTAATGAAATACTAAAAATATCTAAAAATCTTATCAGAAAACAATGAATAGAGTATTAATTTCAAGTAATAATTTTAAAAATATATATAATCTAGTTCACTTTATCAATTCATGTCATTTAATTATTATAATATTATTAATTCAATTGATATATATATATGATAAATTTTAATTAACATTTCTCCAACAGGTCCAACAACCATGGTCAAAAAAATTAAAATAAGTTTAAAGGAATTAAGTTCAAATATTATATGAAAAATATGAATCAAAACCACTTCATGATATAATAAAATTTTCCATATTGAATTTTCTCACTTATCAGATTATTTTAGTCAAATATCTAATAAAAAATGAAATAAAATTTTGATTCTCAATATGATACTATTGAAAACAACATTATTTATCGGTGAATTTTGATTAAAAACTATATGAACTTATCTTTATATTATTAATTATCCTCTATAATAGTGATTTAATATCACATGATTGAGTGAGAATAAATCAAAGGTGGTTAAAATTTCATTAAAAGAAAAGTAGAAGAAGAAAATTCAATTACTTGAATAACAATTCCAATGGATGTAGATAAATATAAAACAAATATTCACATCAATTAAATATTCCAAAACTAAAATTATAAAATATTAGATTGATATAAATAATTCCAAAATATATTGAAATTTGTTTAAAAATAAATAATTTCTCATGAATAACCAAAGATTAAAAAAATTTATATTTTTTAAGAAACTATGTTGTGGTCCTCAAACCTTGATGTAACTAATAAAAATTATTTTTCTCTCGTTTGAAATGATCGAGATAATAAATAACTCCAAGATAAAATTCCATGAACAATGATATTAAAAAATATATCTTCCCAATTGGTATGCACCGTGATATAGTGAATTTATATTGAAATTTTCAACATATCTTCAAAACAACTTATCTCATTGTATTTTTTCTTTAAAAATTCATAACTCAACTTATCTTTAACGTCTTCTAGAAAAAACCTCAATAATATTAAAATGAATTCATTGTAATGTTATCACCTTGAGTGTGGTATCAACAAATACTAAAACTCTTAAGTAGTAAGTGTTTTAATATAATCATAGTGCTCTTCCTTTTTTGTTTCAAAGGATTTTACAAATAGTTTTCCAAATATAATGAACCTATATGTTTAAAATAAACAAATTTATTTTTATTCAATTATTATATCCATTAATCCTTTGATATTCAACCAAATAACATTCTACTTTTCCTGTAATTTCAAATGATTTTTTCTAAACCACGATGTCATCAGATAAAAAATGGTATGTTTTTATTTTATTTCATTATTCTTCTTAGATACATCTTCAAATTTATAGGACAACTCTAAATTTCCACAATAGATTAAAAATATATATGACTATTTATTATAAAGCTCATTTGACATTAAAATTTTAAATAAAGCGTGAATTAAAATTGAGTATCAAAATCAATCATATAAGTAATATAATATTTATAAGTGGTTTAGGATATATAAGTAAAAATATTCAAAACCATTCACACAAGTCTTTTTAAATTATCAATTCCTAAATAATAAAATTAATTAAGAAATTGATTTACGTTCAATTTTATTATTAATATATATAAATATATATAAATGTATATAAATATACCTAACTAGATATAAATAAATAAATATATATATATATAAATAATTAAATATAACTATATATAAATATAAATTTATATATAAATACATAGAAAAACACACAAGAACAAACATTTATACATGCCTATTGGGACCAAGTTGGATGGTGATGGTTTTTCAATGCTGAAATAAGTGGATTTCTTGGTGAACATGTTTTTTAGAGTCACATGTTTTCTAGATGGAGTTTTTAGAATGGAGTGAGAAGTTGTATCAGATATAGAATGTATTTAGAGATGTTCGAAACAAAATATGATGATGATTTTCCATGAAAAAGGTTCTCAACATAAATAGTTTACTAAAAACTTATGATCCAAGATTTGTGAAAGGAAGGAGGATAAAATGTGTTCTAGCATTCAAAATAATGGTAATAAAATTGAGATTTTGAAGGAAAGAGAGAATTTATTGAAAAGATGGAAAGTTATAGAACTTTCTAACATTAGTTAGATGATTATATGATGAAATCAATTTTCTTAACTTAATAAAGAAGTCATGAAAGAAGAAACAATTTTTTTAAGAAATGATAAAGAAGATTAACTATTGTTTCTACAAAGTTGAAGTTTACCGAACATAGAAGTTATTTAGAGACTAGAAGTTTGAATTTGCTGTAGTCATTGGTTTTGTAGAATTTATTATTGGACAATCCATCAAACACATTGATCCATAAGATAATACAATTCATTAAAATGAACCACTATTTGAAGAGTTTCATAAAGAAATAAGTCGCTATTAATACCGATCCATCGAAAACATGATAATACATTAGATACAGTGTTCCATTGGAGAAAGAACATATGACCACCCAAATTTGATCAGATGGACCAAATTTATTGAGTGTGACTGGAAAAATATGTTTTTGATGTTGACCAATCAGTTGAGTTGTTGACATTGATAAATCAGATGATATCTAGAGACTAATCTATCAGATGGAAATCAAGGACTGATCAATCAGATGAAATAAAAACTATTTATTCAACCATTTTCATTTGATCTGAAGCTTCATAGCGTGATCTCAAGCTATTTTGGATTGTAACTAGTTCAAGACTCATCATAAAAGGTGTTCCTAAGATATTTCATTAGAGGCTAAGTTACATTGGACCCTATGAACTAGTCTGAGGGACAGTTAGACAAATAAAGAACATGGAATAATATTTATTTTTCCATTAGACTATTGTTATGTTTTGGAGATTATAGAAGTTTAAATAATTATTATGTCAGAATAGTTTTAGTAGGTTTGGAGCATCGGAATGAGAATACATCTGTTTCAAATGTATTTAATCAAATCATGAAAATTGGAATGAAAACAGTATTCAACTGAAAAATTGTTTGTAAATTCAAATGAAACTGAAGTAGTGAGAATATTCATGAATGTTAGATAAGAATCCAAGAGAGTTGGGAATAAGGGATAAATTTTCAAATTAATATTTAATTTCCAAATTAATTCAATGGGGTGATTTGTTTTAATTAAGAAAACTATTTCAATTTCTAGATTTTCCATTTTTGGAGCACCTATATAAAGGGGTTAAAGTACAATGTACTCTCACACTTTTCACATATGGGATAGAGTGAGACCACTTGTGGTTTTGTTTATGGATTGAATTTTCCGAAGAAATGTTTTACAGATAGAATAATTGTTTTGAAGAAGTTGTGATGAGGATTTACAGGATCAAAATGAGAAACTGAACAAATTTGTTTTTGAAAAAATAAAGAAGTGAATCATACTTCTTTCTAGATAAGTTAATCATACATTTTATCTAGAATGAATAATCAAACTGAAGAATCAAAGTGGCTTATCATACTATGTTTTCATATGAAGTCCAGAGAATTTGTTCATACCTGCTACTGGGTATGAAAGTAATGAATTGTTTTATGAAGTATTATAAAGAGAGTATGTTCTTGATGTATCATAGTGAAATTTTTAAAACCAAATTGTGAAGGATTCTATTTTTTTATAAAAAATTATCTATATCTTTCATTCTATATGAATAAAATGAACTTTTGTAATGATCATAATTCTAAAAAAGTGTAAGGGTATTTTATACTTGTTGTATCCACAAAAAATAATTGTTTTTTAGTAGGTAATTTGGTATTGTATTATTTAAAAACCATGAAAAGTTATAGATACTCTTATCGAGTAGCGAACCTTGTAAATACTTGTGTTTTTTTGGATGTGTGAATGTTGTTTTTCATAAAAGTGATAAATATTTAACAAGAGGAAAATGTTGTTGTACAATAAAGATTACATAAAATAAAAATATATAACTAATTCACCCCTCCCCTTTCAATGTTTGCATTGATAATGTTTGATACTTTTAAATTGGAATCATATGGAAGGTCCCTTCATTTAATCTTTTTTGAGGTTTTCGAATAAATGTTGTTATAGATAATTTGAATTGTGTAAACAATAATAGGATTAAAATATTTGATGAAATGAACAATAATACTTGGAAAGATATAATTCTAGTTTATCTTATGTCACTTGGGTATCTTGTTTTGGAAGATTCTATAGATGAATTTCATCCTCTTACTGAAAAATTTCCTATTACATCCTATGATAAGAAAAATATGGAGAATGACGGAAGGGATAAGAATTATTTACTATCATCACTTTCTGAAAGGAAATTTCTTAGAGTGAAGGGAGTTATAACTTTTAAAGGTATTTGTGAAAATTTTAGAAATATATGTGAAGTAAATATGAATGTAAATAATGAAGAGTTACAAATTTAGAGGCTGGATTATGAATATCTCAAAATGGGTGAGTATGAATCTTTTGGTGACTTCATTATAAGGGTGAATGATATTGTAAGCATCATAAGTAGTCTTGGGGAGAAGCTAAAACATTAAATTATTGTTGAAAAGATCTTATGTATTATTCATGACACATTTGAGGCCAAATATTCATCTTTAAAATATAGTGATCCCAAGACTCTATATTTGTATGACTTTTACAAAACTCTCCTTACATATGAAATGAGGGGAGAGAAGGCTATGAAAATTAAAAAAAAGTTAATTAAGAAATTTCTCTTAGGGATAGTAAATAATGAAAAGAAAATAAAGTTCTATAACATTAATAATTTGGTTATTCTGAGTTTGAAAATAAGGTTAGTTACAATTTTGATAAGATTTTTCACTTATTTTCTAAAAATGTGAAAAGAGGCACAATTATGTACAAAGGGAAGTTACTATTTATTTTTTTAATGTCATGATATTGGTAATTTTTTTTGTTTTTCCCTATAAGAAATGATGAAGAAAGAAAGTGATGAAGATTAAATAAGGCCATGAAAATCTTGTAAGAAAATGTTGATAAATCAAAATCCTACTATAAGGGAAAAAATAAAATGTTCTCCAAATCCATAATGATATTTTTTTCTAAAGATTATGAAGATGATAATAATAAATATCAAAATGAAAATTTTATTGATGTTTTTTGAGAAAACACATTTATTGAAAAAATAAATTATGAAATGTTTTATGGTGATGAAATTAGTAATTCTGAAGAAGAAGAGACTTAGTTATAATATCATCTTGGAACAAAGTTGAAATAATGTATTAATTTTTTTTAATATATGAGAAATAAATCAAGAAGTTTAAGAGAAAGCTAAGTAGCTAGAAAACATTGATCACAAGACTAAATCTATTGAAAAATAAAAGAATCGAAATGAACATATTGACATGAAGTTAATTTTTTTGGAAGAAATATTGCAAAATTGTCAATAAAATTTCTCTAAAGATGATCAAGCAGTTACATGTTTCAATAAATCTATCTATGAAGGTGGAGAAAGTTATGATTAGTGTGGATCTAAGAAATATCAAAAAATGTTATTTTCAAAGGTTGAAAATAAAAATTAATATGTTCCTAAGAATAAGAACACTGAGAAAATATTGTATATTTCCAAAACCAAAAAATCCAAAAATCCAGATGTTTTTAAAATTTCTATGTTCAAATGAGAAGTTTCTACTACTAATAATTCTGTTAATGTTGGGAAGAAATATTAATTGAAGAATAATATTTTGAGTGAAAAAAGAAAGTTATACTATCAATAAATTTCTGATGTGGAAGATAAGAATGTTGTAGAAAAAAATATTACAAGTCTAGGATGTATGGAGGTAATAGAGAAAATTATTCTTTCTATGGTTAGTACTGAAATTTTTATGGATTTTTTCGCCCAAAAAATATGTGTTGGTTAAATAAAAAATGAAAAAATTATCCCATGAGTTAAAATAATAAAAGTTCGAGGGGGATTCAACTCTCCTAATAAATAAATTCTAAAAAGGAATTTTGAATGTTGAAAATAGATTTAAACCTATGGAAACTATTTGATAAATATGCGAGAAACCTATAAATATTACTAAAGGATGTCTTATTTGTTTCCATAACAACAACATGTTTTCAACAATCCTCAAAATATGGATAGGAAGGAAATAAAGGGAAATAAAAATATCTTATTATAGAAACTAATCTCAAAGCATCCAAAGGAGAACAAACATTTATTTTGGATAGTGGGTGCTCCTCACATATGATAAGAGATATGAAGATGTTAAAAAGTATAAGATTTTAAAGAAGGAATAATGAAAATTGGAAATGGAAAATCACTCAAAATCAAACATGTTGGATCTTCTATTATCAAGGAATAAAAATTTAAATCCAAAAAGGCCTTGATTGTTGACGCGATGAAACCCAACGTTTTATGTGTTTCACAAATTTATGATGAAGGAAATAACTTTTTTTTAGAAAATATATTTCTTTGTTAAAATATTGGAAAATGGAAAAGTTGTTATGAGAGGCCAATGAATAAATGGAAACTTATTTCAAGTTGGTGATATACAGATTTTATGTTATCTAAACATGATAGAAGATAATCCATTGTGACATAAAAGATTGGGGTATATATGTTAGGGGAATATGTGAAAGTGAAAAAAGCATGATAGTGTTTATGATATTCCTAACATGATATGAAAAATAGATTAGTGTTGGTAAATATTTTAGAATGGAAATATTACAACTTTTTTAATAGGAATGTTGAAATTCATTCAACTCATCCCTTATAACTAATTCATTCCAATATTTGTGGGCTAATGAGTAAATAATAAAATTTTGGAGACAAAAAATTTACTTATTTAAATGATGATTTTACTCACTTTAATTGTATTATGTATTTGAAAAATAAATCAGATCCCATGAGGATGTTTAAGAGTTTTAGGAGAATAGCTGAAAATAGATGAAGATATTATTTGAAGAAGTTGCGAACTGATAATAGTGGTGAATACAAAATATGAGAATTCAGAGTTTATATTTAAAAACATGGGATTTTTTACGAGTTCAGTTCACCATACATATCACAACAGACTGGATTTTCTGAAAGGAAGAATAGATGTTTTGTGGAAATGGGGAATACAATACTAATTAAACATAGTCTTTCTCAATAATTATGGAGTAAAGAAATTAGTATAATAGTTTATATTCAGAATTAGAGATTCTTCAGGAAAAGTTTTGATATGTCTCTTTATGAAATGTTCTATAATGAAATTAAAAGTTTGAAAAAATTATGAGGGTTTTGAAGTCCCTACATTATAATGAATAAAGGTGGAAATCATTGAATTTTTGATAAAAGAGGTGAATATGGAAAATTTCTTGGATGTTATCTAGATGGTAAGGAATATATATGTTTCAACAAAGAATAATGAATTATATTTGTTTCCATTGATGTAAACGTTCGTTAAAAATATGAAGAAAATTATTTAAAGAGAAATATATAAATAAAAGTTGAATAATATGAAAGAGTTAATGTTAAGAAAAATGAAAATAATTCCAATAATGGTTATGACACACATATATAAGATAAAAACTCATATATTTCTACTGATGAGGAATAACTTTGTAAATATCATCCTATGATAAGGAAATAAGTAGAAGTTAAAAACATTATTTGTGATAAAAAACAAAAGGTTCAAACAAGAATAAAATCAAAGGTAGATAAACAAAATTCTTTATACTCAAAATTTGAACTGGAAGATGTTAATTAAGCTTTCAATAATCAAGAGTGTATTTATGATATTAATGAAGAATTGGACCAGATTGACCAGAATGATACTTGAGAACTTGTACCCAAATTAAATGATAAAAATTTTATTTGTACAAAGTGGGTGTTGAAAATCATGTTGAATTAAGATGGTGAAGTGATAAGAAAAAAAAGAAGAATTGGTGTTTAATGGTTACTTACATATTTAAGTCATTGATTTTTTTGATATTTTTTCTCTAGTGGAATGGTTAGAGAAAATTAGAATATTTCTTGAAATTGCTTCTCAAAGAGTTTATAAAAGTTTTTAGATGGAAGTAAAATCACAAATTCTCAATGGATAACTAGATGAATAAGTTTATATTGTAAAACCATATATCTTTGTAATTTTAAAAGATGAATGTTATATGTGAAAGTTGAAGAAATATTTGTATGGTTTAAGGAAATCTCAAATAGCTTGGTATTCCAAATTGGATACCTACTTAATGAATTAAAACTTTATGAAAGGAAGAGTTGATAATAATCTCTACATAAAATAAAATAAAGATATTTATCTCATTTTTAATGGGTATGTTTATGATATTATATTTTTTAGTAATGATGAAATAACTTGTGAATTTTTTTTGAAGAGATGAAGAATTTTTTTGTAATGTCCATGATTGGTGATATGAAAGTCTTTCTTGGCTTACAAATCTCACTAAAGAAGAAGTAAATTTTTATATCTGAAGAGAATTATGCTAAGGAAATTCTTAATAAGTTTTTCGTGGAAAACTAAATACCTGTTTCAATAATAATTTTTATGGTAACCATGTTTTCTAAATATATATTAGGAAACTAAGTAGATTCCAATGAACTTTGGGAGTTTATTAGACGTTTATTATATCTAAATGATTCAAGAGATATATTATTTATGCTATTAAATAATGTTAAAGAATCCAAAGTGTTCTAATGGAATCTCATCTCTTATAAGGAAAATTAATTCTTAGATATATTAGAGGCACACTAGATTTTATAATCAAATATGAAATCTATGGAAGAATTAATTTTTTATCTTTATATATGCTGATTGAGAAAGAAGTGTGGATGATAAAATATCCACTTATAATGTAGTTTTATTTATTAGGGAATATTTTATGAGTTGGAATACTAAATAGAAGAATCATGTAATTGTTATGATGACTGAATCTAAATATATTACCGCTTCTCAAGCTACAACAAAACTTATATAGACGAAGACTCAGTTTGAATATTTGATAGTTGAAGCCAAGTTACCACTTCTCTTAGGTTGTGATAATTAGAGAGATATAAATCTCAAAAGAAATCCAGAAAAAAATTAACATTCAAAACATATTGATATCAAATATAACTTTATCATAGGGTATTGATAGAATAATGAACTCAATATGGAATATGTTCCTACAATGGAACATGTTTTGGAAATTTTAACTAAACCCATATTGAAGGAATCATTTTTCAATATGCGGTTGAACATTGGTCTCCAACATCATTCTCTCCAAGGTTGAGGTATGTGTTTCTATCCTCACTCTCATATTTTCCTTGGATAGTGTTTTAAAGTGGTAGAAAAATTATTTTTCATAAATATATCCATTGACATGTGCTAAACCTTTTAAGAAAGATTGTATTTAATGAGATTTTTGGGTAAGCTATGAACCCCACATATGAATATGTGAATTATTCCAATAGTTTGAATGTGTAAAATTATCTAATTGTTTTTTGAAGTTCTTGTTGGAAAATTTTATTTTACAGGAAGAAATAAGTATGGAAGTTATGTGGAAAGTTTAAAATTAAAGAGATATTCTTAAGTCACTACTTATGAACCAAATGGGTTTTACCTGAATGATTATTGTTTCCTATAATGAGTTCACTCACTTAGGTATAGAATTATTGATTAGTGATCCATATCTTTAGTAAAAAAATTTAATTATTTATAAATACTGGTTGATATAAAATTACAAAGGGTGATATTTTTCAGACCAAGTTGGTAGAAAGTTGTTTTCAGATGATGAAATAAGGGTATTTCTAAATTTTATGCCTTTTATTGTCATTTTGATAAATAAATTCACTTTGAATGTTTTGGTATTCAGACAAAGTAATCCTCAACTCATGGGATTAGACATATTTTTATTAATAAATTCCATCATTTATAGTTTTATATTCTAAATATGTTTTCTAGGTGAATATGTTTTTCAGCCTCACATTTTTTTGGTGCAGTTTTTGGAATACAGTGGGAAGTTGTATCAGATGAAGAATATATTTATAGACATTTGACACAAAATCTAATGATGCTTTGCTGTGAAAAATGTTCTCAACAGAACAATTTGACTAAAAACTTATGATCCAATTTTTTTTAAAAAAGGGGAAAAAATGTGATCAGTCATCCAAAGTGTTGGAAATCAGATTGAGTTTATGATGGAAAGATTGAAGTTGTTAAAAAGATAAAAGTTAATAGAAAATTTAGACATTAGTAAAATGATTTTATGAAAATATAAATTTTCTTAATATCATGAATAAGTCCTTATATGAGAAATAATTTGTGAAATAATAGAGAAATACAATTCTCAGGTGTTTCTATGAAGTTGAAATTTACCGGATGTTGAAGTTGTTTGGAGGATGGAAGTTTGAATGTGCTGAAGTTAAATGTTTTATAGAAGTTATGATTAATCTATATGTAGGTTGAGCTGATCCATCAGATGAACCGATTCCAAAAAATGAACAATCAATTGTTGAGTTTCAGGAAGAGATAAGAAACTATTAATACTGATCAATTAGATGTTTGTTTGATACTAATAATACATTAGATGCAGTGTTCCATCAAAGGAAGAACAAAGAACTACTCAAATTTTATCGAATGGAAAAAAGATATTGAGTGTGTCTAAGTATATATTTTTATGACATTTATGAATCTATTGAGTTTTGGATAATGATAAATTAAATGAGATCCAAAGACCGATCCATCATAAGGGAATCAAGGATCGATCAATCAGGTGAAATACGATAATGTAGTATACCATTTTCATAAGACCCAAAGTGCCAGTGTGTGGTATCAATCTATGTGTGTTTGTAGTTGGGTCAAGAATCATCAAAATTGGTCTGACACTGATATTTAATTAGAGGATAAGATTCATTGGATGCTTTGCATTAGTATGAGGTAAATTTGAACAAATGAAGAAAGTTGAATCATATTTATTTTTCCATCGGACTGTTGTCGGGTTATGAAGTCTATAAAAGTTAAGAAAATATTTATGGTAGAATATTTTGAGTTTGTTTAGAGTATCAGAATGGGAAGAAATATATTTTACATGTTTTAAATCAGATAAATGAAATTTTAATGAAAAACTGTTTCAGTCTAAATATTTTTTTTTAAATTTTAAGAAGACTGAAGTTATGATAATTTTCAAGAAGGTTCAAAAAGTATCTATAAGTGTTTATAATAAGAGAGTAATGTTCAACTAAAGTTTTTAATTTCAAAATTTATTCAAATGGGTGACTTTTTTGATCATGAAAAATATTTCTTGTTCCTACATTTTCTGTTTTGGGTGAACTTATATAAAGGGTTCAATGTACAATTTACTTTCACCCTGATCACATGAGAGAGAGAGAGAGTAAGAAGGCTGGAGGTTTCATTTCAAAATTGAATTTTCTTGAGAAAAGTTTTTTTAGAAAGAAGAAGTATTCAAAAAAAGTTGTGATTAGGATTTATTGGATCAGACCAAGAAATCAGATTGATAGATTCAGGAAAAAGAGATAAGTGAATCAAATATATTTATAAAGAAGTGAATCATTCATTTTTCCAAACTGATGAATCAGAATGATGAATCAGACACAAGAATCAGAGTGATTTATAGGATTTTTTTTCTTTATGAAGTCTAGATAATTTGTTTCTACCTATAGCTGGGTAAGAAGGTAAATAATTTTTTTCTAAAGTATTATAAAAATTGGATATTGTTTAAGAAGCATAGTGACATTTTCATTACCAACCTGTGAAGGTTTATAAATTATTTACAGAAACTTATTTACATATTTCACGATATAATAAGCATATACAATATCCTATTGATCTTAATCCTACACAAGTGTAAGGGTATTTCCTACTTGTTTTATCTATACAAAAAGATTATTTTTTAGTGGATTGTGTGGTATTGGATTATTTCAAAAACCATGAACAACACTAGATACACTTGTTGAGTAGTAAACCTTATCAATGATTATGTTATTATGGATGTGTGAATGTTTTTCTTTTGAAAAGTGAATGATATTTAACAGGAGGTGAATATTGTTATACAAGAAAGAAAACAGAAAATAAAAAGCTATAACTGATTCACCCTCCCCCTCTTAGGGATTTCATTGATCCTATTGGGGCCTTTTTTGTACCGACATAATATATATAAATATTTATAAATATTTATAAATATAAATACATATAAATACATATATATATATATATAAAGAGAAATAAATACATATAAATATCTATGAATATGAATATAAATATAAATAATTTTACATAAATATATATAAATACATAAATATATATAATTAAAATTATATAAATATAAATAAATATAAATAAATATTTAAACACATATAAATATATCAAAACAAGCTAGGGTCGAACCATTTTTTATTAAGTAAGAAACCTATTTTTAACTGGTTTGAGAGGGAATCCTTACATGACCAAATTCCCCTAAACAGTACATAGCTAGAAGGTTTAGATAATGATGGTTCAAAAGCCAATATGAATATGGAAAAAAGGCCCCCAAGGAAGACATAAAAGCACAAACTGAGTCGTATTCATCATGACACAACCCCAAACTTCACATCGTGTTATCCTCTTGTCACATTGCACCATTAGCAACCACGCCACAACATACCACACCATCTTATCGACACCATGCATGTGCACCATGATTCCATCCTCTTCCACACCCTCCTAATTATTTCATATGATGATATGGAATGCCTGCATCCCACATTAGGAAATAATGAGGGTGGAGGGACAATAGATTAATTAAAACACATTCATTACTTTCCAGCGTTGCCGCCCACCAAGTAGTGTATGCATGTCACCACACCACATTTCACCTATCACATTAAAAGTTTTCTTGCAGAATAACACCATGCCAATCACTTTATAGATCCTTAAATAGACTACCCTCTTTAGATGATAGCCTAGAATCCCAATGGCTCAAAGGCCCATGTTGGATCGAATACCTGTAGGCTAAAATATATAGCTCGAAAGCCCAAATTAGATGAATAATACTGCAACTAAAATACATAATGTGGTACTTTCACTACTAAAGTGCTACAATACTACTACGAAACCCTAAAAATCCTTCCCCACCCAAATTGGATCCTTAGTTTTTGATGAAATATTAAAAGGTGTTTACCACTCAGTCACCACCCAAAATACACATTTATATATATAATCACACACACACACATAGAAATATCTAAACACACATCGACACACATAATATATATAAATATAGATAAATATAAATACATATAAATACATATAAATATAAATAAATAAATATAACGATGAATAAGTTTACATAATTATATATAAACACACACACACATATGTATAATTGAATGTTATTATATATATATATAAACACACACACACACACCCACAAATATATATATATACATATAAATAAATATATAAATATATAAAACTACATATAAATACCTATAAATATATGTAAATAAAATTAAATTTACACAAAGACACACATATTCACATATAGATATACATAAGTATATATATATATATATATACATAAATTGACACACACATACCCATAAATATTTATAAACACACACACACACAAATATAATTCTTAACCTTAAAATTATCACTATAATGAATGTTTGCGACCACCAAGGTTTAATGATGAATTCCATCCAAATTCAAGCCTTAACATTCCTATGAGATAATGACATGAAATTAACCGAGAAATAAAAATCCTTGGAACATAAGATACATCAGAAAAATAAATCACCAAAAGAGGGATTCCCATTATAATTTCAACACCATCATATCAATAGTAATGTAAAACTAGGGACTACATTCATACACCATTTAAAAAGGACATGGAAACCCTGTTAAATGAAGAAAATATACCATAAAAAGATCTAAAATTAAGATACCTTAACTAAAAACCATTTATTAGAGGATTTTCAGGCCTATTTTGACTAAGAAAATGTGGTTTATGTGGTCTCCCCAATTCTAATTATCATAGAGATCATCTTAGGATTTGATTTGATAGGTTTTGAATCCTAAACATACACTTAAATCAAAATTTAAATCTGTTTGAAGTTGAAGTCTGATTTTCATTTTCTCTTAAAAACATTAATAAATTTATCATTATTATTTACTATCAAATTTTTATCAAATATGATATTATATATCTTTATAAACTTTTATTTGATAGTTTTTATAGAAAAAATTAACATAAAAATCAAAAGATATAGTCATTTGCAGATGAAGTGTCATTTTCATCTTCTCTTAGCACATTAGTTAGGTGATGAAGTCTTGGCCATGGTTTTCTGATGCATGCATTCATGCATACATGTATGTATACGTGTGTGTGAGTTTCTAGGAAAATGTATACATATATAAATAATTAAAATTTAATAACTACCAATTACCAATTAATAATTAGTAAATAAATAATGACTGAATAATTAAAAATTAATTTAATTTTAAAATAGTTGTCAATAAATAATAAAAAATAGTTTAAAATGAATAATTATTATTTAATTAAAATTCAAAATAATAAATAATAAATTATTATATGTAATAAATCATTATAAATAATAAATAACAATTATTGATAATAACTAATTATTAATTATCATTAATTTCATTATATTTTTTAATAATCCGTAGTGAATTAAGGATAGATTTTTAAAAATAAATGCTAAAATTAAATAATAATAATAATAATAATAATAATAATAAAATTTCATAATTATCAATGATTTTGTAAAATCGATGCTAGAAAAAAATGAAACATTTTTCGGATGATTTTGAAAACTGTTACTAAAAAACCACCACTAAATGCACTTTTTCCTATAATGATAGAAATAAAGAGTTTTTATCTTTATAAATTATTTAATTTTTAATAAAATTAGAATGATGATCTTATAAAAAAATCCAAACAACACTGAGTATATATAGTTCTCATTTTTGATAAACAGGTAAACAATTCCCATCCTAAGAGCTTCTCTAATTAAATGATCGACAGATGAAAAACCATTTTCCTTAGGGAATATTTGATCATAATATTAGAGGATTGAATGATAAAATTATAATATGGGTTTTTTTGTTTTTAATTGAATAAAAAACAAGGATAAAGAAGATACAAGGGATAAATGAGCAAGATAAGAATGAAAAAAATAAAAGAGCTTGATATTTGAAGAAAGACCAGAAAGAAAAACAAGGGGATGCATCAGAATGAATGAGATATCCATAGATCGAAGACATTCCCTTCACCCTCACTTGATTTTTATCCAATACTTATCAATCCAAACTTAAAATGATCTCTCTAATAGCCATTATACAGAGTTAATAATTTAAACATTGTGAAATATAGCTGTTATAGCTGGTGTAGCTTATCTTGTGACTGACACTAATTAAACCATTATAGCTGATGTAACTTATTTTAAAGATCATTGATCTTTCATCCATTTGAGGTGATGTAGGTAATCTTTACCAACTTCCCATCAAGTGAAAATATGACTGTTGGAAGTTATTTTGAGAGGGATAAGATGTAGTTGTTATATTTATTCATCGAGTGGTGATCAACCCAGCCTGAAGGCCTTCGAGTTATTTATTTATATTTAGATAATCCCGAATTTTTAGTTAGGTTTAGAGGGAACCATTAAATAACCCATAGCTATAGGGGAACAATTCCTTAGAATATGACCTAAAGGCCCATAGGCAGAAGGCCCAATACATGACCAGAATGCCCAAAGACCCAACTACACTGGGAATACCCCTCCCCAAAATCTATACCATTGAAGGTGCCCAGATCCCCCTCACATGGTTAATAAAATAACATTATTCCATATAGATTTTCATAGTTCATGGTATTGATGGTGATTTCCATACCCTCTCATTCTTAAAATCTAGTTATCTCTACTCTGGTGGCTATTACTTGTTATGAATCCTATTTTGGGGTTTCTTGTTTTGGGGTCTGCCCAGACCGCGTCATGGTACTTTGGCCAAAAATTCCATGTCTAAGATTCCTAAGGTGGCTTGGAGGCCTTATGTTTTATAGTCCCAAACTGGTGACCCAATTTTCCAAATTGGATGAATAGTTTTAGTTGATGTAGTACGAAACAATATTGCTATAGTAACTCAGAAATATCCCTCCATGAGGACTTGATCCTAGGTTTCATGCAGGATTTTGGGGTCTGTTAACCACTATACTACCACCACAAATACTTCTTCATCTATTCATCTAAATAATGGTAGGAGTAAAACTCCTAATATATTTCATAGATAGTCTTTATTAATTACATAGATTCGCTTATATTATCTATTTCCACATTAACCTTGATATTTTATTCCCAAAGTGAAATATAAATAACTAATTTTATTTTATAAAGGTCTTTAATATTTTTACGCTTAATCCATTAAACACTTAATCTATTTTCCCTAATATTCCATTAGTAAGTTAGTAGATTTTGGTATGTTTTGATATTTTATCTCTTCAACCATGATATTCTATTTCTTATTCTTATATATATAAATATATCATTGAAAAAACATTTTTAGATATATTAGATAAAGATATATGTGTCTTATTATCATTAAAACACATCATTTCTGAGGATGATAATTTTTCAATTTAAGGATGATAACATGATCTCTTAATTTTTTATGATTAGGAGATATTATTCATTAAGGAATAAATAAAACACAAAACTGGTTTATCAAGTTTTATTTTAGAATTTATGTACCAGTTGAACCTAAAATGATAAGGAATCTTGTATAAACCATTTAATGTCTAGAGGTTGGTTTCAACTCTCACTTCACATTTTTCATAATAAAAAAGACAGGGAAATGAAATATATCAAATAAATATGAATCCCCCTATATGGGAAGTAATTGGATATTTATTATCTTATAAAAAATAGAATGTAACCATTCAAAATGGAATAAGTTGAATCTCCCATGTATAAAATATATAGATCAACGATAAGAATATTTTACCTAATTTTTGGATAGTATAGTTTTTAAAAAAGAACTAATTTTTTCGAAAAATATTTGGTAAAATAGAAATTCAAAATATAAATTATGAATGAATAATATTAAAAGAGAAAAGTATTTGTGTTTGAATAAAAATTATGAAAAATTCCATTTTTCATAAATAATTTGAAAATAATTAAGAATAATACTTTGAGTAAGAAAACAATTATAGAGCTTACCATGTTTCTAAGCATTATAACTTAACCACATTGATGAAAAGGATATACTTGATTATATGGTATATGCTAATTTTTTTTCCAATTTTTGGTTGATGAAATTTAGTAGTGCTTCTATTTTTATAATTTTATTCATTATAGATTTGAAATTTTATGAAATTTTAGGTTGTGTAGAATGTCTATTAAAACATTTTTTTATATATGTGGTGATCTTTTATTATAGTAATGTAAAAATTTTCAAGTCCTTAATATCATGTGTCTGATATGATTAGAAAAAAAGGGATATATCATCACATTCTAATAGGAGTAAAAAAATTATATTAAAGTTAAAAATAAAGAATGATAGAAAAAAATACTATTTATACATGAAAATAAAAAATAAAAAAAGGAGTCATCGTCTTTAACTCTACTCATCCATATTCATATCTTATCATCTACTTTTCTACTTACCTATATATCTTTTTAGTTAAATATATACTCTCATATCCAATACTAATATTTAAGGGAATGGTCTCTAAGGAACATGTAGGGGGAATATTTTCCCACTAGTCTTATAATTTTGTTTTTAGATAAAAAAATATGAGGAGAAAACTTGCTTCCATATTTCATTATATGGAGACTACAGATTGCCTGGTGAGTTTTCCAAGAGGGATAAAGAAATAAAAATACTGATTTTACCCATTATATAATTATCTTATTGTAAACATATTAAAATAGAAATAAGGTTGAGAAACATAAATAGAAAAGGAAAAAGAATAAATCTCATTTTTGAATAGATGAAATTTGAATCATGATATTTATGAAAATTAGTTTACTAGAAATAAGAGAAAGGTTTTAGCTCTCATTTTGTGATATTGAATGAAGGATGGGTTTTTCTATTTATAGTCTTGAATTAGAACCTTAATATATATATATTGAAATTAACAAATTCATTGGAAAAATAAATTCTACACAAGATCCACAATTGAATTCAAATTTCGTTGATATAATGATGAATACTAATATCCATCTTTAGATGTTGTCTTTGAAAATAAAAATCAATTATATCTTGAATAAAATATAATAAAACAAGTACTATGGATGTTACCTTATCAATTTGAGTTTCAATAAAATTAAAAGAGGTTACTAAATTTTATGTGACCAGTTATTATTGACTTTCATTGTTTGATGATTCTTTTAGTAAGTGATTTTTTGTATCTGATAGTTATTCATGGTGAGTGTTTGATATAATTGATTATAGAACCAATATTTTTTTTGATTTTAATACTTTAGAATATAATAATTTTAGAATACAAATTTTATTTTATTCCTTCCATTTATAATTTATCTCATCATTGTTTAATTACTTGGAATTAAAGACCGAATTTATACGAATACATTGAGTTTAATTTTTGGAGAATTTAAGATAAGTATGTCTATAAGTGTGATAATTTTCACACTACTAGAAATAATATCTATACCAATGGTTTTGGGAAAACCGTTGGTATAGTTCACTTATATGGACCTATACCAATGGTTTGGACAAAACCGTTGGTATAGGTCACTAATATGGACATATACCAATGGTTTTTGAGAAATAGTTGTTATAGGGGGGACCTATACCAACGGTTGGTCCAAAACCGTTGGTATAGGTCCCAAAATAAAAGGATCTATACCAACGGTTTTTGAGAACCGTTGTTATAGTTACATGTATTTTTTATGGAATATTATTATAGATAACAATAAATAAATAAAAATTTAAAATATCTATGATAATACATATATATATTTATGAAATTATGATTACAAAATTCATGTTTGGTTTGTGGTTAGGTCGTTCAATCATAAACTAGAGGTACTAGGATAAAAACCCACCGAATGCTTCTTTTTTAAAATACATATACCAATGGTTATATGGAACAGTTGGTATAGATTTTTCATATTACTTATACCAACGGTTTTGAAAACCGTTGGTATAGGTCTATACCAATGGTTTTGGGAAAACCGTTTTTATAGACCTATCCCTATGGCTTACTTGGACACGGTTCTCAAAACCATTGGTATAGGATATACCAACGGTTTTGAGGCCTATACCAACGGTTTCAAACCATTGGTATAGGGTATTTTTCTACTAGTATCACGTAAACTTTTTTTATTCTTTCTCAAGAAAAATTAGTTTTGGTAGAAATTATTTCCATTATCCTTGTAATATCTAATTCTATATTTATAATCTAGAGGTTTATGTATTAAAATAATTTTAAACGTATTTTCTTGTCCATTATTAGGTGTAACCAAAGACTTATTTATATTTTTAATTACCGAATTCATATTGTTTACATTATTCTGATCATTAGATTTTATTTTCCAGAGGATGTCTCCTTGATAAAAAATAATTATTTGGAAGATGATGTTTAATTGAATTGGACTGAGTTGAATCAATGAAAAAAATACATTGATAAACTGATGATTTGATTTTAAATCATTTTGAATCTTGATATTCCTTTTTATAAACTTTTCAAGATCTGAATCCATATCATTATTATATCTATTTTCCTTATAGAAATAAAATTATGTGTCTTTATCATATTATTCTTCAGTATAACTTCTTTTCATTATCCTTGTAATATCAAATTCTTTCCATGAACTTGCCACTAATAATTTTGTATCAGTAAGTTGGATATCTACCTTACTATAATTATTCCATAAATTCTAGAAGTATGTGTTAATGAGGAATTTTGAACTAGAATATTCTATTCTATAACTTTATTTTATTGGTTTCATAGTGATGTAATATTTTTAATCCCTCCAAATATTCAGTTTCCCACATTTTCAAATATTATAACACATGATTAATTTAGGATAAAGGATAGTCATCTAAAATTCTAATGGACAACTCCAGAGGGTGTTCAATATTTATGTTTTATATATATCCAGTAGATAATTATAAAAAGTAATTTAAAGAAGAATTTTAATTCTCATGATAAGTGTAAAATTATAAAAAAAAGTTTTTGTACATTACTACGCATATAAAAACGACAATATTGTGGGAAAAAAATATTCAGGTTAATGATTAAAATTTCCTTTATCGAAAATGATTTTAAATACCTTATATGAATAAAATAATATTTAAGAATCAAAATAAAACTTGGTATAATTATAAATAGAGGAAAATATTTCCTCAGGTATTTCTAGTAGGAAAAATTAGTTCTAAGAAAAATCCAAATAATACTATAGGATAAGAAACAAAGCATTCCATTTAAAAAAGTGGTTGAAAATTCGATCTTTATACTCAGTTTTTTATTATTTGAAAAATATCATAGATTTATTTAATAATAATTTTTGGGTATCAATAGGAAATTGAATATGAGAGACAAGCTCTAATACCAATTGTTATCCCAAAATGAAAGAAGAGTAACTTAGATAAGGAAACCACTAGGAGTTGGTCTGAAAACACAAATTAAAACCCATTCTAAAAAACTAAAATCTTAAATAAATAAACCAGAATAAAGAAAATAAAGTAAACAATAGAAAGAAATAGTGAAGGATTGAAATAGTTAAAAAAATCAAAGGAGTCATAGTATAAGGTGTGTAGGAAATGAATCTTTAGAAACGATAAATCTATTCCTTCTTATTCAATATACATATTTGAAGTTGGGTATCACGTATAAGATAAAACCATATTGAATACACACACACACAAACAGACACACACACACAAACATATATATATATATATATATATATATATATATATATAAATGGTATAACGAGTGAATACATCGTGATTAATCTATGATCATTTTCATGTTATAAAAATATTATATTACATAAAGAAAAACCTATTTTTGAGGATTTCCACCAGGGCTGTGCATCAAATGCTTTTGCTAACGCACATTAATCCTCTCCAAAGGTAGGAATCTTCCATCACCATAATCGGTGATGATAGATCCATGATCAAAATAGGATGATGGGATGACAGTTTCTCTTTCCATGGATTCCTCCTTAGAGCTCATCACCTAGTGTGGGTCTCCCTCATAGATTTGAGCCTTATTTGGGAAACTCATTCTAGGTGCCATATTGAGGTGGCTGCTGGTTAATTACACTACTTGTATCTCAATAGGGTAGTAACCTTTGGTCAAAGTATATGTTAATGTTGAACATTAATGATCATTTCTAGAAATTGAAAGTGTTGGGAACTTATGAATTACACCCATTTTTGAGGCCATAGGAATCTCCCATACGAGGCATCTTGGGCATGTAACCCAAGGCATCTTGTTTTGACCATGAAGTAGAAGAATATAGGGGACTAAGACATCTGCGACCTTTAACCATAATAATCCCATGTTTATTATATGGGTTAAAGGTTCTAATTATGTTATATATTTAAACTCTTATGGGGATATGTTGATTCTTATGTGTGTCCCTAGCATGTAGGATTTCAAAGTTGAGGGGTTAGTTAAGTGTGTCCCCATAGAGAAGATTTCACGCTTAAGACTTGGTTATGTGTGTCTGCAAGGGGGGATATTACACAATTGGGATTTGGTTAAACGTGTCCCTATGGGGGAATACCCAAAACTTGGGATTTGTTTAAGTGTGTACATAGGGGGGATATTTTATACATGGTATTTGGTTATGTGTGTCCCAATGGGAGAAGATTTCGCACTTGGGATTTGGTGGTGAAGGGAAGTGTTTCCCCATGGGGGAAGATGATCACACTTTGGGATTTTATTTTAATGTTGGGGTGTCAAGATTGAACATTTAAGAGGTACCCCATATGTGTTTGTATATATGTATTGAACCTAGAAGAGGTGTCCAATGCACCTTTTTGGGAAATATGGATCAAATCCCACATAGTTGGGTACCATAGTTTAAGGTCATGTGTCAGGACCCGTCCATGTTGTTTAAAATCATGAGGTAAGGATGATCGTGTCATGGAAGGAGTGTGAATGAGGTATGGTGTGGGGATTATTCATGGGAGCTACCCAGTTTAGGAGTATCATCCCATATGTGGGGAAGGATACTATGAGGATTATACATGGGAAATTCCCAATGTAGAAGTTTTATCCCATTTTGGAGAAGAAGGTGCCATCTCCTGATGATTTTACATGAGGCATCAAATGTTTATGACAAAAGGACGAAGGTGTAAGATCATCATATTCTAGTCATACATGGGGTACCCTGAATTTACTACGAAATGTGAGGATATAGTTTTACATCATGTGTTGAGGATGTTTTTTTATAGTTTTAACATCATCAGACTTGGATGTTTGGATATGAAATTTTACATAACACAAATCAAAATTTGGGTTTGAGTGGGATTATGAAACTGGGCTGCCTCGGTGCTTCTAAGAGAAAAATGGTATGAATGGGGCTTATGAAAATGGGCTAAATGGGTGCTAATATGGAGATTCTATGGCATTGGTGGGTCTTATACAACTGTGATGCTTGAGTACTGCAATTGAGTATTGATGGTATAAATGGAACTTATATGGGATCTTTTAGGAGTTTCTAGGAGACGTGATGGTATTAATGAGGCTTACACATGGGAGCTACCTATGTGATACTTGGAGAAACTATGGTGTGACTGGGGTAAACACATGGGAGCATCCTAGGTGGTTCTAGTATAAATGGTGGTATGAATGGGGATTTCATGTGGGAGCTTCTAGGAGCAGTGATGGTGTGAATGGGGATTACATGCAGGAGTTGCTCGGGTGCTTCTATGAGTAGTGATGGTATGAATGGGGCTTACGCATGAGATCTACTTGGGTGATACTAGGAGTAGCGATTGTATGAATGGGGCTTGCACATGGGATTTTCCTATATGATGGTTTATCATCTCATGCATATCACATGAGGCATCTCATGCACCTCACACGAGACCTCCTACACTCATCACAAATGGAATCCCAAGATTGTTTCATAGGGTAAGTCTATAAGTAATGTCATGTGAAAGGAAATGGTGTGTGGGGTCTATTCATTGAGCTACCCATAATTTCTTCTTCATGATAGATCGAGAGGGTATCTCAACCCACTAATGGGTCGAGGAACATGATTGAGGATTATACATGAGTAAGAGGTCCATAGTATCTAATTGGTAGTCATCTTATGACCATTACATGAGGAATTTTATACATAACACATAATGAATCTATGTATTTTAATTGGATGAATCCTATTCTTATCCCATAGGGTATACCATAGTTTAACATCATTTAGCGAGGAAAAAGGGGGTGGCCTCATGATTAAGACATGATGTATCTTCAACTAGATACACATGACATCTCATGATTTCCAACTGGGGAATATAATGCTTTCTATATAGGGTTTCCAATAGTTTAATATCATGCAGTAAGGACTAATAGCAAAAATAATCCTAGAAATTGATGGTGTGGGACTCATGCAAGAACGTCCCTCTATAGTTCAACATGGAATAAGAGTTAAGTGATAGAGTTTCTGGGGTTTATTGAAGAGTATTTCAACTCAAGTTATTTAGGGAATCCAAGAAATGAATACCAACTCAAGGAATAGGAATGAGACCAATAAGAGTATGTCGACTCAAGGTATTTTAGGGAGTGTAGAGTAGTATCTCTAATGATGTCATTTCATGGGTGGATGTTTGGGCTATTTATTTTTCTACCCAAAATGTCCCCGACCCAACCTAAAATTTTCATGGTATGACTCTCCATTTTCATGGTGTTAATGCCAAAGAGGGTAGGAGATTTATAAAAAGATATGGGTTTCAAGAAGGATTGGGGCTTAATGAAGGATGTTGGTTTCATGAAGGTTCTAAATATCCAAGAAAGTATGTTCTATGAAATGAGGGATCCAAATGGATATATAAAACACTGTTTCTAAAATTGTTGGAGTTTCACAAAAATTAGAGTTTTTCAAGGCATATCCATCTTATGTAAATAATATTCTTCATGGATAGAAGTTTCATTAAACATCCAAAAACACCAACCCATATATGGAAGGGATCACATGAGGTAATTCATGAATGATTACCCATGGGGAAATGAGTTATACGAATTCATGAAAATCTTTAGAGTTTTAAAAATTGAGAGTGTGATGTTACTGCTTGGTGTCTCCTCCTCTAAAATTATGACTTGGAGGGGGTATTTATATACTACAAGGTTATTGAGAGATATATTTTGTGAAATTTACTTGATTTTATGTATGTTTTTCTAGTGTATGAATTTTTTCTAGTGATCTTCATGAGCATAGATACATTTCATGAAAGTTATTATATTTCACTAATGTTCAAGTTTTGTGAAATATTCTTCTTAGTAAGACTTCAAGATTTTTTTTATGGTGCATAATTTTTTTGAGTTTCGCTAAATTTTTTACTTTGTTCTATAATCTCCCTTACTATCCTTTTTTGGCAGTCTGACTTCAGACAACTATAAATTTTAGTTCATAAGTCTGTTTGGGATCTATGACTTTTCAAAGGAAAGCCTAAGAAATGAAAAATGCTAAAATAGTATGGTTCTTAGCGTTTTTTCCAATATAAGACATTTTTTAGATCAAATAGTGTAAAATTAAAACCAGTAAAGAAACTAAAATAGGTCTAGAATGATAGGTCCCTAAAACTATTAAGGTGTTATTGGATAAGAATTACCTAATATATATATATATATAATGTTTCTATTCCTTAGTAATTATTCATTTTTAACCCAAAAAGTTATAGGTAATTATACTTAGATCTAAACAATATAGGTACAAGCCATGAATCCTATCCAATAATTATATATACAAGTCCTTATCTATAGGAGTTTTTCAATAATATGTTAGGTGTGTGACAAGCCATTATCTATAAGACTTATTCTATCAGAATATAATAGGTTATAATGATAAAAGTATAATATATGGTCCTCATATTATTTTAAGGGAGTATAAAAAAAGTATAGATAAGGAACATGGTATTGAATAGACATATAATAAATACTTGAATAAATGTTCTTTCTCTTTGAAGAGATACCATACTGAATAATAAGGGGGTGTATCAAAATGCATGATATCTCTTTATCTTGAAGTTGCTTCTTTTTCACTTCCTTATTTATGATTTGATCTACATCAACTGACACTTCAAAAAATATATGCATAGGATGTTAAACAGGTTCAAGGATCTAACCATTTATTAATATAGTTATTTGAGATGGAATGGATTCTATTTTTTATTTTAATGTATTTTCTCATAGATATAATATCTTATTTCATGATTTGTTCTCCTTAATATATTTAATATAACATGTGGATTATTAATTAACTTATCAATTTATTAAAATATAATCATTAAAGGTGACCCTGGGGTCAATAAAATATATTCATAACTATTTTTAATTTATAAATACTGGTAAGAGTATAATTATAGATAAAAGTCTTAAATTTTCATTATGAATTTCTTGATTCTCTGAGGTTATTATTTTATAATTCAGTTATGGACTTTAATTCTAGTAAGTAAATTTTAGATGATGAATTTCATTTCAAAAAACCATTCACTCTTATTTTACTTCATATAATAAATTTTTCATATTCTTTCCTTGATGTACCATTGGTAAGTTTGTAGTTTACTGTAAATTTTTACCATTTTTCCTTTTTTTTGATGTATCTAATGTATTCTCATTATTTTATATATATCACGGAAAAAAATTAGAGGGATATATTAGATAAATATATAAATGTATTGATATTTTTAAAACACATCATTTAATAGGATGAAAATTATTGTATCTAGAGGATAGGTCAACAAAGGCAACTACCTAGGTAGAGGGTAGTGTTGTAATGAGACATTTGGTTGTAAATATTTACTAGAAACCCTTATCAATCAACTTTTAACCCTATTATCATGATTTCATTGACTTTATACTATCCTGAACATGGTATTCTGATTTAAATAATTTTATTTTAGGTATGATGTGTAAGGTTTTGGGTATTTAGGAACAAGGATTTTGGTTTTATATTGGATCATTTGGGTGAGTTTAGACCTCATAAGTTTATCAAGGGGTGTCGACATAGGCCTAAGATTATGTTTAAAGAGTTGGTCTTGGATCAGGGTTGATGTTCTATATATGGAAGAAGGTTAGATGTGATTTTTTTGCGGATTTTTCTACAAAATTTTAGATATATTCATGTCTAGGGTGTCTGTGAATGTTTTAGAGATGTTATGATGTTTTTGGAATTTTTTAATTTTAAGTTATAGATTCTTTAAAAAAATTTATGAGAACTATATAGTATTTGTTTAGGAAGAATAATATTATATAATATTTTCCATCTAATGGAAAATCCTTAGGTATGATATATATAAATAAATATATTATTAGGTCCAAGGATAACTTATGACTCCTAAAAGTTATCTACTAAAACTTACTAGGTGGGAAAAAGTGATAATATGATCCAATGTGCTCAATGAATTGAAACTTATAATAAAACCACACTTAAGTTACCGCACTAAAAATTCACACTTTTAAAACCAATAAAAAAAATATTTCTAGAATACAATGATTGAAAGAAATGAAATTAAAATAATAACACAAGTTTTATGTGATTTAAAAAAGATTCTTAATCCAAGGGGGGAATGAAGTAATCTATTTTAGATAAGAAATTAAAATATGATTTCATTTTTTCATGATAATAAAAAAAATTAAACCACCATACTAAATATAGCATAGCCCAATTAGTATAGTCAGTCACTCTTATAGGAAAACCTTACACAATGCCTTTTCACCTCTACATTGACTATATCCTATTATATCATGGGGTATATTCTGATCACATATAATTGAATAAATCATCACATCTTCAATAATTTAGTCTTTATAACTTAATGATGTATAGACCTTGTATATTTCATTCCTCCATCTCTGTCTAGTGATAAAAAATTAGTCTTTCAAATTATATCCTTCCATTGAATTATGTTCCTCCGTAATAAAATGGTTTTCACATGAACAAGCCTAATAATATACCACTTGTGAATAATTTTAATGTTTTAATCACTAATTAATTTATTAACATAATTAGGTCTTTTATATTACTTTAAATTCTTTTATAAATTTATGGCTCCCACACCATGCATCCAGTTATCCTAGTATGACTAAGGTGAAACACCATCTTAGGACATCTTAGATTATTAAATTTCTTAAAATATACACTATATTTATATATCCATCTATCTTATAAATATCCATCACTTTATCCTCCAAAAACATATGAATTAAGTGATACTTTAATTGAATGTGATTTATCCTAGAATGAAACAACGAGTTACCTACTATGTGGATTACACTTTGTGAATAAAAAAATTCCGACTTGTTTCCTCATTCCGAGATCTTCTAATATCCATTTTAATAAAAGCATCTCATTCCCCACTCCTGTTAATGAAATGTACCCCAATTCCATTTTTTAAAGGGAAACTACCAATTTAAGATTGAATATAAAACTCATCTTCATTACTTCTAAAGTGAATGCCTCGCCCATGGTGCTCTTCTATTTATCTGAATCCCCACTGAAGTCCAATTATGAAAAACCTTTCAATATTTCATCAATTATATAGAAAAATAAAAACTCATGGAAGATTTAAATTACTTGAAGATCCTATTTATAGCCTCCAGGTGTTCTCTCCAAAGATCCTCCATGAAACTGATAACTACTTCCACTACTTGTATAATGACCGGTCGAGTACAAGACAAGATATACATCAAGCTTATGACTACTAATACTTATGAAACCTTTTACTTATACTATACCTTATCTTTTATTCACGGTTCCTTCTCCCTTAATAGTCTAAAATGTCTAGACATGGGTGTGGTCACTCTCCTAACTTCACTCATTTCGAAGTATTCCACTTCCTTTTAGATATAATCAAGATGATTTAGGACAATATTTTGAAAGTTAAGTCCCTTACGATTCACATCCTTAACAAACATTTAGCCAGAAGATCCTGTATTTTGTATATTTTGGATAATGCAACCTGATTATCAATGATTATTTCCTCTATCAAACTGAAAATAAGCATGTTATTAACATATAGATATATAATGATGAAACTACAATCATGAGACAACTTCTAGTAAAAAATTATTAGTGTTGATGTGAAGGGATTTCACTAATCCATAAATGAATTGAACTTATAGTTCCACAAAATTGGTGTTTTTTATAATCTCTAAAGTCCCAACATCATATTACACAAAATATTTATGTTTTTTTGATTCATGAAAATTTTCAATTGCTTCATGAAAATTTATTTACCTATGTCCCCATGAAGAACAAAAATCTTCATGTATAACTTATCTAGATGAATATATTCCATTAAAACCATACTAAGAACCATCCGAATAGTCATGTTTTCAATAACTGAAGAAAATATATTTAAAAAATAAATACCTTCATTCTATTGAAACACCCACACAACTAGACTCACCTTATACCTATTTCTATTATCTACTCCCTCCTTCCATTGATAAACCCATTTATTCTAAAGTATATTTGTTCTACTATGGATTTATGTTAGATCTCATTTTCCAAACACATATAAGGAATAAATATCATCCCTCATTTAAAACTCTCAAAAAATTGAGTATTTAATATTTGAAACCACTTATAGGATCCTGAGTTTTCTATATTTCATAAGAATCAAGTATTGCAAATCACTCACATCTCTCCACACTTGGTGAAAAATATTTGAAGATATTAACATATGAACTTATATATTTACTCCTAGAACTACTTATTCTAAAGATATAACTTCAAAAGATATTCCCCAAGCTTCCATGGTTCTTGATCTCTTTGGTTCTTCTAGTAGTGGAAACAACATTAAAACTTTATCTCCTTCTATAACTTCCTCCAGATAGTTTAATGTTTCAGTTACTCACATGCTCTCTAAATTATTCAAAACAACTTTAACTTTTAGACATCTTTTCATCTAGACCTAATATTTCAATGATACTTTGATCTCATCATAATTACTTTCCTCATTTTGATAGTTCCACATGATCTCTTCTTTGAATATAACATTTTAACTTCTAATAATCTTTTTAAAATTTCTATCGTAATGTAAAACTCCATAATCTCTAATTGTATATCCCAAAAAAGAAAAATGCCAAGGAATTAACCTCAAAATTTTCTCCCTCCTTAACATAAATGTGGTCATAGGTGAGTGAACCAAAGACATTAAGATGGTTGAAATCTACTTTTATTCTAGACTAATAAACTTTTATAAGTTCTTACACAAATAGGTAGTAACAACTTTTGTTCACCAAGTAAGCAACATAGTTCATTACTTCAACCCAAAAAACCATGAGTAATCCCACATAAATAATCATGATTATCACCTTATTGACTAATATTTAGGTAATACTCTCTAAAACTTTATTATATTACGTAGTACCTAGTATGATATTCTCAAACCATTTATCCTTCCACTAGTAAAATATACTGAACTCTTAAATTCTATAATCATTATCATCATCATAACTCAAGCATTAAACATGCATTGAGTAACTTTATCCACAATAGATATTTATTAGATAAATATTAAAAATACATTGGACTTGTTATTTATAAATAACACCCACACCCTCCATGTTATATCTTTGATGAAATTTATATAGAACAATTATATACTGTAGGAATAAACCGGATCTGGCCCCCATACATCAATACAGACCAATTATAGCTTTTGGTTCTTTGGTGAATTAACTTTTTTAAAGTAAAACTTACACTAGTTCCCAAGGACACAATATTTAAAAGATTTATAATCTATGAATTTAATCTTAAACATTCATTAATGACTAAGACTTTCATCCCTTTCTTAATCAAGTGACCCAGATGTTCAATCCAAAACATTACAGATGTTATCTATCCAGTATGAATCATACCTTATGAATCTCCCATGAGGTACTAAATCTCATACTTATATCCTTTGGACACCACCATGGAACCACATGTGATCCTCTATTATATATTAATGAATGTAGTGTAGAAACATTCATCTTATAAAAATCTAATAAAAAGTAATATATTTCCAAATCATGGTATATTTTTTACACCATGAAATTCCAAAAACATTCCATTCCTTGTCAGCATGGAGATTTCACCATTTACAAAAAACTCAATATCTTGATCATTCACAAGATAAACCCTTCCAAATAATTTTAAAGTACAAATAATCATAATTCCTCTCTCAAATTTTGAGTGAAATTATTCTCTAGAGTCTATTATCAAAGACTCAAGTGTGATCGTAACACTCCATAGTACACTACCCATATATTTTGACACGAGATCCAAAGATACAATTGTATTAAAATATATTTTATATTTTATTGTTTTTTCATTTAAATATTTATTTAGGTGACCATTATTCTGATAATTCCAACACAGGGGGCGACCTTCCACTAAGACACTCCTATTACGAATCCTTCAATTTCTGTTCTTGTGACCTTTTTGTGCTATCGAATACACCATTCCTTTTACACCATATGTTTTTTCGAGAATATTATTTTATATTATTACAATAAGGTTCCTAATTCAATATATGGTCCCTAATTCCCACAAACACCGGGTTTATCATACCACTTGAGTTACTCTGAATGGTAACCATCGTGTCCCAAGATTTCTAGAGAGAGGAGAGTAAACACAACACTTATTCTAGGTCACCAAAGTTTACCATAACTTATTAAAACTAAACTTTAATCATATTTATGTAATTAATATGACAAATAAGTGTATTTCTTTCAAACATTAACATATTTAATAACCACCATAACAGGGGAAAAATGTTCATAGCTGTTATATTTTTATGCATATTAGTAATAACTTTCATATGTTTTAAAGTGGTTTTAAATTCCTGGATGTTGTGAGACACATTTTGTGCTTGTGATATCTAAATCATAACAAGTTATTTATCCATAATTTCCCATTTTTCATTGTTAATAAAAATTACCTAAATTGTCATCAATTGAAGATCAATATCACCATAGAGTAGAAAATCCTCTATCCATATCTTCTAGAATAAAACATATTTCCTTTAAAACTTCTCCACATAAACCTTACCCACATCTAATTCCAAAACCAATAATGATAATGAACTCAAACTAAAATTTTTAAACACATAATAGGGATCATGAAATACTTATAAAAACTATATTACAAGGTAAACTAGAGAATGAAACTACTGAACTGATCTCTAAATCGGCTTCACCCAGGTCAATCGATATAAAAACTCTACCACCAAAGCTCTGATACCACTTATTGGGTTGGTAGTTAACTTTTGAATATAATAATTTTTCCACTGAACATTAATAGGTGGAAATGATGTATCATAATGAGATTGTGTGTTCAATACAACATATATTATTAAAAAACCATACATATTTCACCACAATGAAAATAAACACCTTAATAAACAATATAGAAAATATTTTCTAAAGTCAACTATCAAAATAAATGAAATTAAAAAACAACACATGTCTACGTGGTTCATACATAATTTCTAATCCATAGGGGGATGTCTAAAATCTCTTATATTCAAGAAATCAGTTGATGATTATAGTTTTTTGTGACAAGTCCAAAAAATGAAACTACTTGACTAAGTATAGAAAATATCATCTGATGCAACTGGTTTCCATATCTTCTGATATCCATAGAGAACATATCCACCGAGATAAAATATTAATTGGAATGATTCCACTTTGTTAAAGGACCAAACTACATCAAATTCTCCACCTAGTGAACAATGATATATTTTTAAACTTTCAAGAGAAAAATATTACATTTTTCATCGTAAAAAATATTACATATTCCCTTCACCAAGATCCTATAAAGGGAAAAATATTAAATAAACTTAAATAGAAAAAAAAACACAATGCCTTTATGCCTGTACAATAACACCATTAGATCAAGTCAAGGGGTATCTTGAAATCACCTAATCCCAACTGATTCATCCAATATACCATAATCTATCGTACATAACTATTGTATATCTATACTAGGTAGATTCTATTCTAGCATGACTATCTATCAATTGAAAATGATTCTTCTAGAGTTCCTCCTTCCATTAGATTATGTTCCTCATACAAAAATGGATTTCACATAGATAATCCTAACATATATTATATAGTATATATATATATTGCATATAAAGAAATTTGGATAAGTCATACAACTTATATATGATAAAATATATTAAATAAGAGTAAAATATATTATGTATGGATCTATATATATATTACATTTGGGATGAAATATATTACTTATTAATTTCTTCACAAAAAAATATTATTTATGAAAAATCAAATATTATGTCGGGCCAGAAGATATTACATATGGGTTTTTGGCCATGGATAAAACCATAGTCATCAGGGAAAGTATTATGTATTAGAGAAAGATTTTATGTTTGATGTTCTACCTAAGGAATATATATTATGTATGAAAATATATATTATTTTTATAGATATATAAGATATTACTTGACTAAAACTTGGTAAATTGTTGATCCACTATGATATGTAACACACACACTATATATATATATGGGTCTCCATGGGTGATTCGTAAGGTTTTTTGAAATTCTAATGTTTTCTAAAATTTTGAAATTATGAATTTTTATATAATTTTCATAAAAGTATTAAAAAGATTAATTTATTATGTAAATTAATTATAAAATGTTATTTAGGGATTTTTTTAAAATATAATATTTTCAAAACACCTTAAATTTATCTCTCTTATTACCCTATTCATATTTAAGAAGGTTATTCACTAATCATAGTGGGATATTCATGGATGTTATTTAAAGGAGTAGTCATGGGTATGGTTAGATATCATTGGGTCATTTTCACTAGTTTATATTTCTATTTTTCTACGTTCTATTGATTTTTACCTAAAATAGGTATTTTTTAAAATATCTTTACATCTTCCAATTGAAGATAAATTAGCTAGAGGTTCTCAGTGGGAAGAGTCATGCTTACTCTAAGAAGATAGTTCCCAACTATTTTGTTTGTTATATGCTTATTATATATTTGTTAATAAATAAGAATGTGTACGGTTGTGTATGTGTGACTAGGAACATAACTAATTGGGGTTACCATTATGATTAATAGATACCTAAGGGTAGTCCCATGTGGAAAATGGTGGATATGATCTGTTATGGCATACTTTCCTAGTATTATGGGTTCAGGTCATAACAATATTGAAGAAGTGAATTTTACAGTATTCATTAATGAGATTTGATTATTGATAGGGTTACTTGTTAACGTTTTGGGTGTAATCCAAACTACTATGAGTGATGCTGATAACTAGAAATGGCATTACGAGGTTCATCTATATGGTTTGAGTGGTGTTGATTATTCCAAGGTGGGGTGATTGAGGTTCGTTGGGATGATTTACATGGTGTTGACTATTCCCATGGGTAGATATGGAGGTTATATGAGGTGTGTATTTATATATTATTGATGTGGATCAACATGGAGGTTGGTTCCATTGGGTTCATGTTAATATAGGACAAGGCCCATGAGGTGGTTTGGTCCACTAGTTGTAGGTTTACCCTCTGTAGTTTTACAGTCATAGGGTGATAGTGTTGACCATCACTATATAATAGGGGATACAAATTATATTGAAACTATCAATGGTGTGAGAAAACCATATGGGATTATTGGGATCACCATATATATATATATATGATATATTGGGCCAATGGGCATGGATTAGTAAGGACAGGTGTCACCATGCCTTGGGTTTTTTTTTCAGGCTGTTGATATGAAAATACATGAAACAAATAGAAGTCGATGGGATTTTTAATATTACTCATAGAAATGAATTTAATATATATTTTTTTAAATTTAAATTCCTTGAATGTATTTAGTAATATCTTTTGAGACCAATTTCTGATACAATGTGTGATTTTGAGGCCTGGTGAGCCCATAATTCATGTTGAAATATATTAAACATAATGTTTTCACATGCACATATTTTTATTGAAAGAGTGGAATAACACCAAAATGGAGATTGATATGTGAAATATTAATCTTTCATTATGTTAATAATGTGGGTTTTACCCTAGGTGAAACATAACCTTGAAGCGCATCTGATGTTTGGGTTGAGAGCATTAGCGGGTGGATTAATAAATAAATAAAATAATTTATTTGTTTTATTTAATAAATTTCCATGAACCAAAATTTGTCTATAAATTGGATTTTTTGTAAAAAAATAATAGGATTATCCTCATAACCTTGGATAGTTGAGAGAGATATAGAGATATAGAGAGAGAGACAGTTGGAGGATCATCCTCAGATGGACAATAAATGGAATATGGATCATCGAATCTCAATGATCTCTCCAATGATAATTTTTTGAATTAATTATTAAATTGAGATTGATCCAAACCAAGGTATAAAGTCTTTTATGGATTTTTTCAATGATGATATCAAATAAATTAACAAATGAATTTATTTATTAATCGAGCGTATTGTGTGTACAAGTTTGATTTATCTAAGATTAAGGATTTCACTTATTAATTATATTATATATATATATATATTTTATCATTATAATGGAAATTAATTGAGGATAAAATGAACATTATACAAGTTACATTCCTCAGTTTATGTTTTGTAAATTTATTCCATAATTCTATGAACATTCCTCATGGGAAATTTCTTTGTCCTGTGTCTTGATGAATACTCAGTATTCGATTGCTGTGAAATTGTTCTTTAGTACAAGGAATCAATACCATTAGAATGGATGCAATGAAAATTTATTTTGAAGGTCTTAAAGATGATGTATTAGGACCAGATTAGAGTTATTCAGATGGGTCTTGACATTCTCCAACTGGTAGATGTGATAGATAGTTTTCTTGTGTGAATTGGGTGGCCGGATTCTGGGAAGCGATGATGACGAGGTTTATATAGACCACATCAAGGATTTTCTAGAATGATTCACAGATGGATCATAGGTTGGAGGATTAGATTATGATTCATGAAATAGATCCATAGGTTTTGGAAATTCTAGGTTACATTGTGTATAATATGGGATCACATCCTGTGTGGGAGCGTTTGTGTGTCTCTAGGGTTTGTGTGGAGAAGATAAATATCACTTGGCATGTGATGTACATCAAAAAACATGTGAACAACCTAGAAATTCATAATGTTATCCAGTTACACATATATAGGAACCCAGATAGGCACATGGATAGGCACACAGCTAGACACATGACTAGGAACAAAGACATACACATAGACAAGTACACGACTAGGCTAGGAGTACACAGAAAGAGATGTTTACTCAAAATTTACATAATTACATGTTATGATACATGTTTATACCTAGTTACAAGGACAAAATCCATGTACTTATAGCACATAATGTTGGATTTTCCAAATATGTCTTGGATCCCTTTCTACCTTAAGATAAGACTAGTTACATTACAGTGAATTCCCATGATCAATTCCCAGAAGGGTTTGGTATGGAGTCACATACTATGCATAAGACAATGATCCCATATGAGAAACATTAGCCTTAGGTAGATTTTTTGGAAACCCTCTACAAGGTCAGAATTTAGATCCTCTATCATCATCATTTTATCTAGGTGGGGTTCTCATTATCTTCATGACAAAAACTACTTGGGCGTCGATTCCCTACTTTATGGGTTGATCTAGATTGGGGTTTTGGTATGAACCATGGCCTTGAGAGTGATCCAAAAATGTGTATTAGTCTCTGAATAGTTCTAGAATAAATTTATTATGGTGATAATCAATGATCATGAAATATCTGATGGATTCAATTAGTTCCATCTGAGTTATGGAGCCTGTTCTCCCAGAAGTGTATTATATAGAACCATCGATTAGGAATCCAAGGATGGATTTAATACTATGAATTTACCTTGAGACAATGTACCTATTATGAGTATATATAGATATTTTTTATATTTTTATAAACCCCTATGATGATTTGATAGCTATTCTGGATTCTATATTCTTAGAAATTTCATAGTGTGTTATTGGGTATTGTTATACTAACCCATGTATTGGCTCTTTCCACATGTGCCTTTTTTTATGTAGATGACCGACCATTATATGGGGTTCTTAGTGGACCAGTAGTATATAAATCTTAGCTTTGGGATATATAGAATTTGTTTCATTCTAGGTGTCACATTTGAATGTAGTCCCATCTTACTATCAGGTTGGAATTATTTGTTGTTTTTGGTGGGCTAGTATTTGGACCTTATAGATTTTTACTGTTTTTTATACTTTGATTATAAAATTTAGACTTGTTTATTCATTTGGTATTAGTTTTATTTTAAATTTCAATATTTTATGTGCTTGGATATTTGTGTGTGTATAAAATTACCTTAGGATAAGGCCAACCATGTGAGTATTATTCCTAATCAACATTGGTCTCTATGCCCTAACATATTAGATGTGGGCTTGAAGAATTCACACTCAGCTTATCACTAGACAAGAGTGACCTTATGGGTTAGGTAATGATAGAGTGGTATTAGAGGAGTGTTCCATATTAGTGATGGTTTTTTGGAGTTTTTTATAGTAGTGATTGGTTTTTGGATTTATGGAAACTGTGTTCAGTGTTTAGAGTTTGTCTCTTAGGCCCGGGACTCTATTGTTGGTGTGGTGAACAATGTATCCATACACCAAGACTTTGGATCCCTGCTTAATGAATTGATACATGTAGGCACTGATTATGGGGGAAACTTTGGAACATGAATCATATATGAATGGGTTTTGGTTTCCATTTCCTTCTTGAGTCAGTTTTCCAGATACGCATTGAACATGTTACATCTTGCCTATTTAAGGATTCCTCCATGATGTTTTACATGCATGATTCAGAAATAGGATCATGAGGATGATCCAAAGAGTGATGAGTATTTGATATAGGTACTTTTTTAGGATGTGTCACTCCCAGGTGGTGCACCAATATTACCGCCACCCTTCGAGTAGAAAATGGTACTGGTAGTACCAACAAGTGAGTTGTGTAGAATGATAATGATTCATGTGTCTCAACATCAAGAAATCCTTAGGATCAGTTGTGATCTAGAACCATAGGTTGATAAGGATTGGATTGAGGTATTAAAGTAGGTATTTTATCTTTTTAGGACACTGGTAGACCATATGGTAATCCGGGATGTGAGCTGTCTCAATGGATCTACAATATACTGGTGGGTCTTAGTGACTCAAACGTATGATGAGGTAAATATTACATGTTAAGAGTTTGAGAACATTTTTAGAGTGGAATTTTCTCCAAATATTTTGAGGTATGTGAAAAAATAATAGGTTCTATATACGTAGTAGAGAAATATGACTATGGATAATTATTCATCAAGGTTAACCAACCTCTATCATTACCTGATGGATATGGTGAGTGGTCAGTTCTTATGGGATATGACCTTAGTGAAATCTATACATAGATATATATGATACAACATGACTCCTCTATGTATTAATACATATAATGGGGTGCTAGAGAATGCTTTGGTGGTTGAGAGTTTCTTGGATTAGGAGGCCCATAAAGTTGGTGATGTATGTTTGCACACGGTAGCTGAGACTTTGGAAGTTGGTATCCAATTATAGACACAAGAACCTGGATGCACAAGAAATTTTAGGAGGAAATACCATGATAGAGGGTCTATAGTCCAGGTATCAATGGATGGGTCTTTTCATCCTTGAGTGAGGTGATACTACTCTTGTGATTATTAAGGGAATATTTCATGAGATTTCCCAACCCTATGAGTGTGTGATTAAGAGATAGTGGACTGGATGCCAATGTAGAGGCTATTGAAGGAGAGAGATAGAGAACCCTGAGTCCCATATCTGGTATGCCCCAGTTTTGAGTCTAGCACCAAGGGTATAGAAATGTCACAATATAAGAGGCATTTCCTTATATCAATGATACAAGATAAAGATAAAGGATTAACAATCACAAAAAACTCCACTATAAAATATAAAGGTAAACCAAAAAACATCCCACAATGAATGAATACTATAATAATGATACATATAAAAGTATTCAAAGTAAATACCAAAAAGACAAGTCTAGAACATAAACTCAATAACAAATCCAACCCCACTAGTAATGTCCAGATCAATCCCTAAAGTAATCATGGAAACATAAAAAATGTTCATATATGTAGGGTGAGTGTAACATGTAAACATAGTAGGTACATAATCAAGGCCTCAAGAGTACCTATGAAAATATCATTATAATGCACCAATGAACAAATAATTAAACCAAAAAGCAATTTTACATGTGATCTAACAAAACCCATCCTCACCATGGCACACTAACCAAATCACATATTCAATATTATATAATCGAGATCATAACAAAGAGAGTATACTCATTTCCTCTTCCCCAATGATTTTCTTTTCTCACCCCCAACGTCGAACTTCCTATTCTCACATCCCTTCTATACATGTCATGTCACATCACATCACATCACATCACATCACATCACATCACATCACATCACATCACATCACATCACATCACATCACATCACATCACATCACATCACATCACATCACATCACATCACATCACACCACACCACATCACATCACATCACATCACATCACATCACATCACATCACATCACATCACATCACATCACATCACATCACATCACATCACATCACATCACATCACATCACATCACATCACATATCACCCAGAGAAACCTGATCCACACATCACATCCCTCTCATAGACACCTAGCCCACACATCACAACTAGATCTAGAGAGGTAGAGTATCATGAATGTAAAATAAATCAACCTCATTCCCTCCTCCGACCATGAATAAACCCCACCATATATCACATCACACCACATCACATCCCACCCATAGACACCTGGGATAACTCATCTCATCTCGACCATAGACACATGGGACAAATCATCACATTTCACCCATAGACACCGGGGCAAACACATCACTACTATAGGAAGAGAGGGGGATATGGTGTAGCCACCCATCCATATCACTAATATCCTGGAAGTTAGGGAAAAAACCTGAGACTCAACACCTATGAGTATTGATAAGGTTATCCAACTCGGGTGGTGAATGTATAAAATAACATAAAAATACATGATATTGAGAGAGAAAACAATAACATACCCAATGTTTCACATCAAAAACACTAGAACACACCACATCCCCACTACGTATCATACATCAAATATTAGAACTACTGCCACCACTATATACAACACCACACAACAAGAAAACAAGCCACACAACATTTTCCCAATCTTCGTTATAGATTCCAATAAATTTATTTGTTAGCCTTTTTTTCACATTTCACCACTCATTCATTATTTAAATTTAATTTAATCCATTTATCACAAATAAATTTCCATCCCATTATATTCAATTTCCAACCCATTCATTTATTCATTTATCATTACGATTTATTCAATTCATAACTAGGAAACTAACACAACCAGGTCATGTAACAACTAGAAAAACATAACAACTATCATGGAACCAAACATCCATCACCATCATCAAATCACATAACCGATGCTATATCATGAAAATAAAAACACATATCACCCATCGATCAAATATAACCATCACACACCACAAACACTGTGTCACAACCACCATTCCATAACCACAACACCATAACCACTACACCACAACCTCATCCCACCACATCCTCATCACACAAAAACATCATCATACCATAAAATCATCTCAACACAAATTCTACATCTCAACCACTATGCCACAACCAATACGCCACAACCTATGTGTGAAAACCACTAAGCCACAACCTTTATGCAAGATCATAAAATTTCCCACATCACATCCATGCCTACCAACAATTAGTACACTACCCCGTGTACTACACAACCCAACCAGTCACTAACATCACCACACAGTAACTCAAACCATGTAAAACATCACAATAAGAACAACCACACACAACATCAACACATCCCAAGTTCACATTTATTCAAGGGATTTATAACGTTACTTATTTATATTAGCATGGGTATAATCACACCAACCAAAATCTATGAGAAACCAATTATTATTCAAATATACATTCCCTATCCCTTTATTTTGGGTGTGATCACAAAACAACACAACAAGGGTCATCATATCTTAACAACTACAATTAAAACAAGGCCCCTAACAACCATTTTTTCTAAAATTGGAAATATGCATGCATAAGAACATAAAATTCATATATCAATGTAGTAGATAACGTGATAACTCCCAATACCTATCAATTTTAGACATTCCATTTAATTATATGATTATAATTACCCTTTGTATATACTCAATGGTAAGAGAAATCATGAAGATCCCAAACATGGAACATAAAATGGTGATAACAAGGATCCCCTACCTCAGAGAATACTTCCAATCTCATTGTACATTGTTGAGAAAACAATAAACTACCCATAAACCACCATCACACAAGTAACTCATTTATCAAAAACCACCACACTCAAATATTATAAATGCATATCCCAACTCACACACCAAGACAAAATTGCACCTCCACAATGGATCTCCAAAGAAGAACAAAAAGAAAAAACATTAGTAAGAGATACAAACTCAACATGGATCAAATATGGGAAAACAAGGATCGATATCTAGTGAAGGAATCCCAAGGTGCCTAGAGGGAGAGGTGCTGGATCACCTAAAATGATAGGGGATTAGGGTTTGAGGAAAACTGCAAGTGCTATAGTCTTTAAATCTACACTTCATAGGGGATTTACATGGTAAATAACCCTTACATATTGTGTAAATATCAGGTTTTATGTTATATAAAAAAATACATCACCTCAACTATTAAATATTTGATTTATTACACGATATGTAACAACTCATGAACCATAATTCGAAAAATGTAAAACTTCCTTTCACATCATGTTAAATTTACATTACATGTATTCATCCTACCTCTAGATTTTTTATAGAAACCACCTCTGGTATCTCTCCAAGACTCCTTTAATCACCATGAAACCTACCAAAGATTCCCCTAAAATACCTCCAACACCAAAAATATAAAAGTAATAAATTGAGAGGGAAAAACTTGTTATATAGGGAGTTGGGGGACAGGGGTGGGGATAATTGTAGATAGTCATGTCTTATAACCTAGAAGATCTAGTGATGATAAAAGGTAAAATATGTGCCTTCTCTAATTTATGTTTAGTATTTATAGAAAAGAGTGTGATCCAATCCTTTCTTTCCACTACCATGGTTAGAGACATAAAGATTATGGTTGAGCCCTTAGCTTGACCCTTGTGCTTGGAGACTCCTATTGTTGGTGACTCAATGATCACACACTTCTATTGATGGTGTGACCTGAATCTTATAGGTGAGAGTATCTCTTAGGATCTATTTTTAGTAGTGGTGAGGACTTACACTATCATATTAGGTATGTACTTTCAATTTATAGTTTATTCTGATATATAATATTTTTTTTGTGGAGGATGTGGTGTGTCAATTATAATGGGATGATTTTTTCCTTTTTGGGTGATAAAAAAACCCAAGAAGAGTAAAATGAACTCATGTGTAAGAGGGTGTAGCTGATTACACACTAGTTGGCTAGAATGATCCTTGGTATAGAGGATTCTATGAGTTTTTCATTTCCTTCATTGGTGGAGGAGTATGAGGAAACCTTTCTTTAAGACATTCAAGAATTAAATTCTCATTAATATATAAAATAATTCATTGATCTAAACCACATGATAGTCCCAATATCTATACTATAATATTAGATGGCTCCAACAGATCTTCATGAGTTGAGGGTATAGTTAAAGAACTTGTAGATGAGGGATTTGTCATACCCAATATTTCACCCTGAGCAGCCCAAGTTTTATTCTCCAAGAATGTGGAAAGGATCTTGAGGTTTCCTGTGGAGTTTCTTCACATAAAATAGGTGATCATGAAGAATAAATATCCACTATTAAGGATTGATGAGCTCTTCAATCAGTTTAGAGGGTCATGATGGTTATCCAAGATTGACCAAATATCATGCTATCACCAACTATGTGTATGGAATGAGGATATACCGAATAAGGAATTTTGATGTCATTAAAATCACTATGATTATATAGTGATTCTATTTAGAATGATGGAATCCCCAACAATAGTCATGGGAGTCATGCACCAAATATTTTAATATATATTAGACCAAATTTTGGCAGTCTTCATCTATGATATCCTCGTGTACTTGACATCCATGGAGGAGAAATCAGACACTTGATAGTGGACCTAGATGTTCTCTGAGGGAACCATCATTACAGGAAGATAGAAATGTTCTAGTTATTTATTTAGGAATTACACTTTCTAGGATATTTCATCTCAGTAGACAGTGTAGCGGTAAACCCAGTTAAGGTTAAGGAAGTGTTATCTTGGGAACCCCCCAAGAGCGTGATGGAGGTGCAAATATTCATTGGGTTGGTAGAATAAAATATGAAATTCATACCTGAACTCTTTAAGATATAATCTCCTTTGAAATATCTAACCTAAAAGAGGAAACCTTTAATGTTGATAGAGTGGTGTCAGTAGTAATTCTAAGAGTTGAGGAAGAGATTGATGAGTTCTCCCATCTTGATATTGCTAGAGGATAGTGTCATGTATGTAGTGTTCTTCATAGTGAATGGGATTGGTACTATTATAATGCAGAGGAAGGTACTGACTAACTTTGTTTCATGTTAGTTGAGACTAAAATAGAATAACTATACAACCCACGATCTTGATATTGCAGTAATAGTCTTCACACTAAATGTGTGGTGACACTACCTTATGGGTGAGTGATTTATCATATATTCGGATCATAATATCCTTAAGCATATTTTCTCCCAAATGGATCTTAACATGAGACATATGTGATTTCTAGTGTTCCTACAAGACTATTTCTTTTATATTTTCTACACTAATAGGAAGGGGAACATGGTAGTAGATGCTCTAAATACAAGATATGGATCACAGTTACTAAGCAAGGAATCAGAACAGTTGGCCTCTTTATAGGTATCCTTAGTGTATAGGGATGGCGCATCTTACTTCTAGTCGATGGATATTACCTCACTTATTATATAGTTATTTAGGGATTATCTGCTGTGAAACCCTACGTATACATATATCCCTTCTATATTATCATAATGGTTTTTATGGAGGTGAGGAGAACGTCATTTTCTTTATAGGACACATGATAGTACTAGTGACATAACAAGCATAGGTTCTATGGGATTTTCATACATATACATTTGTGGTACATCTCGGGTTGGTGAATATGTACCAGGAACTATGATTTTAGTTTTGGTGTCCAAGGATGAAGATGGGAGTTACAGAGTTCGTATCTCGATGACTTACTTGTCAACAAGTGAAGGTTAAACACTAGGATCAAGTGGGTTTAGCTAAAAAAAATTAGGATTTGGATTGGAAGTGGTATTAGATACCAATTAACATCATGATAGGGATTAGATAGAATTACAGAGGGTGTTATTCTATCTAGGTGATTATAGAATGACTCAACAAGTCCGACCACTTACAAGCTATTTTATAGTAGAGATCAATTAAGAGCTTAGGATGCCTCTACATGAAAAATATATTCTAGATCATTGGAGTTAACTTTAGGATCATTTTTTACCATGATTATTTATTCACATCCGGATTATGGAATGGATTATAGGAATCCATCGGGTCTTAGTAGGGTTTAAGAACAAATTTTAACCCAAAGACTATTATCCAAAATGAGAAGACTATTTCGGTCCTGAAGGACATGATTTAAGATTTCCTGTTAGACTTTGGATATAGTGATGGGGATCAAATACCATTTTTTGAGTTTACATAAAACAATAGCTACCATTCCACCATTGGTATGGAACCATTTGAGGCCTTGTGTGGGTGATCCTAAAGGCCTACACCATGCTGGACCGAACCAAAAGAGTTAGTACTTATGAGCCTAGAGTTTATGTGATCCCTGATAAATAAAGTGTAGATCATATAGAAGAAGATGAGGACTATATATATCTATCAAAATTCTTTTGCAGACCGATGACTGATGCCTTTGGAGTTTGAGGAAGGATACGATGTGTTCCGATGGGTCTCACCAGGATGTGGGTGGCATTGATTTTTCTATGGAATCAAGTTATATTTAAGATTAATTGGAATTATATTGATACTTCTTAAAATGGGAAAGGTGTTGTACCTCTTGGATCTACCCCCACAGTTGTACTAGGTACACAAAGTCTTCAACATGTCACAATTGAGAAGGTACGTTAATTAACCATCACATGTTATCGACTAGGGAGATCTGGGCATGGAAGATGGATCAAATTTTTTGGAGTACCTAGTAGTGATTGAGGATTGGTAAGAGAATATCTACTATGGGAGAGAGATTCCATGTGTGCATGTTTAGTAGCAGCATGGGAATATTGAGGAGAGTACCTGGGAGTAGGAGAACCAGATGCTTTCTCATTACCCACATCACTTTATTTGGTATTTTATTTTTATTTCTAAGATGTAAATCCCTAATTTGGGTAAAATTCAACATCTCTTTTCTCCATGTAAACTATTGGAATATATCTTGTAATGTTTTTGAGACCAGGCGTTGAGACGGTACATGATTTTGAGGCCCAGTGAGATCAGAATTGATGTATAAAATATATTATTTTCACGCACACACATTTTGCTTGAAAAAGTGGAATAAATCCAAAATAGAGAGTCATATCAGAAATTGGAGGCCTCCATTGAGTTTAAAACAATTATTTAACCCTAGGAGCAACATAACCATAGAGCACATCTGACGTTCTGGTTGACCGCAGTCACATGAGGATTACTAAATAAATAAAATAATTTAATTATTTTATTTAAACAATTTCCATGACCTAATATTTTTTTCTGTAAATATTATTCTATGAAAAAATACTAGGGTTAGGTACGTAACCCTAGATATTTGAGAGAGAGAGTATTATAGGATCGTTCTCATACAAAAAATAACCAGATCAAAGTTTTTCGATTGATGTGAAATGAATATTGGGGATACCTCCAATGGAAATTATGTTTATTTTTTCTTTACCATTAATTAATCCAAACTGAGGTTGGATATTTATTTTATGTATATTTATCTCTTTTTATTTTTCCTATGATGAATTCGAATCAATGAACTAATGAATTGATTTTCGGATCAACGTATTGTGTGTATGGGTTAGATTTATCCAATATTGGAGATTTCTATTATTGGTTATTTTATATCTCTTAATTCATCATTATAACAACAACTAATTGAGGTCAACATGAAAATTTAATGAGGTTCATTTCTCATGTTTGTGTTTTGTGAATTTATTACCCCATTCTCCATACATTCATCATGAGAAATTCATTTGGCATGCATTATGATGAATACCTGATATTCGATTGTTGTGTGATCATTCTTAGATACCAAGATTAAATATCATGGGTACATATACAATTGAGGTTTAATTTAAGAGGAATTATGACAAAAAATCAGGATCATATTAGAGTTTTATTAACGGTTCTTGATGTGTGGACACTATGAGATGCAACAGATTGTTTTCCCATGTGAATAGGATGGCTGTATTCTGGAAAGTGGTGACATTGAGGTTTAGATGAACCAGATCCATGTATTTCTAGTATGATTCACAACTATATTAGAGTAAAGAGGAGAAAATTATGGCTCATAAAATTACTCTAAGGGTTTTTTAAATTCCTCATTACAAAATGTGTAATATGGGATCATATGCTATGTTGGAACCTCAATGTGGCGGTTGGGTATCCACATAGATGATAAATATCACACAACGTGTGATGTGCATCACATGATGTGCAGCCCCACCTAGAAACTCAATGTGTTATTTAGGAATACATGTATAGAGACCTGTATAAGCACACTACTAGATACATATCCTGGAATATAGCTTGGACAAGAGTAGATGGGAAGAGTTGTGTGCTTAGAGACATACATGGGAATGATCGGTGATACATGGGAATACCTAGGGATTATGAGACATTACATGTACATATAGTACACATCGTGTACTTTTCCAAATATGGATTTGAGCCCTTTCTCCCTAAATATGATAAAATTTTCATTAGGGTCAGTTACCTTGATCATTTCAATGAAGGTTTATTATGAAGTCCCATCCTTTTCATAGGATGATGACCCCCTCTAAGGAACGTTAGTCTCAGGTAGAGTTTTTTTGATCCCTCTATGAGGTCTAGAGTGAGATCCTCCATCATCATCATTTTCCCTAGTTGGGGTTCTTGGAGTCTTTATGACCAACATAACTTAGGCATCGATCCCTTACTTAAAGGGTTAATCCAGATTGGGTTGTTGGTATAACCCATGGACTTGGGTGTGGTCCCCATATTTGAATTAGTCTTTTCATACTTAAAGCATGTAATTATTATGGGGAGACCCAAAAAGAACAACATATCAGATGAAATCTATCAGTGCTATCTGACTCAAGTAGAGTGTTCTCCTAGATGAGTGTTATATGGAATTTTCAACTAGGAATCATACGATGGATTTGGGGTTGTGACCTTACCTTGAGACTGTGTGTCTATTATGAGTATATCAGGGTATTTTTTATGATTTTTTCATATCCCTATGATGATTTATCTACTATTATTGATGATATATTCTTAGTGATTTAGGGGTGTCATACTGATTATTGTTATACTCACCCCTTTATATGATTTATTTTACATGTCATGTATTAAGAAGATAATGAGCTATTCGATGAGGTTCTTAGGGGACTAGGAGAAGAGGGAGATTATTTTTGGCCTTAACAAACTAAATTTATTTCTAGGTATCACATTGGACTATAGTCACCTCTTACTATCTGGTTGGACTTATTTATTGTTTTTGGTGGGCTTGTATTTGGCCCTTATCACTTTCTAGTAATTTTTTATGCTCTTATTATGGGATTTATTCATGTTCATGATTTTTATATTAGTTTTATTTTACATTTAATCATTTTATAGACTTGGATATGTGTGTGTGAATAAAATTACCTTAGTATAAGGCTTACCATGTCAGTCTTATCTCCACTCAGTGCTGGTTACTAGCCCCAATCCTATTGGAGGCAGGCTCAGGATAGTCACACTCAGCTTACTATTATCCAGAAGGGCCCTTGTGGGTCACGACATGAAAATGAATTTGGGTAATTAGATTTTATAATTTATAGTGATAAACTATGTTATGGAATTTGTTGAAAGGACAAGGTATTTTCTTATATGATATATTTTAGATGTATCATTCCACTTTGGAACTCACCGGGGTAGGTAAATTTTCACTCTAGGATGTGTTAAAAATTTATATATCATGGTATAAGTAATGGTAAAGTTTTTAAGTCTAGAATATAGTAGAGATGATAGTTTAATTGGAATTGGAGTTATTTAGTATTATTTTGAAAACGAGTTAGGTGGTTCCTAAAAGATAAAATAATGGTTATTTTGATTAATTTTGTATATTTAAATATGTGATCTGCCTATTAAAAATTATTTTTGTATTGTATAACCGTCATTCCATAGAAGATTTCTATTTAATTGACCATATAAATATTTTTTCTTGTTGATACTTGTTATTTAGACTACATATTCTATGTTTTTTAGATTTTATTAATATTATGTTCACATGTATTAGTTTCCCAACAATCACCCCATAGATATTAACTAATGGTTGGTAGCCTCTAGAATATAGGTAGGATCACCTATTTTCAAGGGGTAAACCAGTATAATAATTAAAGAGTGACCTAGGTCACGATTTCACGAAGTGGTATCAGAGTAATGTTGGTTACAAAGTTCCATTAAACTAAGAATTTTTTTATTTTGGATGTGTTAGATTGAAGGTATTGGAATGGGTTGGATGTTGGAAAAAATATCATACACCATTCCTGGATAGAAAAATTATCAGTTAAAGTCCGTGTTACTAGTGGAATTTTTAAAATTTTTATTTTTATTTTTTGGTTATAGTTGAGTTATTTGATATTAATTAATTGTTATTTGATGTTATTTATTTCTAATAAATAATCATAGTCCTGAGGGGAAAGAGGTGTCACTCATGCACCATTTTGGACATGCAGGTCTCACCTAAAATAACAAGATTTCTGGCTACTTATTTTATTCCAATTATGATTGAAAGGAAGGTTTTAGCTATTTAAAGTTTCAATAATAGGCTAAGTTGTGTTTTCAAACATATTCACATAGTGGAATTACAATCACTAAATCCAATATGGGTATGTGATTTATAAATTAATTCTAGAATGGAAGGGTCTTCACCATTTAAAGTGGTAGTAACAACCTATAAAATGTTTTCCCATATAGGTTCTTGGTGGTATTCTAATCATCCTAAATGAGGATGTGATTCATGGAATGAAAATTATATGAATACTTCATGTGTATGGTGTGTGTGGTACATAACCTTAACATGGACAGTGGGTCTGTAAAGCTGAATAGTATGGTATTTGGGTGAAATGGTTAAGTGTAAAGGAAATTGGATCATGATGCTTATTAAAGCATTACTTATATATGATTTTTGTATGGTTATATTTGTATTGACCCTCATATTTGATTCCTAGAGATATGATACCTAGAAAACCTTTTTTAGAGTGTTTGAGATAGGGTTTCACTTAGTAATGTACCATATTAGGCCTTTATTAGTGAAGGTGAGTATGAGACACAAGTAGAGGATTTGAGACCTATGAGTTTTACTCCATGTATATATGAGTTTGGTTAGTTTTTTTATGAGAAGTTCAAGGTGATCTTAGTGTAGGTCATCCAGATTATTGACGAAGGAGCATAAGAATATGATCCATCCATGACATACTAGACATGGGAGTTTAGTCACAACATAGTCCTTTGTTTCTAGGATAAGGTGGACCCTAGTCAATAGAATAATGGATTGATTTAGTACATACTATCTTCAATCAAATTGATAAACCGTCAAGGTGGAGGATGAACATGGATACATATATGCTCATAGGCTTAGAAAAATATTAGTGAGATGTAGAAGAACATGCAATTTAACATGAGGGGATGTAACAAAAATACTTCAAGGAACAATTTTTTGAGCATATATTCCCTATGATATTGGGGTAAAATAGCTCCCATGATCTTATTAACTTGGTGAAAGGTGAGTCCTCAGTCATGGATTATACCAAATATTTCAAAAACAAAATTATAATTTGTATTGATTTTTGTGGGAGAGGAGACCACCAAGGTGCTTTGATTTGAGGATGGGTTATGAAATGTTTTTAAGGTACTATTAAATATTTTCAAGTTGAAATCATTTTTATTGGTGGTGTAACAGAAGATAATAGTAGAGTGGAACCTGGAAGATGAGCGTATATTAAACTGGACAATGGTGTTGGGTGATACAAGTAGTGGGGTTCTAGGTAGCTGCCAGTGGGTACATGCGGAGAACCATTATGGTAGTCATTTTAGAGGCTTGATGACACTTCTATGAAGTGGATGATCAAGATTATTTTTTTAATTTGTTAATAAAAATTGAGCCTAGTGTGATCAAACACTAGAGGAGTGAAGGTCTTATGACTAAATGGGTTATCTAGAGTGGTTTTACTAGAATACATCATAGTCATCTAAGGGATATGCATTGGGTTAGACTTGGGGTCTGATGTAGGAACATGAGTTGTGCTAGGAGATAGATACTATGATATGACTACACATGTGGGACTTGGTAGTGGAATGGATCCATAAAATTGGGGACAATTTCCTATAGTGGGTGAAAATACGCAAGGAGGATATGGGTTAGGTAATCAGGCTTTAAGTCAGCTATATGATTTCAATCCAACATATACAAAGTATGGTAGGGATCCATTGATATTTAGTCGTATGTTGTGAGCATGGTGGTTATGGTTTTTTATAATGGAATTAGAACACAAGGTGTGTATATGATAAATGTATTGACTAGGTACAAGATAATATATAAACATTAATATGATACATGATAAATGTAAGATGATTTGGAATCATGTATATGGGGGGAATCGAGTATGATGTGGCGTGAAAGTGGGAAAAGGGGATGATACAAAATAAAAGTGGGTATTGAAATTATATGAAATAATCATGGTTGAGAGTTGACGACTATGCATGAATATACCATGTGTATGAGATTTGAGATGATGGACTGGTTGATACCATAATTGTGTCAGATAATTCGGTTGAGAGTAGAATAGGCAGGTGATTCCTATAGGGATCATTTGGTTTGAATTGGGTGCCCTGGGTGACTGAGGATGAAATGGATTCATTCAGTGTTGTATTTCTATTTTAGGAATGATGTGAGAAAGACAATAATGATTTATTATTATTTAGTTAATGTGTTGAAAAGATAGCTAGGGGAAGACATATCATAATATGGCGAGGTTGTAAGGCACTGGGTATTTTGGAATAGTGATTTATGTAATATATTTCATTGGTAGGGTGATTTTAGACCTTGAATATGCATTGTATTTGTTGATATAAGATGGGGATTAAGTCTCAAGAGTAGTTTTGATTCCAAAGTTGAAGCTATGAAAACAAAAGAAGGTTGGAGGAAAATTTTGGGATGATTTTTCTTTAAAATTTCAGCTACAAGTGTGTTTCAGGTTGCTTGAAATGTTTTGGTGAGGTTATGCATTTTTTGAAATTTTTGAAATTTGAAGTTGTATATTTATGAAAAAATAGGATAACTCTTATATATTATGTATGAAGGGAAAATAATATTATGTAAGGTTTTTTATCTATGGGAAAAAACTTACATTTGATATATATATATATATATATATATATATATTAACTAACATATATATATTATATAAAGTAATCCAATAAAGTAATATATCTTTATATATGAAAATATATCTTACAAAAGTGAAAAATATATTTTTTATGGATCAATATATATATTCTGTAAGGTTTTTCATCGATGAAAAATCCCTTAAATATGAATATATATAACATAGGTGATGAATGATATTATGTACTGATTTTTTTATAAATGATAGAATATTATATATGAGAAATAAAATATTATATAATAAAAGAATATATTACACATGTGTTTTTGACCAAATAAAAAACCTTACAAATGAAAGAAGATGTAATTATGATATAGAGATATTATGTATTAAGTTATAATTAAGAAATATATATTACATATGAAAATATATATTATGTAAGGAGATATTAAATATTTTATTTGATTGAAAAGTTGGTAATGGGTTGTCCACTATGATATGTAATATATATATATATATATATATTACATATGGGTCCCTAGGTGTGATAGAAAAGGTTTTCAGGGGTTACAACGTGCCAAAAGTTTGAAATAATTATTTTTTCCAAATTTTTCTTGAAATTATTAAAATGATTAATTAATGCTTGAATGAAATTATAAAAGGGGATTAAATAATTTTTTAACCAAAATATATTGAAAACACCCAAAATTGAAATCTCATTCCCCTCATCATCTCTAAGATAGTTCTTCACCATTACTTATAAGATATTCATATCAATTATTCCATGGAGTATAAATGGGTAAGGATAGTAGTCCCTAAGTGTTTTTATCTATTTTATCTCACCATGTTTTTTCCATTTATTGTGCCCTAAATTATGGATTTTACTATATTTCTAGACTTTTTATTATGAAAGGAAAATTGGTTAGATGTTTTCAACGAGTAGAGTCCCAATAACTCCTGGTAGGTGGTGGCGATATTTCTCCTTTATTATATGAAATCTATGTGATGTATAATGAAACACCTTGAAAATTTAACTTCAAAATATACTATTCTCTACATCTTGATTAACACACAACACCAATAATTAATAGAAATTCATTGTACTATAAAAAATATCATTTAAATGTGATCGTTATAACATAACTGTTTAATTGGAAACCTGAATAAAAATGAAAACATTATAAACAATTGGTATAAAGGGTGTATATAATTAAAATATATTTATTAATTAATAAAAAATATGTCCTTAATTTTTAAAAAAGTCATTTTATACATGAAAAAAAAAATTCATCTAAAATGTATTTTATTTCATTTTTTGGAAGGAAATTATAACAAAATTATAAAATTTTTATAAATTTTATTTTAAGTAATTAATATTTTTTTAAATATTATTTTTAATATGGTCTTAGGGGTAATTTTTGGTATCTTTTCTTAAAAGATTTATTTTTAAGAGAAAATTGAAATATATTATTTTTTGTAAAATTTCATTATTTATTAAATAAATTAATTTAAAATTATCATTATTTTTTAAATTTGACCATAAAATAAAATAATTATAAAATAATTATATATAATATAATTAATTAAACAATAATTACCATTATAATTGATTTTTTTATAATTCATTTTTGGGATAAAAACACATTTCTCTAAAAACTATTCATATACACGTAATGTGTTTTAATATTAATTAATTATATAAATAACTATTAATTTATTTTTTAATTATATATATATATATATATATTATATTCAATTAAATATTTTAAACTCTTCTAATAGTTTTCAAGGAATAAAATGGAATTAAACTCAGTTTTATACTTAAAAATGCATTTTTCTAAAAATGGGTTTCATTGTGTTTTTTAAACTTAGTTTAAAGTTAATATATACCAATTATAAAAATTTAATCTTTTAAAATGTATTCAATATTTTTAATCATTATAATTAATACACTTTAATGGGATCAACTACATTTTTGGTCACAATTAATAGTAAAAATAGTAAAAAAATTTAACCACAATTAAGGTTAAAACGAGTTTAATGGGGGCGGGGGGAGGGTAAACTAAACAATAAGAGTTTAATAAAAATAAATAATTTTATAAATATTATTTTTTGTTCATATTTTGAGTCTATCTCATATATTCTTAAAATATGAGTCTATGAACCCTTTTTCTTGAGTAAGACATTAATATATTTTAATCTTTTGAAAAATTCCAAGTGTGACCTCTCCCCCACTTATAAAAGGACACCACATATCATCTATTATAAACACTACAATAAAATATTATATCAGAAAATAAATTTACAAATAATTTACTAAAATTAATCCCCATGATTTAGTGGTTCTAGTTTTATCAAGATACAAACCTTAGAATGCTTAAGGTGTAAGCCAAAGGAGGTTGTCCAAGGAAGAGTTATAACTCTTAACCATGTGTTTTCATTTTATTTGTTATTATAAATACTTAAAATATATGATTAGCATGATGATATAACATAATAAATTTATTTCATATATTGATATTTTATTATTTTCAGGGTGTGTCATTTGCTCATCTCTTTCTCCTTCGAAAGAGAAACGAAATCATCATTCATCCAGACTACTACCTTATGAAGCGATGTATTTTTTGTTCAATAAAAACATTAATAGATATATATTATAATAAATATAATTTATATATATGATATTAATTATATAATTATTATTTTTAAAATAAAATAAAATATTTAAATTATTACACTTCCACCCATTAAAAAATGACAACGTCGCTCATGTGTACATGTGGTGTACCACCTCCAGGATTCAATGTGATTATTTTTTCATAAAAAACTATAATGGATGATTATAAATCACTATATAATGAATATATATGATATTTATTTTATTATTAAAATTGTTTATATGATTTAACCATTATATATATCCAAGGACCATAATAGCTGAATTGTAACATACATGGAAAAAAGTTGTTAACACCCAAAATGATGATGATAATGAAATATTATTAATTAATGGGTGTTTAAATATTATAAGTTGATCATATATGATATTATAAAATATATATGTTTTAGATATATTATTAAAATAAATTTAAAATTCTTATATGTGAGGTTAAATGAACTTACGAAGTAAGTCAAAGATCAGGTATGGTTTTATTTCAAAATCACATCTTTATTCAGGATTACTTATGTTTATATTTTAATTAAATTAATTATATTATATTTCTATATTAAACCAATATATTTTATTTTACACAATTTATTAACGTGTGATTCAAGTATTATTTCCATTTTTACCTTCTTCGGAAATCAAAAAGTGTAAAAGAATGTCTTAAAGGAAAAACGACTTTGTTTTTCAATTCAGCCAAGAATAATTTTCTTCCATGTACAAATTTTATTAGAAATGTTTCCATAAATGTTTTTAATATTATAAAATGATTTATTAAATTCATTTTTATCATTTTTTATCTTTCAATAATTTTCCTAAAAATAATTATCTTGGTGCTTTATGAACGAGGTATTTTTTTTACCATAGGTGTAAAAGAAATATTTATTTTAATGTTTATTGAACGAATGAATTTTTTCACCATCACAACTATTATTTTACTTGAAAATTATTTTAAAAGTTTACATATTTATTTTAAAATAAAAGTATTTTCCAAACATCCAATAAAATTTTAGAATAAATATAAGTGATTTCAAAATGAAAAGAGTATTTTCCTCAAGAAATATTCTAATTATTTTTAAAGTATTTTCATCTATGTCAACATGAGTTGATGAATAATATGATTTATTATATATATAATATATTAAAACCATCCAAAATATTTCTTTAGTTGGATTATGATCATGTTATATTTATTTATTGGGAAAAATATTAACATTTCGTATGTTAGTTTTTAATTATGGTTGTTTATATTGATTGTGTACTGAATTGTTATTTACCCCTTTTATATGATGAAATAATTGCACTTATTAAGTGATGGGTGGGGATCATTATAGTCCCTTTATAAACTGATAGGTATCATGAGACAAACTATCCTGGGTATTTGGTGTATGACTACCCAATTATATATGATATCTTAAAATGAGGCTTCACATTATGTTTATGATATCTTAGAACAATTTTTTGAAAGTATGATTATGATGTCTCACATTAGTAATTATATTATTATGATATCAGTTATTATTATCTATGTGATTATATATTTTTTTATTATATCCATTGAGAATCCACCTTTTATGATATTAGTTATATAAAATATTTTATTATTGTTTATCTCTTCCATATTATTCATGATTTGTGGATTCTATGATAGATTTTGTTATACAATTTCCCTTACCAAGTATTTGAGATCACATTTTTATGTTTTACTTTCAACATGATAACAATAAGTGATCTATGAATGTTCTTAGGGATATAATAGAAGAAATAATAATGTTATCACTACAATTTTAATCCACATTTAATGTTTTCAACAGTAATTTGAGAGTCATGTATACATATAGTCTCACAAGACTACTACACTATTTAATCCTTTAGAACATGATCCCACATATCTTGTGACAATGTACTAATATAACTAACTGATATAGGTTACTAGAGTTATGTATTTAGAGAAATCATCAAAGGAAGTTCGTATAAACCTTGGAAAAAATATTTATGAAAACATTGGTTTGATAACATAACCCTATGACTTAATTTAATTATAAATCTATGTATAGGACAATGATATACAGTTTTATTAAATTAAATATTATGCATTTTTTTTAGAAAACAAACCTCTCTAAGGATATTAGAAATTGGATGTTTCTATGGTACAAAGTGATTCTAGTGGTAAAAACTCTTAATAGGGATGATTGAGTATGAAGTTTTTCATCACCAATTCATGATGAGTGGGTATAGGACTACACACCTGGCTAGATACCCCCAGGCATATTATGTTTTTTATTTACACACGCTTTATAAACCATTATGAGTGTTTTGAAAATATTTTTATGATTTTAAGAGATTCCCAAGGATACTAATATTATGATTATGATATTATCTATATATAAATTTTCTATTTATATTAAGTGATACACCATATTTAGAATTATATAATATGATTTAAAATTCATAATATTATAAGATAAGTCATTATATGACATTGTTTAGAAATTGAACCTAATTGAAATAATGTAAAATGTGTCAACACCCATAATCATTGTAGAGATTTACCTCATGAGAAAGTTAACAGGAATAGTGTTGGAGTTGATTAGACTATCACTACATCAGGAAATTTGGACCAGGGTATTACCAACAACCTCACCAGTATGGAATAATGTATTTCTTCACATCACGATTCATTGATGTTTGATCAGTTTATGAGTAAGTAATCCATTTTATTTAATTTAACTAATAATTTATTGATAATTGAAAAATGAATCAAGTCCCTTGAAAGGTATATCTAGATTTAAGATGTAATAATAGTGATAATATTATTATAGTAGTGTATTTTTTAAAGGAACATATTGATCAATAATGGTCATTGATTCAAAATAAAAAAGAGGATTAGGAGATAAAGAGAATGGAATATAAAAATTTTAATGAGGTATTATTCACAAAATAATTTACCAATGAAAAATGAGTTAACCTGGAATGCCAATTACTCAATCTAAGATAGAAGGAAGAGGAAAGTGTTTTTGAGTATAACTAAAAATTAACAAGATTATAATGGAATTCTAGGAGGTACATATATATTCTATGATGTAAGATTACCCATTTCTTTTATGGGATTAATCCAAGACAATTAAGGGCATTAGTCTCTCAAATATTTTCGTTATATGATGATATGGTATCAAGTGACAACAAGATGAAGTCATAATTCTCAAAGTCATATATTTTATACTTTAATAAAAAAAAAAGAAGAGGAAGACTGAGAACCAAGAAAGAAAAGGGAAGGATGAACTTCCCACATGTGACAATTATATAAATAAACAATCTAGTTCTTAATTAAAGGGAAATTTAATTTTCTTCAAGTGTAAAGAGAAATTATATTAACCATGTGAATGAAAGGGTAATAAGGAAGCCTCAAATTACTAGCGTTTCATGTACAAAGAGATATGGAACTATAAAAAAATTATTTAAACATCAAGGGTATCTACCTTAGAAAATATATTGGATTAAGGCCAAGCTTATTCACTTAGTACAAATAAATTTGAAATACATTTTTTTGTGATAATAGGTACATTGATAATAAAATAATGTTTTTTAATTCCATATCTGTGATTTATTTTATATTTGACTTGGATAGTAAATCATCCCTTGAAACTATAAGAAAAATTATTTCCAATCAAGACACATGGTGGGAATATGGTTATAATATACTGAGTTATTTATCTTAATATGAGAAACTACTCCCTAGTTGAAAACCTAGTTGTTATACCTATGCATGGATTTGAAATAATCCTATTTTTTTGATTTAATTAGTTTTAAAAATTTAGGAATTTTTAGATAAATTGTAAAACAATCTATGTTAAACTAGTGGTATTATAATTTATTGGTTAAAATATTATAGCGTTTTTATGGGTGTTATTATTTAAGTTTTAGGAATTAATATATTAATTCTTCATAAGAAAGTTTATTAATATTGTGTATAATATTAACTTTTTATAATATTTTTTAGATAGGTGAAATAAATTTCCCTTATTTTATGGATCTTATGACACATTAAAGGATAATTTTTTCCTAAATCAAGAAAAATAACTTTTATTTATTAATCATTATAATTAGATGTAGAAACATATTATGATAATCAATCAATAAAAGATTAGAATGTTGAAATAAATAATGTCAGTATTTTTTACCATGTTATCCATATTGGTAGTAAAATAATCTACTAAATCTTGGAAATAAATCATTAAATAAACATGTTATCCATTTATCTTTATTTTTAATGAATTGATGTGTTTCTTTATCCCTTACTTATTTATGTTTTTTTTGTCACTAAATTTCTCATGATCATATTCTCTATCACTCTCTATTATTCCTTGGATGCTATTGTTTCTCCTCCATATCAATATTTTCACTTACCTTTAATTTTTTACTTATTCAATAAAATGATTATGTGTGATTTTTTGGTAACCTTTACCCTTCCAACTTCCCCTTCTCAAATAAAGTTTTATTATTCCATTGTATGATGTCGGTTTTTTAACAAAACTATTTTGAAATACCGAATCCTTTATTATAAAGATAAAACATTATGTGGAAAAAATTAATTTATTGGGTCTGTGGAATGTAACACCTTGAAAATTTAATTTAAATGATTACTATAGTCAATATATTTCTTTAGCATGCAACACTGAGCTTTAAGTGAACTGCAATATATTATAAAAATATTATTTAAATTTGATTGTTATAACCTAACCATTAATTTGATGGTATGAATATAAATACACACATTATAAAAAATATTTATAAATGTTTTATATAATATAAATGTATTTATTAATTTATAATAAATATATACCCAATTTTTATTATGGTCATTATATACATTAAAAATACATTTTCTTCAAAAATGGTTCGTATTTCATTTTGTGCATGGAGATTATAATAAATTTATTCCATTTTTAGAAAATATATTTGACGTAATTAATATCATTTTTAAATCATTATGTTAATATCATCATGGGGTGATTTTTTTGTAAAACTATTATTTTGTTTCATTAAATAAAGAAATTAAAAGTATCAATATGTTTTAATTTTATCATAAAGTAAATTAAGTATAATTTAATTATAAATATATTAATTAATTATATATGAAACACCATTATACTTGATATTTATAAAAGTTTATTTTTGGGTTTGAAAACACATTTGTTCTAAAAAAGGTTTTATATGCGCAATGCATTTTTATCTTAATTAATTAAATAAGTAAATATTTATTAATAGTGTTAATGAATTTTATAGAATAAATTTATAATTAAATATTTTAATATTAAATTAATAGTTTTTATAATGGAAGTAAATTCTTTCTGTTACTTAATAATTAATTTATATAAAAACAATTTTCATTGGATATTGCACATTTAATTTAAAGTTAATTTCTTACAAATAAAGAAATTGAATATTTTAAAGTGGATTAAATATTTTTAATCATAATAATAAATATCATTTTATAGTTTTGACTTAATTTTTGATCATAATGAATAAGAAAACTATAAAATATCATTTTTACAGTTAATGTAAAAACGAGTTTACAGGGGCGTTTAAACTAAAAGAAACGGGTAGAACGACCTAAAAAAGTATCAAAAACCTATTGTATGGTTGTTTTTAGAATCTATATCAAATATTATTTGAATATGAATCATTTAAATACATTTTTATCAAGTAATAGATTAATATATTTTAGTATGTTGAAAATTTCCAAGTGTGTACTCCCCATCACTTATAAAAGGACACCACCTATCCTCCTGTAACTAACAGGTATGAATACCCTCTCATACTGGTACCGAACCCAACTCATCACATACCCAAAGGTCATTCTTGATCCCCACTAGATGAAGAGTAGAAAATGGGAATCAAGTAATAATAATAGGGAATAATTTCTCCCAACAAGAAGCAATAATATGGAACACATATACAACATAGAAAACATCAGAAAAGATAATTATATGACATAAATGGAAAAAATAAAAGAAACCAAAAAAAATTAAGATAAAAAACAATCTAAAAGTGCACTAAAAACTATAAAGGCCAACCAAAATAGTAAAACCAACTACTCCATGTGATATCATGGGTAGACACTCTCTATCTCACCACCATCTACACAACTCACTTGTTAGAATACCTCACCACCTCATTACAGCGCCTTGCCTTTACCTACATCAAAAGACATAACTAGGTTTATGCATTGCTGAAGGGGTATACAGGTTGTGAAATAATATTATAATTAGGGTCTCACCTAGGTGTTCTATATCAAGTCTCCAAATAATACTCCATGAATGCTCATCTTTAAAGAAAACAAGTTATGACAACAGATTAACTGTTTTTATATAAAAAACATGGAAAAGTAGTTTAATTTTCCCTTTTTCCACATTTACAAATAAGGATATTAAATAATTTTATAAGAATTTAAAATCCATATATATCGGTAGACAGTATAATAAAACATTAAAAACAAATAGCATCCCAAATCTACCATGAAGCACTTGTAACAACATGCCAAGAATCAAAATAGGTCTGAATAGCTAGTACACTCATACATAAAATAGAAAATAAAGTAAGTATCATGCCACTAACAATATGAATTGAGTCTAGAGAGTATAGGAACACCCAAAAATGTTAACCACCCATGAGGAATATCAAGTCCCTAGAACAATATGCATAGGGATTAGAGGAAATACCCCTGAGAAACCCTATATAGTGGATGATACCTACTACTATACCTTCCACCTTAGTACGGAAGGATTCCCATGTGCTATATTTTCCAAATCAATTCATAAAACAACTTCCATTCTTTCATTCTTTGAGAACCATTTCACAAAAATATTTTATAATGCTTGGAAAATACCTTTGTATTTAACAAAACTAGGGTAAAACCATCTTTTATAAACACCAAGTTCCACACTCACAAAAAAAATTGGTTATATTATTATATTATATTTAATTTTTTTTATAAAAAATAGGAGAAAATGAATTCACTAATGTAGTCTAGAGACAGAACCACCTACCTCAAAAGTCAAGCCACACTTTATTAGAAAGGGGTCACAAACTATAAGAAAGACACACCGATAAAAAAGTCTATATAACTAACCAATACACCTTATAACTGATTCAATTAAACAATATGGTCAAAAAAAGAGGAAATAAGATGTACCTTAAGAACACACACCCTATGCACTACAAACAACAAGTATTGGACACCAGATCAAGATCAAATGACTAATATTGAGAGAAAAAAGAGTAAACATCACCATAAATCCAAAAAACTAATAAAGTTACACAAATGGATTACCACAATCAAAGGAAATTATAAAGAAAAGATCTTTTACTGATAGAGATGAAACACAACAACCCTGATGATCCAATGCCGAATGAATCAATTCCGACCAAGAAGAGACTCTAAAAAACACTTGAGAGGATTCCTTGGACAAGTGGTAGGAGGGATGTAGAAGATAGAATGAAAAATCAATTGATAAAACACCATTAAATATGACATCCTGATAGTTACATGGAATGTAACCCCTTTATATGGCATGTAATATATGAGACTCAAGTACACTGAAAAACATGTTATATTTTTAATTAAAATATATATTTTAACATTACATGACATGTAACCTTTAGATGATATGTACTCTCATTATGTTTTGTACCAATTCTATAACATCATCCTTATAATAAACATGAATTTTCTTGAATTTATTTTTAGAATTTATTTGGGAAAAATTCCAAGACTAAGCGTTGTGACAATGTATGATTCTAAGGCCCGGTGTGTCTGGAATAAATCTTTCAATAAAGTTTAGTTTTTAATTAAAAACACATGGGAAATGAAATTTTAAATTTAACATCGTTCAAAAGGATACCTGGATCAGAAATCTGTGGGCACTGTTACATTCAGTACAGTGTGTTTACCCTAGGCAAGACCTAACCTCGACCAGAGTGGGTCGAGGGTGAAAGTTAGTTTTTGGATGTAAATGTTATTAAAATATTTTTAAATAAAAATATTTTTGTTTGCAGAGGAGTATTTGGTTTTAAAAAATAATTTTCAATGATTCAGGGTTACCACCATAAACCTGGAGTTACCATGAGACAGAGATGAGAGGATCTCTTGATGAAGAACACCAACATATTGGTGGATTGAGATGAGAATGCGGATCAGAGAGTGGTGGATCTAACAAATAAAGGATTTAGGATTGACGACAAATATGTAATCACTCTCTATCCATTATCGAACCTACTCTTTGTAGGTCATTTTATTTCAATTCTACATTCCTTGTTCTTGGATTTAAAAAAAAAATGCAGATCAACCCATGAACTGGCTGTCACACAGACCGTTCATTCTCATAGGTGGGGAGGTATTTTATCAGAATTTATTTTGGGGAATTAATCCATGCTTTATTTGATTCTTATTTTTATTTTCTCCATTCAATACTTCTAACGAGAGAGGATTAACACTGTGGAGAATGATGATAGAGGTTTATTCCTCGATTTTCTATTGGATTTTCTTCTCCCCTTTGACCCACACATTCTTTTCATTCTTCATGATATTATGAACAGTAGATTGTTTGATATCTGTTTCACAACACAATGATCTAACATCAAAGATCCATCTTCATGATGACCTAGCGGAGGTGCGAGGGAGATGAAGATAGATGGATCAGAGTGACATGCGGGATACTATCACTCAAGATTTTATCGATATAATGGGGTAAAATATTGATTCAAGCCAATATAGATGATGAATGTGACACGTGGATCAAAGATATTTTCCTGGATTAGAAAATAGACTACCAGAGAAAGTCTGGTGGCCCACAAAAGAGGCCACCGACAGCACGTAGTAGTGACCGCATACCGGTGCAGTGGAAGACGTACACCTTTGGATATTTCATAGATATGGAGAAATGCGATAGTTCACTGTGTTTACCATAGCCACGCTATGTGACCAGACACACATGGCTAAGCCATGTGTGATATTTTCGGTCCATGTGAGTGGATTGGCTGGACATGGGTGTGCACAGCCTTGTGCCAGGTGACACAGTACACAGCTGAGCCACGTGATGGAGGAGACCAGCCCATGAAATGTATACTAGACTAGGTGAGTTGTGCCGTGGGGTGGCCCGGTGGGCGGAATCACTCGACACAGCCAGTGCGGGCCATCCTTGGTCAGGTATGTTCGACCGGGTTGGACCAAACCTAGACCCAACCGTCCCCTTTTCACAAAAACGACCATAATATTAAAAAGGATCATATTTTTGATGATCTCTCTGTGGATTTTGGACCCTTGGAATGAGACAGTCATTTTTAGATACCTTAAGTGGGTCCTCCATATCTAACATACATAGAGTTGGTACTCTCCTACCGTGTAGGGTGCGATTCCACTATTACATGAGTAGGTACTCCCCTGTTGGTGTAAGCTGCGTGTCCTCCACACATGAAATGATAGAGTTGGTACTCCCTTGTCTTACCAAGGTGTGGGTCTTCTTGTCACTGAGTAGTACTCCCCTACCAAGTAGGGTCAAGGTCCTCAACATATGACGTAGTACCCCTATGCGGGATTATTATGCAGGCTATTCATGAGTCGTACTCCCCTGTAGGATCATAGTGAAGGTCCTCACTTATGGAGTTGCACACCCCCATCCTGAGTAGTGGGGGGGAGAGGGTCCTCCCTTGGACATGGAACTCCCTTGGATTACGGAAACAATTACTAGAAGCAGGCCCCTCCACCTGATGAAAATGTTAGCTATATAAGAGCTAGTGCTGCCTCGACAGACTGAGGTGCGGGCCACTCCTTATAAGAGTGATAGAGGTTTCACAAGATGGTTAAGAGAAGGTCCCCCACATCTATATACAATAGTGAGGGTGGGACTCTCCACTGGGGTTTTCTTTGTCTTGTGTTGGGAACAATACAATAATGACTAAACCTCTTGTTCTGGAAACTGAAGCTAGACCCAGTAGAAATGTTCTTGATGGAGCATGTTCCCTCAGACATACCATTAGAATGTTCTTGTGGTTCCCGATGGAGTGTATCTCTCAGATGGGTTCCATATTGGATGACTGAGATCTTAGAGTGTGATCTCCTGTTTTTTCATGTTATATTTCGAACCTTCAGTGAGAATCCTGATGTTGGCTATGAGGTTGGAACCTCATGATTCTTATGTTCTGAGATGAGTATACCTAGATGTTATTTTTATATGTCTTGTTGACACATACCTATGTTGAGTAGACGTTATCTTCTTAGTGGTCTTTACTTGTGGTCTTTTACTTTGTGTTTTGGGGTGCCCTAATGAGTATTGTTTTACTCACCCCTGCATGGGCGTTACCTACATGTGTCGTTTCTTGTGAAGTAGATAGATTCTTTGATAGAGTCCTTTGTAGACCAGGTCTAGGTGATTCTTAGAGTGACCCAAGAGATGAGGCGTTCTTTTTCAGCTTCAGGCAACTATTTCCGTACCTACCCTTCAGGTAGGGTTTTCCATAGAGGAGTTACAGAGGTTTGTATTTTTTACTTTTACTTTTTTGGGCTTGTATTCTGGCCTCGTTTACATTCAGTTTTCTATTGTTGTACCCTATGTTAGTTGTCTAAGTGTTTTCACCTTCCATTATCTATGGCTTGGAGTTGTGGGTATGTGAACCGGTAATTAGGAAAATGCCTCCCAATTTTTTTGGTATAGGTCTACTCGGCGCTAGTCGCCAGCCCTTGGCCTATGGGAGGTGAGCCTGGGGTAGTGAAAACATGGGCCTCAGGGTACGAGTAATTAAAATCCTTGCATAACTTACACATCATTTTCATCCATTACACGATGTGTATTTCTCTAGAATATTGAAAAAACTATAGATTCTTTACAAAAACCACAAACAAACCCAGGAACTATCCTAAATTAGGGAGAACCCCACAAGGAAATTAACACATTTATAAATGGAATCCATTAATTAAAAAAAATACATCCATATACTTTGGGATATTTTTATTACTAATTGGTCTCTATCCTTGGGAGACCCCAGACATACCCAATTGAAGAAGAAAACATGAAAAGATAAAGAAGATTCCTGAAATAGGATAATGGGATGTTTAAAAATCCCCACCATATGACTTTACATCCCTGGGAAGTAACGTGGAAGAATAAAGTACAATAAATAGGTGAGACCACTACTCCCTCATCAACTAATTGTGCTCCCATGTCTGAGGAGAGACTGATTCATTCCACCATAACACTCTGACCATTGAAATCGACTTCCGACACATGGATTTTACTTGAGTGTCAATGATCTCAACTAGATGCTAAATAATTGAATCATTTGGATATAACTCAATATCCTCCCAACTCAAAACATGAGAGGGGTCAGGATGATATTTCTAGATAAATGATATGTGGAAAACATCATGAATGCCTGTCAACCGAGCTGAAAATTCCATCCCATAAGAAATATACCCAAGCTACTCAATGAACTAAATCAGTTCAACATATCATAGAGACAAATTTACCTATTTTTCAATATGATGGTGACGAAAATAAGAAGAAAGTTTCATGAAAATAAGTTCACCTATGAATAACTCCAAAGGATGATGCCTTTGTTGCACATAAGACTTTTTTTTGATTCTGTGTTGTAACTAGAAGCTAATATATATCCGGAATCCTCATAATCATATCATAAACCAAACTCTGTCCCCTAAATAATATTTTCCCACCTCTTCTCATAAAATAGGTGATCAATATAGGTGACTATACAAAACTAAAAAATTAACCATTATGATTGATGACAAAAAACTATTGCTATAAGCAAACTCAACTAGTCCTAGATGGCTACTCAATGATCCATGAAAATCCAAGACATGTGAACCAATCATATTATACAAAATACAAATAGAATGATACATATGACCATATATCTATGGATGATAAACTATACTCAATCTGACATGATTCCACATCACCTCTTAGTGTAACACCACAATATTTTGTAAATTTTTTCGATTTAATTTAATCATTTTGATATTTTTGAATTCATGCAACACTAAAAATAGTTAATTTTATATTAAATTTCTATGTTTGGTTTTCATTATAATCAACAAAAATTTTATCATTCAATACACAAAATATAAATTTTATCTTTCTCAACATGGATCACCAAGGTTAGCTTACAGTACATGCAAGACTGACTTTCCTTGATGGCTTACGTAACACGTAAGACCAAGTGTTACTGAATAATAATTCATTATTAAAATATTATTATTTAAAAGGATATCAAATGAAAATTAAATTTAATACTATAAGATTAAATAATTTATTAATATAGATTTTTTAATTCATTAGTTACCTATTAATTAAAAAATAATATAGAAGAAAAATGAATATAAAGGGACTGATTTTATAAGAGTTGATTTTATAAGAAAAGTTGATTTATATTAAAAAGTTAAATTAATTAATGATAGTGGATTATTTTAATTAAATATATATATTATATATTCAAAAAAATATTTTTTTATAATCATACATTATATTTTATAAATATAATATAAGAACAAATCCAATTTTATGCTTCAAAACCTATATTTTTATAATGGCTTTTTTTGCACCTTTTAATGGTGAACCCATTTTAAATCCAATTTTGGAACTATTATAATTTAATAGTTAAACATAAACATAATATTTGAAAACGAAACATAAAAATCATGTTAGGAATTTTTTTAGGTATTTTTCTGTAATGTTTCATTTTTTAATGAATAGTTAAAAATACAGAATTTTAATTTAAAACTGATTTTTCATATAATTAATTTATAAGGATAAATTATATTTTAAATTTTTTATAAATTTTATTTAGTTAATAATTTTATAAATTAATCCAATTTAGGTCAATTTAATCAATTTCACTTTGAAATTTGGTATAAATACTTAGAAAACTTTTGGATGTTTTTACTTTAGAAACCTAGAGTGTCGTCTCGTCAGCGGTATTATTTTTTAAATTAATTTTGGACACTTTTTAGTTTAGAATTTGGGAAAATGAAGTCTATATTTAGAATTAAAATAATTTATAATTTATAATAAGGTAATAAATTTTTTGACTAGAAATATCTGTGGAAGCGATTAAAATTAATTACAATGATTAAGATAAAAAATTGGTTAAAAAGTACTAAAACTCATATTTCAGACCCCAAACTACCTAGAAACCTTTCAAAAACCCATTATCTATAACTTATTCTGAAATTGAACTTAAATTATTATTTTTTTGATTTTTTATGAATTTTTGTATGTAAAAACATGGGTACAACTAACTTGTTTATAGAAATTACATGTGTGTCTTTCCCTTTCCTATAAAAGGACACCACATATCCTTCTTATTCACACCTATCAAAACACTTAGGGTTGGAAAAGATCTACCAAATAAACATCAAAATATCCCCAAATTTATAATATAATCCTCCCATTTTTCATAAATCAATCAAAGGAATCCTTTTGGAAAAAACCAAAAGGAGTTACCTGATTAAGAGGTAGCAACTTCTCTCAAGATCCTTTATTTTATTTTATTTTATTTATACACCCCTCCAATCTCTTTATTACAAGATTTTATAAAAAAATAATATATTAAATATACTTGGATTTTTTTTATTCTAAGGGTTCTACCGACACTTACACACACCTAGATCTAATGGGTAGAAGACATACAGTTTATGAGTACGGCGAATAAACGCCTCACAAAACGATGATTGCTCATTTTCTCTTTACCACCTCTAATGGTGGGAATTATGATGGAAAATATATTTATAATTGTTATATATTATATTTTATATATTTAAACTTATTTAATCCATTTACAACACATATCATTATACTTTACATTTTGTGTAAATACGATAATTTCGTTTGAGGAAGTGTGGACTATCTACCTCCAAAGCGATGTGATTCTTTCACACACTACATGGAATGTATTAAGGATGTGATTAGTGATATTATATGATATATGTTATATAATAATGATACTGTAATAATTATATATAAAAATATATATAAATATATGTCATTCACTTACTTTCTATCAATATGTCTATTAAATGTATACAATGTTCATGCGTGAGTACGACTTACCATCCCCATGAACGGTGAATTACATTTCATACATCTATATATATTATTATAAACATATAATGAATAAAAATTATATTTATATCATGTTTTAAAATATAGAAATCATGATATAAGTATAGTGAGAAAATATATAACATGTTAAGACACAAGCAAAAAACAAAGCAGATATTACCTTGTGTGAAACCTAAGCACAAAATTGTTAACAAATGGGTAATATAATATCATAAAAAAACCATATAAGGTATTATATATAATAATATGGTTATTTTATTTATTTATAATCAACTTATATTCATTATATATGAGGCTTGTATGAGTATGACAAGACTCAAGACACAAGGTAAGAGAATTTCATCTCACTTTTTATTTTCATGAGTTAAATGTACCACCCATTAATTTTTTGCGTTGTTTATACGACCCAAAGAAGTATTATAGTATTATTATAATATAATTTATGGGTATTTAAATATCTATTTTATTATATTTATTTCATGAGGACTATGTTTCAAAATTTACCAATCGGTAAAATGTTTTTGTCTCAATTTTCTTTTTTTGAGACACATTCCTTGTTTTCCACCAATATTTTTCTATGAAGTGTATATACGTACTTTTATATGTTATATCACTAATATATTTCTATTGATGATATTTTAAGATTCATGTAATTTCATTTTCATAAAGGGTGAGAAATATTCAAAGTTACTAGGTGGTAAGAGTTTATTGAAACAATCTCATCGCTTTTGAAGATTGTTTATGATTATGAATACTTTGATGAAATATTACGATAAATATATCTATAAAAAGAATGAATTTTATTATTATCTATTTACTCATGATATATTATTATATTAGTATCATTTTTTTACTCTTTGGTACAAAATATAGTTAAGAAATCGTTATAAATAATGTTTGAATTTTTCTTTCTCTTTGGTTGGAAATATATATTCCATTAAATCCATAATTTATATAAAGTTTCCAAAAATATTCTAATATCATCCTATGATATTTAAATAAAATATTTAACCTGGTTTTACCTTTTTAAAACACAATTGTTTTTTAGGAAAGAATCTTCTTTTTGTTTTCCAATTGGGCCACCTTTCTAAAACTTTTATGGTGTAAAAGGAATATTCAACACATACAGATTTACCCAACGTCATGAATATCATTCCATTGAATCTTCATTTAGAAGATTAAAAAAATTTTAAATAATTTTTTTTCCTAGTATTCTAGAAATTATTTTTTAAATTATTTTTTCAACAAAATTGTTTTCAAAATTTTTTCAATATTATTTTTAATGTTTCAAGGGAAAATGGGGTATCAAAATGTTTTCAAGATTATTTCTTATGTTTTCAAGTAAAAATGATTTCAAAAAATTTTCAATATTTCTTTATAATTTTCATTTTTATTTTAGAATATATGTTTTTCAATTTTTTTAAATATTTATTTATAATTGTTAGAAGTTATTTTCAATGAAATGGTTTTCAAAACGTTTTTAAGATTTCTTTATAAGTTTTGAAATTATATCAATAAAATGGATTTAATTTTTTTTTCAAGATTTATTTATATATTTTCAATGAATTTTTAATGAAATGGTTCTAAAAATGTTTTCATGCTTTTTTTTTATGTTTTCAATGTGTTTTTAAAGAAAAATGTTTTTAGATGTTTTGAAGATTATTCTATTTTTTTTCAAGAAAAATTGATTTTTCTAAATGATTGAAAGTATTTTTTATTAGTTTTAAAGGTGTTTTATAAGGAAAAATATTTTCAAATGGTTTTATGCATTAAAAATTTATATTCAAATAAAAAAGGATATTTTAATAAATAAAAGTTTTTTGAAAGATATTTTAAAATTATTTTCCATCTAAGATGGAATCAGTTGATGTTACTTATTCATTTCTAGGAAATGATATGAATGTTCCATTCATATTCTTTCTCTGAAAGGTTTATGATTAGTGTCACGGTCTTTATGAAACCTATTTCTCTTTCATTGGTTATTTGTTTATAAATTTTCTCTCTCTTTCACATGTTATTATTATAATGAAATGATTACAAAACTAATATCTTTTTCCATAGGTTATGACAAGATTACATGTTTATAATACCCATTTCATTTAATGGGTTATGATATGATTTTTAATGATATTGTGTTTCATGTATGTATGATATCATTATGAGATGGGTGACACGTATATCTCCCTCCAATTCATTGTGTAAATATTTATATCTCATGAGATAGAATAAGATGGTCTTGGGAATGAAGTTTGACTACTTAGATGGCCCTAAGAGTAAACCACGACCACCAAGATGGTATGAGGTGTGAAATCATGCTACTAAGATAGACATCGGAGAGAATCATTACCACAAAGAAGGTATGGGGAGTGAACCAACACAAAAAAGATGGTATTGGAATCAATGTCTTGTATACTATGGAAATCATATTATTTTCTTATGTGTCTTCCATAATTACTTGTTTTATTCCAATGTTATGATTTAATGGATTATGTTATTTATTTACATATGATTCAAATCTTATTAACTACCTTGATTTATTCCATGATTCATGTTTAGTATCTTACAATGTGTAGGGTATGATCATTCAGTGTTATGATCATGTTCCCATACACTTATGCTCATGCTTATGATTGCATGTCTTCCTATTTTACCCTTATTGGGCATTTGATCTAACCCGTATTTATGTTTATTTACCATGGTTAGGAATATATGTATTATGTATGATGTGTTTATGAAGGGTGATAGTAATGATAAATAAATTGGGCAGAGTTTGAGCTTCGAGGGGAGTGCTACGGTATCTTCTCCCACTCTGTGACGACAACAACAACCATGCAGGTCCCTTTCCCACTAGCGGTGGAGGGACATTTTTTTCCATCAAGGGAGAGGAATATTTATTTTCCCACTTATCTAACCCCAAGATTGTCCCCCCATTACCACAATGTTCTCTATGCCCTACATTTCCCATGTTATGTTAAGGATGAACTAATCATCCAATATTGATTGCGAAGTTTAACGAAGCTTCGGTGTTCCTCAATCAGACCTTGATCGCCCACTTCTCATAAGGAAGGCCTTTAGTGGACACATTTTATATGTTCATTTTTGGATCATGATATTTATAGGATAATGATACTATGGGTTTTATCAATAATAGCAGTATTATGATCCATTTCACGTTGGAGGAAGACATGACTAAATCTTGGTGTACCATGCCCTGAAGCTGTAACATATCACTCTTATATCTCCATATATGAACCTAAGACTTCAATATGAAGTAGGACTCCCCTTCATTGGTTATTTGGGTGAGTTTACGTAACCTCCATCCCATTTCAAAATCCTTAGATTATTAGGATGATTAGAAACCTAGTAGGTAGGTACTTGGGCTCTAATAACCGAACCAAAGCGGTCTGTAATTTTGTTAATCCCTAAGTGTGTGTGGAAGTATATGATTCAAGAATTCCATCTAATTTTGTTTAGATTATAGTTAGAGATGAATTTTATTGTAGGAAAAAGGTGTTATATGAATCGTGGGATGAGGGTGTGGAGATTATGAAAAAGGATACTCATAGTGGACCACATGATGGGAATCCTATAGCGGAAGATGTGTCCCATTAGCTGAGAAATGACATAGACCCCCAACATTATATGGAGGTCTCTATGGAGAAATGGAGTCTAGAGGTGGAGAAAAATTCAAGAGTTTTGGAACATCTATATGCTGAGGGCCCTCAAGGTGTAAGTGGGATTGAATTCATACCAAATCTTCAAAGTGAGGGAGGTCACATGATGGGTGCCTCATATGCTAAAGTGGAATGTTCATGGAGTGGTACTAATGACAAATTAGAATATTATGGGGTTCATTGGGAGGATATTTATATAGGATTCACTACTTTGAGTGATGGTTCAAAGGGTGAGTACGTGACTAGGGTAAGTCCCAATAGGGAGGTTAGAACTATCGATCTGGGAAATCATATTGGACAACAGTCGAAGGATAGTCTAGTTCAAGTTCATGAGGATGGTTTGCCCAGGGCATCCATGGATGGTCTGAAGCATCCTGGGAATGGATCCTGTGATGAATTATCTAACTATTCTATAAGTGATTCAGAGGATTAGTTACTAGGAGATAATCTCCCTCTCCCATGGAGGAGAAAGAGTCAGAGGGATAACCATAAAGGGAGAAAGGATTTCTCATACTTACCTCTACAAAGGGAGACTCAATCAGAAATGAAGATGAAATATAAGAAGATGGGAAACAACACCTAATGTCCCTCCAATACTGCTTTCCTGTAGAGGAGAAATGTGATGTAATTTATCTATCCTTGGAACTTCTTATGATCTTGGATGAAGAAATGGTTGAAAAAGTGTTTTCCATCAATGCTACCAAAGAATATGTGGATAGGATGATGAGGTGGGCTTTATGGTTGGCCCCCAATGAGGATAATTGTTCATAGATTGACAAGAAGGACCTAATTTTAGTGAGGGGATTAAATAATGGTAGGATTAGCATTGAGGAGTATATATATTCTTGGGAAAATATGGAGTTTTTGTTTGAAGATGTCCTAATGGATGAACCGGATACCCAAGTATGCAATATGTATTGGAAGTAATTTAGGGAGGTTAAATATGGGTGACTTAGACTGCCTGTTAATGGATTTATGATCTCTTTTTTGTGATTGAACCCATGGTTTCTCAATTTTTCCTTAAATGTGTTTAAATAATAAATATTTATTATCAGTTAGTCATGAAGAAAATACTCAGAGATAATGTAGCTCACTTATATACCAGTGTTTGTATTTAAATGTTTCCAAAGGTACTAGGATAATATGGTATTTGAAAATATGTTTTTTTTAATGTTTTAAGTATTCCCCAAAAGTTATGGAATGTTAATGTATGAATAGTGAGGGTCATTATTCCTAGTTTTAGAGAAACGTTTTAGTTAAGATTTGAATGTTCGGATGAGAAAACCTTAGTGAGAACCTTGAGGACACGTCTAAGGATATGTATAAGGATAAATAATAGTATATAAAAATGTACTGGAATTTTAGTAAAGGGAAGTGTTATTAGTTTCCTAGGAATAAATACCTATCTGAATATATCAAGTGGATGTGACTCTAGCACAAATATACCTAATAGTAACAACTCAGAAAATATGTTCCAGGACTGACTAGGGGTAATATGGTACACAACAATGGGTCTTGCTGCACACCTAGTTTGAAACTACTAGGGTATATTGTTTAGGAATTAACAAAATCTTCATGAACCATCATGATGGATTTGAATTTTGGTTGGATATGAATAACCTACGATGAACCTGGGGTGTCATAAATTAAGGATGGTGTCATGATTTAGACATCATAGATGCAATCCTTTTCATGACAATGTGGTTTTCTTTTATGATAAGTAATTATCATACTATGATACAGGTTTTAGTCAATGACAAGAACTAGAAGTAATTATATTAATTTTGAAAGTGATGGATGATTTTTTGATGAGAAATCAAGTGGTATGATCACTGATGTGAAAGATGTTGTGATCATGCCTAATCATTTTTCATGAAATATAATTAACAATGTGTACCTTAACCAACTCATGAACTCACCAAGGAAGATAAGGAAGGAGTTTTTTGAGTGTTTGGGTAAAGAAGACCATGGAGGAAATAATATTCCGCTTCCTTTATATCAAGAATTTGGAAAGAACCACCTAAGTGAGTGTATTAGTGTAATAAGAAGAAATTTTGACTATGAAAGAGAGTGAAATAAAGTAAGTGTTTGTAAGTGAAAAATGAAGTCTTAGGTTAATTAAATGGATGAGAATATTTGACTCCCTATGATATCATCTAATTTTATGTGTTTTAAGTGCGAAATAAAGGGTCATTATGTTTCTCAATGTCCCAAATGAAATCTTCTAAATATAATCATCTAGGTGGTGTAAGTAATGGTTATATTACAGATGATGAGACTACAAATGAAATGAGAAAGGAAAGAGGTATTATGTAATAGTATGTGGTTTTTTCTTATGTATTATGGATAAAGTGGAAATATTGAAGTTTTTATATATTTAGGAATCAAGAATTATTTTTTATTAATGGTGAAATAAACAAGGATTGCCCAGTTTATTTTTTTGCTAAGGATTGAAAAGATTATGTTGAATGTTTCTCATGGACAAGAAAAGTGATTTAATTTCATGGAAATTTCCATGGAAAACACACTATTAAGGGGAAGATAACCCTTAGTATGTTAAATATGTTATTATAATGTTTTTTAGATAAAGATATGTTGTATATAAGTAAATTGGATGGTACTGATTACCTTGGAATTAATTTAGGACTTTATCACAAGTAGTTTATATTATCATGGATAAAGTTTAAAACTGCTGGGATTTATGGAATATATATACTAATCTATGGAATAAGGAATAATTCATGTTTTCAAGATGTATTTATGGTAATTCAGGTCATTAGTATATTTCAAGATAATATATGATGTGGGTGTTGACATATTTGGAATCTTACATCAAAGAGCTTATTTGTGATATATGGGGGGTCAATGTTAAGATGATTTCATGAATTTCTTTCTAAATTTTTGGATTTTAATCATTTATAAGGGTTATAAGGTTAACCGTACATGAAATTTCTAAGTTAAAATTCATAATAAGTATTTATGTATTGAGATTGTTTTTGAAAACCATGGTTAATAGAATATTTAGTGATTAAACTCATTTCAAGGATTTCCATCATATTGATTTTGGAAATTATATTAGTGTGGTTTTATAAAATGAAATCATTTATATAGGTTGAAAACCAATCAAGTCCATCAAGGATACAGGTCTTGAACCCGTGAATAAATGATGATAAGGGTTTTATTCCTACCACTATCCCACACAACAACCTAGTTAATATATAATTATTTTTGATGAATAATTATTTATGATGAAAAATTAGTGTTATTTTTTATTTTTAGAGATTAGTGTATTAATATTATTTATTTTTTAGGATTTTTAGAGACAAATAGGTACACTTTTCATTATTTTACAGGCCTTAAGATCTTCTAAAAGTGTATTTTATTTCTTTAGGTATCAGAGATTACTTATTGACATCCATTTATTGATGTAATGAATGAATTAGAAATAGATAAAAGTACAACCAAAGAATGATTATTTAGAAACAAAAAAGTAATTATATAACCTAATATTCTTGGTCAATAAATTAATTAATCAAAGATAAGATAATGATAAAAAAAATATTTTTTTCCAAATACCTTAGTTTTTGTTGAACAAATGGACTTTAAAATAATCACATATTTATGAATTTGAGGCCCTAAAATTCGCATTGATAATTCATTTTTTGGGATTGATGACCTCAATAAATCTGTACAAATATTTTTTCTTGACCTCCATGTCTATGTTTTCTCTTTCCAATTATGTTATCCTTTGTGGGACCTCACTTATATGTTACTATGGGTAACCATTATGTTTCCAACATTCACTTTTTAAAGAAGGTTTTATGATTTAGTTTTAGGATGTGGGTTTTTATGAAAGGAACTTTCAAATTTCAAACCATTGATAACCCATATATATTTTGGGGTAGAAAAACATATTATGGGGGGTATAATGTGACACCCTGAGATTTTTTGAATTATTGTTATTTTAATTAATTGAATCTTTTTGATAGTTTTCATTTCACAAAACACTAAAAATAGTTTATTTTATATTAAAGAACTATGTATGGTTTGTGTTATACACAAAAAAAAGTTAATCATTCAGTACAAACAACATAAATTTTATCCTTATCTATACAGAACACTGATATAAACTTACGTTACACGTAAGATTGACTTTCCTCGATGACTTACGTAACATGCAAGACTGAGTGTTAACGAACAATAATTCATTTTTAAAATATTACTATTTAATAGGATATGAAATGACCATTAAATTGAATATTATAGGATTAAATAACTTATGAATATTTATAGTTTAAGTCATTGGTTACCTATTAATTAGAAAATAATATTGAAACCAATTGAATATAAAGGGGCTAATTTTATAAAAGTCTATTTTTATGAGAAGAGATGATTTATATTAATAAGTTATATTAATTCATAATAGTGAATGATATTAATTAAATTAAAATGTTATATATTAAAAAAAATATTTTTTATAATAATAAATTATATTTTATAGATATAAGATAAGAACAAACCCAATTTTATGCCTAAAAATCAATATTGTTATAAAGGTAATTTTACTTATTTTTAATGGAGAACCCCTTTTAAATAAAATCTCTGTAACTTTTATTGATTTAATATTTAAAAATGAACTTCATATTTGAAGTAGAAACATAAAAATTAGGTTAGGATAAATGTTATGTATTTTTATATAAGGTTTCATTTTTTAATGAATCGTTAAGAATACTGAATTTTAATTCAAAATAAATTTTCATATAATTCATTTATAAGGTTCAATTTTTAGATTGGTTTTATAGTTTAATTATGTTATAATTTTATAAGAAAATCCAATTTAGTTTATTGGAATCAACTTTACTTTGAAATTCGGTATAATAACCTAGTAATCTTTTGGACGTTTTTACTTTAAAAACCCGTCGTGTCGTCCGACCTGTGAGATTATTTATTAAATTATTTTCTTCCACTTATATTTTTAGAATTTTTAAAAATGGATTCTATATTTTTAATCAGAATAATTTATAATTTCTAACAAGTTCAATTTTTTTACCAAAAATATTCGTGAAAGTGTTTAAAATTAATTACAACGATAAAGAGAAAAATTAGGTTCACAAAGTACTAAACAGTAAATTTAAGACCCAAGAAGACCAAGAAACATGCCAAAAAACCATTTTATGTAAATTATTTATAAATAAACTTTATAGTTTTTTATTTTTTTTTGGTTTTTTAGGATTTTTTTTTGTTAAAAACGTTGGTACACCTAACTTGTTTTAAAAAATGCCAATTGTGTCATTTCCCTTCCCTATAAAAGACCACCACCTCTCCCTCTTCTTCACACCTCTCAAACCACTTAGGTTAGTCCAATATCTACCAAATTAAATTTCCAAAAACAACTAATTTAACTTAAAAGCCTCCCATTTGGTAGAAATAAATCCAAGGAAGCCTTTTGGAATAAACCTAAAGGAGTTACCTGATTAAGAGGTAAAAACATCTCTCAATATCATTTATTTTATTTTCTTTATCCTCCCCCTATAATCTTCATATTATATTATTTTATAAAAAACCAGTATTTAAATAAAATAGTATTTTTTATGCTAATTTTTTGACCTATACTTACACACACCACCATCTAATGGGTAACAAACATACTTTTTATGTGTACGATGAACTACTGCCTCACAAAACGATGATTGTTCATTTTTCCTTACCACCTCTCATGGTGGAAATTATGATGGAAAATATGTTTATATATGTTATATATTATATTTATTATAGCTTTAAGCTTATTTAATCCCTTTAAAACAAATATATTTATACTTTCCATTTTGTGTAAATACGATAATTTCATTTGAGGAAGTGTGGACTACCACTCCATTAAAGCCACGTGATTCGTTCACACACTACATGGAATGTATTATGGATTTTTTTAGTGAACTTAAATGATATATATGATATAATAATTCTACTATAATAATGATATATATATATATGTATATATAAATATTTTCATTTACTTACATTCTTTCAATATGACTATTAAAAGGAAAAAACGTTCATGCACCCGTACAACCTATTGTCCCCATGAATGATGTATTACAGTTAATACATATATATTATATATATTATTATAAACATATAATGAATATAAATTATATTTATATCATGTTTTATATTCTGTAAATTATTATATAAGTATAAGGACTAGTGACATAATAAATTAAGACACATGCAATGAACAAAGCAGATATTACCCGAAGTGAAACCTTAACATAGAATTGTTAACAAGAGGGTAATATAAAGTCATAATAAAAACATATAAGGTATTAAATATAATAATATAGTTATTTTATATTTGTATGATAAACTTATATTTATTATACATCATTTTCTACGGGTAAGATGAGAGTCAAGACCCAAGGTAAGAGAATTTAATCTCACTTTTTTATTTCCCTAAGATACATGTTTTATTCACCACATATTCCTTTTTTTGGTGTCTCTACTAACCATGGATGTATTATATTTTTATTTTAAATAAATGTATGGTTATTTACATATCTATTTGATTATATTTATTTTATGGGGACTATGTTTCAAATGTTACCAAATCGGTAAAATAATTTTGTCTTCTTTGAGACACATGCCATGTTAGGCGCCTATATTTTTCCATGAGCTGTATATACTAACATTGAAATTTTATATCAAGAAAATATTTATATTCATGATATTTTAAGAATCAATTAATTTAATTTTATTGAAATGGGAGTATGGATCAAAGTTTCCAAGTGGTAAGAGTTTATTGAAACAATCTCACCGCTTTTCAAGATTGTTTATGATTAATCTTCCTTTGATGAAATATTATGATCTATATCTCAAGAAAAGACATTAATTTTATTCTTATATAGTTATTTCTGATATATTAATATATTTTTACCATTTTTTCCACTCATTGTTCCATAATATATTTAGTAAAGTGTTTTTAATAATGTATGAATTTACATCTCTCCTCGGTCGGAAATCCATGTTCCTTTGAAACTATACTTTCTCAAAAGTTTCCCAAAATATTTTACTATTATAATATGATATATAGATGAAATATTTAACCATTTTTTACCTTTTTAATACAAATGGGGTTTTAAAAAGGAATCCTCTAATATTTTTCTGGTTGAGGCACCTTTATAAACTTTTTATGGTGTTAAAGGAATGTTTGGCATGCACAGATTTACCCACCATTATGAGTGTAATTACATTGAAGGTTCCTTTAGAAGATTAAAAAGTTTTTTTAAATAATTTTTTTCCTAATATTCTGGTATTTCAATTTTTTAAATTAGTTTTCATGAAAATTGTTTTTAAAATGTTTTCAAGATTATTTTTAATGTTTCATTTAGAAAAGGGGTATTCAAAAAGTTTTCAATATTATTTCATAAGATTTTATGTGAAAAGGTTTTCAATTTTTATTCAATATTTCTTTAAATATTTTAATATTTATTTTCAATGAAATGGTGTTCAAAACGTTTTCAAGATTTATTTACATGTTTTTAATAATATTTTCAAAGAAATGGTTTTAAAAGGATTTTCAATATTTTTTATAAGTATTTAATTTATTTTATATGAAATGGTTTTCAAAATGTTTTCAAGATTTATTTTTATGTTTTCAAATAATTTTCAATGAAATTGGTTTCAAATGATTTTCAGGATTTATTTTAAAATTTTCAAAGAGTTTTAAATGAAAAATGTTTTTAAAATGATTTGAATATTATTCTATAAGTTTTCAAGGAAAATGGTTTTAAAATTGATTTCAAGTCTTATTTTTAAATTTTCAAGGTTTTTTCAAGGAAAATTATTTTCAAATGGATTTATTCAATAAAAATCCTTTTTCAAATAAGAAAGGATATTTTTCTCAAGAAATGTTATTTGAAAGATATTTCAAAATTATTTTCCATCCAATATGAATTCAGTTGATGTTACTAATGCTTTTTTAAGAAATGATATAATGTTTCCATTAATATTCTTAATATGAATGAGTTATTCTTAATTTCATGGTCTTTATAAAACCCATTTCTCTTTAATGGGTTATATTTTTATGAAATATGTTTCTATTTCATGAGTTATGAATTTGATGAAATGATTATGAAAACTGTATCTTTTTCCACATGTTATGATATGATTACATGTTTATGATACCCATTTAATTTCATCAGTTGTGATATGATTTTAATGATCTTGTATCACATGTATGTATGATTTAATTATGAGATGGGTGAGACCTATATATCCTTACAATTCATTGGTTAAAGATTTATATCTAATGAGACTGACTAAGATGGTATTGGGAACGAAACTTGCCCACTATGATGGCAATGAGAGTGAACTAGGACTACTAATATGGCATAAGGATTGAACTCATACTACTAATATGGACTTGGTAGTAAACCATGACTACCAATATGGTATGGGGAGTGAACCCATACTACCAATATGATCTTGGAATTGATTCCTTAGTTACTATGGAAATCATATTATATGCTTATGTATCTTCCAAAATTTCATGTATTAATCTTATGTCATGCTTTCATAGATTATGTTATTTATTTACTTACAATACATGTCTTATGAATGAAAAATATTTATTCCATGATTCATGTTTATGATCTTATGATATGCTGGGAATGATATTTTAATTTTATGATGATGCTCTCATACCCTAATGATCATGCTTATGATTGCATGTCTCCCTTGTTCACACTTACTAAGCATCCGAGCGAACCCCTTTTAATGCATATTTCCCTAGTTTATGAAGATATTTATTATGTATAACGTGTATAAGAAGTTTTATAATCATGAAGAAATTTCACAGGGAACCCCATGTGTCCTCACAATTTACAACATATACATCTTACCCAGATCATCCACTTTTGGGGAATCTTTGATCGGAATGAAATGTTATGACCTTATCAACTAATCAATCACCACCTATATATCATTCCACCCTCAAGGAGTCCATAGTAATCCATCAATGAAATCCATGGATATAACTTCCCTTTCCAAACTAGAACAAAAATAGGTTGTATAATACTATAAGGCTTAAAATGCTCTACCTTTATTTATTACTAGGTGTAATAGTGGGAAACATATTTATTAATGAAACACTTCCTAACTGACCACCAGAATAGTTGTATCATTTCATAATAAATATTTTTTGTTCCCGGAAGAATAAACCATGATGGAATATAAAAATAAAACAAAAAAAATCCTAATAGATTCTAGGATGAAAAAAAATCCCTAAAATGAGAATACCATCTAAAGAGATAGAACAATCAGAAACGGTCTCCCAACCATAAAGATTTCTGGAATTCCTCTGAACTATAAATCATTCTCTTGAGTATGTAGTTATATACAAGGAGAGATGATGGTAACTGAAATATTTTCAAAACTATACCTGAAACATCATCCCGAGAATCCAAATTCTATTAAGAAAAAAACCCCATTAAGTTATACTCTTCATTCGATTCCAAAACTACTTACGGTGGAACTTTCCTATTGAGAGCTTCTGTAATGAAATTCACCTACCATGGGGTGTATGCCTTATCAAATTTATACATATTAAAGTATTATACCCACCACATATGTCTAAGATTAAAGTTCATATGAGAAAGTTTATGTTCAAACTCTTACTGTAAGAAAAGATTGTGGACCATACCCCATAAATAAAATAATTCCAACACTTAATAGAATGGTTAACTATGGAAAGATTAAAATCCTGGGCCGGGTTATTATTCTCAGGAAGTTGAAGTTGATGAGAGCTATAAGGTACTACATGATCACCCTGCATAAGAAAACAATGTAAACCAGTGCTATAAGTCTCAAAAAATATATATACACCTTACTGGTCTTAGGTGAGATTAGAATAGGATACAATGTTAGAACCTTTTTTAACTCATTGAAAGAAGCATAAAACTTTATATCCAATGTTAATTTCACCCCATTCTTGGTAAGATAAATTAACAGTGACACCATATTAGAGAAATCCTTGAAAAACCATATATAGTATCCATTAAGACCAAGGAATATCTAAATCTCAAAGGCATTCCATGGATCTTCCCATTACAAAACATCCTTTACCTTCTCAGGATCAACAGATAATCCCTGATAATAAATCATGTACCCTAAAAATTTCAATTATTTAATCTAGAGGATTCATTTTGAAAATTTTCTTTACAAACAGTGACTCCTCAGGATTTCCAAAACCAAACTCAGATAGTGCTTGTGCTTGTTATCAGATCTTAAATAAACCAAAATATCATCTATGAAAACTACCACGAAAGTGTTGAAATACTGATAGAATATGCTATTCGTCAAAGTATCAACACGATTCAAAGGATAATTTTTCTTAAACATCACTTGGTTTAACTTTTGATAGTCCTAAAACAATTGAAGTGAATGATCTCCCTTGTGGGAAAAGAGAAATGGAGTTAGACAAGGAGAAACACTAGGGTGAAGAAACCCTTTCCCACTAGATCTTCCAACTTAATATTATTCTCTTTCAACTCTGTTGCTACCATATGATTTGAAGGTATAAAAATTAGTTTTTTCTTTAGAACCAATTCAACCGTATGCTCTAACTCCATGTGTGGAAAAAGCCTGAGGAAATAAACTGAGAAAAGTTCTGGAAAGTCTTGGACAATAGTAAGAAGAACAATAATAGAATAAAACCATTGGAAAACATTTCTACCATAGACAAAAAAATCTATATCTCTGGGTGGGAAAGTCTTTCATGACCATACCTCAGATCCCACTCTCCATGAAAAACCCATGAGTTCCCTTTAACCTCAATAAATGTGACACACTAATGATAAAAATCAACCTCATCTTTACGAGCAACAAGACAATCCATCCAAATGATTACATTAAATAGATCTATATAGAGAAAAAGAAAATCCTAGACTAACTCTATATCAAGTATCGATAGCACACAATAAGGAAAAAAACCCATGCTCCATTATCGTACCGAGAGGTTTCACTAAGTCTATAAAAAATGGAGTGAATTCCATTGGAAGGTTAATCATATCAAAAAACCAACCAGATATAAATGAGTGAAAAAAACCAGTAACAAATAAATAATTATTTATCCAATATTAAATAATGATGGTAATTCTCACCATCATTGAAACCAAATTTTCATCCACCAAAATATCATCAAATACATTAAGGTTCTTAACTCTAGAGGCCTACAACTGGAGCCCTGTAGTCCTTGAAGTATCTGACTACCCCATAGTAGCTGTTGGATATGATAATCCATGACCATATTAAGGTGTATATATTGCCTGAAATTAACACTGAAGATGACCATAACATACATAAATGTTACATATATTTTCAGGTGAATAATTATAATTCCATGTGTCTCCAACCTTTCTACACTGATAGAAAGTTATAGGATCACTACTAGCTTCAAGTGGATGTTCCGAAGAGGCCTGCTATCGAGAACCACCTCCACCACTCTAGTGGTGATCTATCAAGTTTCTCTTTTCCCTAGCAAATCATTGAAGATACCACTAGGTGTAAGAGAAGGGAAAAATTATCTATACTTTCCTTCCATATTCAATTATACCATTATATCGCTATCCACTGTATTCACATAGGTTGAAATATTCATCATAAATACCTGTGATATGATATCTGATAGTAATCCTTGTAGGTTTTACTAGCTTTCCTTTGGTCATTCTTCATAACCTCAGGTGAAAAATGAAATCTCAATAAAAATTTTGGTGTATGCTGACACTAAAATCTCTCTATTATATAATGAGAGTAACTCCATAGATTTTTCCATCATTAGTGACTCTGGTAAAATTTTTGGAAGAATAGAACCTTGAAACCCTTCCAGTATAAGAACACATGCATATCCGCTTGTACCATAGAATACAAGAAACCCTTGTAGGGACCCTCAAGTTTTAATGTTTCACACTTCACTATGATAATATTAGGTTCATATTATACATAAAAGATCTGATTCATATTTTCAATCTATTCCTCCACCTCATGAGGTTCACTCATACCTTTCTAATCTAAGAACTCCTATAATCAATATTTTTCTCATAAAACTTCTGGTTATACCTCAATGAGTGCATTAAATTTTATTGGCACATTTTGGTTGAAAACATGAACTTCTTGCATGATAAAATCAACAATGTTTTGATACATAGATGGATTTCCTTGTATATAATCAGCTATAAACTTCTGAGGAACTCGGAGAACACATATCAGAGGCATACCACTACACACCAAAACAAAAAAAAAATCCCTAAAATGGATCAATATCAGTTAAATCTAGAAAACCCATAAGAAAAAACTAATAATTACATCAAAAACTCAAAACTAGGAGATACACATCCCAACATCCAATGGGATGTTGAGTCTCTTAATGAGAAGAGATGACCATGAACTCACCGTAATATAAATATCAAGTCTTGGAAATCCTATCTAGAGTCTACCAAACATCCCAAGACAAGGAATCCTCAGTACATACCACCTATGATACCAAACTTTTACAAACCAACCTGAATACCCTCTCAGAATGATACTCGACCCAACCCATCACATACTCAAAGGGTGTTTCCGATCCTCATGGGCTGGCGACTAGCACGAAGTCATTGAAAAAAATTAGAGGGAATTATTCCACCCACCCTAAAGAAATTTTTTTTAACATATATAAAATATAAAAAATAATTAAAAATATAAATATATTCCATATCTGAAAACAAATAGCGGAAACCAAACAACTCACGAGTAGAAACAATCTCCAAGTACTGGCCCAACTACAAAGGACTACCAAAATCGGAAAAATAACTACTCCATGTGATATCAAGGGAAGACATCCACCATCTCACCACTAGCTACACAACTTAGCTGATAGAATACCTCACTACCTCACTATGGTTCCTTGCATTTCCCTGTATCGAATTACATAACTAGTTCTATGAATTACTGAAGGTGTATGAATGATTTTAGCTAAAAGGATCAGTTGGGTCTCAACCAAGTGTTCTATATCAGGTATTTGAACATTAATCCAAGCATTCTAAACTTTAAATAAAATAAGGAATGAGAAGAGTTTAATAATTTTTATATCTAATGCATGAAAAAATAGTTTAATTTCCCCATTTTTATCATTTCAAAACAAAATAGGTAAATCAGTTTCAAATAATTTTAAATCCATATATCTTAGAAGATATATACATCCAAAACAAACCAAATCTTTCATCACATATCATATAAAATCTATGATTGTAAAAAAAATGTAAAAACCAAAAGTAGCCCAAATCGGCCTAGAAGTATAGGTAAAAATTCCCAAAGGATCACAATAGGTCAAGATAACTTGGACACTCATAACTGACATAAAAAATAACATACACAAAAATCTACTAGACATATGTATCCATTATAGGTAGTAGAGGAAAACCCCAGCAACTGAACCTCCTAAGATGTCTAACATGACCCTAAATCAACAATCCTAGGGATAAGAGGAAATCCCCATCAGAAAACCCTCTGACAGTGGATGAGACCTATTACTATACCTTCCACCTATGTACCCAAGGCTTCCCTTGTGATTTATTTTCCAAATAAAATAATAAAACAATTTCCATAATTTCATGATTTGAAACCATTTTGAAAAACAATTTTACAATGATATTGGAATCCCTTTCCATTTACCAGATCAAGGGGAAAAAAATATTTTATAAAAACCCAGTTCCATAAAAAAACATATCATGCAATTTCATTTAATAAAATAATTTATCAAAATAGGAGGAGTAAAATTCATCAGCATAGGACAGATATGGAACCACCTACCTCAGATCTCATGTCAGACAATACCGAAATTTGATCCACTAACAAGAAGAAATCAAAAATGAAAATAGTGGAAGTAGAACTAATATACACATATTATAATTTATCAAAATTAAATAAAAAGGTCATCACAGAATAGGAAACAACACATACCTCTAGAACACACACCCTTCACACTATAAACAATAAGGATTGGACTGTAGAACAAGATCAAATGATTACTATGGAGAGAAAAGAGAGGAAAAATTACCACAGATCCAAAAAAAAAATAGTTCAATGGAATGGTGATATTGTGATCAAAGGAAAATATGAAATAGAAATTATCTCTTACCCGAAGTGATGTAACACAACTGCCTTGATGATCTAATACAGAACAAATCAATCTAGATCGAATAGAGACTCCAAATGTCATCAGAGAGGAATGCTAGTTCGAGATAAAGGGTGGATGAGGATGATAGAATAGAAAATATATCGATTTACCACCTTAAAATTTGAATTCATGATAGTTAAATAGTGTGTAACCCCTTTACACATCGTGTAATCCACAAGACTCAAGTATGCTGAAAAACCCATCTCCTTTTTAATAAAATCTGATACTTTAACATGACATGGTGTTTAAAATTTAAAAATAGTGTACTACCTTCACATTTTGTACCAGGTTCATTGAATTAGTCGGACACTACTTACACGTTGTTTCCTCCCATTACACAACATGTATTTTTCCTAAAAACTATAAAAACTATATTTTCTTTGCAAAAAACTCAAACCAACTCAGATGTTCTATGAACATGGGGATAATGCTGCAAGGCCATTAAATAATTTTTAAATAGACCCCATTAATTCAAAAAACAAATACAACCATGATATTGAAGACATTTTCATAGAAAATTTTCTCCATCCTTGTGTGTCATCAGACACAACCAATTGAAGAGGAAAACAAGAAAAAATAATGAATATACCTAAAAGTAGGTAATGAGATGTTTCACCTCTCTTATAAGCACATAAAGAACCTCTTAGATAATCCAATTCCTTGAAAAATAATTCTCTAACATCTATATTCAATACACATAGTTCATATTTTTATCAAAATAAAAATCTTAATGGGATTAAAGTGTAATGCAATAGGAATTGTCCAAAGATGAGTTATTTCTCTTAACAGAGTGTTTTTATTTATTTATTCCTATAAATAATTAAATTATATTATAACAATGAGTTTATAATAAAAAAAATCTCCCATATATTGAAATGTTATTATTTTCATGTAATAACCATTATTCATCTTCTAATCCGTCAACTGTTGAATGAAAAAATCATTCGTGCATACATTAGGAGTATTGCCTCTTGAAGTAATGTAGTTATTTTTTCATCAAAAATATTCATGAATGGTTATTATAATGGATAATATATATATATATATTATATGATTTAATTAATATTATTTAAACATAATATATCATTTAACTTTTTACCCTTCCACTTGTTAAAAAATGATAATGTCGCTCATGCGTATGTGTGGACTACCACCTTTATGAAGTAATGTGTTAATTTTTTATGTTTTTCTTCATGGATGATTTGAAATATGTATATAATTAATATTTATGAATTTAAATAATTATGAAATTTTTTTATATTATGGGACCATGATCAATATTTCAGGACCATAACCAAAAAATTGAAACATACATGAAATAAAAGTAGTTAACACCCAAAATAATGATGATATTGAAACTTTTTTAATGAACTAGTGGTGAAATGTTATAAGTTTATCATATTTTGGATAATAATTATTTATATGGTTATTATATAAAATTATAATAAATTTAAATTTATTTTATTTTAGGTTAAAATCATTTATGAATAAAGTCGAACATGAGGTAACAATTTATTTTACAATATCATCCTTATTTGGGATTGTTCATTTTTAAGTATCAATTTGAGGAATTATATGATATTTTTATCTTAAAAAATTATATTTTCTTCTTAAATGGTTATTTATGGGGTTCTAAAGTATTATTTCCATTCTCACCTTTTTAAAACATAAAAGACCAAAATAATGTTTTAATGGAAAACCATGTTTGTTTTTCAATTTGGATAGGAATATATTTTTTAATGTCAATATTTTATTTAAACTGTTTTCAAGAATGTTTTTAATATTATCCATTGATTTGTTAATATCTTTTCTCAGATTTTTTAACTTTAGATAAAATTTTTAAATGGAAATTTCATGCTCTATTCCAAATAAGGAACTTTTTTACCAAAGGTGTGAAAAAAATATTTGTTTTAATGTTTACCACATGAATGAATTTACACACCATCGTTAAATTATTTTTTGGAAGCTTCAATTATAATTTTACATGGTTTTTAAAGGAAACTAGTTTTCCTAATAATTTGTAAATTTTTAGATTTTAGTATAAGTGATCTAAAAATAATAAGGGCATTTTTCTCATTAAATATTCTAATAATATTTTTAAATTATTTTCAACTATGTAAACATCATTTGAGTTAAATTATACTTTATTGGGGGTGTAATCTATCGATACAATCCACCATATTACTCTATAATTAAATATTTTAATATTAAATTAATAGTTTTTATAATGGAAGTAAATTCATTCTGTTACTTAATAATTAATTTATATAAAAACCATTTTCATTGGATATTGCACATTTATTTTAAAGTTAATTTCTTACAAATAAAGAAATTGAATATTTTAAAGTGGATTAAATATTTTTATTCATAATTATAAATATCATTTAATAGTTTTGACTTAATTTTTGATCATAATGAATAAGAAAACTATAAAATATCATTTTTACAGTTAATGTAAAAACGAGTTTACAGGGGCGTTTAAACTAAAAGAAACGGGTAGAACGACCTACAAAATTATCAAAAACCTATTGTATGGTTGTTTTTAGAATCTATATCAAATATTATTTGAATATGAATCATTTAAATACATTTTTATCAAGTAATAGATTAATATATTTTAGTATGTTGAAAATTTCCAAGTGTGTACTCCCCATCACTTATAAAAGGACACCACCTATCCTCCTGTAACTAACAGGTATGAATACCCTCTCATACTGGTACCGAACCCAACTCATCACATACCCAAAGGTCATTCTTGATCCCCACTAGATGGAGAGTAGAAAATGGGAATCAAGTAATAATAATTGGCAATAATTTCTCCCAACAAGAAGCAATAATATGGAACACATATACAACATAGAAAACATAAGAAAAGATAATTATATGACATAAATAGAAAAAATAAAAGAAACCAAAAAAATTAAGATAAAAAACAATCTACAAGTGCACTTAAAACTATAAAGCCCAACCAAAATAGTAAAACCAACTACTCCATGTGATATCATGGGTAGACACTATCTATCTCACCACCATCTACACAACTCACTTGTTAGAATACCTCACCACCTCATTACAGCGCCTTTCCTTTACCTACATCAAAAGACATAACTAGGTTTATGCATTGCTGAAGGGGTATACAGGTTGTGAGATAATATTATAATTAGGGTCTCACCTAGGTGTTCTATATCAAGTCTCCAAATAATACTCCATGAATGCTCATCTTTAAAGAAAACAAGTTATGACAACAGATTAACTGTTTTTATATAAAAAACATGGAAAAGTAGTTTAATTTTCCCCTTTTCCACATTTACAAATAAGGATATTAAATAATTTTATAAGAATTTAAAATCCATATATATCGGTAGACAGTATAATAAAAAATTAAAAACAAATAGCATCCCAAATCTACCATGAAGCACTTGTAACAACACACCAAGAATCAAAATAGGTCTGAATAGCTAGTACACTCATACATAACATAGAAATAAAGTAAGTATCATGCCACTAACAATATGAATTGAGTCTAGAGAGTATAAGAACACCCAAAAAAGTTAACCACCCATGAGGAATATCAAGTCCCTAGAACAATATGCATAGGTATTAGAGGAAATACCCCTGAGAAACCCTATATAGTGGATGATACCTACTACTATACCTTCCACCTTAGTACGGAAGGATTCCCATGTGCTATATTTTCCAAATCAATTCATAAAAAAACTTCCATTCTTTCATTCTTTGAGAACCATTTCACAAAAATATTTTACAATGCTTGGGAAATACCTTTTTATTTAACAAAACTAGGGTAAAACCATCTTTTATAAACACCAAGTTCCACACTCAAAAAAAAATTGCTTATATTATTATATTATATTTATTTTTTTTTATAAAAAATAGGAGAAAATGAATTCACTAATGTAGTCTAGATACAGAACCACCTACCTCAAAAGTCAAGCCACACTTTATTAGAAAGGGGTCACAAAATATAAGAAAGACACACTGATAAAAAAGTCTATATAACTAACCAATACACCTTATAACTGATTCAATTAAACAATATGGTAAAAAAAAAGAGGAAATAAGATGTACCTTAAAAACACACACCCTATGCACTACAAACAACAAGTACTGGACACCAGATCAAGATCAAATGACTAATATTGAGAGAAAAAAAGAGTAAACATCACCATAGATCCAAAAAACTAATAATGTTACACAAATGGATTACCACAATCAAAGGAAATTAGAAATAAAAGATCTTTTACTGATAGAGATGAAACACAACAACCCTGATGATCCAATGCCGAATGAATCAATCCCGACCAAGAAGAGACTCTAAAAAACACTTGAGAGGATTCATTGGACAAGTGGTAGGAGGGATGTATAAGATAGAATGAAAAATCAATTGATAAAACACCATAAAATCTGACATCCTGATAGTTACATGGAATGTAACCCCTTTATATGGAATGTAATATATGAGACTCAAGTACACTGAAAAACATGTTATATTTTTAATTAAAATATATATTTTAACATTACATGACATGTAACCTTTAGATGACATGTACTCTCATTATGTTTTGTACCAATTCCATAACATCATCCTTATAATAAACATGAATTTTCTTGAATTTATTTTTAGAATTTATTTGGGAAAAATCCCAAGACTAAGCGTTGTGACAATGTATGATTCTAAGGCCCGGTGTGTCTGGAATAAATCTTTCAATAAAGTTTAGTTTTTAATTAAAAACACATGGGAAATGAACTTTTAACTTTAACATCGTTCAAAAGGATACCTGGATCAGAAATCTGTGGGCACTGTTACATTCAGTACAGTGTGTTTACCCTAGGCAAGACCTAACCTCGACCAGAGTGGGTCGAGGGTGAAAGTTAGGTTTTGGATGTAAATGTTATTAAAATATTTTTAAATAAAAATATTTTTTTTTGCGGAGGAGTATTTGTTTTAAAAAAATAATTTTCAATGATTCAGGGTTACCACCATAAACCTGGAGTTACCATGAGACAGAGATGAGAGGATCTCTTGATGAAGAACACCAACATATTGGTGGATTGAGATGAGAATGCGGATCAGAGAGTGGTGGATCTACCAAATAAAGGATTTAGGATTGACGACAAATATGTAATCACTCTCTATCCATTATCTAACATACTCTTTGTAGGTCATTTTATTTCAATTCTACATTCCTTGTTCTTGGATTTAAACAAAAAATGCAGATCAACCCATGAACTGGCTGACACACAGACCGTTCATTCTCATAGGTGGGGAGGTATTTTATCAGAATTTATTTTGGGGAATTAATCCATGCTTTATTTGATTCTTATTTTTATTTTCTCCATTCAATACTTCTAACGGGAGAGGATTAACACTGTGGAGAATGATGATAGAGGTTTATTCCTCGATTTTCTATTGGATTTTCTTCTCCCCTTTGACCCAGACATTTTTTGCATTCTTCATGATATTATGAACAATAGATTGTTTGATATCTGTTTCACAACACAATGATCCAAAATCAAAGATCCATCTTCATGATGACCTAGCGGAGGTGCGAGGGCGATGAAGATAGATGGATCAGAGTGACATGCGGGATACTATCACTCAAGATTTTATTGATATAATGGGGTAAAATATTGATTCAAGCCAATATAGATGATGAACGTGACACGTGGATCAAAGATATTTTCCTGGATTAGAAAATAGACTACCAGAGAAAGTCTGGTGGCCCATAGAAGAGGCCACCGACAGTACGTAGCAGTGACCGCATACCGGTGCAGTGGAAGACGTACACCTTTGGAAGATGTCGTAGATATGGAGAGATGTGATAGTTCACTGTGTTGACCATGGCCACGCTATGTGACCAGACACACATGGCTAAGCCATGTGTGATATTTTTGGTCCATGTGAGTGGACTGGCTGGACAGTGGTGTGCACAGCCTTGTGCCAGGTGACACAGTACACAGCTGAGCCACGTGCTGGAGGAGACCAGCCCATGAAATGTAGACTAGACTAGGTGAGTTGTGCCTTGGGGTGGCCCGGTGGGCGGAATCACTCGACACAGCCAGTGCGGGCCATCCTTGGTCAGGTATGTTCGACCGGGTTGGACCAAACCTAGACCCAACCGTCCCCGTTTCACAAAAACGACCATAACATTAAAAAGGATCATATGTTTGATGATATCTATGTGGATTTTGGACCCTTGGAATGAGACGGTCATTTTTAGATACCTTAAGTGGGTCCTCCATATCTAACATACATAGAGTTGGTACTCTCTTACCGTGTTGGGTGCGATTCCACTATTACATGAGTAGGTACTCCCCTGTTGGTGTAAGATGCGTGTCCTCCAGACATGAAATGATAGAGTTGGTACTCCCTTGTCTTACCAAGGTGTGGGTATTCTTGTCACTGAGTAGTACTCCCCTACCAAGTAGGGTCAAGGTCCTCAACATATGACGTGGTACCCCTATGTGGGATTATTATGCAGGCTATTCATGAGTCGTACTCCCCTATAGGATAATGGTGCAGGTCCTCACTTATGGAGTTGAACACCCCCATCCTGAGTAGTGGTGGGGAGAGGGTCCTCCCTTGGACATGGAACTCCCTTGGATTTCGGAAACAATTACTAGGAGCAGGCCCCTCCACCTGATGAAAATGTTAGCTATATAAGAGCTAGTGCTGCCTCGACAGACTGAGGTGCGGGCCACTCCTTATAAGAGTGATAGAGGTATCACAAGATGTTTAAGAGAAGGTCCCCCACATCTATATACAATGGTGAGGGTGGGACTCTCCACTGGGGTTTTCTTTGTCTTGTGTTGGGAACAATACAATAATGACTAAACCTCTTGTTCTGGAAACTGGAGCTAGACCCAGTAGAAATGTTCTTGCTGGAGCATGTTCCCTCAGACATACCATTAGAATTTTCTTGTGGTTCCCGATGGAGTGTATCTCTCAGATGGGTTCCATATTGGATGACTGAGATCTTAGAGTGTGATCTCCTGTTTTTTCATGTTATATTTCAAACCTTCAGTGAGAATCCTGATGTTGGCTATGAGGTTGGAACCTCATGATTCTTATGTTCTGAGATGAGTATACCTAGATGTTATTTTTATATGTCTTGTTGACACATACCTATGTTGAGTAGACGTTATCTTCTTAGTGGTCTTTACTTGTGGTATTTTACATTGTGTTTTGGGGTGCCCTAATGAGTATTGTTTTACTCACCCCTACATGTGCGTTACCTACATGTGTAGTTTCTTGTGAAGTAGATAGATTCTTTGATAGAGTCCTTTTGTAGACCAGGTCTAGGTGATTCTTAGAGTGACCCAAGAGATGAGGCATTCTTTTTCAGCTTCAGGAAACTATTTCCGTACTTACCCTTCAGGTAGGGTTTTCCATAGAGGAGTTACAGTGGTTTGTATTTTTTACTTTTACTTTTTTGGGCTTGTATTCTGGCCTTGTTTACATTCAGTTTTCTATTGTTGTACCCTATGTTAGTTGTCTTAGTGTTTTCACCTTCCATTATCTATGGCTTGGAGTTGTGGGTATGTGAACCGGTAATTAGGAAAATGCCTCCCAATTTTTTGGTATAGGTCTACTCGGCGCTAGTCGCCAGCCCTTGGCCTATGGGAGGTGAGCCTGGGGTAGTCAAAACATGGGCCTCAGGGGACGAGTAATTAAAATCCTTGCATAACTTACACATCATTTTCATCCATTACACGATGTGTATTTCTCTAGAATATTGAAAAAACTATAGATTCTTTACAAAAACCACAAACAAACCCAGGAACTATCCTAAATCAGGGATAACCCCACAAGGACATTAACACATTTATAAATGGAATCCATTAATTAAAAAAAATACATCCATATACTTTGGGATATTTTTATTACTAATTGGTCTCTATCCTTGGGAGACCCCAGACATACCCAATTGAAGAAGAAAACATGAAAAGATAAACAAGATTCCTGAAATAGGGTAATGGGATGTTTAAAAATCCCCACCATATGACTTTACATCCCTGGGATGTAACGTGGAAGAATAAAGTACAATAAATAGGTGAGACCACTACTCCCTCATCAACTAATTGTGCTCCCATGTCTCAGGAGAGCCTGATTCATTCCACCATAACACTCTGACCATTGAAATCGACTTCCGACACATGGATTTTACTTGAGTGTCAATGATCTCAACTAGATGATAAATAATTGAATCATTTGGATCTAACTCAATATCCTCCCAACTCAAAACATGAGAGGGGTCAGGATGATATTTCTAGAGAAATGATATGTGGAAAACATCATGAATTCCTGTCAACCGAGCTGAAAATTTCAACCCATAAGAATATACCCAAGCTACTCAATGAACTAAATCAGTTAAACATATCATAGAGACAAATTTACCTATTTTTCAATATGATGGTGACCAAAATAAGAAGAAAGTTTCATGAAAATAGGTTTACCTATGAATAACTCCAAAGGATGATGCCTTTGTTGCACATAAGACTTTTTTTGATTCTGTGTTGTAACTAGACGCTAATATATATCCGGAATCCTCATAAGCATATCATAAACCAAACTCTGTCCCCTAAATAATATTTTCCCACCTCTTCTCATAAAATAGGTGATCAATATAGGTGACTATACAAAACTAAAAAAGTAACCATTCTGATTGATGACAAAAAACTATTGCTATAAGCAAACTCAACCAGTCCTAGATGGCTACTCAATGATCCATGAAAATCCAAGACACGTGAACCAATCATATTATACAAAATACAAATAGAATGATACATATGACCATATATCTATGGATTATAAACTATACTCAATCTCACATGATTCCACATCACCTCTTAGTGTAACACCACAATATTTTGTAAATTTTTTCGATTTAATTTAATCATTTTGATATTTTTGAATTCATGCAACACTAAAAATAGTTAATTTTATATTAAATTTCTATGTTTGGTTTTCATTATACTCAACAAAAATTTTATCATTCAATACACAAAATATAAATTTTATCTTTCTCAACATGGATCACCAAGGTTAGCTTACAGTACATGCAAGACTGACTTTCCTTGATGGCTTACGTAACACGTAAGACCAAGTGTTACTGAATAATAATTCATTATTAAAATATTATTATTTAAAAGGATATCAAATGAAAATTAAATTTAATACTATAGGATTAAATAATTTATTAATATAGATTTTTTAATTCATTAGTTACCTATTAATTAAAAAATAATATAGAAGAAAAATGAATATAAAGGGACTGATTTTATAAGAGTTGATTTTATAAGAAAAGTTGATTTATATTAAAAAGTTAAATTAATTAATGATAGTGGATTATTTTAATTAAATATATATATTATATATTCAAAAAAATATTTTTTTATAATCATACATTATATTTTATAAATATAATATAAGAACAAATCCAATTTTATGCTTCAAAACCTATATTTTTATAATGGCTGTTTTTGCACATTTTAATGGTGAACCCATTTTAAATCCAATTTTGGAACTATTATAATTTAATAGTTCAATATAAACATAATATTTGAAAATGAAACATAAAAATCATGTTAGGAATTTTTTTAGGTATTTTTCTGTAATGTTTCATTTTTTAATGAATAGTTAAAAATACAGAATTTTAATTTAAAACTGATTTTTCATATAATTAATTTATAAGGATAAATTATATTTTAAATTTTTTATAAATTTTATTTAGTTAATAATTTTATAAATTAATCCAATTTAGGTCAATTTAATCAATTTCACTTTGAAATTTGGTATAAATACTTAGAAAACTTTTGGATGTTTTTACTTTAGAAACCTAGAGTGTCGTCTCGTCAGCGGTATTATTTTTTAAATTAATTTTGGACACTTTTTTGTTTAGAATTTGGGAAAATGAAGTCTATATTTAGAATTAAAATAATTTATAATTTATAATAAGGTAATAAATTTTTTGACTAGAAATATCTGTGGAAGCGATTAAAATTAATTACAATGATTAAGATAAAAAATTGGTTAAAAAGTACTAAAACTCATATTTCAGACCCCAAAATACCTAGAAACCTTTCAAAAACCCATTATCTATAACTTATTCTGAAATTGAACTTAAATTATTATTTTTTTGATTTTTTATGAATTTTTGTATGTAAAAACATGGGTACAACTAACTTGTTTATAGAAATTACATGTGTGTCTTTCCCTTTCCTATAAAAGGACACCACATATCCTTCTTCTTCACACCTATCAAAACACTTAGGGTTGGAAAAGATCTACCAAATTAACATCAAAACATCCCCAAATTTATAATGTAATCCTCCCATTTTTCATAAATCAATCAAAGGAATCCTTTTGGCAAAAACCAAAAGGAGTTACCTGATTAAGAGGTAGCAACTTCTCTCAAGATCCTTTATTTTATTTTATTTATACACCCCTCCAATCTCTTTATTACAAGATTTTATAAAAAAATAATATATTAAATATACTTGGATTTTTTTTATTCTAAGGGTTCTACCGACACTTACACACACCTCGATCTAATGGGTAGAAGACATACAGTTTATGAGTACGGCGAATAACCGCCTCACAAAACGATGATTGCTCATTTTCTCTTTACCACCTCTAATGGTGGGAATTATGATGGAAAATATATTTATAATTGTTATATATTATATTTTATATATTTAACCTTATTTAATCCATTTACAACACATATCATTATACTTTACATTTTGTGTAAATACGATAATTTCGTTTGAGGAAGTGTGGACTATCTACCTCCAAAGCGATGTGATTCTTTCACACACTACATGGAATGTATTAAGGATGGGATTAGTGATATTATATGATATATGTTATATAATAATGATACTGTAATAATTATATATAAAAATATATATAAATATATGTCATTCACTTACTTTCTATCAATACGTCTATTAAATGGATACAATGTTCATGCGTGAGTACGGCTTACCATCCCCATGAACGGTGAATTCCATTTCATACATCTATATATATTATTATAAACATATAATGAATATAAATTATATTTATATCATGTTTTAAAATATAGAAATCATGATATAAGTATAGTGATAATATATATAACATGTTAAGACACAGGCAAAGAACAAAGCAGATATTACCTTGTGTGAAACCTAAGCACAAAATTGTTAACAAATGGGTAATATAATATCATAATAAAACCATATAAGGTATTATATATAATAATATGGTTATTTTATTTATTTATAATCAACTTATATTCATTATATATGAGGCTTGTATGAGTATGACAAGACTCAAGACACAAGGTAAGAGAATTTCATCTCACTTTTTATTTTCATGAGTTAAATGTACCACCCATTAATTTTTTGTGTTGTGTATAGGACCCAAAGAAGTATTATAGTATTATTATAATATAATTTATGGGTATTTAAATATCTATTTTATTATATTTATTTCATGAGGACTATGTTTCAAAATTTACCAATCGGTAAAATGTTTTTGTCTCAATTTTCTTTTTTTTGAGACACATTCCTTGTTTTCCACCAATATTTTTCTATGAAGTGTATATACGTACTTTTATATGTTATATCACTAATATATTTCTATTGATGATATTTTAAGATTCATGTAATTTCATTTTCATAAAGGGGGAGAAAGCTTCAAAGTTACTAGGTGGTAAGAGTTTATTGAAACAATCTCATCGCTTTTCAAGATTGTTTATGATTATGAATACTTTGATGAAATATTACGATAAATATATCTATAAAAAGAATGAATTTTATTATTATCTATTTACTCATGATATATTATTATATTAGTATCATTTTTTTACTCTGGTACAAAATATAGTTAAGAAATCGTTATAAATAATGTTTGAATTTTCCTTTCTCTTTGGTTGGAAATATATATTCCATTAAATCCATATTTTATATAAAGTTTCCAAAAATATTCTAATATCATCCTATGATATTTAAATAAAATATTTAACCTGGTTTTACCTTTTTAAAACACAATTGTTTTTTAGGAAAGAATCTTCTTTTTGTTTTCCAATTGGGCCACCTTTCTAAAACGTTTATGGTGTAAAAGGAATATTCAACACATACAGATTTACCCAACGTCATGAATATCATTCCATTGAATCTTCATTTAGAAGATTAAAAAAATTTTTAAAATTTTTTTTCCTAGTATTCTAGAAATTATTTTTTAAATTATTTTTTCAACAAAATTGTTTTCAAAATTTTTTCAATATTATTTTTAATGTTTCAAGGGAAAATGGGGTATCAAAATGTTTTCAAGATTATTTCTTATGTTTTCAAGTAAAAATGATTTCAAAAAATTTTCAATATTTCTTTATAATTTTCATTTTTATTTTAGAATATATGTTTTTCAATTTTTTTAAATATTTATTTATAATTGTTAGAAGTTATTTTCAATGAAATGGTTTTCAAAACGTTTTTAAGATTTCTTTATAAGTTTTGAAATTATATCAATAAAATGGATTTAATTTTTTTTTCAAGATTTATTTATATATTTTCAATGAATTTTTAATGAAATGGTTCTAAAAATGTTTTCATGCTTTTTTTTTTATGTTTTCAATGTGTTTTTAAAGAAAAATGTTTTTAGATGTTTTGAAGATTATTCTATTTTTTTTCAAGAAAAATTGATTTTTCTAAATGATTTCAAGTATTTTTTATTAGTTTTAAAGGTGTTTTATAAGGAAAAATATTTTAAAATGGTTTTATGCATTAAAAATTTCTATTCAAATAAAAAGGATATTTTCATAAATAAATGTTTTTTGAAAGATATTTTAAAATTATTTTCTATCTAAGATGGAATTAGTTGATGTTACTTATTCATTTCTAGGAAATGATATGAAGGTTCCATTCATATTCTTTCTCTGAAAGGTTTATGATTAGTGTCACAGTCTTTATGAAACCTATTTCTCTTTCACTGGTTATTTGTTTATAAATTTTTTCTCTCTTTCACATGTTATTATTATAATGAAATGATTAAAAAACTAATATCTTTTTCCATAGGTTATGAAAAGATTACATGTTTATAATACCCATTTCATTTAATGGGTTATGATATGATTTTTAATGATATTGTGTTTCATGTATGTATGATATCATTATGAGATGGGTGACACGTATATCGCCCTCCAATTCATTGTGTAAATATTTATATCTCATGAGATAGAATAAGATGGTCTTGGGAATGAAGTTTGACTACTTAGATGGACTTAAGAGTAAACCACGACCACCAAGATGGTATGAGGTGTGAAATCATGCTACTAAGATAGACATCGGAGAGAATCATTACCACAAAGAAGGTATGGGGAGTGAACCAACACAAAAAAGATGGTATTGGAATCAATGTCTTGTATACTATAGAAATCATATTATTTTCTTATGTGTCTTCCATAATTACTTGTTTTATTCCAATGTTATGATTTAATGGATTATGTTATTTATTTACATATGATTCAAATCTTATTAACTACCTTGATTTATTCCATGATTCATGTTTAGTATCTTACGATGTGTAGGGTATGATCATTCAGTGTTATGATCATGTTCCCATACACTTATGCTCATGCTTATGATTGCATGTCTTCCTATTTTACCCTTATTGGGCATTTGATCTAACCCCTATTTATGTTTATTTACCATGGTTAGGAAGATATGTATTATGTATGATGTGTTTATGAAGGGTGATAGTCATGATAAATAAATTGGGCAGAGTTTGAGCTTCGAGGGGAGTGCTACGGTATCTTCTCCCACTCTGTGACGACAACAACAACCATGCCAGTCCCTTTCCCACTAGCAGTGGAGGGACATTTTTTTCCGTCAAGGGAGAGGAATCTTTATTTTCCCACTTATCTAACCCCAAGATTTTCCCCCCATTACCACAATGTTCTCTATGCCCTACATTTCCCATGTTATGTTAAGGATGAACTAATCATCCAATATTGATTGCGAAGTTTAACGAAGCTTCGGTGTTCCTCAATCAGACCTTGATCGCCCACTTCTCATAAGGAAGGCCTTCAGTGGACACATTTTAGACGTTCATTTTTGGATCACGAGATTTATAGGATAATGATACTATGGGTTTTCTCAATAATAGCAGTATTATGATCCATTTCACGTTGGAGGAAGACATGACTAAATCTTGGTGTACCATGCCCCGAAGCTGTAACATATCACTCTTATATCTCCATATATGAACCTAAGACTTAAATATGAAGTAGGAATCCCCTTCATTGGTTATTTGGGTGAGTTTACTTAACCTCCATCCCATTTCAAAATCCTTAGATTATTAGGATGATTAGAAACCTAGTAGGTAGGTACTTGGGCTCTAATAAACGAACCAAAGTGGTCTGTAATTTTGTTAATCCCTAAGTGTGTGTGGAAGTATATGCTTCAAGAATTCCATCTGATTTTGTTTAGATTATAGTTGGAGATGAATTTTATTGTAGGAAGAAGGTGTTATATGAATCGTGGGATGAGGGTGTGGAGATTATGAAAAAGGATACTCATAGTGGACCACATGATGGGAATCCTATAGCGGAAGATGTGTCCCATTAGCTAAGAAATGACATAGACCCCCAACATTATATGGAGGTCTCTATGGAGAAATGGAGACTAGAGGTGGAGAAAAATTCAAGAGTTTTGGAACATCTATATCTTGAGGGCCCTCAAGGTGTAAGTGGGATTGAATTCATACCAAATCTTCAAAGTGAGGGAGGTCACATGATGGGTGCCTCATATGCTAAAGTGGAGTGTTCATGGAGTGGTACTAATGACAAATTAGAATATTATGGGGTTCATTGGGAGGATATTTATATAGGATTCACTACTTTGAGTAATGGTTCAAAGGGTGAGTACGTGACTAGGGTAAGTCCCAATAGGGAGGTTAGAACTATCGATCTGGGAAATCATATTGGACAACAGTCGAAGGATAGTCTAGTTCAAGTTCATGAGGATGGTTTGCCCAGGGCATCCATGGATGGTCTGAAGCATCCTGGGAATGGATCCAGTGATGAATTATCTAACTATTCTATAAGTGATTCAGAGGATTAGTTACTAGGAGATAATCTCCCTCTCCCATGGAGGAGAAAGAGTCAGAGGGATAACCATAAAGGGAGAAAGGATTTCTCATACTTACCTCTACAGAGGGAGACTCAATCAGAAATGAAGATGAAATCTAAGAAGATGGAAAACAACACCTAATGTCCCTCCAATAATGCTTTCCTGTAGAGGAAAAATGTGATGTAATTTATCTATCCTTGGAACTTATTATGATCTTGGATGAAGAAATGGTTGAACACGTGTTTTCAATCAATGCTACCAAAGAATATGTGGATAGGATGATGAGGTGGGCTTTATGGGTGGCCCCCAATGAGGATAATTGTTCATAGATTGACAAGAAGGACCTAATTTTAGTGAGGGGATTAAATAATGGTAGGATTAACATAGAGGAGTATATATATTCTTGGGAAAATATGAAGTTTTAGTTTGAAGATGTCCTAATGGATGAACCAGATACCCAAGTATGCAATATGTATTGGAAGTAATCTAGGGAGGTTAAATATGGGTGACTTAAACTATCTGTTAATGGATTTATGATCTCTTTTTTTGTGATTGAACCCATGGTTTCTCAATTTTTCCTTAAATGTGTTTAAATAATAAATATTTATTATCAGTTAGTCATGAAGAAAATACTCAGAGATAATGTATCTCACTTATATACCAGTGTTTGTATTTACATGTTTCCAAAGGTACTAGGATAATATGGTATTTGAAAATCTGTTTGTTTAATGTTTTAAGTATTCCCCAAAAGTTATGGAATGTTAATGTATGAATAGTGAGGGTCATTATTCCTAGTTTCAGAGAAAAGTTTTAGTTAATATTTGAATGTTAGGATGAGAAAACCTTAGTGAGAACCTTGAGGACACGTCTAAGGATATGTATAAGGATAAAGAATAGTATATAAAAATGTACTGGAATTTTAGTAAAGGGAAGTGTTATTAGTTTCCTAGTAATAAATACCTATCTGAATATATCAAGTGGATGTGACTCTAGCACAAATATAACTAATAGTAACAACTCAGAAAATATGTTCCAGGACTGACTAGGGGTAATATGGTACACAACAATGGGTCTTGCTGCACACCTAGTTTGAAACTCCTAGGGTATATTGTTTAGGAATTAACAAACTCTTCATGAACCATCATGATGGATTTGAATTTTGGTTGGATATGAATAACCTACGATGAACCTGGGGTGTCATAAATTAAGGATGGTGTCATGATTTAGACATCATAGATGCAATCCTTTTCATGACAATGTGGTTTTCTTTTATGATAAGTAATTATCATACAATTATACAGGTTTTAGTCAATGACAGGAACTAGAAGGAATTATATTAATTTTGAAAGTGATGGATGATTTTTTGATGAGCAGTCAAGTGGTATGATCACTGATGTGAAAGATGTTGTGATCATGCCTAATCATTTTTCATGAAATATAATTAACAATGTGTACCTTAACCAACTCATGAACTCACCAAGGAAGATAAGGAAAGAGTTTTTTGAGTGTTTAGGTAAAGAAGACCATGGAGGAAATAATATTCAACTTCCTTTATATCAAGAATGTGGAAAGAACCACCTAAGTGAGTGTATTAGAGTAATAAGAAGAAATGTTGACTATGAAAGAGAGTGAAATAAAGTAAGTGTTTGTAAGTGAAAAATGAAGTCTTAGGTTAATTAAATGGATGAGAGTATTTGACTCCCTATGATATCATCTAATTTTATGTGTTTTAAGTGCGAAATAAAGGGTCATTATGTTTCTCAATGTCCCAAATGAAATCTTCTAAATATAATCATCTAGGTGGTGTAAGTAATGGTTATATTACAGATGATGAGACTACAAATGAAATGAGAAAGGAAAGAGGTATTATGTAATAGTATGTGGTATTATTCTTATGTATTATGGATAAAGTGTAAATATTGAAGTTTTTATATATTTAGGAATCAAGAATTATTTTTTATTAATGTTGAAATAAACGAGGATTTCCCAGTTTATTTTTTTCTCTAAGGATTGAAAAGATTATGTTGAATGTTTCTGATGGACAAGAAAAGTGATTTAATTTCATGGTAATTTCCATGGAAAACACACTATTAAGGAGAAGATAACCCTTAGTATGTTAAATATGTTATTATAATGTTTTTTAGATAAAGATATGTTGTATATAAGTAAATTGGATGGTACTAATTACCTTGGAATTAATTTAGGACTTTATCACAAGTAGTTTATATTATCATGGATAAAGTTTAAAACTTCTCGGATTTATGGAATATATATAGTAATCTATGGAATAAATAAGAATTCATGTTTTCAAGATGTATTTATGGTAATCTATGGAATATATATTGATTTTGGAAATTATATTAGTGTGGTTTTATAAAATGAAATCATTTATATAGGTTGAAAACCAATCAAGTCCATCAAGGATACAGGTCTTGAACCCGTGAATAAAGGATGATAAGGGTTTTATTCCTACCACTAGCCCACACAACAACCTAGTTAATATATAATTATTTTTGATGAATAATTATTTATGATGAAAAATTAGTGTTATTTTTTATTTTTAGAGATTAGTTTATTAATATTATTTATTTTTTAGGATTTTTAGAGACAAATAGGTACACTTTTCATTATTTTACAGGATTTAAGATCTTCTAAAAGTGTATTTTATTTCTTTAGGTATCATAGATTACTTATTGACATCCATTTATTGATGTAATGAATGAATTAGAAATAGATAAAAGTAAAACCAAAGAATGATTATTTAGAAACAAAAAAGTAATTATATAACCTAATATTCTTGGTCAATAAATTAATTAATCAAAGATAAGATAATGATAAAAAAATATTTTTTTCCAAATACCTTAGTTTTTGTTGAACAAATGGACTTTAAAATAATCACATATTTATGAATTTGAGGCCCTAAAATTTGCATTGATAATTCATTTTTTGTGATTGATGACCTCAATAAATCTGTACAAATTTTTTTCTTGACCTCCATATCTATGTTTTCACTTTCCAATTATGTTATCCTTTGTGGGAGCTCACTTATATGTTACTATGGGTAACCATTATGTTTCCAACATTCACTTTTTAAAGAAGGTTTTATGATTTAGTTTTAGGATGTGGGTTTTTATGAAAGGAACTTTCAAATTTCAAACCATTGATAACCCATATAAATTTTGGGGTAGAAAAACATATTATGGGGGGTATAATGTGACACCCTCAGATTTTTTGAATTATTGTTATTTTAATTAATTGAATCTTTTTTATAGTTTTTATTTCACAAAACACTAAAAATAGTTTATTTTATATTAAAGAACTATGTCTGGTTTGTGTTATACACAACAAAAAGTTAATCATTCAGTACAGACAACATAAATTTTATCCTTCTCTATACAGAACACTGATATAAACTTACGTTACACGTAAGGTTGACTTTCCTCGATGACTTACGTAACATGCACGACTGAGTTTTAACAAACAATAATTCATTTTTAAAATATTACTTTTTAATAGGATATGAAATGACCATTAAATTGAATATTATAGGATTAAATAACTTATGAATATTTATAGTTTAAGTCATTGGTTACCTATTAATTAGAAAATAATATTGAAACCAATTGAATATAAAGGGGCTAATTTTATAAAAGTCTATTTTTATGAGAAGAGATGATTTATATTAATAAGTTATATTAATTCATAATAGTGAATGATATTAATTAAATTAGAATGTTATATATTAAAAAAAATATTTTTTATAATAATAAATTATATTTTATAGATATAAGATAAGAACAATCCCAATTTTATGCCTAAAAATCAATATTGTTATAAAGGTAATTTTACTTATTTTTAATGGAGAACCCATTTTAAATAAAATCTCTGGAAGTTTTATTGATTTAATATGTAAAAATTAACTTCATATTTGAATTAGAAACATAAAAATTAGGTTAAGATAAATGTTATGTATTTTTATATAAGGTTTCATTTTTTAATGAATCGTTAAGAATACTGAATTTTAATTCAAAATAGATTTTCATATAATTCATTTATAAGGTTCAATTTTTTAGATTGGTTTTATAGTTTAATTCTGTTATAATTTTATAAGAAAATCCAATTTAGTTTATTGGAATCAACTTTACTTTGAAATTCGGTATAATAACCTAGTAATCTTTTGGACGTTTTTACTTTAAAAACTCGTCGTGTCGTCCGACCTGTGAGATTATTTATTAAATTATTTTCTTCCACTTATATGTTTAGAATTTTTAAAAATGGATTCTATATTTTTAATTAGAATAATTTATAATTTCTAACAAGTTCAATTTTTTTACCAAAAATATTCGTGAAAGTGTTTAAAATTAATTACAACGATTAAGAGAAAAATTAGGTTCACAAAGTACTAAACAGTAAATTTAAGACCCAAGAAGACCTATAAACATGCCAAAAAACCATTTTATTTAAATTATTTATAAATAAACTTTATAGTTTTTTATTTTTTATTTGGGTTTTTAGGATTTCTTTTGTTAAAAACGTCGGTACACCTAAATTGTTTTAAAAAATGCCAATTGTGTCATTTCCCTTCCCTATAAAAGACCACCACCTCTCCCTCTTCTTCACAACTCTCAAACCACTTAGGTTAGTCCAATATATACGAATTTAAATTTCCAAAAATAGCTAATTTAACTTAAAAGCCTCCCATTTGGTAGAAATAAATCCAAGGAAGCCTTTTGGAATAAACCAAAAGGAGTTACCTGATTAAGAGGTAAAAACATCTCTCAATATCATTTATTTTATTTTCTTTATCCTCCCCCTACAATCTTCATATTATATTATTTTATAAAAAACCAGTATATTAAATAAAATAGTATTTTTTATGCTAATTTTTTTACCTATACTTACACACACCACCATCTAATGGGTAACAAACATACTTTTTATGTGTACGATGAACTACTGCCTCACAAAACGATGATTGTTCATTTTTCCTTACCACCTCTCATGGTGGAAATTATGATGGAAAATATGTTTATATATGTTATATATTATATTTATTATAACTTTAAGCTTATTTAATCCCTTTAAAACACATATATTTATACTTTCCATTTTGTGTAAATACAATAATTTCATTTGAGGAAGTGTGGACTACCACCCCCTTAAAGCCACGTGATTCGTTCACACACTACATGGAATATATTATGGATTTTTTTAGTGAACTTAAATGATATATATGATATAATAATTCTACTATAATAATGATATATATATATATATATATAAATATTTTCATTTACTTACATTCTTTCAATATGACTATTAAAAGGAAAAAACGTTCATGCACCCGTACAACCTATTGTCCCCATGAATGATGTATTAAATTTAATACATATATATTATATAGATTATTATAAACATATAATGAATATAAATTATATTTATATAATGTTTTATATTCTGTAAATTATTATATAAGTATAAGGACTAGTGACATAATAAATTAAGACACATGCAATGAACAAAGCAGATATTACCCGAAGTGAAACCTTAACATAGAATTGTTAACAAGAGGGTAATATAAAGTCATAATAAAAAAATATAAGGTATTAAATATAATAATATAGTTATTTTATATTTGTATGATAAACTTATATTTATTATACATGATTTTTTACGGGTAAGATGAGAGTCAAGACCCAAGGTAAGATAATTTAATCTCACTTTTTTATTTCCCTAAGATACATGTTTTATTCACCACATATTCCTTTTTTGTGGTGTCTATAATAACCATGGATGTATTATTTTTTTATTTTAAATAAATGTATGGTTATTTACATATCTATTTGATTATATTTATTTTATGGGGACTATGTTTCAAATGTTACCAAATCGGTAAAATAATTTTGTCTTCTTTGAGACACATTCCATGTTAGGCACCTATATTTTTCCATGAGCTGTATATACTAACATTGAAATTTTATATCAAGAAAATATTTATATTCATTATATCTTTAAGAATAAATTAATTTAATTTTCTTGAAATGGGAGTATGGATCAAAGTTTCCAAGTGGTAAGAGTTTATTGAAACAATCTCACCGCTTTTCAAGATTGTTTATGATTAAGCTTCCTTTGATGAAATATTATGATCTATATCTCATGAAAAGACATTAATTTTATTCTTATATAGTTATTTATGATATATTAATATATTTTTACCATTTTTTCCACTCATTGTTCCATAATATATTTAGTAAAGTGTTTTTAATAATGTATGAATTTACATCTCTCCTCGGTCAGAAATCCATGATCCTTTGAAACTATACTTTCTCAAAGGTTTCCCAAAATATTTTACTATTTTAATATGATATATAGATGAAATATTTAACCATTTTTTACCTTTTTAATACAAATGGGGTTTTAAAAAGGAATCCTCTAATATTTTTCTGGTTGAGGCACCTTTCTAAACATTTTATGGTGTTAAAGGAATGTTTGGCATGTACAGATTTACCCACCATTATGAGTGTAATTACATTGAAGGTTCCTTTAGAAGATTAAAAAGTTTTTTTAAATAATTTATTTCCTAATATTCTGGTATTTCAATTTTTTAAATTAGTTTTCATGAAAATTGTTTTTAAAATGTTTTCAAGATTATTTTTAATGTTTCATTTAGAAAAGGGGTATTTAAAAAGTTTTCAATATTATTTCATAATATTTTATGTGAAAAGGTTTTCAATTTTTTTTCAATATTTCTTTAAAAATTTTAAAATTTATTTTCAATTAAATGGTGTTCAAAACGTTTTCAAGATTTATTTACATGTTTTTAATCATATTTTCAAAGAAATGGTTTTAAAAGGGTTTTCAATATTTTTTATAAGTATTTAATTTATTTTATATGAAATGGTTTTCAAAATGTTTTCAAGATTTATTTTTATGTTTTCAAATAATTTTCAATGAAATTGGTTTCAAATGATTTTCAGGATTTATTTTAAAATTTTCAAAGAGTTTTAAATGAAAAATGTTTTTAAAATGATTTGAATATTATTCTATAAGTTTTCAAGGAAAATGGTTTTAAAATTGATTTCAAGTCTTCTCTTTAAATTTTCAAGGTGTTTTCAAGGAAAATTATTTTTAAATGGATTTATTCAATAAAAATACTTTTTCAAATAAGAAAGGATATTTTCCTCAAGAAATGTTATTTGAAAGATATTTCAAAATTATTTTCCATCCAATATGACTTCAGTTGATGTTACTAATGCTTTTTTAAGAAATGATATAATGTTTCCATTAATATTCTTAATATTAATGAGTTATTCTTAATTTCATGGTCTTTATAAAACCCATTTCTCTTTCATGGGTTATATTTTTATGAAATATGTTTCTATTTCATGAGTTATGAATTTGATGAAATGATTATGAAACCTGTATCTTTTTCCACATGTTATGATATGATTACATGTTTATGATACCCATTTAATTTCATCAGTTGTGATATGATTTTAATGATCTTGTATCACATGTATGTATGATTTAATTATGAGATGGGTGAGTGTAGAGACCCAAAGCCTGACGTACATGGACATTACATTACTTTTGCGGAATACTTAGTACATAACAAAAACACACACACACAAGGATCGTAATAGTTTAGTGTCTTTGGAAACTCAGAACGTAATCTTCTAATCGTGGTGAAAGATCTTCAATATCTCCCATAAAGATCTTCCCTTTTTTTTACCTAAAACCTTTCTTTATATCCTGGGGAAAAGAAAACATAAAAGGGTGAGCTCAAATGCTCAGTAAGGGTATACAAAAGAAATAAAAATCATATCATATCTTTTTGAAAATCATAACCTGCAAAAGAGATCATAGTATCTTAACATGGAACAAATCATAGAAGTGAAAATGAGATCACCATAATCATAACATGAAACTTGAAACTTTGTGGCATGCACACATAATCATGGAAAATCATTTCTTGTTAGTCATGACTCATTGTCAAGACTATCTTAGTGGACAAAGTCCCTTTCTGAACCGAGTTCACTCCTCGTTTCAGTCCTGTATCACTGAACCGAAATAACCTTCCGTTCCAGCCATGTCTATCTCATGAGATATAAAGTCTTTACCCAATGCATTGGAGGGAGATATAGGTCCCACCCATCTCATAATGAATCCTTTCTTATGTGTGCCACATAATCATAAACCATACATCATAGTGTAACCCATGTAATAAAAATGGGATTCTTAAACAACATGACATCATAAAACCATACATATAAGATAAAGGAATTCATAAACATAATTCCATCACAGCATAGTCAAATCAATGTAAAAATATGGATAGAAACAGAACCCTTTATTATCTTAGATGGAAAATAATTTTGACAAAACACTTGAAATGAATTCTTGAGGAAAATATCCTTTCTTCTTCAAAATCAATTTCTTTTCACAAAACATCATGAAATTTTAAAAGAAAGATATTTTATTAAAAATAGTCATAAAATCTTTTGTAGGAAGATTAATGAAAATAAGGCTTTATAAAATCGTAAAAATCCGTTCGTGCCGTTTAAGTTTAAAAAACATTCTTCGTACTTTTGTCGGAAAAGTCAAAAAGTACCTCGTACGAAAAACGACAAAAGATTCCTTTCATATCTTTTACTAAAAACTCACCGAAGGGTAAAATTGGATTTAAACAATTGTAGGTTGATGTAAATAACATTACATATTGAGGAAACATGGATGTGGATGATAAAATATACCCCAGTAAATTTCAAAGTACAAACAATCTCGGGTAAAAATGAGATTGCGATATTTCCCTTACCTTAGGTCCGACTTGCTTTGTAAGTGTCCGAACCTCCTGTATAATGATTTAAATCATGTTATTGACTTATTACAGAATCATATTCAATGTTATGATATCATATATGGTTCACTTATGACATTATATTACCCGTTCTTTGGTAAATTCCATGTTAAAGAAGCGTTTTGGGTAAAATCGTTTCATTTATCGTAGGTGTTTTGACTTGTTGTTCTTGACATCATTATTACTTATATCATGATTTACTTACTTTCCAGAATATAAAATATGATTTATATATCATATATATTCAGTATATATATATATATAATAGGTAGATTAATAAAATGAAAAACACCGTTCATGGAGACGGTAGTCCGTACGTACGCATGAACGCTGTTTTCCTTTCCTTATTGTCTTGAAATGGAAGTAAGTAGATGACATACATATGTATATATATACATAAACCCAGTAGATTTATAATGTCATATATTTCATTATTATTTCTTGTATATACATTATAATCATTCTTAAATGGTTAACATGGAGAATGAATCTCATCGCGTCGTGGAGACGGTATTCCGTACGTACGCACGAGCGATGATATCATTTCTATAAATATTGAATTGAATTGGAGTGGATTATACAATATATCAGAATAAATATGATGTTGTAATAACTATGTATAGTTATTCTTTACACCATTATACCCATCCATGTAAGGTGGTGGTGGAAAATAGATTACACCACGGCGTGGAGACGGTATTCCGTACGTACGCACGCACGGTGATTTCTTTTTCCGTAGGATGGATAGATGGTGAAATAAGGATGTTTCATACTTATAATAACATATCAGTATATGAGTGATACTGATGTTATTACTTAATAATGAAACAACATAATAAGAATAAGTGGAAGAAGAAATAAAGATGAAAGAATTGGTAACGGTAATTACCTCTTCTTTGAAGTGCCTCTTTGAGACCCCCTCTTAGGGCACTAAAATTGGACTTTGAGGAAGACCAGAACCTCTAGGATGTTGCTAGGGAAGTGGAGAAGAGATTTTGGCAGGGGTTGGACGAGCTTGAGTGCTCAAATTGGTGTGAGGAGGAGGGGGAGGAGGTGTCCTTTTATAGGGGAGGAGAGGGGCACCTTAGGAATTCTTAAAAATATTAATTTATAATAAATCTAAACCCACTTAAAAACCTCCAAAAATGACTCATATTCGAAGCTTATATGAGATAGGGTTGTAATCTCATCAACCAATCAAATTTAGACATGTTTGGATTTTATTTTAAACCTTATCAATTAGATTTAACTCTAAGTTAAATAATTTAACATTTACCGTGTCTTTTTGTTTTCTTTCACTATATGGTTAATACACTTACTATAACATGCCAAACGAACCCCAAATTGTTTATTATTAATATATATATCCTTATCTAAGTCATTTGGCCGAACCTTAGATTTTTAGGAATAAAATAACAATTAGTAATATAATATTTGATTTAAAAACTATTTTGTGTCAATTTTGACACTATTTGATATATGATTTTTGTGAAAGTCATAACAGAATTAAATGTTCGAACAAAGTTGATTAAATCAACATTAATATATCATAGTAACCTATAAAATTAGTGGAATTCATAAAAATTCTCAAATTACTTTTATTTTGGTGTTTATAACATCAATTATTTCAATATTTCATAAATAAGATAATTACTGCATCATCTTTGTGTCATAAATTAATTAAATTATTTGATGTCTAAAATTTACAAATAAAATAACATCATTTAGGAAATCTTTTTAGCTTTCTAATGAATATTTATAGTCGAATTTACCTTATGTATAACCCCATATTAAAAATGATTTACTTATTAAACTTTGATTTTAACTATTTTAATCCTTCTTTAAATAAATTAATAATAAATGTCCTAATCTAATCCAAGTGGGCCTAAATGGTCATATTTTATTCCTAAGTTTGTTTTTGGTCGAATTAAACTTGTCCAATAGAATTAGGACATGTGTTAGGGTAATATTAATATCATATTTACCCTTAGTTACCTTATTTACTATTAACCGTGGTAAAAAAAAGTAAAAAGTTACTATTCACCAAAAAATTATTTTCATCTCATTGAACCACATTTTAGTCCTTGATATTAACCGTGTCTCTCGGATTTTCGAAATTCCATTCACAGAAGCGGTAAAATTAAGTTTTATGCAAAATTCAGTTTTTAACCTACCACTTAGTAGTTTCACTATTCATCAAAAATTGATGTTTTTCAGAACAATGCCAAAATTTCATCCCAAGCTATATTTCATATTCCGAATTCAAAAATGAAGTCTATTTTACCAAATTAATAACATAAAAGTTGCATTAATTAATTTTATAATTAAATCCCGCTGTTAAAACAAATAGCGTGTTTTTAAGAAACAATATCTATCAAAAGATTGACACTTGTTTATGTCTAGTTTAAATGTGAAATTACATCCAATGACCAACATTGTATTAAATTGTAAAAATATATTCAAAATATACTTTAAAACCACTCAAATTAATGATTTATCACTATTAATTATTTCGATTAAAAAAGTTGTTTTTAATTATAATTTAGTAATTTTCACTATTCATCAGAATATGAAAGTTATCCGAAAAGTACCAAAATTTCACCTTAGGCTAAATTCGATACTCCGAATCCAAAAATAAAGTTCATTTTGAAAAATAAGATTTACTGGATTTCAAAAAGTGGTTATTACTATTCATAACGGCTAGTTTTAATAATATTTTTATAGCATATCGTTGTTTAGTGAAACTCGGTATTGCGTACTACACACGCTATCGAGGAAGGTCGCGATTGCGTGTAATGCAAGTCAAGTCAAGGATGTGTGTTGTGCAAGCTCCTTTTGGTGTAGCGTACAACACAAGACATTAATAAAATTAAAAAGAATATTTTTTTATAAAATCTTGGGCTGTTACATTCTACCCCCCTTAAAATGAATTTCGCCCTCGAAATTCGTCGGGGTTATAAATGGTTTACTATTTGAAAGTTTCATTAATAGAAACCCACATCGTAAAAGGGAATACCAAAACTTGGCTTTAAAAACTAAAGTATGAAATGTAACGATTACCCAAATAAACTAATCACTGGGTTTCCACATAGGTGAAAATATGGATATGGAAGAGAAATCTAACCATCATGTTCTGATGGAGAGTGGTAGAGAACATGGCTATGGAAAATCCAGTAATCACAAATCCATAAATTTGTGACGATCTAAGGTACCATCTGATTCATCAGGTATAAGAGAACTAGGACAACATTTTTGGTTTTCAAGATCATTTCCCTAAAGTTAAAGAATTTGAATTAGAATAAATACTTACTTTATTTTGGTACAATCTCACTGTTGTTCGTGCCTTTAACAATTTCCACTTCATCTCTTAAATAAATGAAGTTGAATTTGTTATTCGTGAAGTGTTAGCAGATCATGTGATAGAATGACGGGTCATTCCATCTGTCTCAAAAGGTTAGCAAAATTTATATACATAAGTCGATCTATAGTGGGATTAATCATATATGGTTCCTAAAATGGGCTTATACTTCATATATCATACTGCATAATATAATAACACTAGTTTCTACTAAACAGGGACTTCCTGTAGGTCAGTGGTAGGCGATAAAGGCCAGTCGCACTTCGGTTGTGGGTTCGATTCCTACAGCCTTGTCCGAAGCGATGGGTTGTCGCCCGTCCTGCAGGTTGTCCTTTTTCTAAAACTACGTTACTATAACATCACATCAATAATATCGAAAATCTTCTATCCTTAAACAATAATAACTTATGTCCAACATAATCCAGTCTAATCATTAGGCTTATACATAATACTGCAGTCCACTCTCATAATATAGTGACATCGATTACCAGAGATTTAATACTGTCGTTGATCCCCACATATCATAAGATATGTCTTGTTGGTCACATTCCAAACATTCAAAGTCCTTAATCGTGTATTCTCTTGAATACTTTAGTGAAAACATGAGTGCAGTTAAAAGTTAACACTTTCCACATACCAAAATCCTCAAAATTCTATATACTCAAACCATGATATCACTTAGTCCTTATATCAATCATGAGCTCATGAATACTATCAAACATTTAATTTTCTCCTTATCCCTTCATTATGCGCATATCATCTACATTCCAAAAATATCTGAATAACCTTTCATGGATAGTGGTACCATTAATCATACACTTTCATAACTCAAGGAAAGACAACAGTGTAACAATCTTCAGATGTCTCTTTATTCCATAGTACCATGAGATTTCTTATACAACATTACACATGATAAACATGTAATCATTCCACAACATTCTTAAACCATTGACCGAGCTGCAACAATTCTTTCATCTCACATATCATTTGTAGTCTCTTCATCATCATCCACATAAATACTACCCATATGACCATACTGATTCTCTTCATGAGTCTTTCCCTTAGGGCATTTGTTTGTATAATGCCCATACATTCCACATTTAAAACACTTAACCATTTTTGATGTCATAGCAACACCATTATCCTCATCCATGGTGTTAACCGACCCTTTTCCTTTGCACTTACTTGCTTTGTGTCCTTCTTTTCCACACCCAAAGCATCTTCCAGTTCCCTTGAAACATTCTCCTTGATGCCTCTTCCCACATGATTTACATAGGGGAAATTGAACTTTCTTTCCTCTATGATCATCATGGAACTCCATCTTTCTCTTATTAGTCGAGTCAGGAAACTTACCAAATTTTACTTTATTGATCATGTTGTGAGATTGCTGATTCGGCATAATAATGATGTTTGGACATCCAAATCCCATTTCATTTGGTTGCTCAAGAAGAATATCATTCCATTGTCCATCATATCCTCCATTATTGTGAATCATCTTGTTTCCAGCCATTTTCTAAAACCCAAACAGAATAGTGTTAGATGCAAAAATCGTAATAAAGGGGGAGTAACTTAAATATCTATCATCTTTGGTTTAATCTAATATCGTTACCATAGTTCTAGGACTATATCCTATACGTATACTTATCCTTAGGGGCATCCCTAGACATACCTTAGAAATATCTCTAGGGATCTCACTAATGTTTTCGCGTCCTAGTTTCCAAAGGTTGACTAAACCTTTCCTCTGATACCAACTGTAGAGACCCGAAGCCTGACGTACATGGACATTACATTACTTTTGCGGAATACTTAGTACATAACAAAAACACACACACACAAGGATCGTAATAGTTTAGTGTCTTTGGAAACTCAGAACGTAATCTTCTAATCGTGGTGAAAGATCTTCAATATCTCCCATAAAGATCTTCCCTTTTTTTTACCTAAAACCTTTCTTTATATCCTGGGGAAAAGAAAACATAAAAGGGTGAGCTCAAATGCTCAGTAAGGGTATACAAAAGAAATAAAAATCATATAATATCTTTTTGAAAATCATAACCTGCAAAAGAGATCATAGTATCTTAACATGGAACAAATCATAGAAGTGAAAATGAGATCACCATAATCATAACATGAAACTTGAAACTTTGTGGCATGCACACATAATCATGGAAAATCATTTCTTGTTAGTCATGACTCATTGTCAAGACTATCTTAGTGGACAAAGTCCCTTTCTGAACCGAGTTCACTCCTCGTTTCAGTCCTGTATCACTGAACCGAAATAACCTTCCGTTCCAGCCATGTCTATCTCATGAGATATAAAGTCTTTACCCAATGCATTGGAGGGAGATATAGGTCCCACCCATCTCATAATGAATCCTTTCTTATGTGTGCCACATAATCATAAACCATACATCATAGTGTAACCCATGTAATAAAAATGGGATTCTTAAACAACATGACATCATAAAACCATACATATAAGATAAAGGAATTCATAAACATAATTCCTTCACAGCATAGTCAAATCAATGTAAAAATATGGATAGAAACAGAACCCTTTATTATCTTAGATGGAAAATAATTTTGACAAAACACTTGAAATGAATTCTTGAGGAAAATATCCTTTCTTCTTCAAAATCAATTTCTTTTCACAAAACATCATGAAATTTTAAAAGAAAGAGATTTTATTAAAAATAGTCATAAAATCTTTTGTAGGAAGATTAATGAAAATAAGGCTTTATAAAATCGTAAAAATCCGTTCGTGCCGTTTAAGTTTAAAAAACATTCTTCGTACTTTTGTCGGAAAAGTCAAAAAGTACCTCGTACGAAAAACGACAAAAGATTCCTTTCATATCTTTTACTAAAAACTCATCGAAGGGTAAAATTGGATTTAAACAATTGTAGGTTGATGTAAATAACATTACATATTGAGGAAACATGGATGTGGATGATAAAATATACCCCAGTAAATTTCAAAGTACAAACAATCTCGGATAAAAATGAGATTGCGATATTTCCCTTACCTTAGGTCCGACTTGCTTTGTAAGTGTCCGAACCTCCTGTATAATGATTTAAATCATGTTATTGACTTATTACAGAATCATATTCAATGTTATGATATCATATATGGTTCACTTATGACATTATATTACCCGTTCTTTGGTAAATTCCATGTTAAAGAAGCGTTTTGGGTAAAATCGTTTCATTTATCGTAGGTGTTTTGACTTGTTGTTCTTGACATCATTATTACTTATATCATGATTTACTTACTTTCCAGAATATAAAATATGATTTATATATCATATATATTCAGTATATATATATATATATATAATAGGTAGATTAATAAAATGAAAAACACCGTTCATGGAGACGGTAGTCCGTACGTACGCATGAACGCTGTTTTCCTTTCCTTATTGTCTTGAAATGGAAGTAAGTAGATGACATACATATGTATATATATACATAAACCCAGTAGCTTTATAATGTCATATATTTCATTATTATTTCTTGTATATACATTATAATCATTCTTAAATGGTTAACATGGAGAATGAATCTCATCGCGTCGTGGAGACGGTATTCCGTACGTACGCACGAGCGATGATATCATTTCTATAAATATTGAATTGAATTGGAGTGGATTATACAATATATCAGAATAAATATGATGTTGTAATAACTATGTATAGTTATTCTTTACACCATTATACCCATCCATGTAAGGTGGTGGTGGAAAATAGATTACACCACGGCGTGGAGACGGTATTCCGTACGTACGCACGCGCGGTGATTTCTTTTTCCGTAGGATGGATAGATGGTGAAATAAGGATGTTTCATACTTATAATAACATATCAGTATATGAGTGATACTGATGTTATTACTTCATAATGAAACAACATAATAAGAAGAAGTGGAAGAAGAAATAAAGATGAAAGAATTGGTAACGGTAATTACCTCTTCTTTGAAGTGCCTCTTTGAGACCCCCTCTTAGGGCACTAAAATTGGACTTTGAGGAAGACCAGAACCTCTAGGATGTTGCTAGGGAAGTGGAGAAGAGATTTTGGCAGGGGTTGGACGAGCTTGAGTGCTCAAATTGGTGTGAGGAGGAGGGGGAGGAGGTGTCCTTTTATAGGGGAGGAGAGGGGCACCTTAGGAATTCTTAAAAATATTAATTTATAATAAATCTAAACCCACTTAAAAACCTCCAAAAATGACTCATATTCGAAGCTTATATGAGATAGGGTTGTAATCTCATCAACCAATCAAATTTAGACATGTTTGGATTTTATTTTAAACCTTATCAATTAGATTTAACTCTAAGTTAAATAATTTAACATTTACCGTGTCTTTTTGTTTTCTTTCACTATATGGTTAATACACTTACTATAACATGCCAAACGAACCCCAAATTGTTTATTATTAATATATATATCCTTATCTAAGTCATTTGGCCGAACCTTAGATTTTTAGGAATAAAATAACAATTAGTAATATAATATTTGATTTAAAAACTATTTTGTGTCAATTTTGACACTATTTGATATATGATTTTTGTGAAAGTCATAACAGAATTAAATGTTCGAACAAAGTTGATTAAATCAACATTAATATATCATAGTAACCTATAAAATTAGTGGAATTCATAAAAATTCTCAAATTACTTTTATTTTGGTGTTTATAACATCAATTATTTCAATATTTCATAAATAAGATAATTACTGCATCATCTTTGTGTCATAAATTAATTAAATTATTTGATGTCTAAAATTTACAAATAAAATACCATCATTTAGGAAATCTTTTTAGCTTTCTAATGAATATTTATAGTCGAATTTACCTTATGTATAACCCCATATTAAAAATGATTTACTTATTAAACTTTGATTTTAACTATTTTAATCCTTCTTTAAATAAATTAATAATAAATGTCCTAATCTAATCCAAGTGGGCCTAAATGGTCATATTTTATTCCTAAGTTTGTTTTTGGTCGAATTAAACTTGTCCAATAGAATTAGGACATGTGTTAGGGTAATATTAATATCATATTTACCCTTAGTTACCTTATTTACTATTAACCGTGGTAAAAAAAAGTAAAAAGTTACTATTCACCAAAAAATTATTTTCATCTCATTGAACCACATTTTAGTCCTTGATATTAACCGTGTCTCTCGGATTTTCGAAATTCCATTCACAGAAGCGGTAAAATTAAGTTTTATGCAAAATTCAGTTTTTAACCTACCACTTAGTAGTTTCACTATTCATCAAAAATTGATGTTTTTCAGAACAATGCCAAAATTTCATCCCAAGCTATATTTCATATTCCGAATTCAAAAATGAAGTCTATTTTACCAAATTAATAACATAAAAGTTGCATTAATTAATTTTATAATTAAATCCCGCTGTTAAAACAAATAGCGTGTTTTTAAGAAACAATATCTATTAAAAGATTGACACTTGTTTATGTCTAGTTCAAATGTGAAATTACATCCAATGACCAACATTGTATTAAATTGTAAAAATATATTCAAAATATACTTTAAAACCACTCAAATTAATGATTTATCACAATTAATTATTTCGATTAAAAAAGTTGTTTTTAATTATAATTTAGTAATTTTCACTATTCATCAGAATATGAAAGTTATCCGAAAAGTACCAAAATTTCACCTTAGGCTAAATTCGATACTCCGAATCCAAAAATAAAGTTCATTTTGAAAAATAAGATTTACTGGATTTCAAAAAGTGGTTATTACTATTCATAACGGCTAGTTTTAATAATATTTTTATAGCATATCGTTGTTTAGTGAAACTCGGTATTGCGTACTACACACGCTATCGAGGAAGGTCGCGATTGCGTGTAATGCAAGTCAAGTCAAGGATGTGTGTTGTGCAAGCTCCTTTTGGTGTAGCGTACAACACAAGACATTAATAAAATTAAAAAGAATATTTTTTTATAAAATCTTGGGCTGTTACAGTGAGACCTATATATCCTTACAATTTATTGGTTAAAGATTTATATCTAATGAGACTGACTAAGATGGTATTGGGAACGAAACTTGCCCACTATGATGGCAATGAGAGTGAACTAGGACTACCAATATGGCATAAGGATTGAACTCATACTACTAATATGGACTTGGTAGTAAACCATGACTACCAATATGGTATGGGGAGTGAACCCATACTACCAATACGATCTTGGAATTGATGCCTTAGTTACTATGGAAATCATATTATATGCTTATGTATCTTCCATAATTGCATGTATTACTCCTATGTTATGCTTTCATAGATTATGTTATTTATTTACTTACAATACATGTCTGATGAATGAAAAATATTTATTCCATGACTCATGTTTATGATCTTATGATATGATGGGAATGATATTTTAATTTTATGATGATGCTCTCATACCCTAATGATCATGCTTATGATTGCATGTCTCCCTTGTTCACACTTACTAAGCATCTGAGCTAACCCCTTTTAATGCATATTTCCCTAGTTTATGAAGATATTTATTATGTATAACATGTATAAGAAATTTTATAATCATGAAGAACATAGTGGTAGATAATATTTCCCTCTCACATACAAGTTTCTATGTTTCCATGTTTCTAAAGGAACTAGACTAATACAGTCTTTGGGAAAATGTTTTTTTAATGTTTTATGTATTCCAAAAAAGTTAGGAAATTTTAATGTATGAAAATAGAGGGTATATATACTTGTAGACTCCTATAGAACCTAGAAGTGATCCTAGGATCCCTATATGAAAAAATTTCATAGGGAACCCCATGTGACCTCACAATTTACAACATATACATCTTACCCAGATCATCCACTTTTGTGGCATCTTTGATTGGAATGAAATGTTATGACCTTATCAACTAATCAATCACCACCTAGATATCATTCCACCCTCAAGGAGTCCATAGTAATCCATCAATGAAATCCATGGATATAACTTCCCTTTCCAAACTAGAACAAAAATAGGTTGGATAATACTATAAGGCTTAAAATGCTCTACCTTTATTTATTACTAGGTGTAATAGTGGGAAACATATTTATTAATGAAACACTTCCTAACTGACCACCAGAATAGTTGTATCATTTCATAATAAATATTTTTTGTTCCTGGAAGAATAAACCATGATGGAATATAAAAATAAAACAAAAAAATCCTAATAGATTCTAGGATGAAAAAAAATCCCTAAAATGAGAATACCATCTAAAGAGATAGAACAATCAGAAACGGTCTCCCAACTATAAAGATTTCTGGAATTCCTTTGAACTATAAATCATTCTCTTGAGTATGTAGTTATATACAGGGATAGATGATGGTAACTGAAATATTTTCAAAACTATACCTGAAAAATCATCCCTAGAATCCAAATTCTATTAAGAAAAAAACCCCATTAAGTTATACTCTTCATTCGATTCCAAAACTACTTACGGTGGAACTTTCCTATTGAGAGATTCTGTAATGAAATTCACCTACCATGTGGTGTATGCCTTATCAAATTTATACATATTAAAGTATTATACCCACCACATATTTCTAAGATTAAAGTTCATATGATAAAGTTTATGTTCAAACTCTTACTGTAAGAAAAGATTGTGAACCATCCCCCATAAATAAAATAATTCCAATATTTAATGGAATGGTTAACTATGGAAAGATTAAAATCTTGGGCCGGGTTATTATTCTCAGGCAGTTGAAGTTGATGAGAGCTATAAGGTACTACATGATCACCCTGCATAATAAAACAATGTAAACCAGTGCTATAAGTATCAAAAAATATATATACACCTTACTGGTCTTAGGTGAGATTAGAATAGGATACAATGTTAGAACCTTTTTTAACTCATTGAAAGAAGCATAAAACTTTATATCCAATGTTAATTTCACCCCATTCTTGGTAAGATAAATTAATAGCGACACCATATTAGAGAAATCCTTGAAAACCCATCTATAGTATCCATTAAGACCAAGGAATATCTGAATCTCAAAGGCATTCCATGGATCTTCCCATTACAAAACATCCTTTACCTTCTCAGGATCAACTGATAATCCCTGATAATAAATCATGTACCCTAAAAATTTCAATTATTTAATCTAGAGGATTCATTTTGAAAATTTTCTTTACAAACAGTGACTCCTCAGGATTTCCAAAACCAAACTCAGATAGTGCTTGTGCTTGTTATCAGATCTTAAATAAACCAAAATATCATCTATGAAAACTACCACGAAAGTGTTGAAATACTGATAGAATATTCTATTCGTCAAAGTATCAACACGATTCAAAGGATAATTTTTCTTAAACATCACTTGGTTTAACTTTTGATAGTCCTAAAACAATTGAAGTGAATGATCTCCCTTGTGGGAAAAGAGAAATGGAGTTAGACAAAGAGAAACACTAGGGTGAAGAAACCCTTTCCCACTAGATCTTCCAACTTAATATTATTCTATTTCAACTCTGTTGCTACAATATGATTTGAAGGTATAAAAATTAGTTTTTTCTTTAGCACCAATTCAACCGTATGCTCTAACTCCATGTGTGGAAAAAGCCTGAAGAAATAAGCTGAGAAAAGTTCTGGAAAGTCTTGGACAATAGTAAGAAGAACAATAATAGAATAAAACCATTGGAAAAAATTTCTACCATAGACAAAAAAATCTATATCTCTGGGTGGGAAAGTCTTTCATGACCATACCTCAGATCCCACTCTCCATGAAAAACCCATGAGTTCCCTTTAACCTCAATAAATGTGACACACTAATGATAAAAATCAACCTCATCTTTACAAGCAACAAGACAATCCATCCCAATGATTACATTAAATTGATCTATATAGAGAAAAAGAAAATCCTAGACTAACTCAATATCAAGTATCGATAGCACACAATAAGGAAACAAAAACCCATGCTCTATTATCGTACCGAGAGGTTTCACTAACTCTATAAAAAATGGAGTGAATTCCATTGGAAGGTTAATCATATCAAAAAACCAACCAGATATAAATGAGTGAAAAAAACCAGTAACAAATAAATAATTATTTATCCAATATTAAATAATGATGGTAATTCCCACCATCATTGAAACCACATTTTCATCCACCAAAATATCATCAAATACATTAAGGTTCTTAACTCTAGAGGCCTACAACTGGAGCCCTATAGTCCTTGAAGTATCTTACTACCCCATAGTAGCTGTTGGATATGATAATCCATGACCATATTAAGGTGTATATATTGCCTGAAATTAACAATAAAGATGACCATAACATACACAAATGTTACATATATTTTCAGGTGAATAATTATAATTCCATGTGTCTCCAACCTTTCCATACTGATAGAAAGTTATAGGATCACTACTAGCTTCAACTGGATGTTCCGAAGAGGCCTGCTATCGAGAACCACCTCCACCACTCTAGTGGCGATCTTTCAAGTTTCTCTTTTCCCTAGCACATCATTGAAGCTACCACTAGGTGTAAGAGAAGGGAAAAAGTATCTATACTTTCCTTCCATATTCAATTATACCATTATATCCCTATCCACTGTATTCACATAGGTCGAAATATTCATCATAAATACCTGTGATATGATATCTGATAGTAATCCTTGTAGGTTTTACTAGCTTTCATTTGGTCATTCTTCATAACCTTAGGTGAAAAATGAAATCTCAATAAACATTTTGGTGTATGCTGACACTAAAATCTCTCTATTATATAATGAGAGTAACTCCATATATTTTTCCATCATTAGTGACTCTGGTAAATTTTTTGGAAGAATAGAACCTTGAAACCCTTCCAGTATAAGACCACATGCCTATCCGCTTGTACCATAGAATACCAGAAACCCTTGTGGGGACCCTCAAGTTTTAATGTTTCACACTTCACCATGATAATATTAGGTTAATATTATACATAAAAGATCTGATTCATATTTTCAATATATTCCTCCACCTCATGAGGTTCACTCATACCTTTCTAATCTAAGAACTCCTATAATCAATATTTTTCTCATAAAACTTCTGGTTATACCTCAATGAGTGCATTAAATTTTTTTGGCACATTTTGGTTGAAAACATGAACTTCTTGCATGACAAAATTGACAATGTTTTGATACATAGAAGGATTTCCTTCTATATAATCAGCTATAAACTTCTGAGGAACTCGGAGAACACATATCAGAGGCATACCACTACACACCAAAACAAAAAAACATCCAAAAAATGGATAAATATCAGTTAAATCTAGAAAACCCATAAGAAAAAACTAATAATTACATCAAAAACTGAAAACTAGGTGATACACATCCCAACATCCAATGGTATGTTGAGTCTCTTAATGAGAAGAGACGGCCATGAACTCACCGTAATATAAATATCAAGTCTTGGAAATCCTATCTATAGTCTACCAAACATCCCAAGACAAGGAATCTTCAGTACATACCACCTATGATACCAAACTTTTACAGACTAACCTGAATACCCTCTCAAAATGATACTCGACCCAGCCCATCACATACTCGAAGGGTGTTTCCGATCCTCATGGGCTGGCGACTAGCATGAAGTCATTGAAAAAAATTAGAGGGAATTATTCCACCCACCCTAAAGAAAAAATTTGGAACATATATAAAATATAAACAATAATTAAAATTATAAATATATTCCATATCTAAAAAAAATAGCGAAAACCAAACAACTCACGAGTAGAAACAATCTCCAAGTACTGGCCCAACTACAAAGGACTACCAAAATCGGAAAACTAACTACTCCATGTGATATCAAGGGAAGACATCCACCATCTCACCACTATCTACACAACATAGCTGATAGAATACCTCACTACCTCACTATGGTTCCTTGCATTTCCCTGTATCGAATTACATAACTAGTTCTATGAATTACTGAAGGTGTATGGATGATTTTAGCTAAAAGGATCAGTTGGGTCTCAACCAAGTGTTCCATATCAGGTATTTGAACATTAATCCAAGCATTCTAAACTTTAAATAAAATAAAGAATGAGAAGAGTTTAATAGTGTTTATATCTAACGCATGAAAAAATAGTTTAATTTCCCCATTTTTATCATTTTAAAACAAAATAGGTAAATCAGTTTCAAATAATTTTAAATCCATATATCTTAGAAGATATATACATCCAAAACAAACCAAATCTTGCATCACATATCATATAAAATCTATGATTGTAAAAAAATGTAAAAACCAAAAGTAGCCCAAATCGGCCTAGAAGCATAGGTAACAATGCCCAAAGGATCACAATAGGTCAAGATAACTTGGACACTCATAACTGACATAAAAAATAACATACACAACAATCTACTAGACATATGTATCAATTATAGATAGTAGAGGAAAACCCCAACAACTGAACCTCCTAACATGTCTAACATGACCCTAAATCAACAATCCTAGGGATAAGAGGAAATCCCCATGAGAAAACCCTCTGATAGTGGATGAGACCTATTACTATACCTTCCACCTATGTACCCAAGGCTTCCCTTGTGATTTATTTTCCAAATAAAATCATAAAAGAATTTCCATAATTTCATGATTTGAAACCATTTTGCAAAACAATTTTACAATGATATTGGAATCCCTTTCCATTTACCAGATCCGGGGGAAAAAAATATTTTATAAAAACCCAGTTCCATAAAAAAACATATCATGCAATTTCATTTAATAAAATAATTTATCAAAATAGGAGGAGTAAAATTCATCAGCATAGGATAGATATGGAACCACCTACCTCAGATCTCATGTCAGACAATACCGAAATTTGATCCACTAACAAGAAGAAATCAAAAATGAAAATAGTGGCAGTAGAACTAATATACACATATTATAATTGATCCAAATTAAATAAAAAGGTCATCAAAGAATAGGAAACAACACATACCTCTAGAACACACACCCTTCACACTATAAACAATAAGGATTGGACTGTTGAACAAGATCAAATGATTACTATGGAGAGAAAAGAGAGGAACAATTACCACAGATCCAAAAAACAAATAGTTCAATGGAATGGTGATATTGTGATCAAAGGAAAATATGAAATAGAAATTATCTCTTACCCGAAGTGATGCAACACAACTTCCTTGATGATCTAATACAGAACAAATCAATCTAGATCGAATAGAGACTCCAAATGTCATCAGAGAGGAATGCTAGTTCGAGATAAAGGAGGGATGAGGATGATAGAATAAAAAATATATCGATTTACCACCTTAAAATTTTAATTCATGATAGTTAAATAGTGTGTAACCCCTTTACACATCGTGTAATCCACAAGACTCAAGTATGCTGAAAAAACCATCTCCTTTTTAATAAAACTGATACTTTAACATGACATGGTGTTTAAAATTTACAAATCGGGTACTACCTTCACATTTTGTACCAGGTTCATTGAATTAGTCGGACACTACTTACACATTGTTTCCGCCCATTACACAAAATGTATTTTTCCTAAAAACTATAAAAACTATATTTTCTTTGCAAAAAACTCAAACCAACTCAGATGTTCTCTGAACATGGGGATAATGCTGCAAGGCCATTAAATAATTTATAAATAGACCCCATTAATTCAAAAAACAAATACAACCATGAGATTGAATACATTTTCATAGAAAATTTTCTCCATCCGTGTGTGTCATCAGACACATCGAATTGAAGAGGAAAACAAGAAAAGAGAATGAATATACCTAAAAGTAGCTAATGAGATGTTTCACCTCTCTTATAAGCACATAAAGAACCTCTTACATAATCCAATTCCTTGAAAAATAATTCTCTAACATCTATATTCAATACACATAGTTCATATTTTTATCAAAATAAAAATCTTAATGGGATTAATGTGTAATGCAATAGGAATTGTCCAAAGATGAGTTATTTCTCTTAACAGAGTGTTTTTATTTATTTATTCCTATAAATAATTAAATTATATTATAACAATGAGTTTATAATAAAAAAAACATCTCCCATATACTTAAATGTTATTATTTTCATGTAATAACCATTATTCATCTTCTAATCCGTCAACTGTTGAATGAAAACATCATTCGTGCATACATTAGGAGTATTGCCTCTTGAAGTAATGTAGTTATTTTTTCATCAAAAATATTCATGAATGGTTATTATAATGGATAATATAAATATATATATATTATATGATTTAATTAATATTATTTAAATATAATATATCATTTAACTTTTTACCCTTCCACTTGTTAAAAAATGATAATGTCGCTCATGCGTATATGTGGAATACCACCTTTATGAAGTAATGTGTTAATTTTTTATGTTTTTCTTCATGGATGATTTGAAATATGTATATAATTAATATTTATGAATTTAAATAATTATGAAATTTTTTTATATTATGGGACCATGATCAATATTTCAGGACCATAACCAAAAAACTGAAACATACATGAAATAAAAGTAGTTAACACCCAAAATAATGATGATATTGAAACTTTTTTAATGAACTAGTGGTGAAATGTTATAAGTTTATCATATTTTGGATAATAATTATTTATATGGTTATTATATAAAATTATAATAAATTTAAATTTATTTTATTTTAGGTTAAAATCATTTATGAATAAAGTCGAACATGAGGTAACAATTTATTTTACAATATCATCCTTATTTGGGATTGTTCATTTTTAAGTATCAATTTGAGGAATTATATGATATTTTTATCTTAAAAAATTATATTTTCTTCTTAAATGGTTATTTATGGGGTTCTAAAGTATTATTTCCATTCTCACCTTTTTAAAACATAAAAGACCAAAAGAATGTTTTAATGGAAAACCATGTTTGTTTTTCAATTTGGATAAGAATATATTTTTTAATGTCAATATTTTATTTAAACTGTTTTCAAGAATGTTTTTAATATTATCCATTGATTTATTAATATCTTTTCTCAGATTTTTTAACTTTAGATAAAAATTTTAAATGGAATGTTCATGCTCTATTCCAAATAAGGAATTTTTTTACCAAAGGTGTGAAAAAAATATTTGTTTTAATGTTTACCACATGAACGAATTTACACACCATCATTAAATTATTTTTTGGAAGCTTCAATTATAATTTTACATTGTTTTTTAAAGGAAACTAGTTTTCCTAATAATTTGTAAATTTTTAGATTTTAGTATAAGTGATCTAAAAATAATAAGGCCATTTTTCTCATTAAATATTCTAATAATATTTTTAAATTATTTTAAACTATGTAAACATCATTTGAGTTAAATTATACTTTATTGGGGGTGTAATCTATCGATACCATCCACCATATTACTCTATAATGATTATGATCATGTTATATTTAATGATTTGTGAAAATATTATCATTTTGTATGGTATTTTTTCAATATGTATTTTTATGTTCATTATGTACTGAATTTTCATTCACCCCATTAAAATGATGAATGCATTAGAATTTGTAAGTTATGGGTGGGGACTATTATATCACCTCTCTTAATCGATAAGTCACATGAGATAAAATAGATTGGGTATTTGGTTTATTCCTACCCAATTATTTATGATGCCTTGGAACAAGTACATGATGGTATGTTTATGATGTCATGGTTCAATTCATCAATGTTATGATTTTGATTTCCAACATTTTTCATTGTACTATTATGAACTTTTTTTATTGTTATCAAAGTGACTATTTATGTTGTGATGTCATCCATGGATATATTCCTTTTTTATGATATTAGTTACTTAGAACATTTGATTATTGGAATATTTTATTATATTTTATTTCTATCATATTATTTATGCTTTATATATTATATTATATATATTTTTCACACTTTCCCATAATGAGAATCTAATATCACCCTTTATTGTGTTTTAATTTCCCTATGATACACATAAGGGATCAATGATTGCTTTCAAGGATATAATAAAAGAAATAATAATGCTATCAGTATAATTTTTAGTTTCATTTAACATTTTCAAGACTAATTTAGGAATCAATAATTAATATAGTATCCCAAGAGTAATAAACTATTCTATCCTTTGGTATGTTATCCCATGTAACGTTTTCTAATGTTGAGTGTTGCATGTAATAAATAGACATGGGTAGGGTTGAGTATGTGTTACTCAAAATAGATCTTCACGGGGTTTCCATTATCTGTAAGAGATATCTATGGTCGGTTTCATATGGAAAATGGTGGATATATTTTGGTATGGCTTGATTTTTAGGTATAATGGGTCCAAGTCATGGAAGACTTATTACTGTGTGCTGTAAAGTTGTGATTAATGAGTTGTGATGATTTTCGTGGTTCCTTAGGAATATTATGGGTGTAACCATGTGATAATGGGTTATATGGGTCATTGAAAATATAGTGATGAGGTTTTTCAATATGGTGTAGATGGTGTTGACCACTACCTTGGGTGTAGATAATGGTTTTATGGGATAATTTAGATGGTTTTGATCATTGATTTGGCTAGAGATGTAGGTTTTCTATGGCGTGGATGTAGATGTTGGTGATGATGATCACTATGGTGGATGAGGCTATTGGGGTCATTTAGACTTAAGACATGGCCCATGAGGTGGTGCGTTCTACTCATTATGGGTATAACCTCTATATTTTTATCTATATAGGGTGATAATGATAACCATCATTGTAAAGGAGGGGATACCCTGTAGTTGGATATGTTCAGTGGTTTTAGACCACTAAATGTGAGCATTAGGTTCACTATACCTATTTTATATGTTGGTATAATTTTTCGGGATTGGTAAGGATAAGAGACATCATGGATTTGGTTTTGTTAGGTAATTGATATAGTAGTTGATGAAGGACCCCTAAGTCCACGGGGTTTAATATATGTCTTGTGGATAAGTTCATGGTGAATCAAAATTGATTTGGGATGGTGATACCATATGTTCTAGTATTGGTTGACATGAAAAGATATTTTCTATAATGAAATACTCTGGATGTATCATTCCACTCTTACATTGGATAAGTCAGGTAAAAGCTCACTTTAGGATGGTTGATCATGAGTGGAGAAAGTTGTGTAGTCTATTTGGTTTCTATTTCTTATTATTGCATATAATAGTATATTGGTAGATGTTAGCTATAGACACTGTTGGTGGATGACTACTATGTTCATACTCACACCCTGGAAAATCCCTCTTGGAAACATGAAAGCTTTAAGAATCATGGTATAGGTTAGGTTAAAGGTTTTATGTTTATAACCTAGTGGTGGTGGGAGTTTAGGAGGTTCATAGTCTAGTTGGAATGGTTTTTCAGATATCCTGAGTGTTTCCTTAGTTTTAGGATAATAATTATTTTGATTACTTCTTTATTTTTACATATGTGATCAGGATATAGGAAATAAATTATGTTTTTATGACCATTATGATTATGGTATATATTTATTAAATTAAAAAAATTCATATTTTTACTTTTTATTTAAATTTATTCCACTGTTTTGTGTAGATATTTTTAATATTATATCCATAGGGTGTAGTCTCACCACTACCACACCATAGAAACTCACTCTTGGTCAATAGTTTTCAAAAAATAGGGAGGCACACCTTAGATCAAGTGGAACATTGGTTCAATTATTATGAAGTGATATAGTCTAAATGTTACATGATGACTATTTTTATGGTAGATACAATATGAGAATAAGATTATATAATTTATTTATTATTGTATTTACAATGTTTTTAGCGATGGGTGTACTATATTCAACAGAAGGACCTCCTGAGGATGGTTTTCTTGGTTGTGAACCAACATCCAGTTATTAAGTAGATAAACAAAATGGGTAATGTTGCATTCCCTCTCCCACTCCACTGATTAGTACGAATCATATATGGATTGGTATGTTTTGGATTAGTTTTAAACAGGGATGTGTACATAATGGGGTTATGATAGTTAGTTTGCAAGGATGTTAGTAATTATTGAAGTAGATACTATCTAATAGGAGTTATTTTTTGGATACTATTCTATATTCTAGTGGTATGTGTTATATTTTACTTAATTTGTTAATTTGGAAGTAATTCTTATGTTCAAATCATGAATGGAACAATTAAGTGAGCTAGAGATATGCATATTGACATGTGGGATTTTGGGGTGAGATAGATTTGTGTGTAGTAACTTATATAGCTTGAGGTTGAGATAGATTCCTAGATGATGTTTTACCATGAAAACTCTAAGTGATTTTGATTAGTGAGGCCATGAATATGTATTATGATTTTGGTATTTTTATTGTTATTTAAGCACAATATTAACTTGTTTGTTTAAACTTAGGGGATGACTTACTAATTATGTGGGTATATTCACCCCTACTTTTATATAAATTATTATAAGTACTTATTAGTGGAATTTTGGGGAGGTGTTAGCGCAGTTATTTAGATTGTTAGTAGGAGTTTACTGTTGGAGAATAATTTCATATACCACAACAGTATATGAGTTGTTGAGTATTTCTATATGCAAGGTGTTCATATTTGTTTTTCCATATTTGAAGTTATCTTTTGTTTTAGTTTTGCTGTAAAAATTATTTAATTTACTATATTGATCATTTAGGATTAAGATTTTTCTATTGTTCATATTTATGGTTTGAATTTTATTTTAGTATTATTTTATGTTTTATGAATGTAAATGACTCAAATTTATGATATTTATACTCTTGACACTAGTTTTCATCCCATGTCCTATTAATGGAGGGATTAAACGGACACATTCATTTTCATCACCAATCTAGGGAGAGGTCTCGATTGGGATTAGAGATGAAAATGTGTTATGATATAATTTGATTGATATTTATGTTTGAGTATAAATTTATGATTTTTTATTGTTTTTGTTTGTTTGGGAAAGCAAAGGAAATGGTGTTTTAGGTATTAGAGGCCAATATGAAAAGATAAAGAAGCCTACAAAAGGTGTAGTGATCAAAACATTCTAATATAAGATCTCTAATTGTCTGTTGATTGACTCACATGATTAGATAGTTGATTAAAGGGTATGGTTATACTGATAAATAAAGTATATATTATTCAAAACATGATATGTGCACATAATTTCATGTGACTGGGGAACTGTACTAGTAGGGTGTTGGAAATGAAAAAAGTAGGGATATTTTATATTAAGATATCTATGGATCATATAATGGTGATATATATATATATATAAAGATTCATATTTTATATCCTATAACTTTTTACATTATAGATTATGGTGGTAACATGATATATGATATTACATGCATGAATTTGGATGCCTCTACCCACACAATTTCTTCGATTATGATTCAATAATATTGAATCATGTATGGATATACATGAAAATTACATTCATTGAAGGGTTTAATTATTGTTAAACAATAATGGAAAGTAAGACCATGATATAGTATCCACATTCCAACTTTCTTCATTAAATTATGAGAGTTAATATTAGGGAAAAGATCCTTCTTATTATTATACCCCTAACAAATAAATAGTAATATGATGATCTCTTCAACATGAACCTCCATTAATCTTTAAAATAAGGAAGTCACCCATTTAAAAGGTTTGTGTTCCTCTTGATATGATCAAGGATCCATTGAATAGTGTTCCACCTATAGATCTGGGAGGGTTTTGGATACTACTTAAGTGGCCTTTATTGAGGATACATCAAAGAGTAAAAAATGGTTTACTCAGCACCACTGGTATGCTATTCCCATTTTATTCTTCATTTTTTATTTCATGTGGCATATATTGAGGATATATCAACCATATCGTTGGTTTTTTAGGTAGAATTTTACAATTAGATGATCTCACAAAACCCTTTAGTGGTATCAGATCTAGGTTTATCAATGTATCAACATGGAATTCTATATATTTTTCGATGAATATGCCCATGGTAATGCGTTTAAGATGATATGAAAATGTATTATATTAATAAATTAATTTATTTTGGTTAGACATATTTTATGATTGATCTATACTATAAGGTATGATATATAGGACACCCAAGGACTTGAACTACACTCTAACATATTATATATGATATTTTAAAATATGAAATAGTCCTCAGATTTCAAAAAAATGAGTAGTATAACATATTTACGATATCAAGAAATCACAGAATATGATTGGATACACAATTTTATTTTGGGATATATAAGTTTTTTAAAACCTTATGTAATGTTTAATACATGCTATTTTTTTAAGAAACAAATATGCACAAAATACATACACATAATGGAAAAACTTATGAAATGCATAAGGTTTTAACCTTTTCAAGGTTTTAGCACCACCATATGGTATATTATCACAAATCGGAATTCTATCTATAATAAAATAATATATTGGCCAAAGTATTAAATTTTTATTATTTTGACTTAAATGCTTATTATTTATAAAATTATTATAAACTATAAGTATTATTCTTTGTAAAATGAGTTTTAATGCCTATATTAAATATGAAAAGTGAATATTTTCATCACATGTTTTGGAAAATAAATAATGGGTTTATTTTTTTGTTTATTATTTTAGAATATTATTGATTATAATTTTATTTTGAAATATGAATATTTTGTATGCTAAACTTATTTGATAAATTTATTTTAGAAGAGTTTTATTCCTTGCATTACTTTTTAAGTGTGGTAAAATAATATTTAGTTTTCATGTAACTTGAACTGGGTTTGTAATTGAGGTTATGAGATTAAATATAGTTTATAAATATAGTTTTTTCATATTTGGTTATAATTTTACCATGAAGTACATTCTCCCTTGAGAATTTATCTTTTTGTATAGGGAATTTGGGTTTAACTTAACACTATCCTGGTGGCTTATGTGTTGACAACTAAAAAAAATTGGCTATAGTCACTATCCTTACCCATGGCTATAACCCTTATGACCATTAATTTGGGTGATACTTTTTTTGCTCTATTTTTTAGGCTAATTTCATTGACAGATCCCTTAGGGATATAGTAAAAGGTAGGATCATGGATATACCCCAAAACTATAGCCACATCAACATGGTTGGAGATCCATGTCTAACATATAGCCTTGAGACCCTTCCCATGGCTATAACATTTTAGAGAAACAAATTTTCCCTAGTTTTTGATCTATGGTTACCAATATTATAAATAGAAGACTTTTCCACTCTATTATAACACTCATTAGGTATATCTATAAACCTATTTATAAACAGATATTTATGTAAGAGATTAGAAATATAATTTATAATTTTTATTTACCGAATTATAAAATCTCATCGATATGAATATATATATATCCATAAATATAACCACTATATCATCCATAAACCCTTACTCCAAGACTCGGTGCTTAAAAAAATATTTACCTTTATAGCTTTGATACCAATAAACGTGGTCCCATTTAATAAATCCAAAACCTAAAACATAAAGCCAAAATAGTGTATCCCTTATATACCCAAGGACCTTTTTGGTTTATAGTTTTTGATAATTAGGAAAAAAATATTACATAATATTACCCATGTTTTCAAGTGGTAATTTTCCATATATTACCCATATTTTCTTAATTCAAATTAATTCTTCAATATATTCCATAAAGTTCCATACAAATGAAACCTTTCTAGAAAAAAATCATTTAATATCATTTCTCATTACATAGGGAAATAGAAAAAATAACAAGGGTGATCTCAAATGATTAGTAATGTAAAAAATAATCATTAATAATTGAATATCAAAGGGGATCCTAAGATATACATAAGGGTATGATATAATATTCAAAGTTAATGATCATTACATAAGATAAATCATTCCTATAAAAACCTAGATTATTAAACATGAGACTTGTAATAAAGCTTTAACAATGTCAATTGTCATAATAATTAATACTCATGATCAATGTGATGTAAACATTTATCAAAGGAACAATTAAAATTAATAGTAAGAAAAAAATAAAATATGTTGGTATCTTGGAACATCACCTTCATCACCCATGTTAATTTGAATTAGAAATAATAGGAGTCCATTCAA